>OX608073.1:107966050-109166050 GCA_951509635.1 Eupeodes luniger
TCAAACCGCCGCGCCGGGCCAACTCAAAAACCATCATCTAACAGTGCCACGTTGAAGATGGAGAGCTCCAAGCTCAATGGTGAAAATGGGAGCTATCACTGATTTTTCGATGAAAATCAGGATCATTTGTATGCATTTAATTAATTTTAAAAAGCCAATAAAACTAGTTCAACAACCCTTTACTGAATACTCTATTGAAGCTAACGCCGTGTCTTCAATTTCAACTTTACTTTTTTAACCTATTAAGGCATTCGTTGTTGAAGCCTTACTGTTGCTTAGATCCAATACAATAGGTTTGGATGATATTAATTCCAAATTCTTAAAACTGCTCTTTCCAATACTTCTAAAATACATAGATTATATTTTGAATCACGTACTAACCACTTGTGAATACCCGGTTTCCTGAAAAAATGCTGAAATAATTCCAATACCCAAGTCTAAGAACCAGCGTAATCTTGAGTTTAGACCAATTGCAATACTATACCCTTTCTGTCGATGTCGAAAGTATACGAAAAGAAGATCCAAATTCATTCGAAATTTCAAACTGCTGCTGTATAAGACTATGGTCCTACCAGTAGTCACTTATGAATCCGAGACTTGGGTGTTCAGTCAATACACCTTAGTGTTTGAGACAATTTCGGAGGAGGTATAATAATGTTATGTATACATATATACCGCGAAGCCGATAAAGCCACAAATATAAAGCTTGGTAGACTTCAGCGGGCTGGGTATGTAGTACGTATGAGCAAGGAAAGTGGTGTAGATCAGAAGTCTGAGAGTATTGTTTGCGCAAATGGATGGCGTCACCAACAACTTGGAAAGGTGGAAAAGCATGTTAAACGAGGCCCTGACTGAATCCCGGTTGTGACAGAAATGACGAGTCATCGGCCTGTCTCACGAAGTAAATGCATTAAATTAAAAAACAATCTTTTAACCCCTCTATTTCCCTATATCGTGCTCAATTTTTTGAACCCTCTAAATTTCGATATCGTGCTGAAAGAAGTTGTAATACTGATTTTTATTTTTTGTCAACGGTATTTACAAAGAACATAAGGCAAAAGTTGTTAGTTGTTAGACTTCTCAAAAGCATTCGGTATAGTAAACCATATTCTTTTGGATTTTCTTCTTTAAAAACTTTTGGACTCATACTTAGAGATAGTGGTGAGCAATGTGTAGCTGTTTAAAATTATGTTTTATCATTCCTTAAAGTACCTGCAGGTGTTTCAACTTTCCAAGAGCCCATTCACCAAAAATTTTACGTTGCAGTAGGTCGTTCGGCTTCAATTCTTGCACCAGCCGTATTTTGAAAGGCATCACACCTAAATCCTTCCGCAAAATTGTCCACGTTGTTGAGTAACAGAGGCCCAATTGCTGCAAACGGCGGCGGCGGTGAATCGGTAATTGATGGTCATCATTAACACTGGCCGATACAGCTGCGATATTTTCTTCAGTTTGCACTCTACGTAAGCGTGTTGGTGGTTTAATGTCCAACAATGTAAATTTGGTGCGAAATTTAGTCACAATAGCCCAAATAGCCGCTTCAGTGGGTCGATTAAACTGACCATTAAATGGAAGAGGCGTGCGATGAATTTTCTTAACAGAGCACGCATTTTGATATTAAAATTCAATAATTTGCAAGCGTCGTTCGTTTGTAAGACTCATGGTTAAATTATAGACTAAACTGAAGATGTTTGACAGTGAAACAAAACACGAAACGTGCGTCAGCTGTTTAAACCAATGTTGCCAAAAAGATAATAGTTAAAAAATTACCCTTTATAATGAAAATACTTTTCGTTAAATTATGTCAATCAAAATATCAAATCCGGTAGTTTCAAAATCATCATTTATGTTTTTAACTTTGTGTTTAATATTTAATTCAGTAATGTGTAATGTTGTATCCATATAAATTGAAATGTATTATATAATTGTTTATTTAGTTATACGTTTTGTTTGTTAACTTAGTGTTAATATTTAATGTAATTGAATAAATTAATGTTATATGTTACCTGCATACATTTTATAATTGGCATGGCATTCCTTAAGTTTCCGACATCATCAACAAATTTCCTAGAAACTCCTTTAAAATGTCTCCATATATGTTAAATATTATCCAAAATGTATAATTTATAGATTTTTTGTGGATTTTTTGATGGGTTTTTCAATCCTATACTGTGTACAATTATTTTACCAAAAAGTAAGTTTCATTGACTTTTAACTACGAGCTGCAAGCTTTTATTGCTATACGGCAACTTATAAACTTTATGTTGCCTGCCGTATTTCACTCATTTTCTGTTACAAATGTTGCGAATTCAAATGATTGAAGTAAATTTCTCGCTTTCCTGCACATATACGTACATATAATTTGCTAAGGGAATAACACATTCATCAGGAGATCCTTGCTTTCCCAACCACCAGACCATACCAGACCAAAGCAGACATTATGAGCTATAGGAAAAGAAAACAACCCAGCCACACATGTTGTAACTAATGTAGGGTTACTCCTGTTTTTTTTTGGTATCGGGTCGGGATTCCTTCGTATGTCACGTCGGTAGTATATATTCTATTTTTGGCGATGTTCCCGGTTTTTGTTCTTATTCTAGGGAATAAATGTTATTTTAAGCAACTGCAAAAGCATTTCGCACAATAGTATTTTCCACTCTACTCAAACTCGTAGGTAGCTACTTTACCACATTGTGTCACACTAAGTTTACAATAAACATCCTGGCACTGTCAGTACTGCGAAACGAAACGAAGTATCTAGATCTTCTTCGCTATATGGAAATACCATCAGTGAAATAGTTTGGTTTTGTTGTACATATACAAAATTGAAAGGGATCAACCCGCACAATTCAAGAGAAAATAAAAAGAATACACAAAATAAAACATCCTTGTCGTTGCATATGCAATGAATGTCAGTGTTTTATAATATACATATTTCCTACAGTGTAAAGAGCATACAACTACACCATCATGTCATTCAGGACGACGACACGACGACGACGACGAGGAAAAGGAATAAAATGTTACAAAACTTCGTGTGTGTGATGTGTTAATAGAAATGGGAATTGTCAGGAGTTTAATGGAGCTCAATAAAGCATACGTAATGCAACACCCAGGACACAGCTTTGTGTGATATGCTTTTGAAACATTTGAATATTTTGAAGTTTTTAGTAGAAAACAGAAATGTTAAAAAGTTGAGATAAAACTCAAACCATATAATCTTTTAAGTTAAAAATATAAAATTGAGGAAACAAATTTAATTTAAATAGAAATATTAAACGTGATTTTGAATTTAAGTCAATTTTTTCGGTTAGTTGCAGTTTTGTGGGATTGAAGCTTGAGAGGACTTAGACGTTATAATGAAAGTATGTTTCCCTAACGTTAAACGGAAAATGGCTTAGTTTAAATGAAAAAATACATAAGATTTGCACATTAAAAGTTTTGAGCAGCTTAGAATGTTTTCAAAAACATAAAATTTGTATTTCTGGCAACACTGGTTTTGAAAGCTCAATCGTTTCGTGTTTTGAGCCACTATCAAGCATATTCAGTGTGGTCCTTAATTTAACTATGAACGTTTTAGAAATGAACAATGTTTGTAATTGCGACTCTATTATTCATTTCACTATACGTGGACATTTTTTTGGAAGATTTTAGGTTTAAAGCCTTTAAAAATACAACTGGTGCAAGAATTAAAGCTGAACGACTTGCCACAATGCTGAATTTTTAGTGAACGGACTCTTGAAAAGCTTACTGAAGATGTACTTTTTTAAATTTTTCACTCATCATTTTATCAACTTTTAAATATTTAGATTCTTGACATTGTAGATTGATTTAGTAATAATAATTGAAGCATTAGTATCAGGGTAATTTTTAACTTCCCATAGGAAGTTATTGTAATGGGTCCGATTTGTCAAATTGAAAATTTTGACATTTCTCGACGTTTAAAGGTCCCTAGAGTCGAAATAAAAGATTTTTAGAGAGATGTCTGTGCGTGCGTATGTAAGTACGTTCGTACGTCCGTACGTTTGTACGTGGGTGGTTTTTTTTTACCATAGCAGTTTAAAAAAAAGGTGCAAATTTTGGTTAACCCTAAATATCTCATGAACCAATGACGTTAGAGACTTGAATTAAATTTTATATTATATACTGTAACGTAATACAAATTAAGTATATTTTTGGAAAAAAATCCAATTGACGGTTTTTTTATAAATCAAAAAAACTGAAAAAAAATATTTACCTTGAAAAATTTACGACCAAAAATGATTTTATCTCCAAAACAATTTTTTGCAACGGAGAATAACGTTTTGAACATCTGGTAAAATTTTGAGAAAAATCAAATTGACAGTTTTTTTTATAAAAAATAAAAACCTATAAAAAAATATTACTCGAAGTTGGTAAAAATTGATTTTCGACTTAAATATCTTTTCGAAAATTTAAGATTATGGCTTCCAACTTATTTTATCTTATAAGAAATTATTTCCAACATTCGGTAAAATTTTGAAAAAAATCGAATAGACAGTTTTTTTTACAAAAAATAAAAAAACTAAAACAAATATTAATAAAAGTTGGTAAAAATGTATTTTCGACTGAAATATCTTATCAAAACTTTGAGATATTGGCCTTAAACTAATTTTATATTTAAAAAAATATTGTTGTCAACATTCAGTATCATTTTGAGAGCAATCGAATTGACAGTTTCTTACCCAAAAATAAAAACCTAAAAAAACATTACTAAAAGTTGGTAAAAATTGACTTTCAACTCAAATATCTTTTCAAGAATTGAAGATACATGCTTTAAACTAATTTTATCTTTCAAAAAATATTGTTGTCAACATTCAGTAAAATTTTGAGAAAAGTCGAATTGACAGTTTTTTTTACAAAAAAATAAAAACTAAACAAAAATTAACAAAAGTTGGTAAAAATTGATTTGCGACTCAAATATCTTTTCAAGACTTTAAGATGTTGGCTTTAAATTAATTTTTTATTATAAGCAACACTGTTTTCAATATTCGGTAAAATTTTGAGAAAAAGCGAATTGACAGTTTTCTTCCAAAAAATAAAAACCTAAAAAAAAACAATACTAAAACTTGGTACACATTTACTTTTGACTCAAATATCTATTCAAAAATTAAAAATATTGGCTTCAAACTTATTTCATCTTACAGAAAATATTGTTTTCGACGTTCAGTACATTTTTTATAAAAATTCAACAGTCAGTTTTTTCATACAAAATTAAAATCTACAAAAAATAGTACGCAAAATTGGTAAAAATTGATGTTCGGTTCTCAATATCTCGTGAACAGTAGAAGATATTGACTTCAAATTAATTTAATTCATCCAATTTGTATTTGTTTATATAAGAAATCATTTTTTTCAAGAAATTCTACTAAAATTGGTTTTGGACTAAAAATAACAAAAAAATAATTTCGAAATCAAACTATTTCATTATATGCAAAATATTATTGGTAGTTTTTAAATTTTTAAGAATAATTCAACTGAGAACCTTTTTAACAAAACACGAAAACCTACAAACTTTTAAGCAAGACAAATCGACAGACGGGATGGGAAGTTATCAGTGCGGGTCGCATCCCAGCGTTTTTTTTTTAGATAAAACTTTAGATATCAGTAACGCTTTTGCGAAAAATTTCCGAGAATCATTTGTTAATAGGTTTGAAGTAGTTGATGAAATATATTTTGGTAATTTACAATCCCTTTCACAAACCAGCTGTTGTTGTATTCCTGTGCTATAGAGTATGTTCCTCTGTGTTGAATGATGGCTGCTTAACCGGTAACAATGGCATTCTCATGATATTCTTAAAAAAGTGTGGAACCATTTCAGTTGAACCTCTTACTTTCATATTCATTATTTGACTATCATAAATGTATTTAATTAATTAATTTCCTTAGAACTTCGTCAATCGACTTAAATCTAAATAAAATGGGACAAAAATTATTGTTTGGAAGCAGTGCTTTACTATTCATAAATGTCTTTTAAAACAAAAATCATAAGACCTTCAATTCGTGAAGACAAACAATATGTTAAGTCTTAACTTATGTATGCATTTTTAAAATACAAATCCAAAATTAAAGCTTAAAAGTCGATAACCCCAAAAAATATCCAAGAAATTTTTGAAAACTTAAAATTTGATAAAACCTGAAATCGTTTAAGATCAGATTTCCGCAAATCCAAAAACTGGCAAATTTGTTGTTTTGTTCGCAAATTCGTGTCTCTTATTTAGTCTTTTATGTTCCCCCAAGCAGAGCGATCAAAATTTTTCAAACTTCCAGAAAGCCCATATAGTTTTTTAATCCAAAATACAAACAAAAAAACCGAAATAAAATAAAATATCAAGCTCAAAATCCTGGAAACTCTTAAAAAGAATGTCGTTTAGATTGCTAATAATAAGAAAAATTTGGAAAAAATTGCTTTCAACATAAATCAACTTTTGTACCTAATCAAAAACAATCCATTTTAAATAATTTAATTTGTATTTTGTTTGCTTTCTTTTAACTTATGATGAAAATTGTGTTTACTTAATTTTTCTGATAACTCAGTATAAGCCCATGTGTATCCTAGGTGACTTAGTTTCCTTAAAACCGTTTTCATAAAATTATATATTATTCTTTTTTCAGACGTCCTGGATACCGTAATCGATTTGGACAGCAACGCCCTAACAATTACCATCGACCATCCCAACAAGTAAAAGAAAACAATGAAAACGACGAAGAAGAATCAACTGGAAGTAGTCTCATGGGTTTCTTTCAAAAAGCCAAAACATTTTATGATATTTTCCAAGCAATGAATTCGGCATGGAAAACAGTCGAACAACACTATCGTAAAACATCATCAGGCAAAGGCGTATTCCCCGAAGATTACAAATACCTGAACCAATCTACACAAACTGCTCCCAATACGGCAAACCAATCTGTAAACAACAAAACAAACAAGATGAACACTAAAAGACTCAGAACTACCAGAGTACCAATTATTGTACCCACGTCAAAGGAACATGAACATGAACAACAACAACAACGAGTAGATGATGATGAACAACAAGAGCAACAGCAACAGGATACGTGGCAGGAAAAGGAAGAATACCGTTCACGTCGTTCATGGTTGAAAGAGACTGTTAATGACAGCAAGGAGTCAACATACAACATGAAGGAAGATAATTCCAACTTCCAAATTACTGAATCAGATTCGGGAACAGATTCATCCTCCGCAACTACATCAACATCCTCATTCACATCCACGCCAACATCCTCTTCGTCATCATCGACCGCAATTGCGGAAGGACGCTACATTAAGGGTGACCCCCTTAAAGGTTACTATGATTTTGTAATAACCGAGGGTTCCTATAAATTCTGGGCAGTATTTCAGGTAAGATACTGATTTTCAACTTCCACTTAATATTCCCGAACTCCCGAACATATACACCTACGAACTTATTGTATGTAATCCGCTTGCATATAAATGAAGACCCTCTGTGTATGCAAAATAGTTCAAACAACACATGCAGATGAGGTTTATTTGTATACACCAAGTCACGAATCCTCTTTCCTCTTATAAACACACCAAGCCCACCTCCACCCACACTCCCACTCAGATAAACACAAAACAGACAAAATCCTCTTGCACATTTGATGGCAATTGGTGGGGTTCCGTGTCGAATTTGAATTCAGATCCTGGTCTTGAACCTAGTCCTGTTCGTGGTCCAGGTCGCTGGTGCTTCGGATGCTGATGCTGATGACGACGACGATGGGGTTTGATCCTGTCCATTGGCATCTAATGAATAATTCCGTGAAATATTGAAAAGCCAATTGGCTTGCCGGGGCTTTTTGAAGCTACACTAGTATATTCTGACTGTGGGGGTATTTTGGTGCACCGAAGAGTTAATGTCCAGAAATCATTACTAGACTACCTTTATCCTGCCGAAAACACGAACATAAATGTAGTATAGAATCAATATAAAAGGAATAATAGAAAAAGATATATGAACAAATATTGAGGAAAGAGAGAGAGAAAGAATTGTTAAAAAGCAATATAAACAAACGTAGACCTAGACATGTTGGCAAATATAGAAATTGTTGGTTAAGGATAATGTGTCCTGGATTCAGGTTTTCGGACAACAAATATAGGAAAGAGTTAACTATAATTATTTCCGGATTGCCATCCATAGGAATGAATGTATATGAAGTTGTTCCGTATAATTTTGTTTTGACGGAAATAAGTTTTGAAACAGAAGAGGAGTGCCATCAGTAGCTTAATTAATTTGACAGAATTTCAATTTTTTGAACTCTATAGAAAAGTATCTCCAAATAAGGTCGAGTATGAAATGGATGAAAGTTGCGAAAAGAATTGGTTGCATTTAATGTTTCTAACATCTTTGGACATCTGAACTTAATTCATCCTCTGGGATACTTTTAAACTAGTTTTTGAAATCTGTCATTATTGCAGCTGAATTGTATGTATTGTTTTTTTTTCGAATATTTTTACAAAAAGATTCCCATATCTTAGTTGGTTATCCGTTGTCTATAACTTAGGGCGATTTTTCAGTACTCAAAAATTTTAACGACATCCATTTCATTTAATTCACATAGGACTTGCTCATCTGATAGTATATTGCGTCCAAATACACATCTTCTAGTTTTGGTAAGTTAAGTTCCAAGGATCTATTCTATGTGGAATAAAATTTAACCTGAACATTTCATTTCTAAGCTTGACCATGATAGAAATCAGTTGAAGGTTATTTCAACAGCAGATTTAGTTATTTTCTGGCAGATTATAAGAAAGTCTGGTACAAATTGATCTAAGCAATGGCTCGGCCGCTTCCAGTTTATACTCAGCTGTACACTGTTTATTAAACTTAGAGATAATTTCATACAAATTAGTTTTAGTAGCTGCTACATCATCATCATTCAAATCCAATGTCATATTGCATCTTTCCGACAATCTCATCCACTCTGCATACCAACTACTACGGTCTTGAATAGTTTTGAGTAATATTTTTATTTACCAACCGGAGTTCAGGCGTCGTCAGACCTTTAAGCAAATAGTCCGCTTGAAGCTTAAATGGTTTTAAAAACAGAGACGACATTCCTGTTTTCAGCATGACAACATAGTTCCGAGTGGCTTGATGGAAGTTGAAACATTCTTTTGACAAAATAAGTAGGGAGTTTTTCGACGGAGTCGAATTTCTTAACTCCTTAAGCTTGGGCTTAACACTAACTCTTATATTTACTGCTGTGCGATATGTTTATGTTACTAAAGCAACTCTTTCAAGTGATGCTTATTACTGTTTTAGCCGTTTTCACTTATCACTGATATTCTTCTCCATGTTCATGCTACTCGTATATATTAAACCAAGATATTTGAACTTCTGGACTATTTCAATAGGTTTTCCATTGAAGACCCATCTTTCAATAGCGACTTGTCTTCTATCTCCTGTTTTAAAAATTAAAACTTTAGGTTTTAGAATTTTGATTATAAGATTTCATAGCTGACAGTATTGTTACACCTTGTTGATCATATGATGAAGTGGTTCTGATGAGTAAGCGAAAATAACAACATCATCAGAAAAGAGTAGTGCTTTTGTTTGTACACCCGCAAGGAAAACTCCACCAAGAACGTAATGTATCAGGTAATCCAGAAGAAGTGCAAATAAGCTAGGACTTAGAGTACACCCTTGTCTTAAGCTAAGTGTACACGATTGCCAGATCTGCAAATATTGCCAGATCTGTCACTGAAAAATTTGTCTCGAATGGCTGACAATCGTGTACACACCAAATTAATTTGCAGACAAATGGTTTGGCTCCTAATTTGCAAACAAATATCTGCCAATTATTTTGTAGATATCTGGCAGTCGTCTACAGGCAAGCTGACAACCGTGTACAGTACACACCAAATTGATTTGCAGAAAAATTTGTTCATCAATCATTTTGAAGACAAATGAATTTGCAGATGTGGCAATCGTGTGTACACAAAATTTATTGGGAGATCACCAAATTTTTTTCATTTTCTGACGTTTCTGCAAACGTCTGACAATCAATAAATTTGTAGATGCCGTTTGAGGAACATTTGCAAATTTATTCATTGGCAGACAAATTTGGCGAAAACTACAAGGTACATTTTGTGTGTGTACACGGTTGGCAGAAAATCTACAAATGTTTGCAAATCTATTGCTAGCTATTTGGGCAAATTAGTTTATTGACATTGTCAGACAAATATTTGGCAACAGATTTGCAGATGTTTGTAGATATCTGCAAACCGTGTACACACAAATTAAATTTTCAGCTCATTGTCAGCTCATTTTCACACATTCACACGTTTGCAGATCTGACAATGATTGTCAGACCTGGCAATCGTGTACACTAAGCTTAACTTTTGAAGTCGTTTCAAACAAATCCGATAGCCCAGTTCCGTTCCACACTGCGTTCCACGTGTACTTCTATAAACGTTATCTAGTAGCTTAAAAACAAACTCCGATCATACTTTAAGTATAAAGAGTCTCCTTTTTGCTTTCGACATATGGAACTGTAGGACTATTATTGAATTCGTTAAAAATTTTGAATTCATCTTTGACTATCTTCGGTATATTTATTTTGGTCCATCGATCATCTGATATCCGAAATATATGCCCAGCCCATTAGCATTTAAGTTTTCTGGTTTTGTGAAGAACATCTTTGTTTATCTCCACAGCTGATTTAAAGGGGTCTTTCTTTAACATTTTGACTATTTGCCTATGGTCCCCGTCCTCCAATTTGCGTTTTCGACCTCTGGTTTCCACTTTTTCCACAAAATTGATGGCATTATGGATCAGCTTTGCAGAAACGTTCAAATTTTTTTGGATTTGCCTGTACGATTGTCCGGCGCTCCTCATTTGGCGTATGATTTGGCGTAGCTCTTGAAGGCAAGGTTTTCCTCGCCCCACTGTTTAATAAATTTAAAAAAAAACATGCAAAATAACAAAAAATGATATTTGCAGAAAATACTCACTGTTTGTTGGCTATTTTAGTTGAATTATACTTTATTTTATTGATTTTAACTGTTTTTTGCATTAACGCTGCTATTATTTTGTGTGTCCAAAATTTGCAATTTTTTAAACAAAGTGCCGTTATTTTATTGATATAATGCATATTGATATGATTGATGGTGATAATGAAAGCTAAGAATAAGAGCTTTCAGAAAAACCTTAAGTTAGAGAGAAAAAAGCAAAAACAAAGAAGATATAATAAAAAGAAATTAGAAAAAAGTAGCGCTGCTATTATTTTGTTGACAGCTGTATACATCGCTAACTAAGCTAATATTTTTGACAGGTGTTAATCAGGAAAAAAAATATATTTAAGACAATGTTTACAATGGTTTGTTGGTTCATGTACCAACAAACCATTGTAAATAAATAAACCATCGTTTTGAGTCTACAAAAAAATCAACTTTAGATCAAAATCTGAAATATAAAATCTTAAACTTAATTGCTTTTGTTGTCTTAACACATTCTTTCAAAATGTCAAAAATGACGTTTTAGAGAATTTTCATTTAGCTTTACTTATATTTTTAAGAATAGATCCTGTAATTGTATGAAATTATATCTTTGAAAATTCAGATTTTGATCTTAAAAAATTGATTCTTTTCACACCGAATTTTAATTTAGCACTAACAATTGATTTATTTTTTTATGGTATTATTTAGTAAAATTATTTAAAAATTACTTTAAATAATATAATTATTAAAATTACTTACTTCACTTATTATCCTTGTCGTTTCCACAATTTAAATTTAAAATTTGTTTTATTATATCAACAAAATATCAATTTTTTTAAACATTGTAAATTAAGTACTGCCCAAATTAATGTTTTGACAGATCCGATTAAAGGAAGCAGTTTTATTTGTACTTGTTCTCAATGAAATAGGAGTGATTCACGGTTTCGATGTTAAATATTATTTTAAGGACATGTGTTTACATTTTTAGTATTAAATTTCTGTTGAACGTAAAATTCAGACTTCACATACTCATAGTCCAAAAAGTCTCCGTACAGCAGCTTTGTTTTTGTTGATTCTGAGATAAATATTTATTATTAATTATTATTAAACAAGTATTTTGAAAATCACAATCACAATTTTTTTAAATTTGGTAAAAAGGTAAAGGTGGGAACTGAGTTTTTTTTTTCAATATTACCACTATGGTTTTTACATTAATTCCTATTACTTTTTTTTCAAAAAACACTTAAATTAGGCTGCTGTACGGAGACTTTTTGGACTTTTTATGTAAGTCCAAATTATTTAAGGTTTGTTTAATATTTTGACAATAGTTTACTAGTTTAAGTTCAACTCTGCTAAATTTGGTTAAGTCTTATATCGGATTTTTAGAGGTATAGAACTTTAAGTTAGTGACATCATTTTCACTGGTGGCCATTTTATTAGGTCTTAAGTGATTAATTTTTAGTTTTGTTTGGAATTTCAAGAATTAAAGCCATAGTTTCAGTTAGGTAGACAGTTATACAGGATTTTTGTTAGTTCGAATTTCCATAAGCAAATAATCGAAAAAGTTAATTTTTGGTTAAATTTATTCGTCAATACACAAATCTGTCGTATTTGGAGTAATGATAATAATCTTCAAGTGTATGTTAAGACACCCTTACATCCACAAATATTGACTGTTTGGTGTGCCTTAAGGGTTGATGGACCCTAAATCTTTAAAACCGATATTGGCCAGAACGTTACACTCAAGGGAGCCATTATAACTGACTTTTTTGGTCATCAATTAAACAACCTTGATCAGGGGCGAACGCAGGTAGGGGTTTTGGGGGTTAACCCCCCCCCCCCCCGAAATATCAGAATATGTGCAGTTATCAAATATCCATTATTGTTCAAAAGAAAAAAACAGAAATGGTACAAAATTAATTTCCAACTCAAATAATTCTCAAACTATATTAAACGAAAATTTTTAATAAATTTGCTACGGTGATAGAAATTGTGCACAAAACACAAACACGCTGAATCAGAACAATATATTATGTACATATGTATTTCTATATTTTTTGGTAAGGCCTAGTACGCTGCTGATAAAATTAAAATAAATAAATAAATTAGGTGGCGCAACAGTCCATGAAGAACCAGGGCCTAGTGACTTACAACTCTCAACCATTCCTGTGTGCGAGTACTGTTGTCAGAGATGGAAGGGACCTACAGTTTATATGCCGAATCCGAACGGCTAATTTGAGAAAGCACTTTTCATGACAGGAATTACTCTTGGAGAATTTGTCAATTCCTCGCAAGAGGCAGTACCCGTGAAAAAAGTTAGGTGGCACAGGCAGGGATTGAACCCAAGACCCCTTGCATGGCAGTCCAACGCACTAACCATCACGCTACGGGTACTACAGTACGCTGCTGATGCGAAACGAAAATTCCCATACAAAAATGACATGACGAAATCATAAACAAAAAATTTCGCTGTGCTTTTCGTTTTTCAGTACGCTGCTGAACGACGAAATGTGTCATTTTAGTGGATAGCTGTACTAGATTTCTTAGTACAATTCTCCACTCTTTTCGTTCTCAATTTAATTGCCCGGCATATTAATTGCTTGCGAAATTTTGACGTTTAATTTTTTTATTGAAAAAAAATTGTTTACCCGTGACTTTGATTTATATTTGATTTAAAATTTAAAATAAAATGGATTTGTCTAATGTGTTCCAACAATACATTTCCGAATCGGAAACTCAGGATGTTGAAGATGTTATTGGTGATGTGCAAGAAGTGATGAAGACGAGCAGTGAACTTCAACTTCCAAAAAATAAACCGAAGAAAAAAAAAATGATTTCTCTTCGGAGGAAAAAAAGAAATGGGCTTCATTGGTCGAAGCCAGTGAAGCTATTTGAAAGTTGGAGCATAGGCTTCACAAAAATAATTCAGCCGTTGCGAGCCTCTGGAGTAATATAGCTGCAGAAATGAAAAAAAACATGTACTAACTGCTCAACAAAATGTTAATAAATAGAATTCTTTTTCACTTTTGTTTACTAGCAGCTGACTGTCAGAACTTGTCAATTGTTTTTGACAGCTGAAAGAACTCTCCACAAATATTTTTCCGCTGTGGTTTTCGTTTCCATTTTGCTCTGCCCTGGAGACCGCCGAAAAAATTCGTTTCACTTCAGCTGCGTACTAGGCTTAAAGAAAGAAAAATATTTTTCTTGTTTTCATTCATACTAACAATTAAAATGTTTAGTATTTTTGTTTTCAACACTGAGGTAGAAGATGAAGGGTTTTAACTTTTTGTATAAAACTAAGTATTATTATTAACACAGAGATGCTCTCTTTCGCCATGTTTCTTATGGCTAAAAATGAAAAATTGAAAACAGAAAATGACCTTGTTGTACTCGTTTTTGAAACGATCTCACGGCCACTTATGACACATTTAAAAAAAAATTAAGTATCAAAACATCGAAAAATTGTTCGGTTCATTTATGTTAGTTTTGATTATAAATAAAAAAAATCTTTTACCTTAACTTTTTTCACTTCTTAAATTGTGACACAAGAATATTTTAAAACAAAAACAGCAACCCAGTTTGCCTTTGTCGCGTTTTTTCCTTATATTTCAAGAACAAGAATTAAATTAATAATGAAAGTTACGTGATGTCTCCTAAATTCAATATTTTTGAATATTTGAATGCGTTTCTGCATTTAAACATACCTTAATGTAAGACACAAAACAATATGGGGCATATTCATAGTCATATTTGAATCCGATTCTATTTGAACTGGAATCTAAATTTAACATATAGATTAGACACAGCTGCTATTCATAAAGAATATGCCAGCTCTGTTTAGTTAGAAACAGGTTTAAGGCATATTCTACTACAATTTTGAAAAATTTCACTTAAACCTATACAAAATGGCTTGTAGAGGGTAACAAAATAAATTGCGTTAGCTGCTTTGAAACTAACTTTTGCTGTTAGTTGAGAAATTTTATGAAGTCGGGCTGGTGGTTTTAAGACTTGGAAGCACGCAGATATACATAAGCAAACATTTAATTGAATTTCGATCTATAATATTT
Source organism: Eupeodes luniger (assembly GCA_951509635.1). NCBI lineage: Eukaryota > Metazoa > Arthropoda > Insecta > Diptera > Syrphidae > Eupeodes > Eupeodes luniger. The sequence continues at coordinate 107,981,099 of OX608073.1, forward strand.
AGAAGGTCAATCATAAACTTGACAGTTTTTTTTTTCTCGAATCGATACCTTTCATAAAAATCATCTCCATCTATTTCAAAGGGGTGCAATCGGGTGAAGTAGAGCTTTCGTTTTTTGTTAGTTGGTAGCATTCCAACATCCAGCAAAATATCAAAATATTGATATATGCTTAAGTCTTTTGACATTTTAATTTTTGTTTTTAAATTTTCAAATAAAATGTCTCGTAATTTAATTTACTCAATCAGTTTGTTTATTTTTGACGTTTAATAGATTTAGAAACAGCTTAAACATAGGTTCCGTCGTGTTTATTTTTAGACTCCAGATTATCGTTTTAAAATGGGTTTAAATTGTCTATGAATAACATAAACTAAAGTTTAATTTAGCAAAGACAAAATCAGAACTTATGAAGGAACTATGAATATGACAATATGTCTTCGGTCTAAAGGTTCGGAACGCATTCAAAATCATTACTTCTAGTATTTTAATGGTGAGTTTAAGAAAAACGTGTTTGACAATTACAAAATTCAATCTAGCAATCTACGCTAAATTTGAATATGCGAAAGCAAAATAAAAAAACAATATAATATTAATTTTTTGAAACCCCCCCCGATATTTTTTTCGCCCCTGACCTTGATGGACAAGAGGTGTTGTTTCAACAAGTTTGCACAACATGTTACACAGCTCTTGCCACAATTGATTTATTGAAGGAAATGTTACGTACCCATAAATTGTCCTTTAAAATCAGGCAACGCCGCTTGACTATTTTCTATGGGTATATGTGAAGTCGATAGCCAGAGGTCATATTTAAATTCTTCGGAGTCAGGTAAAAAGGTCTTAAGTCAAAAATTTGCATTTTAGATTTTGTGTCCTTTTCGTTACTTACAACTTCTAGAGTATACTTACGAGTCTAGAACAATTGCTAAATATAGTATTAATTTAGTCTTTAGACAAAAAAAAACAGACAAATATATTTTTTTTTCGATATTAATGTATAAAACCCATTGAGTCCATGTTCCTGACTTATAACCTTTTTGCCTTACGTCAAGGAATCTTATGTGAATTAAAAAAAAAAAACATTTATGTTTTATTCAGTTTCAAATTTCTATACCTCTAAAAAAACACCCTTTTAAAAATATTGTATTAACTTGTGTATTTTCTGAAAAATCCAAACATTTAATGTAAAAGAAGGTCAATTACCGAAAAAATGCCATTAAGTTAGGATTTGAACAAAAATGTTTCAATTATAATTGAGAAAAAAGTACGTAGAGTTTTTAAATAAATTTTAAAATTATTTGACTATTAATAGAAAATAAGTGTGAATATTCTGAATTTTATTGAGATTTCAAAAAACAACGAGCTACAAAAACCTTGCGGTAGCCAAATTAAACCATTTAACCTGAACTCAACTAAGATAACAAAAAATATCATTGTCAATATATGGAGTTCATTGAACTTTTCAAAAAAAAACAAAAAAAAAAACACACAATTATAAAATTCATGTGTATAACAATTCATAGCAAGTATTCGACCAATTTTCTACGTTTTTATATCCATTTCATCATCATCATCAACATTTCAAACTCTCTATTGAACCAATTTCCTGCCAAACAATGACCATTGAACAATAATTGGTATCCGCATCCGGTACTTACGTAAAAGCTATATAGTTATAGGTACCATTTGCGTTCACATCAACTAGCTACATCTACCTATAGTAGGCTATAGAAGGTTCTATATTCAAAAAAAGAAGGAAGAGATATTCACGCGGTCGGCAGGCTGTTGGCCGTGCTGTATGTGGTGTAGGTATATTTCCACGTGGCTATCACCATGACCCCAATTAACCAAAAAAGGCCTCTGAATTTCAACCTATTATTTTTTTTTGTATTTGTTCATTTATAAACGATATGAAAAAAAGAACTTTCAAGTCCACTCACACTCTACAATATTCCACTTCTCACACAGTTCTGAGATAAATACTCAAAACAAAGGGGGCATTACTCAAAGTATTAACTTACAATTAATTCATTTTACCCCAAATTGGATTTCAGTTTATTAAAAAAAATAAAGAAGTTGTATAAAGCGGACTGTAAAATTATAGGAAAAAATAAAACACGGCAATTTAGAGTCGGGAAAAGTGGTTAAAAAAAACCCGACTATTGATTATCTTTATTAATAATGGTTTCTTTGTACTGTCAGTTTCACTATACAATATTAATTTCTTTACAACAATTATATTCTATCCGAGGCCGGCCTGTACGGTACGAGAGTTAAGAGGCAACTAACTCAACAAAGTAAAAATGAGTGAACTTATTTCTCCAAGTTGCACTCGCATACAATGACATTAAGACAAGAATAAATATATAACTTTACTAATACAAAGGAATAAGACAATTGACTTGAATGTGTTTAGCGCGTTCGATACAGTGCCAGCAAAAATTAACAATTTTTTAATATATATATTCAATTGGGCTCAACATAGCCGTATCTTATTCACTTGAATCTATTCATGCAATTTTTCGATCTCTACGGGTATAATACAAATCTTCTGCACTGGTCGCTTCAATCTTCCTGTCTCTGTCTGCACAATTACGGATCTGACGATGCCATCTTTGCTGGTGATGAGTTCGCACATTCTGCCCAACGCCCAGGATGCTGGAGGGAAGTTTTCGCTCGCAATCGTAACTAGCTGTCCTATTCGGAGCTTCTCTTTCTTTCTACGACACTTCTTAAGTTGTTGCAAAGTGGACAAGTATTCAGTACTTCATCTGTTCCAGAAATGTGTCAGCATCTGTTGTCTCTCTTTCCAAAGTTTAACCCCCACTGTGCTCGGTTGGCTGCTGATATCAAATGGGACTGGAAGTATGGCTGGCTCGCCCACTAGGAAATGTGCTGGAGTCAATACCTGTACATCGGACGGATCGTCACTTAGCGGATGGATTGGCCTTGAATTGAGGATGGCTTCTGTTTGTGCTAGAAGCGTCAGGAGTTGTTCATATGGTAGCACTCTCATACCAACTATCCTCTTTAGATGATACTTCATCGATTTCACGGCTGCTTCGTAAATGCCACCCTGATGTGGTGCGGCCGGTATCATGAACCGCCATTCTGTACTCTTGTTGTTGAGATGTTGTTGAGATATAGTCTGCTCTTCTGACCATTTTTGTATGGCTCTCTTTAACTCTTTATCTGTGCCGACGTGCTGTTGTCACTGTACATTCGCTCGCATCGCCCTCTTCGGGCTATAAAACGCTCATAACATGCGATGAACGCCACGGAGGTCAAATCTGTGACCAAGTCAATGTGTACGGCTCGTGTCTTCAGGCATACAAATATTGCCACCCAACATTTGCTTCTGGTTATTTGATCGCCTTGCTTGTCTATCATCTTTACTTGTAATGGACCCGCATAATCTACTCCGCAATGCAGGAACGGTTTCCCGATCTGTACTCTATCTGCTGGTAACTCTGACATTAGTTGGTGTTCCAACTTTGCGCTGTATCTGGCACATATTACACATTTGTGCAGGTAGCCTCTAAGCTCACTACGCAGCTTCGGGATCCAATATTTTTGCCTGATGAACTGCATAATAATCTGCACGGCACCATGTTTGGTGCTACGATGTGCATGATCTATCACTAGCCACGCCAATCTAGAACCATTCGGTATTATCACGGGATGATTCATCTCATACGAATTACTGCTTCTGTCCAGTCTGCCTCCTACTCTCAGAAGTCCCTTGGCATCTAGGATTGGCTTGAGCGGCTCTAATTTGCTTTTATCGGGAAGGTTATTGTGCTTTTTTATTGCTTTCAATTCTGTACCATAGTAATGTCTTTGCGAATCTCGTACGAGGTAGGCCATTGCTCTGGCTCTCTCTTCTATAGTTGGCTGCTGAACTTCAGGCTTACGCCTTTTGGATCTTATTTTGAAAGTCGGATTGGCTGACCATCTTTCTATGAAACGCATTGTATAGCTTAAAATATTAATTAATCTTTCAATTTTATTGGAATACTCTAATAGAGGAACATTATCCCCTTTTCTCTTTAAACCTATACATAACGCTGGCTTTACTTGTGTAAGCGCGACTATTTTTAGCTCATATTGTACCTGTACCAAATCGTCTGTACCAAGACCGGATTCCGGCCAATATGTACGTGGTCGTTGCAACCATGCTGGGCCTTCTAACCATAGCCTGTTGTCTACTAATGCGGACGCCTGTACGCCCCTGCTCAATAAGTCAGCAGGGTTGTCTTTAGCGTTGACGTAGTGCCAGCATTTTATCTCTGTGTTCGTCTGGATGGATAAAACACGATTCGCCACATATGTTTTGAGGTTGTATGGCAGCTTATTCAGCCAGTGAAGCACTACTGTGGAGTCTGACCACAAGAAGTAGGGCGTGTCGAGATATTCCATGGAGTTCTTTGCTTCTACGAGCAGCCTCGCCAGTAATTCGGCTGCAGCTAGCTCTAGCCTCGGAATCGTTATTGTCTTCAACGGAGCCACCCTTGACTTTGACATCAATAACTTGCATGTGTCTGTACCATCTGAGTTTTCTATACGAACATATATTACTGCACCATATGCTGCGCTGGATGCATCTGACAACCCATGGATCTGAACATTTGCTGAACTGATGGTGACTAGCCATCTGTCTATACGGAATTTTTCAAGAGACGTAATATCGTCCCAATAAACTCGCCATCTTTCTTCTACTTTTGTATTAATTTTCTCATCCCAATCTGTACTTAGCCTCCAAATGTCTTGGATCATTATTTTGCCTATGACCGTGACTGGAGATATGTAACCATTTGGGTCATATAGCTGTGCTATACAGCTTACTACTTTCCTCTTAGAGTGTGCCAGCTAACTTTGGTGTTTTTACTTCGTATGTAAACTGATCTGTCGCTATCAGCCATTTCAGACCTAGAATGGATGATTTCTCCTCCCCCGAAAACACCAAGGAGGCATCCACTGAACTAGGATTCATTGCTTTCATGAACTTGTTGGAGTTTGATTTCCATTGGCATAATTCAAAACCGGCGCCTTTTAATATTCTGTACATGTCTTTGGCTAATTCGATGGCTTTCGTTTCATTGTTTTCGCCTGTTACTCAGTCGTCCATATAGAAGTCATTTCTGATTGCCGTTGCTGCTCTTGGCAGACTATCTTGTGCTTCTATTGCGGCTTGCATTACTGACCTCACCGCTAAATGAGCTGATGACGTTAGCCCAAAGGTAACGACTGTGAGCCAATACTCGCAAAGCGGATCGCTTCTGTTCTCTCTCCAGAGTATGCGCTGAAGGTCCCATTGCTCTTCATTTAGACGGACCTGATTAAACATTTTCTTAATATCGGCGCATATCGCTATGCGATGTCTTTTAAATCGCATTACCGTCTCATGTAGGTCTCTCTGGAGCTTTTCGCCTAGCATTTGGATGTCGTTCAACGAAATACCCATGTCTGTACAACAGCTTGCATCGTATACGATGCGAAATTTCTTTTCTATACAATGATGAGGTATGTAATATACTAGCTTCTCTGTACTAGGATTTCTTTTTACTATCTGTATATGCCCTAGTTCAATGCTCTCACGCATCTTTTCTACGTAGGCCATTCTCATCTGTTCATTCTTTTCTAGCTTCTTCTCTAGGCACAAAAAACGTCGCAACGCTGTTTCACGCGAGCTACCTATATTTGTATAATTTGGCTTTAGCGGCATTTTGACAACAAAAACGCCGTCATTGTCACGATAGTGGGAGGACACAAAATGCTGCTCCACAAGTTCTTCTTTCTCTGACCTCTTTGAGCATGAACCGATCTGGTCCATCTGCCAAAGCCTACTAAGAAGCTTGTCTAATTGCTCTCCAGCAGTATAGACTATCGCTGGACGATCATTGCTTGTCTCTGGGTCAATCGTACGATTCGATCCCATCACTAATACACCCAACGAGGATTCAAGTAGTGTCGTGCCAGACAGTGTTTTGCCAATCACTGATTTGATTGATTTTGCAAAGATGCTTATGCCTAATAGTATTTCCACCTCCCCCGGTTTGTAAGACTCAGGATCGGCTTACCTGTATGAGTCTGAATACCCTTGGGTATTGACAAGCCTGAGTGGCAACCTCGGCTGCCACTGGCAATTCTCTGGTAAAGACCAGAATGATTCTGCTACATTATGCTTACTTGCCTCGGTAGCAGACCATGGCAAAATCTTTTGACTAGTAATGACTAGCCTTTTGACTAGTAATGGTACTCCATCAATACCAACCAGACTATCTGATACTTGCCTGGTTTGAATTCTGAGTTTCTTTCTCAGTTTGTCCATCATTAAATTAAGATGGGAGCCTGTGTCAAGCATTGCTCGATATCTTAATCATAGCAATCGGTATTAAATCTATAATACTCTACATAATTAATAGTCTGTACATATTTTTCATGATTTATTTTCGAAATTTTGTTCGGAAATACATCTTTTGCCATAGACCATTTCCTCTTATTGTACGGCGAAAACTGTGGCTCTAGACTCTCTTCCCTCTTTGATAGCAGATCTATTTTGCTGCTAATAAGATCCAATTTGTTGGAAAATGAGGTGTTACCTGATGATTTTCTTACCCTTGCGGGAGCTAGTTCTTTACTGGTTGTGTTGTTGTCTTTCTACTGGACTTCATGGTTTGAATGATCTGTACGTTGAATTTTGACTGCGTTTTTGAATGGATTTTTGTACTATGGTTTCGATTTCTATTTGTTACTTTACGCCTGTACGCTGTACGACATGTACGTGAGGGTTTGAGACGTTTGCCTCTAGTTGCTAGTTAATCGGCATTGTTCTTGGTGCGTGTCGCCTGGCTACCGATCCGGAGGCAATGTAATCTGCCACCACCGTGAGCGCCGGCTTGTTGACTTCTCGTCTTGGACAGAGGTAGATGTTATGCTTCAGGGCCCCCACACATCTGACGCAGCCGTGAACAAGGCAGTTGTTCTCTTTGTGCCCATGCTTTAGGCAGTTTGCACAGATTGCGCGCCTTTCAACGTAATCTCTTCTGCTAAATTTCTGTAGTTTAAATTCTGTTAAACATCTGTTAAATTTCTGTTCTTTAAATTCTGTTAAGCATCTGTTAAATTTCTGTTCTTTAAATTCTGTTAAGCATCTGTTAAATTTCTGTATTACTTTCGTACTTTCGATACTTGCTTGACGGCTCTGTACAGTGAGAATATTTCCTCCTTTTTCAAATTCCTTTTATACGTCTTCTCGCTCAGCTTGCTTGCTGTGCAGCTGTGCTACCTATACTACCACTATGTGTGAGGGGAAATATTGTTTCTCATTGAGGCTTTAATTTGAAATTTTATCTTTCATGTGTATTCTATATTGCGTGCTATGGGTGGCACTCTATACTTTGTTTGTATTCGCATGCATGTGCCAGCGGTGGTTGTAACTTGTAAGTCACACACAGGTCACTGAGTATATACCGATGTTGGTTGTATGCCCCCATCAGTATAAAGGAATAGCATTCTTCTCTCGTTTTGCATTTGCGCGTATATGTGCGCATACTTATTATACTTATTTAATTTGCCCGAAAGCATGGAAATAAGCCAGACGGCAAATAACGGCACATCCCGTCGTCATAGAGACGATTTCGCATCATGTCTGCGCATGAAATCCTCGAGATAAGCAAAATAATTTCATTTGTGTTCATTTAATAGAACAAACCTTTGGCGGAGGCATGTCTACCTTTTTGCTTGTATTAGTCTATTTATTTCTTAACTAGCCTGTAAGCATACATACTTAGGCGTCTGTACGAATTTATTTTAATCTATGTACTCTATCATCTGTACAGAAATATCAAAATTTATATCTAAGCCCGTAGGAATCTGTCCTAGGCGTCTTTACCAGAAATATCAAAATTTATATCTTAGCCTGTACGTATTTATCCTAGGCATCTGTACCAAAAATATCAAAATTTATATCTTAGCCTGTAGGTATTTATCCTAGGCATCTGTACCAGAAATATCAAAATTTATATCTTAGCCTGTAGGTATTTATCCTAGGCATCTTTACCAGAAATATCAAAATTTATATCTTAGCCTGTAGGTATTTATCCTAGGCATCTGTACTCTATATCTAAGGCTGTAGGAACTTGTCCTAGGCATCTGTACAAAAATAACACAATTTATGTATACATATATATATAAGTAAGTAAGTGCTCGGGTTATAAGTAGTGGCTTTGTATTTTATTCGAATCTTGGGCCTGCCTATATGTGCTTTTTCAGTGCCTATTTTATCTAGTGAGCGTGCTATTTTTCAGGTCAACTCCCCCGCTAGTGTCTGAAACCTGAAAAAGAAGAAAATAAAAATATCGTAGTGAACTGCCCGTCCTAAGGAGAACAAAATACGAAGAGGCTCTCCCAGTTTGCTCGCCTCTGTATTGGATTCGCTGTACGCACTTAACGTGTAACCAAACAGCTCCAATACGCATCTGCAGCTGCGGACGACAGGGACCGAGGGCCTACATTCTGATCCGCTCTATCCCCGAACGGACGCTCTTCTACGTCAATATAAGATAGGAAATAAGAGATAGAAATGAGACACCAACGGGAACTTAGACCTGATTGTTCACTTGCCTGCGTATGAATATCTATTATTTGTTTTTTTTTTTTGCTTAATTGCCAAACAAGAAATTTATAAAGCGCTTAATATTCTAATACGACTTACAGCTTCCTATTGCTGTTCCAGCATATAGGAGTTAGCTACCTACTCCCGTCGAAGTGGCGCCAACATTTTTTTTGTTTTGCATATATGTATATATCTGTATCTGGATCCAGCCTGTACCTCTATTGTCTTTACTCTATATTCTATCCTCTGTAATCTTTTCATCTCTTTTGCCTTTACTGTATATTCTATCCTCTGTAATCTTTTCATTTCTTTTGTCTTTACTGTATACTCTATCCTCTGTAATCTTTTCATTTCTTTTGTCTTTACTGTATACTTTATACTCTACTTTTTACATTTTCATTTTATTTTCATATTTTATGCTAGAGCCCCTGTTAAAATCCTGTACCTATTATGTTAAACCTTTGTTTTTCAAAACATGTTAACATTCTGCGCTTATATATTTTTTTTTATTAATTTACTCAACTATACTCTAATCTATTCCCTGTCAATCACAACTTTCTCTAAGCTATGCTACTCTATATCGTGCTAGCTGTATCGCTTCATATTCTCGTTGCGAACGCACACTTGAATTTAGAACTGGTGCCATGTAACTTGCAACTAATGTTCAAAGACCAGTACGATCCCAAGAGAATATGATAGCTTAATCTGCAAGTGGTTTAAGCAAGTGTTTGCGTTCACATTAGTAATTCAATGCGCTCAAACTAAACACTGCCCATAGCCAATCGCATTGCAAAAAATGTTTTAAGCTGCACTACCCTTTATAAACGTATTAATAATAGATGCTTTAAAGTTTGGCAATAACCTACCTGTACTTTGATTTAAAACTCTGTCCTACAAAATTCTATATATACTACTAAATCAATAGCTTTGTACAATAAGGATTCTTCTCCTCTTTAACAGGGCTCTCGTTTAAATGCCTCGCGTCGCTCACCCAGATGCGCTGTCTATATATTCTTTTCATATACATAAGAGAATCATTTAATACATCCCCTACCTTTAATAACTATACTGCGCATTATGGGCGGAGTTATCTACTTGCCATTTGTCTTCGCATGCGTGTATGTGCCAGCGGTGGTTGTAAGTCACACACATGGACACATGAGAAAGAGTATACCCATCTCAATGCCGACGCTGGTTGTATGCCCTCATCGGCATCGAGGAATAGCATTCTCCTCCCCTTCATTTCCTGCCAACAACTTCTTTGCAGCTGGCCGCCTGGCTACTAATAAATTTGCTGCCGAGTGAGTATGCACGTATGCATACAAAGCCTGAGACGGGTTTTTTTTTCCAAGTTGAGGTATATAAAATATACGCCAACGAAGCCTATGCTAGAGAAGGGAACTTCCTTATGTACATTTATATTTTCTTTCTGCGCGTATGCGCGTGGAAACTTCCAGAACTATATATATTTTGTTGCCGTGCGAGCATGCATGTATGCATACAAAACTTATGTACATTTATATTTATATTTTCTTTCTGCGCGTATGCGCGTGGAAATTTCCAGAACTATATATATATTGTTGCCGTCTCAGCGGCGCGCGTCGTCGTTGAGACGAATAAATAAGTAATAATAAAACGTTGCAACACATGCGATGGCACGCGACGCGGGCTTTGTTTTTTGCTCGTCTTATTTGTGCTTTGGCTAGTCTCTGCCAGCCGAACATCCACACAAAAAGAACCGTAGCAAAGGAACCACAGCACGTCTTACCACCCGGCCCTGCACAAAAAGCCACACTACCCTGAGCACTTTTAAATTTTAGTTTTTTTTTTTTTAATATATTTTAGAGACTCACCTGTACCAATTCTTCTTTTCGGTCTTATTTCTGTATTTTCTCCTCTTTGACTTTCTGTACTCTTCTTTATCTTTAAATTTCTGTTCTTTAAAATTTATTATTATTATTTCTTTACTTATTTTTCTTCTATATACTATTACTTTTTGCAATTTTGCTTGAACTTTTTACTCACTCTTCACTATAACTTCAATGTTCGTCGTTCGATGGTCGAAACAAAAGTAAAGCTAACGCATTGCGCGGAGAGTTTTCTCACCTTTTAGGCTGAGCTTTTCGTTGCTATGTATTTTGGGTGTACATAGGCACCTCACAGCTGCATAACTGTTGCACTGGCTTGCCGTTGATTTAGTATATGCCGTGTTGCTGTGTGCTTTTCGTTTTGCTTTCATTTCAGCATGGGTATGTACACGACCCCGTCGCGACGGCGCGCTTGCTGAGGCGACAAGAACCAACATGTTTGAGTACGTTCTTTTTCTTTTCTCTTTTTTTTTTTTACTTACTTTCTGTACTTTGTTTTCTGTACAGCACTACACGGCACTAAAAAGACGATTTACGGACACAACACATTATTACAGGGTGGATAAAAACTGACAATGGGGAGCACTTTTATTGGTATATTTTTACTCTGCTGGCATTATCCGGTCTCGACGTGGACCAAAATGTATAAAGCGGACTGTAAAATTATAGGAAAAAATAAAACACGGCAATTTAGAGTCGGGAAAAGTGGTTAAAAAAAACCCGACTATTGATTATCTTTATTAATAATGGTTTCTTTGTACTGTCAGTTTCACTATACAATATTAATTTCTTTACAACAATTATATTCTATCCGAGGCCGGCCTGTACGGTACGAGAGTTAAGAGGCAACTAACTCAACAAAGTAAAAATGAGTGAACTTATTTCTCCAAGTTGCACTCGCATACAATGACATTAAGACAAGAATAAATATATAACTTTACTAATACAAAGGAATAAGACAATTGACTTGAATGTGTTTAGCGCGTTCGATACAGAAGTTGAAGTTTTTCAAAAATAAAAACACCATCACCTGCCCACGTAGTGGTCCGTCGCGTTGTCCGTCGTCGTAGTCCGTAGTCTCTCGTTCTCATTTCGAGGTAATTTTTGTTTGTTCCTCTATATATTTATATGTACGTACAGCACAGCATCACAGCCGGAAACCTGGAAAGTTTTTATTTTCCACAGTTCGCGTATTTCAATTTTCTACAATTTTTTTTACCTATATTTATTTTTAAAATGCTGAAATTCATCGGAAATCAGGGAAATTTTCCGTGTCCTCTTGTGCGGATGCAGAATACCTACAAAACTTGGCGCTCACACTTCCCGAACATATCCATAAAGTGCCTACAGACTTTGGGCAGAAATAACACGTAAATCCAAAATGCACTAAAAAGAAGTGTAAGGGGGGAGGGGAAATCTTTTAGTGTAACGAGAGTGTTGTGTGAAATTGCTGTCAAGTGTTTTGATGCAAATAAAATCAAAATGGTTGCAAATTTTGACATTTTAAGTGACAGCAGGGGCATTTCACGTGAAGCGGACAGGGAAAAAAAAGTGACATCTTGGATTTCGCTCATATTTAGGTCAATTACAGTATTTGAGAATATAAAAAAGTAATTTCATTTTTTTTATTCTACGGCACTTAGTTTAGGAATTACGGACTACCAAAAAATTGACCCACTATGAAAAGCCATTATTTTAAATCAGTGCTGTAGGTATTAGATATAAAGTAAAAATATATTGTAGGTATGTTTTAACAAGAAAAAATGTGTATTATTTTTGTGATAAAGTCGGTGCAAAAAAAAATTTTTTTTCTTGCTCAAAACCGGAAGTAAAGTTTTCAAAGTAAAATTTCAGTAACTTCGACCATTTTTTTTTTAATTTTTATTTCTGCAAAATAAAGATAAAACTATGTAGATATTACATAGGGTAACGGTAACGGTAACAATACGCTCTGTGAGACATAATGTTCCATATCTCTAAAACGACTTAAGTCTCCATTTTGAAACTTTTTATGTAATATCTACATAGTTTTATCTTTATTTTGCAGAAATAAAAATTAAAAAAAAAATGGTCGAAGTTACTGAAATTTTACTTTGAAAACTTTACTTCCGGTTTTGAGCAAGAAAAAAAATTTTTTTTTGCACCGACTTTATCACAAAAATAATACACATTTTTTCTTGTTAAAACATACCTACAATATATTTTTACTTTATATCTAATACCTACAGCACTGATTTAAAATAATGGCTTTTCATAGTGGGTCAATTTTTTGGTAGTCCGTAATTCCTAAACTAAGTGCCGTAGAATAAAAAAAATGAAATTACTTTTTTATATTCTCAAATACTGTAATTGACCTAAATATGAGCGAAATCCAAGATGTCACTTTTTTTTCCCTGTCCGCTTCACGTGAAATGCCCCAGCAACGAAGTGTCATACAATTACAAAAAATGTAGTTTCGAATTTGAATGAATTAAAAAAAACCTTTGTTAGTTTGTGAAACAAATCCAGTTTTTCGGAATTGACTTGGCAATTGATTTAGGTACATTTGAAAGTTTGTTGGTTTGTGGAACATGTCTAGTTTTTCAGAATTATTAGATTTGGCAATTGACTTGACAGTTAATAGACAAAAGTTTGCTGGCCACCAATTTCGAACTTTGAATTGAAAAAGGTTTGTGAATTTTGACATATCATTGTCTCATCGAAGTTAAAAATTTTTATTCACGTATTGGTATTGTAAGTTAACATTTTACATTTTTTGGTTTGTGGAACTTGTCCAGTTTTCAGAAATGTTGGATTTTTCAATCGACTTGGCAGTATACAGACAATAATTTGTTGCCCACCAATTTCGAATTGCAAATGGTTTGTGGATTTTGACATACCACACTTTTAAGTGTTCCATCGAAGTAGCGATACTTTTATTCACGTTCAGTCTTTGTAATTTTACAATTCGTTAGTTTGTGGAACAAATCAGAATTGTTAGATTTGGCAATTGGTTTGACAGTTCATGGACAAAAATTTGTTTGTCACCAATTTCGATTTTCGAACTTCGAATTGGAAATAGTTTGTAAATATGGAAATATCGCTTTTTTGAGTGTTTCACAGAAGTTGCAAACTGCTATTCATGTTTTGTTGTTGTAAAATTACATTCGATAGTTTTTTGGTTTTTGGAACATGTCCAGTTTTTCAGAATTGTTGGATTTTGTAATTGACTTGGCAGTTCATAGACAAAATTTTGTTGACAACCAGTTTCGAACTTCGTATTGTAAATAGTTTGTGAATTTTGACATATCTCTCTTTTAAGTGTTTTATCAAGGTTGCAAACTGTATTCACTTTTTATGATTGTAATTTTACAATTTGTTAGTTTGGGGAACAAATCAGAATTCTTAGATCTGGCAATTGACTTGACAGTTTATACACAAAAATTAGTTATCCACCAATTTCGAATATCGAACTTCGAATTGAAAATGGTTTGTGAATATTGATATATCACTCTTTCATCGAAGTTGTAAACTGTTATATTCACATTTTTTAATTGTAAATTTACATTTGACACTTTGTTGGTTTGGGGAACGTGTCCAGTTTTCAGAATTGTTGGATTTTTCAATCGACTTGGCAGCATACAAACAATAATTTGTTGCCCACCAATTTCGAATTGCAAATGTTTTGTGGATTTTGGCATATCACATTTTTAAGTGTTTCACCGATGTTGCAAACTGTTATTCATATTTTGTTATTGTAAAATTACATTTGATAGTTCGTGGAGCAAGTACAGTTTTTTCAGAATTATTGGATTTTTCAATTGACTTGACAGTTCATAGACAAAAATTTGTTCGCCAGTAATTTCGAACTTCGAATTGCAAATGGTATGTGAATATTGACATATCACTCTTTCATCGAAGTTGCAAACTGTTATTCACGTTTCTTAATTGTAAATTTACATTTGATACTTTGTTAGTTTGGGAAACGTGTCCAATTTTCAGAAATTTTGGAATAATTTGTTGCCTACCAATTTCGAATTTATTGCAAATGGTTGATGAATTTTCACAAAGCACTCTTTTGAGTGTTTTGTCGAAGCTGCAAACTACTATTCATGTTTTGTTGTTGTGAATTGACATTTGAAAGTTTGTTGGTTTGTGGAACAAGTTGACTTTTTCGGAATTTTTGGATTTGCCAATTGACTTGACAGTTCATAGACAAACATTTGTTGGCCACCAGTTTCGAACTTCAAATTTCAAATTTTTTTTTATTTTGAATTTTGACATACATATCTCTCTTTTAAGTGTTTCACCATTATAACTGTTATTCACATTTTGTTATATTAAATTTACAATTGACAGTGTGTAAACAATATTTTGCGAATGGTGAATAATTGCACATGTTGACATTTCATAAATATGACTCATTGCCTGACGACAATTGCGGAGTGGTCTCAAGTTTTAATGAAATATTTACATAGTTGTTTATTCAATGATAGTTTGTAAAACGCTTCTTTTTTATCTTAAAATACAAATTTATAATTACCAGCCCACAGAATTCACGAATTCTGTTTCCGCTGGTTTAAGCTACGCGATAATAATGTTGTTTGCCACAAAGAGCGAATAATTTTGAAGTTTGACGTTTTATACACAATTTGGTTTAACAGTTTGTTAGTTTGCAGAACGCGTCTATTTGGTGCGTATTGAAAATGTTCAACTGACAGCTCACAGAAAATACTTCGTTAGTTACGAATTTCGAATTACAGGGCTTGAATCATAACGCATTTTGATATTTTACTCCATTGAGAATTCAATAACGAATTGTGTATTCACTGGTCTAAGGAACGCGCCCTCTTGCTGTGAATTTATGAATTTGCATTTGACAGTTTGCAGGTATATTCAAATTGCGAATTTTGGCATTTCATTCACTGGAAGTTGTTTGTTATAATTTAAAACAAGTCATTTCAGTTCTGAGGTATAACGTTTAAATTTATATAGAAGTTACAATTTTGAAAAATTTGCAGGATTTAATATTGTACAACTTTCTCTGAAATGACTCTTATTTTATTTTATTGCAAGGATGCATTAACTTCCTTTAAGGTTTACATACATCATTACTAATACAATGTTCCAGTATTGGATTGAAAGCTAAAAAATAAATTTGAATCAATTTTCCCCGGCAGTGTTTTTTGCTGTGTTGTTGTGAGAATTGTTCATTTTTTTTATGTTTGAATTTTCATTTCATTTTATATTAATTTTATTTTGTTAAACTTTTTTTTTTAAATTTGTTATTTAACTGTGTGTCTGTGAATGTATGTGTAATAGTTATTTCGTATGTCACTAATAAAAAAACAACAACAAACCCTATTGATGTGTTTCGAATATAACAGACTTTATGTCCTGCCTTCATCACGTTCTTGTCAGTCGGTCGGTCGGTCGACAATATTTTGTATTTATTTTGCATTTTGTTGATTGTTGTCTGCAATAAATTAAATATTTTATTCAATTTATTGGAATGTCATGTCAGGAATTTTTGCCTGTTGTTGTGAGTAGAAAGAATTTTGATCAGGACAGTGTATAGCGTACACTTAATGAGGAACAGAAAGTTTTATATGAGGTTTTAATGAGTATAAAAGGTTTCTTTTTTCTTTTGTTTTCCCAATGTCTGTACATATGAAGTTATTTGATGGAAATTTCAAATTGAATTAAAAAAAATACTAAACAGTGATGAATAGATAATAATACATTTTTAGTTTGAAGGATTAATTGTCTTTTCATAAAACTTGGGCTAACTTAAAGCATCCATATCTAACTTATTTTTGTAAAATGGAATTATTTAAATAAAGTTGACGTTAATCAATAGAAAAACATGAAAATGTAACCTTTACACCTAAACTGACAATATTATAAGTTAAACTACTTTTCTAAAAACGACATAAGGTTCACTTAGGAGTATACTTACTTTTTTATTTATTTTCAAATTATTTTTTATCTTCAAATGTTATTTTATGGCTACGACGTGGTATGTAAAGTGGTATATTACTCTGATTTTCAAGGTTCACTAGATGTTACCTACCGCCTTGCCCAAGTGCTAAAGATCAAAAAGAGACATTCCAGGAGCAAGTATACATGAGTAAGTTGCTAAGCTTTTCACAATCAAAAGGAACAAAGAGGAACCAAAAGTAACGCTATCGAACGTTAAAATGATGAAGCAGGGCTTTTCTAGGGTCATCCTAGTTATTTTTAGTGCATGCCCTTGCGTCTTATTAATTGTCATAGCGAAAATAACTCTTATGGGGACTTCAAGCCTTTTTAACTAGAATGATGAATCAGTAGGAATTATTGCGATTCGAGGAATAATTACATTTTCACCTTTTCGAACGCCACAGGTTAAAAATTAGTACTGATAAAATTTCACCCAAGTTGTGTGACGTGAAGTTTTTTATCGTTACATAATTAAGGGCATCTTACTTTCGTATAAGCATAACTGGCACATCTAATTTCAATTACAGCTTATGTTAGGGAACATCAGACTGCTAAAGTGAGTGAAAATATATTCCGTTAGTGTCAAAAAGCCCTCGGCATCTCCTATTTGTATTAGGAAATCAGGTAGGAAGGTAGTCTGTACCCCACCCACCAAATAAAAGAAGAAACGCCTAATGATAGGCAACGGTTATAGATCTAAGAGCAGAGAACACCTAATGATGTGCTACTATTTAGATTTCTTAAAAAAAGACTATATCGAATATCTTATTATAAGTGTTATTGGCGGATCTACTCGAATAAAATGGCAATAAGATATCTTACCGTGGTAAGATGTAGCTTTAAAAAAATCTCCAATTTCTCAACTACCTCCACACAAAAAATCATGTAATTGTGTTTCTTTATTGTATCGTGAAGGACAGACAAACAAACAAACAAACAAGCAAACTGACTTTCCCATAATATTAATATAGATTTTAAGAAATATTTATTGTGAAAAGAATTTAAACAAAATCGATCGAGTCTATATGTGGAAGGACTTACAAACCGCTTCGTATCTTGCAAAAGCAAATGAGGTTGTCATTCTGTTAGCCATTATTAATGTAATCAATCATACTATGGGACAAGATACAAAGCCAACATTAATTTTGCACTAACGCCTAGAAAAGCTCGAAGAGTTTGCAGAACTGCGTCAAATTCAGAGATAAGGTAGACGTTTGGAGCAAAATTATAAACTTTTCTTGGTATTATCCACAGTGCTGAACATTTCAGGCAGCTGCAGATTTAACGAAAAACTTCCAAACACTTGTTTGTAGATCTTGCATATAATACGGTGGTACTATCAGTTTTAATTATTTTTTCAAAATGTTAGTATTAAGTGGGCAAATATTCCCGCAACCAAATACTGTTTGAAATTTCAAAATTAATTTTTGCCTCAAGCTTTCTTAAATAAGACTTTGTTTTTCTTAACTTTTTTAAAGTTAGCAGAACCGTATTTATGTTTATAAAACCAAAAAATTGCCATTCTAGTGGTTTTCCCACAAATCATTTCTTCAGTCCTGAACTTTAAAGTGCCAGCAAATACAAACCACATAAACCTTCCCCTAAAATGTATCCTAAATCATTATTCATTAATCATCATTTGAATTTACCCCAAATAGGTAGGTAGGTAGTAGGAAAGATTAATCTTCCATAACTCGGGATGAGTTTTTCCGGTTTGAGGTGTCCCTGAGGTAAGGACTGATTTACACTGTGTTCAAACCGTCCATAAAAATATTCCATATGGTTCACCCTTTGGCTTATCTAATCCTAAGACACCGCTCATAACATAACTTATCCCAAAAACTTTAAAATTCCGGGAAACTAGAATATTAAAAGGAATGGTTTGCGCATTCAATTAGTTTGTTCGAATACACAAACCATTTATTTTGATATAGTATTTTCCCAGTATTTTATATTTTTAATATAATAAAAAGTAAAATTTTTCAAGAAATTATAAATGTTTATTTAAAAAATATAATTCACGTAGTCTACAGAACATTCCCCTCTTTTTACACCTTACTTGTTAACATTGGTTCAGTGTAAAAGCCGGAAATGCTTTCGAATTTGCAGATCACTTAAAGAGGTTAGGTTAAGTTGAACTGGCTGTCCGTGATGGAGTAGGACACACTTAGGACAGTTAAATGGCCCATTGTGATACTACATGAATTTTGAGGCTTTCTTCTAAGCTCCATTTTTTTTTTGTATTGTGCTCGCACTAAAGGGTTATGAATACCCTTATATCGATTAAACACAGTGCGAGCAATTAGGAAAGGAGGATAGGATTAGGAAGGCAAAACGATGCACATTGGTTTTGAATGTCTGCACAATGTAATGAGTGGGAAATATTGAGTCAGGTAAAGCATTCCACATTCTTGTAGTGCGGCTAAAGAAAGAATCTCTGTACTTAATATTAAATCCGGAGGAATGCAACTGGCTATTTCGCTAGTGCATTGTTTATAAAAATAACGATACAAAAATGACAGGCATGAGACCTTGCGGCGGTGTTCAAGAGAAGCAAATGTCTAGGTGAGAGAACGATCTCCTATCATTTTTAGAGCTCTTTTTTCAATACTATCCAGAAGACTCAAGTACCTTATTGGGGCTCCAGCCCAAATATGAGAATTATACTCGAGTTTAGAACGAATAAAAGCTTTGTAAATTATAGCCAGATCAGAAGGGGTAAAAAACTTCTTGCATCGTCGGAGAAAACCTAAACAATTAGCAGCATTTTTGGTGATGTCAAATATGTGATCACTCCACAACAAGTGGTTTGTGATGCACATACCTAGGACTGATAGTAGTTCAATCTCCTCGATGCAAGTACCACCCACGGATAGTGGAATTGGGGAAGGGTAACGCTTTTGTGACAGAAGACAGCATTGAGTTTAAAGCTTTCAATTCTACACGGTTTTTGAATCCCCATTGAACAATGCTGTCAAGATCAGAATTTAATGAGCTTATCATACGCTGCCGATGGTAGTCTACATCCGAAGAACAAGGATGAGAATCTAAAAACGAATATGAAAAGCAGAGGGTACTGTCGTCAGCGAAACAATGTAGTGGGTTAGAAGTTTCAGACAAAAGATCATTTATGAATATAAGAAAGAGAGTCGGAGACAAAACGGAGCCCTGGGGGCACACCAGTTTGAGTCCCCTTACAAAACGTGAAAGACTTATTATGTTAATATGATTTAGATAGTTAAGATCGTTATAGAAAAACTCTCCTAGGTAAGTCTTGCAATTTTTAGCTAGGGAGGGTATGTACAGAGGAGGTGAAGAACTGTTTCCTACGCTTCCTCATCCATACAGCTTCTGCAAAAGCAAGCTGAACGATAGAAATTATTTAGTTTGCCTTGATTTATAGCTGTTTCTAAAGCAATCCACAGTACTACCACACCTTACCGTACAGTAAAATCGGTCCGATTACCAATGTGTATAACGAAACCGTAACTTGGGGTTGTAAGCACCATTTATTACCAATAGTTTCTTTTGCAAGAGAAGAGAGCTACAATAACATTTTTGATTCTTGTATATTACGTAAATTTTTTTGTATAAAATAAAACCCAGATACTTAGCCTTTATTGGATACATTTTATATAGGGAGGGTTAACATTATGGAATTTTGTATTTCCTCGAAAATGGGACTAATTCCGTTTTGTGTGGGTTGGCACCCAATCCACATGGATCAGCCCAAAGTATTAATTTATCTAAGGCGTTTTGTATGAGTACTTTTAGAGTATTAAGATGCTGTTCTGAAACCGCTATAGCATTGTTATCCAAATAGAAAATCATTCTGAAACCCTCTGCATCCAGACCAGTCAGGATTTCATTTACTACCAAGTTCCAGAGGAGAGAGGATAGAACATCACCTTGCGGTGTCAATCTGCTAATGAATCTTCTAGCCAGAAGAGTTGCCCAGTTTGGAGATAATTATTCTGCTAGTCAGCATTAAATGCATTAACTCCCCAAGTGAACTTTCTACGTTCAAAGATGTTAGTGCAGAAGTGATTGCAGATGGGTCCACGGTTTTAAAATCGCCTTCGATGTCAAGGAAAGCAACCATAGTGTACTTTCTATGATTGAGGGAGTATTCGATGGTGCGTACTAATGTGTGTAACGCCGCGCCGTTTCCACCAATTTGTATCAATATTGCCCTTAAAAAGATATCCATCAATGTTTCTAAGGTCTAAGGAAGGAATGATGATAGACTTATAGGTTTTAGATCTTTAGGGTTGCCTCTCGAGCATTTCCTGCTTTGGGTACAACTATATCTGAGGCTTTTTGTTGTTCAGCTGGTATTATACCATCTGGTCCTCGAGATTTATATGATGCGAAGCTCTTGAGAGCCCATTGTAACTCATCCTTTGTGATTAGACCTTGTGGATATGTTACATTAGTACTTGAACGTATTCGATTGTTACAAGTTGCAGTTAGAAAGCTTGCAGGAAGTGAATATCTAGTAGCAATCTTATAAAATACCCATATACATATTTTTCTGAACCTTTCCATTTTGAAAAGGTGAAGTGAAGTTAACATGCATAACGGCAAAATTTAATGACTTTTCGAAAAATAATGCGTTCACAAAATTTTTCTGTCAAAATTGCGATTGTTTCGTTACAATATTGTCACGTAGCACCATAATGTAGTCCATTTTAACAAGTTCAATGTGTTGTTGAAGTAATTAAGGTAATGACATTAAAACGTAGTTTTGAATTGTCAAATATCAAAAGGTGACAACTTCAAATTTACAGATTTACCAAAAAACGGACTGTTAAAAATGATACCTTTTATTGGAAAATTCTATATAAGGACAATTACATGGAACTGTCATGTACACTTTATATTTTCTTAACACAAGAGCATATGGAAATAAATATTTCCTCCTTGGTATTATTTTACATATGTCATCACATACCAAATCATTATATGTTTGATCAAAAGGGACCAATTATGGATATTGTATATAGCTAAAATAGTAAGGTATTATTTGCTAAAGGGTATTCCAATTTATTTAAACTAAAAAGAAATAATTGAAGATATGGGAATATGACCAAAGGGAAACAAATAATCAATTGTTTTGTCCTCTGGCTTTTCTTTCTTTACTCAAGCTCACTTGTCTCATCCAACAACATAGAGGAAAACAGGTACAAAATATGCAACATGCACCCAAACCCGTCCTTACCAATAAAAACGAAAAAAAAGAAGAACTTTAAACTAACCGGGTGTAGAGAACGACATCTACTCGTATGTAGTTTCTTTTTTATTTCTTTCAATTTTATTATGCTCATAAATTTGAAAGCATCCTTAATATGGAATGTGCTGTGACATCCTTTATTTTAATGCCATAAATTCTACAATTTTCCATTTTTATTCATATATACAAACATGCATATATCAATATATATTCTATATATTTCTTTTTATTTTTGTTAATTTTTGTGTATTTTTCTCTTTGTATATTTTTCGGTTGCCTTTTTTTGGAATTGCTATAAAATGCATACTTTTGGACGACGAAAATGTACTTGCTACCCTATGCTGCTTTGGTGGTGTTCCTGCTCCTGCTCCAACTCCTACTGCTACTGGTTACAACACACACTCACACATCCTTATATCTATATACATGTTCCTTTGGCTATGGAACACTGCAGGTTGGAACGGCTCTTTTAATTATTTATTCAACATTTGCGGCAATTTATTACTCGAAAGTTAATCCCTTGGTAAGCGACTACGACTATGTCGACTATCTCGGTGGTGGACGTTCCCTGTCCGACGATTCGGATTTTGTTGATATGGATGCACCAATAGCGGTGGGCGCTGGAGGTCCTGCTGCTGCTGTTACTGCTGAAACAACACAACCAGAGGGTGTCTCTAGGAGTCGACAACAACAACAACAGCAAGCTAGTGCAGGTTGGATTGGCTGGCTACCACATGCAGGACACACGTTGCGATTTATCCTCGAATCGATAGATAAAGTATATAATGAGGAATAAATACAAAAACAAAACAAAAAAAGGACAAACAGGATAAAAGGCACCACAATCAAGTTCCTCGTGGACAATATATACAAATACAAAACTTTATTTCTAAGCATTGTGCTTTTGGGAATTAGAATCACCATCATGGACATTTAAGTTTTAGCATATATCCTATAACAACTTTAGTTCGGAACACACCTTACCTATGCGAGATCCAACTGGAATTTACATTATTTTTTTCAGGAATAATGCAACAATACAAAATGAGATATATTTACACTTATACACACATTCATAACGCTGTTAAAGCCACGAGGAATGAGATAGTTTTGCATGTTTTAAAGGTTTATGCAAATTATTTCATGAGAATAAAAGATACTAATAATTATAAATGTTGACATTTTTAGTATGTTTTATTAACTTCCCATAGGAAGTTATTGTAATGGGTCCGATTTGTCAAATTGAAAATTTTGACATTTATCGACGTTTCAAGGTCCCTAGAGTCGAAATATAAGATTTTTAGAAAGATGTCTGTGCGTGCGTGTGTACGTACGTCTGTACGTCCGTACGTCCGTACGTCCGTACGTCCGTACGTTCGCGACGTTTTTTTCGTCGTCCATAGCTCAAGAACCAGAAGAGATATCGACTTCAAATAAATTTTGTTATACAGATAATAAGGCAGAAAGATGCAGAAAGGGCTCTCAAGAAAATTGCGTGGGTGGTTTTTTTACCATAGCAGTTTAAAAAAAAGGTGAAAATTTGGGTTAAACCTAAATATCTCATGAACCAATGACGCTAGAGACTTGAATTAAATTTTATATTATATATTGTAACGTGATACAAAACAATTATATTTTTGGAAAAAAATCCAACTAACGGTTTTTTTTATAAATCAAAAAAACTGAAAAAAAAAATTTGTCACTTCGAAAATTTTACGACCAAAATATGATTTCATCTCAAAAACAATTTTTTGCAACGAAAAATAATGTTTTTGACATCTGATAAAATTTTGAGAAAAATCGAATTGACAGTTTTTTTACAAAAAATAAAAGCCTAAAAAAAAACTTAATAAAAGTTGGTAAAAATTGAATTTTGACTCAAATATCTTTTCAAAACTTTGAGATATTGGCTTTAAACTACTTTTATCTTTCAAAAAATATTGTTTTCAACATTCAGTAAAATTTTGAAAAAAATCGAATTGACAGTTTTTTTACAAAAAATTAAAAACCGAAAAAAAAATTTAACAAAAGTTGGTAAAAATTGATTTTCGACTCAAATATCTTTTCAAAAATTTGAGATTATGGCTTCCAACTAATTTTAACGTATAAGAAATATTGTTTTTAACATTAAGAAAAATTTTGAAAAAAATCGAATTTACAGTTTTTTTACAAAAAATAAAAACCTAAACAAAAAAATTAATAAAAGTTGGTAAAAATTGATTTTCGGCTCAAATATCTTTTCAAAACTTTGAGATATTGGCTTCAAACTAATTTTATCTTATAAATAATATTGTTTTCAACATTCGGAAAAATTTTGAGAAATGTTGGATTGACAGTTTTTTTTTACAAAAAATAAAAACCTAAAAAAACAATACTAAAACTTGGTAAAAATTTACTTTCGACTCAAATAGCTTTTCAAAAATTAAAAATATTGGCTTCAAACTTATTTTATTTCGCAGAAAATATTGTTTTTAATATTCAGTAATTTTTTTATAAAAATACAACAGTCCGTTTTTTCATAAAAAAATAAAACTTCCAAAAAATAGAACGCAAATTTGGTAAGAATTGATACATTTAGACAAACTTTTAAGCAAGACAAATCGATAGATGGGATGGGAAGTTATCAGTGTGGGTCGCATCCCAGCCTCTTTTTTTATACTTAAAATCTAAACAGTTTAGATGTTTTTTTAACCCAAGGTGAGTACCTAATATAGTAATATTTCTAAAACTTACACTTTCTTAAAACAATTCTTCTTTTTGTTTTGTACATATTCATGAATTCCATTTGTTCAAAATTTCAAAAGATATTAGAAAAATCAAAAAAATATTTGTACACTTTTGAAATGGTTTTATTTTCTGCTCCATTGAAGTTATCACCATAAGGCTTTCAGCTTAAATTGGACAACGATCATAGGCGAAAAATAGTCTTTTTTGACGAAGAACATTTTCATGTCCTAGATATGTTAGAAAACAAAATTGGTTGCAATTAATTATCGAAAAGCCAATGCATGCCAGAGAGTGACAGTTTGTTACAGATTGTGGAGCGTTGGCATCATTGGACCATTTCTCATTGAACAATGTTTCTTTTACTAAAATTGAAAGCATTTATTTTATACGTCCGCTGAGAACTCTCAACCATTCCTGTGTGCGAGTAATGTTGTCAGGGATGAAGGAGACCTACAGTTTTAAGCCGAATTCGAAAATGGCACAGGCAGGGATTGAACCCAAGACCTCTGGCATGACAGTCCAACTCACAACCATAATTCTTAAGACATCCCATAAAGTCACTTGAACGATGCTAAGTTACGTATGTCAAAGATAAAAAAAATAAATAAATTGTGTGGCGCAACAGTCCGTTGAGAACTAGGGCCTAGTGACTTACAACTCTCAACCCTTCCTGTGTGCGAGTACTATTGTCAGGGATGGAGGGGACCTACAGTTTTAAGCCTAATCCGAACGAAATTTTGAGAAAGCACTTTTCATGACAAGAATTTGTCAATTCCTCGCAAGAGGCAGTACCCGTGAAAAAAACTTTAGACGACATAGGCAGGGATCGAACCCAAGACCTCTCGCATGACAGTCCAACGCACTAACCATCATGCCACGGGTACTACGTCAAAGATAACTGTTACTAATAAAGCCATAATACATTGCAGAACCCTTTATAATATAGGATTTTTCAATAAAGGCGGGTAGATGTTGTGTGTAGATGTCGTGCCGTTTGCTGTATGGCACGTAGCGCCCGCCGCGGCCCGTCCTGCTGGAACCACATGTCGTCTAGGTCCATAAGGTTCAATTTGGGCCATAAGAAATAAGTTATCATCGTTCTGTAGCGCTCGCTGTTGAAGGTGACCGCCTCACTAACGTCATTTTCAAAAAAGTACGGACCAATTACGCCCGCCGCCGCCGGCCCAAAATCCACACCAAACGGTAACTTTTTGAGGATGTATTATCACCTGGTGAACCTCTCGTGGGTTGGTGTCTTCCCATATACGGCAATTTTGCTTGTTAACACAGCCATTCATCCAAAAATGCGCCTCGTAACTAAAGATGATTTTTCGGCTCTTCCAAACGATTCGAAGCCCAGTCAGCGAACAAACGGCGGCGTTGTTTATGTTTATGAGCTTCGAGCTCCTGGGTCATTTGGATCATGACGGTGTAGGCCCAAGTTCCAGTTTATGCACAGCGAGGAATAGACTGCCTCGGGTTCTGCTGTACATTTTCACGGACCGTGGCGATGGTTCACGGCCGATCTTGCGTTCCTTGGACGTATGGGTGTTGGTTAATTATTGTTTACTGAACCGGTCGTCTTAAATTTGGCCACCAAACGATGAAGAGTGGACTTTGAAGGGCCACCATTTCTACCGTAAAATGGGGGCAATACGCTCAACGTTGGCGTTAACGAACACTCATATTTTAATAATTTAATAATAAAGTGTTATCATTTGAACGTACTGTTCAATCGTGTAACTTGCCATGATGATTTGGCATAAACAACTAAATAATAAACAAAAGATTTGACAGATGTCAACAAAACAAAATGGCCGTCACGGGGCTCCAAAATCTACCCGCACCAATTGAAAAACCATCTATAATAAATACAAATTTTTAAGAAATGCTACTAAAATTGGTTTTCGACTAAAAATCTGGTTAACAAAACCTCTCTTTAACTTCCCGTAGAAAGTTACTATAATAATCGGTCCGATTTGTGAAATTGAAAATTTTGACATTTCTCGACGTTTCAAGGCCCCTAGAGTCAAAATAAAAGATTTTTTAGAGAGATGTCTGTGCCTGCGTGTGTACGTACGTTCGTACGTCCGTATACGTCCGTACGTTCGCGACGTTTTTTTCGTCGTCCATAGCTCAAGAACTAGTAAAGATATCGACTTCAAATAAATTTTGTTATACAGATAATTATGCAGGAAGATGCAGATAGGGCTCTCAAGAAAATTGCGTGGGTGGTTTTTTTACCATAGCAATTTGAAAAAAAGGTTAAAATTTTGGTTAACCCAAAATATCTCATGAACCAATGACGCTAGAGACTTGAATTAAATTTTATATTATATATTGTAACATGATACAAAACAAGTATATTTTTGGAAAAAATCCAATTGACGTTTTTTTTTATAAATCAAAAAAAAAACTGAAAGAAAAAATTTGCCACCTCGAAAATTTTACGACTCAAATATGATTTCATCTCGAAAACAATTTTGTTTGAGAAAAATCTAATTGACAGTTTTTTTTCATAAAAAATAAAAACCTAAAAAAAACATTACTCAAAGTTGGTAAAAATTGAATTTCGACTCAAATATCTTTTCAAAAACTTGAGATTATGGCTTCAAACTTATTTTATCTTATAAGAAATATTGTTTTCAACATTCGGAAAAATGTTGAGAAAAATCAAAATTGACAGTTTTTTTTACAAAAAATAAAAACCTAAAAAAAAATTAATAAAAGTTCGTAAAAATTGATTTTCTACTCAAATATTTGTTCAAAATTTTGAAATTATGGCTTCCAGCTTATTTTAGCTTTTAAGAAATATTGTTGTGAACATTTGAAAAAATGTTGAGAAAAATCGAATCGAAAGTGTTTTTAGAAAAAATAAAAACCTAAAAAAAATTAACTAAAGTTGGTAAAAATTGATTTTCGACCGACGGGATGGTAAGTTGTCAGTGTGGGTCGCATTTCAGCCTCTTTTTTCTAATAGATTCCGCATGGTTTTGCTAATTTATAATCCTTTCTTCGATATTCAGTTGAAATATTTATAGTGTTTCGTAAAATGCTCTAAGAATCTTATTCACACGTTTTTAGATTTCACGTGTCTCAAATTAATTTTGAAGAAGCGCTATAACCATTTTGAACAAAAAAAAAAAGCTAAACGAATTGAAAGTATGTATTTTTAAAATTTTTTTTAACGAATCCGTGGTCTTAATTGTATCATATCATGTTTTTGATATACATATATTAAAAAATGTAAATTTAATGTTGATAACAGGTATTTTAAAAACTTCAGTAGACACATAGTTCGAAATCGAAATCAGCGTTTAAAATAAAGTTTAAAAAGCTTTTTTTTAAAAAAAAACTATGAAAGTACCTATTTAATTTAAGGTTTGCTCAAAACTTTATATATGTAGGTTCAAATAAAGACTCATACTTATGAGAATTTCCAAAAACTTACAACTCTCAACCAATCCTGTGTGCGAGTAATATGGTCAGGGATGGAGGGGACCTACAGTTTTAAGGTGAATCCGAAGGCCTAATTTGAGAAAGCACTTTTCATGACAAGAATCACTCTTGGAGAATTTTTCAATTCCTTGCAAGACGACAAAAACTTTAGATGGTACAACGAGGGTTTGAACCCAGGACCTCTGGCATGACAGTCCAACGCACGATGATGGTCAAATGGCGGCAAGAAATGTCAACAGTGGATGAGTTACATTTTCAATTCAGTCTTCAATTCTTCAATAAGCAGAATTGCCGCATTCGGGCCAAAGATAATCCAAGGGTTACTGTCGAAAAACAAATGCACCCACAAAGAGTGAATATTTTGTGTGGTTAATGGGCTGGCGACATCATCGGACCTTATTTTTTTTTCCAAAATGAGGCCGGTCAGGCAGTTTTACTGTAATTGGTGTTCGCTTTCGTGAGATGAGAAAGAACTTTTTATGGCCCGAATCGAAATCAACATTTTCAGACTTAACACAGGTTAGAAATCTCCAATTTGGAACAAAAGAGTGGTTAGATATAAATTATACTTTCAAAGTTGAGGTTCCTTAAAGTAGTCATGTTTCTTTTATTTATAAAAGAACTCTGCTTTTCATAGAGATTATTAAAAATTAATTAGCAATTATTAATTTGCTTCGTGTATTTAGGTAAAGTAGACTTTTAATCAACATTAACTCTATCTATCTTTAAACATTCTTAAAATTACCCTAATCTAACTTTAGGGCCAATCTAAACATTAAGCGCCTCTGTAATTTCTTCTCCTTTGAGGCGATGTACGAGTATAAATATATTCGTATGCATCACTGCGTGTCACCATCGATGTCATTAATTTTATGTTTACAAAAGCTTACTTATGTAAACTGTGACTGTATAGTGTGTGCAACATCATTTTACTTCGCTTACGAGACTCAAACCATCATGCAAGGTGAATATAATATATGTAGCTCAACTTCTTCATCTTCATCATCATAAGCAATTTATATGCATTTGGATCAAATTTCGAGAAACTTTCAAGATTAAATATTAATTTAAACATGGATGGCTTACATGCCTCAAAAATTCTAGACACAATCACGTCTTAAGCCCACTCCAACCTCTCGTCTCGTATACATATATAACTTGACAATCTCGCGACCAAAGTTTGATGTTCTTTTTAATATTTACGGAAAACCGTAGGTACTAGGTATGGAAAAAAAAAGAATAAAAACCAACAAACTTCTATCCAAGCCCTCTTGCATCCATTTTCTCCATGTCTATTCGCATAGTAGGTATAGAGCTTTATAGTATACTTCGTTGACAAGCATAACTTTTACCTTTGACAGGAGAACAAACTGTTTTCCGGATCCTGCTCACGTAATGCAATGCAAATATGAGTGCGCGAAGAATGAAAGTTCTTTAGTGCTGAAGAACAAGAACAAGACCAAGTATAGAAGCAGAAAAAAAGCTGAAGAACAAGAACAAGATTTTTGGATCCAATTCCCAATTGCTAACATGAACCTTAGAAGGCGCAATCATGCATGCACACCTGAGACTTTACTTAAATGAGTAGGAAGCCTTTCCTTCATCGAGCGACGCACGGAGCTCTAAAACTTCCGAAGAAGGAACACAATTTTCCGATGAGGCGAAAAGAAGGTAAAAGACTTCTGTTCTTTACCTAAGTATACAACCTGTCAGAAGGTACAAAATGTCATTGCCATAGGTGAGGGAGCAGAAGGATAACGGAGATGGAGGGAGGGTGACATCCACAGTGACACAAAGGCTGATATATGGAAGTTAAAGAGCGAACAAACAATTGCGGCATCTCGTAGTCGTCGTCGTCGTATGTCGGTACAATCATCATCGCGTATACTGAATAAAAGCAAAACTCTATGAAGACGACAACGACAACGATGATGATGCGAATGAATGAAGGTAAGGTGGAAGGATATGCCAGCAGGAAGGATACAAAACAAACACTTATACATGGTGCAACACATATGTTCACCAATTCAACCACATTAACGGTAAGTAAATAGCTAGGTTTTCATATAGTTTGTTCAGCAAAACTGACTGTAGTACCTAACCTACCTCAGATCTACCTTACCTATACCATCCAGGTCCTACCTAACCTAACCTCTATTTTAAAAGTAGTCGAAGAGTAGGATATTATGATGCCTGTGCAGTGTGTTTGTAGACCGGGTAGATGCTTTGGAGTGGTAGCATTTGTTCGTCCTTTTGATGGCATGAAGGTTTAAATGTGCGTTAAAGCGCCACTGCCTGCCACAACTTTGTTTGATTGTGCTTACAAAAGTTTTTTTTTTTAGTGTTTTATGTAATTTTCTTTCCTATAACTACAATCGTATGTACATCTACTGTTAGTTGAAAGTAGGTACTACGTAACGTAATGTAGGTAGGAAGGAGTAGGTATTTGAGTTTCACTTAGGAGTTAGGAGAGTGCATTTTCACTTTGCAGCCAACCATCCAACCAACCTTCCAACTAACCAGCAAACTCAACCATCAGTTAAAAAGGAAGAGTGAGTAAATTGAGGTTGAATCTAATTTACAAGGTGTTTTTTGCCTCAAGAAGTTTTGTTTGTTTCTATCCAAGGCATTCATAGAGTCGAAACGAGTTGAATTGAATTGAGTCGAAAGTCGAAAAGAGGAAATGAAGAAATCTGTGTGAAATTTTAAAGGAAATTTCTCTTAATTTTGATGTCGTTTTAGTTTTAAAATGTCAATTATTCAAATATCCAAGTACATATGTAGTTTATCATAGTTGCTGTGTTTTTGAAGAAGTTTAAGAGGCAACTTTAAGTGGAGAGGCTTGTACCGGTTTTGAATGTTATAATTGGTGACAATTTCAGAACAAGTATTAAATGCATTTGAAGAGAAAAAGGAAAGTTTAAAAAGCAATTCTGAATTAAAAGCATACATTTAACTTGATCTCAAAAACACAGTTACCGAATCACTAAGGGTTTTCTTTTCTAATACAGTGCGGTTGGAGCCGCAAAAGCTGTCACAATATTGAATACAATACCAATAAACGGAACTCAACAGCTTAAGCTAATATTTTCTCGGGATATATTATTTTTGACGTTTCAATATTCAGCTAGAGTAAAAAAGCCCAACAATTCTCACAAAAGAACTCAAAGCTGTTTTTAAACCTACATAATTTGTTTGATAGTTATACAAGGTGCAAACATAAGTATCAAAACTGTACAGTTCTTAAGTATTTTCTTTCAATTATGAGTTTAGGGTGATTTTCTTAGATGCATGAGTAGTTTCCATGGTTTTTGCCTATCGTTTGACATCTGATAATTTCAAACTGTGTTGATATTTCTTTTCAGTAAGGTCTTCAAATTCATCATTAGCGCCAGAACAACACTTTCAATTTGTGAAAATATGATTCGCAAAAAAAAAACAATCTGTTTAGCAAGTTCATAGAGCACTGCCTTCATTTAATGGTGTGTAAGAACGAAGCTCATTTGTGGTTCAATGGCGAAGACAATTCTCAAGTCATTAATAAATTAGTATTTAGTCATTCA
This sequence comes from Eupeodes luniger, assembly GCA_951509635.1. Lineage (NCBI taxonomy): Eukaryota > Metazoa > Arthropoda > Insecta > Diptera > Syrphidae > Eupeodes > Eupeodes luniger. The sequence continues at coordinate 108,012,521 of OX608073.1, forward strand.
AATTGACTGTTTGGTGTATTTTATACGATGCCAGCATCATCGGCCATTTTTTTAGAAAAAATAAAGAAGCTGGGAGCTTTGTCTAGTCATGCTGTCTTGTTTTTTGTTTCTAAAAATTTGTTGGTTCTAAAACGACGACGCAGCTTTTAAGAAAGCTTAATTTATGTAGACTTGCGCAAACTGCCTAATTATGTAAAAATTAGATGGCGCAACTGCACGTAGAGAGTTAGTGACTTACAGCTGTGAACCATTCCAGTTTGCGAGTCATTTCAGGGATGTTAGAGACCTACAGTTTCTATGGTGAAACCGAACTTATTACTTATTACTTATTACTTATTACTTATTACTTATTACTTATTACTTATTACTTATTACTTATTACTTATTACTTATTACTTATTACTTATTACTTATTACTTATTACTTATTACTTATTACTTATTACTTATTACTTATTACTTATTACTTATTACTTATTACTTATTACTTATTACTTATTACTTATTACTTATTACTTATTACTTATTACTTATTACTTATTACTTATTACTTATTACTTATTACTTATTACTTATTACTTATTACTTATTACTTATTACTTATTACTTATTACTTATTACTTATTACTTATTACTTATTACTTATTACTTATTACTTATTACTTATTACTTATTACTTATTACTTATTACTTATTACTTATTACTTATTACTTATTACTTATTACTTATTACTTATTACTTATTACTTATTACTTATTACTTATTACTTATTACTTATTACTTATTACTTATTACTTATTACTTATTACTTATTACTTATTACTTATTACTTATTACTTATTACTTATTACTTATTACTTATTACTTATTACTTATTACTTATTACTTATTACTTATTACTTATTACTTATTACTTATTACTTATTACTTATTACTTATTACTTATTACTTATTACTTATTACTTATTACTTATTACTTATTACTTATTACTTATTACTTATTACTTATTACTTATTACTTATTACTTATTACTTATTACTTATTACTTATTACTTATTACTTATTACTTATTACTTATTACTTATTACTTATTACTTATTACTTATTACTTATTACTTATTACTTATTACTTATTACTTATTACTTATTACTTATTACTTATTACTTATTACTTATTACTTATTACTTATTACTTATTACTTATTACTTATTACTTATTACTTATTACTTATTACTTATTACTTATTACTTATTACTTATTACTTATTACTTATTACTTATTACTTATTACTTATTACTTATTACTTATTACTTATTACTTATTACTTATTACTTATTACTTATTACTTATTACTTATTACTTATTACTTATTACTTATTACTTATTACTTATTACTTATTACTTATTACTTATTACTTATTACTTATTACTTATTACTTATTACTTATTACTTATTACTTATTACTTATTACTTATTACTTATTACTTATTACTTATTACTTATTACTTATTACTTATTACTTATTACTTATTACTTATTACTTATTACTTATTACTTATTACTTATTACTTATTACTTATTACTTATTACTTATTACTTATTACTTATTACTTATTACTTATTACTTATTACTTATTACTTATTACTTATTACTTATTACTTATTACTTATTACTTATTACTTATTACTTATTACTTATTACTTATTACTTATTACTTATTACTTATTACTTATTACTTATTACTTATTACTTATTACTTATTACTTATTACTTATTACTTATTACTTATTACTTATTACTTATTACTTATTACTTATTACTTATTACTTATTACTTATTACTTATTACTTATTACTTATTACTTATTACTTATTACTTATTACTTATTACTTATTACTTATTACTTATTACTTATTACTTATTACTTATTACTTATTACTTATTACTTATTACTTATTACTTATTACTTATTACTTATTACTTATTACTTATTACTTATTACTTATTACTTATTACTTATTACTTATTACTTATTACTTATTACTTATTACTTATTACTTATTACTTATTACTTATTACTTATTACTTATTACTTATTACTTATTACTTATTACTTATTACTTATTACTTATTACTTATTACTTATTACTTATTACTTATTACTTATTACTTATTACTTATTACTTATTACTTATTACTTATTACTTATTACTTATTACTTATTACTTATTACTTATTACTTATTACTTATTACTTATTACTTATTACTTATTACTTATTACTTATTACTTATTACTTATTACTTTTTACTTTTTACTTATTACTTATTACTTATTACTTATTACTTATTACTTATTACTTATTACTTATTACTTATTACTTATTACTTATTACTTATTACTTATTACTTATTACTTATTACTTATTACTTATTACTTATTACTTATTACTTATTACTTATTACTTATTACTTATTACTTATTACTTATTACTTATTACTTATTACTTATTACTTATTACTTATTACTTATTACTTATTACTTATTACTTATTACTTATTACTTATTACTTATTACTTATTACTTATTACTTATTACTTATTACTTATTACTTATTACTTATTACTTATTACTTATTACTTATTACTTATTACTTATTACTTATTACTTATTACTTATTACTTATTACTTATTACTTATTACTTATTACTTATTACTTATTACTTATTACTTATTACTTATTACTTATTACTTATTACTTATTACTTATTACTTATTACTTATTACTTATTACTTATTACTTATTACTTATTACTTATTACTTATTACTTATTACTTATTACTTATTACTTATTACTTATTACTTATTACTTATTACTTATTACTTATTACTTATTACTTATTACTTATTACTTATTACTTATTACTTATTACTTATTACTTATTACTTATTACTTATTACTTATTACTTATTACTTATTACTTATTACTTATTACTTATTACTTATTACTTATTACTTATTACTTATTACTTATTACTTATTACTTATTACTTATTACTTATTACTTATTACTTATTACTTATTACTTATTACTTATTACTTATTACTTATTACTTATTACTTATTACTTATTACTTATTACTTATTACTTATTACTTATTACTTATTACTTATTACTTATTACTTATTACTTATTACTTATTACTTATTACTTATTACTTATTACTTATTACTTATTACTTATTACTTATTACTTATTACTTATTACTTATTACTTATTACTTATTACTTATTACTTATTACTTATTACTTATTACTTATTACTCGTTTCTTAGAGAGAGAATTTCTTGTGAGTGGGATCTTTCTTTATTGAAAAAAAAGCGAGTTTTGTTTCGGTTATTTTTCAATTTTCCCGAAACAGATGGCAACTGACAACGCAAATTAAATTCAATAACAATGAATTTTATTTTCAATTTCAGAGGAATCCTTTTAAAATTATTTCCCCCTTTTGTGTTAATTTTTTCCTGATTTCAAAATGGAAATGACAGTCATGCAAATTGAAAGCCAGTTTTTTGTTTTGGTTTTTTTTTTTCGTGCGATTTTCACAATTTGCCTTAGGGGATGTGAAGGTGGGATTTAAGTGGCTCCAGGTGGAAGACCAACACGCCACGCGGCGGCACATTGGAGGATTCATCTATCTATCTTTCTAGGTTATGGGTATAATTTTCATCTGATTCAGAACCAATCTCAGTCTTTTAATGCAAAATAAAAATAAAAACTGATCGGCTATTCATCATTTAATGGAAAATGCATAGCTCTGCATTTATGAAATGCAGGTTGACCGATTTTATAGGGATTTCACATCGCACATCGCGGCGGCGGCGGCGGGCGGGCGGCGGCGGGAGGCGGAAGGAGGATGAGAAACATTGAAAGGAGGGATATTGGTAAATTTTGCAGAGAGATGAGTTTCAGGATATATGATTTTTCATTGAATTTATTGCTTTGGTAATAATCAGTTGAAGTGAATTCGAATTGTGACAATTTATTAATTGATTTTGGTTCAGGTTCTGGTTCATATTTTTGTTTAAACTGTTTTATGCTATTTCATCATCATCTCTTATAATCAAAAAATATTTTTTAATTATTGATGAAGGGTCACACATCCTGGAAATATATGTATTATATTAATAATAATAATTTCACAGAAATATATCTACACTCTATAAATTTATATACCCTTTTGTTTTGTTTTTGCGTAAAAATTAATGAAAAAATATATTTGTTCTTTGTTTTTGAATAAATGGAAGTTTGATGTGGGTTGTGCGGTTTTCAATATTTTTCCGGTGGTTTCAATATCTTCCTTGGTTTAAGGGTTCATTAATTTTTAAGTTTATCCATAGCTTTTTTAACAAAGATAAAAAACGAAATAAATTAAAATCAAACAAAATTCCTTGAATTTGTGAATTCGCTTGATTAAAAATTTCGTCCAGCTGAATAAATTTAGAGATTCTTTGTATTTTCTTTAGAGAATTACTTTTTTCGTCGATAGCAATCATAATATTATTAAGAATTAATTTGGATGCATCACACTTGTGGAGTAAAATCCCGTGAATGCCAAGCCTTCGTTATTTTGAAAATTCTCCAGATTTATTTATGAATGATGAGCTGTGAAATTATGAGCTATATAGTGGACTTGGTAGCTAAAAAGCGTTAAAGGTCAGAAAGATTAAGCCAATGAAGTAAAATTTCCTTAATTCGAGTTGAGAGTTCCACTCATATGTTTTAACACTTCAAAAAATAAGTAGCCTACAATTGGCAATCAAGGTTTTGTGATAAGGGGAATGAAATGTAGTTCTATCGATATTACCCGAAAGCTTTCAGCATTATTCTGCTATTCATTCGAAGTGAATCTGTATTAAAGTAGCGTTGGTAATACTTTGGAGCATTTTTTTTTTTAAATTGAAATTAAAAGAAGATATTGCCAATAAGGAAGACAACCTCCAAGAATTTTGGAATAGCCTCAGTCTAAGAGATAGAGTCAACCTCCTTAGTGGAAAAAGGTAGATGTTAGGACAAGTTAAATAAAAATCTATTCAATCCAAACAACAGGTTTTACCAGGTTTGGACTGCAAATCCCATTTGAAGAAAAATCTTTCCCATAATAAACAGGAACAACTGGTTACAGCAGGTGGAAGAAAAATATATTTATAAATTTGAATTAAATTGAATCTTTTCGCTGCAGAGGTGGAAGATTGAACAAAGAAGTTCAATTTTCCAATCGTTATAACCTAGGAACGATGTGAATATACTAGATCCTAGAGCAAAAACGAAACAAACATTCAAAATGATGACATTTCCCTTGCGGTACCATAATAGTAAAAGTGTACGTTTATAAATCTTACAACAGTTTTTCAAACTTTTAAAAGGCTTTCGTCAATATAAATTGAATTAAAATTGGCCATTTTTGTGATTATCACTATATAAAGCTTCGGTTCACTTATTCTTTGAGTTATATGAAAATTATAAAAGATACTCGAAATTTTAACTATCGGGTTTTCTAACTTGAAAACTATGAATTTAATTGGTAAACGTCCACTTTCACTTATCATCAACAGTGTAAAGGGTTGGGATCGAAATACTGTATGGATCAAAATGCTGTATTTAAAATACTGTATCTCAAAACACTGTATTTCAAAATACTTTATGTACAAAATACTGCATGATCAAAATGCTGTATCTCAAAATTCTATATTTCAAAATTCTGTATATAAAAATTCTGTGTTTAAAAATGCTGTAAATCAACAATTGCATAAACAGTATTATGAGATACAGTATTTTGACAATACAGCATTTTGAGACACAGTATTTTAAATATACAGTATTTTGAAATACAGAATATTAACCATACAGTATTATGACCATACAGTATCGTATAGTATCATACATAATTTTTACCATACAGTAATAAAGTTTGAATGTTGACATCATTAAAAAAACTCGGTTATCATATGACCATAACGCTCCGAATTGACGGTGACAGTCGTTTTCGGAAAAGTAAGGTTCCACCACACCTCCGGACGAAAGAGCGCGCCAAACAGTGACTTTTTAACTTCCCATAGGAAGTTATAGTAATTGGTCCGTTTTGTCAAATTGACGTTTCAAGGTCCATAGAGTAGAAATAAAAGATTTAGAAAGATGTCTGTGCGTGCGTGTGTACTTTCGTCCGTACGTCCGTTCGCGAACTTTTTTTCGTCTTCCATAGCTCAAGAACCAGTAGAGAAATCGACTTCAAATAAATTTTGATGTGCAGATGTCATCTGGTAGAATTTTGAGCAAAATCGAATGGATATTTTTCAAAAATTTGAGATTATGGCTAATTTTATCTTATAAGAAATATTGTTGTCAATATTCCGCAAAATTTAGAGAAAAATCAAATTGACAGTTTTTTACAAAAAAAATACTAAAAGTTCATAAAAATTGATTTTCGACTTAAATATCTTTTCAAAAATTAATGATATTGGCTACAAGTTAATTTTATTTTATAAACCAATATAGTTTTCAACATTTGATGACATTTTGAGAAAAATCGAATTGACAGTTTTCTTACAAAAAAACCTAAAAAAAAAACAATACTAAAGCTTGGTAAACATTTACTTTCGACATAAATATCTTATAAAAAATTAAAAATATTGGCTTCAAACTTATTTTATCTCACAGAAAATATTGTTTTTGACATTTAGCAATTTTTTTATACAAATCCAACAGTCCGTTTTTTTCATAAAAAATAAAATCTACAAAAAATAGTACGAAAATTTGATACAAATTGATGTTCGGTTCTCTATAACTCGTGAACAATAGAAGAATTGACTTCAAATTAATTTCCTTCATCCAATTTGTATTTGTATTATTTATAGCAGAAATAATAAATTTTAAGAAATGCTACTAAAATTGGTAAAAATTGGTTTTCGACAAAAAATCTCGTTAACTAAAATAGATTTCGAAATGAAACTATTTCATTATAATAATTTTTAAGAACAATTCAAGTCACAAATTTTTTAACACAACACGAAAACCTACAAACTTTTAAGCAAGACAAATCGACAGACGGGATGGGAAGATATCGGTGTGGGTTGCATCCCAGCCTCTTTATATTTTTTTTAGTTTGACAGATGTCGAATTCCAGTCCTATACTTTTGAAACAGCAAAATGGATAACGCATTATAATGGGTGATTTTTTTGAGGTTAGGATTTTCATGCATTAGTATTTGACAGATCACGCGGGATTTCAGACATGGTGTCAAAGAGAAAGATGCTCAGTATGCTTTGACATTTCATCATGAATAGACTTACTAACGAGCAACGCTTGCAAATCATTGAATTTTATTACCAAAATCAGTGTTCGGTTGGAAATGTGTTTCGCGCTTTACGTCCGATTTATGGTGAGGCTCATTTCTGGTTGAATGGCTACGTAAATAAGCAAAATTGCCGCATTTAGAGTGAAGAGCAACCAGAAGCCGTTCAAGAACTGCCCATGCATCCCGAAAAATGCACTGTTTGGTGTGGTTTGTACGCTGGTGGAATCATTGGACCGTATTTTTTCAAAGATGCTGTTGGACGCAACGTTACGGTGAATGGCGATCGCTATCGTTCAATGCTAACAAACTTTTTGTTGCCAAAAATGGAAGAACTGAACTTGGTTGACATGTGGTTTCAACAAGATGGCGCTACATGCCACACAGCTCGCGATTCTATGGCCATTTTGAGGGAAAACTTCGGAGAACAATTCATCTCAAGGAATGGACCGGTAAGTTGGCCACCAAGATCATGCGATTTGACGCCTTTAGACTATTTTTTGTGGGGCTACGTCGAGTCTAAAGTCTACACAAATAAGCCAGCAACTATTCCAGCTTTGGAAGACAACATTTCCGAAGAAATTCGGGCTATTCCGGCCGAAATGCTCGAAAAAGTTACCCAAAATTGGACTTTCCGAATGGACCACCTAAGACGCAGCCGCGGTCAATATTTAAATGAAATTATCTTCAAAAAGTAAATGTCATGGACCAATCTAACGTTTCAAATAAAGAATCGATGAGATTTTGCAAATTTTATGCGTTTTTTTTTTTTTAAAAGTTCTCAAGCTCTTAAAAAATCACCCGATATTTATGTATCGTCATTCTCATAAGCAAACCTGGTAACTTACAAATTGCAAATTTCAATTAAAAAGACGAGAGTTACGGATTTAAATATTTGTGTATATTATTTTCGAACTCTTAGAGTTATGAAGTTAGGTTAGTATAATGTTCATTGAATGCTATACACTGTATAAAGGAATATAATAAAAAGCAAGAATATGTTTCATAGAAGTTTCGAGATCTGCTTATGAGGGTGACGATATTCTTCGTATGATAAAGTTATTACCTAAAATATAAACAATCTTGATGGGTAGTCCTACGCAGTAACCATCACGCTACGGAATCTACTAATTAGTTTTCTAAAAAAAAGAATACATACTAATTATAAGTGTTACCGGCTTATATTTTCGAATAAGCTGGGAATGAGATATTTTACCGCCGAAAAAAGTAGCCTTAAATATTCTCAAGCCTCGTAACTACCTCCACACAAAAAATCATGTCATAATATTGCTCCACTGCGACATCAAGGACGGACAAACAAACAAATAAACAAACGAACTGGCTTTCCTATTTATAATATTAGAATAGATTTGACCCTAATCAAATATTTGTATTTGTTTTTTTTTTTTAATTTCTTATCATATCACACTTTTGGAGTTGATTTTATGAGAGGAAAAACATATAAGTAAGTTCATTAAATTCCCACACAATCTTTCCCCTTATAATCCTAATTTTTGTGTATTTTTGTTGATTTTGTTTAAAAAAGCGTCTATCTTCACTAAAGCACAAGAGTATAGAAATTCCATCAACAGGATTAAAAAGGCATTCTTGAGAATTGAATTTTTAAAAATTCACATTTCCTCATATCTATTTTCTATTTTTGTGTTTTTGTTTTGATATAAAGAACAAGAAAAAATTATAAATAAATTATAAAGAGAAAAACACAAAACAGCAAGTGCACTTAATTCCTTGAAGGATAGAATTAAAACTTTTGTTGAATGCCCGAAGCGCACAAAAATATACATAAGTATTTATAAATATATAATGTATAGAAATGTATACACAAACAGATGGACACAGGACACCGCATCGTCCAGGAGACCAGGATGTGTGGAGTTTGTATATTTCTTGCATAAAACACATAGTGGCGAGGGCACTTAAAATTCTCAACATATCTGTTGGCTAAGTGTTTTTGTGTTTTTGTGTTTTTTTTTTTTTTTCTGTTTGTATTCCTTGTATTTTTGTGTGTTTTGTTTATATTAAAGTCGAAAAATGTTTTGGAAAATATTTTGTTTCTTCTTAGAAATATTTTGAGCTTTAAACTGAAAGCATTAAAAAACATTTGTACCTTACATACATGCTTACATACCTACTCGTTGTTCTAACAATACCTACATCCTTAAGCCAGAAAAATGTAACAAATCTGTTAATAATCAGAAGTTCTTCTTAGCTCAAATTACAGCTTTTTTTTTAACTAGAATTGAAAATGAGTTTTGATGCATAACTTTTTGTCAAAATATTCTCTTATTAACAAGAAATCACTAGAATTTTGAAGATATTTTCGACAAAAGAATAAACTCTAGTGAATTTTGTGTATTTTATATGCTTTATGAATTCTTGACTAAATGGCGTTGCATGAGAGTTTTATGGCCCTCTTATAAATATCGCAAATTTTAGTTCAAAAGGGTGTATATTTTGAGGGATGGTCCTCAAGGAGGAATAAAACGCATGTAAGTAAATGTAATGTTCATGAATTTAACTTAATTATAAAGAAATGAAAAAAACGAATATGAAAAATTAAGGGTACTTTGATCAGCGCAACAATTGAGTGGGTAAGAAGTTTCAGACAAAAGATCATTTATACAAATAAGGAAGAGTGTCGGAGACAAAACGGAGCCCTAAGGCACACCACCGTTTGTTTCGTGGATATCAGACTTGAACCCGACCAATACTACTTGAATTGAATTGTCCGAAAGTCAATTTCTAACCCAACAAAAAAAAAGAGATTCGTCAATACCAAATAAACGCATTTTCGATAAGAGAGCTTGATGCCAAACTCTATCAAATGCCTTTGAAATATAAAGTGCAATAATTTTACTTTCTCCAAAACGATGTAAATATTTGTTCCACTGTTCGGTGAGATAAACCGGTCGGTGGACCTATAGCTACGAAAACCATACTGCCGGTCATTGAGAAGCTTTCGTTTTTTAAGATATTTCTTAAGCTAAAAATTGATCAGCGTTTTCATAACCTTAGAAAGAAGGGACATCACGGAGTTACAATTGGACGATGGAAAGAAGGTGAGTAGGATTCGCCTCACATCCGTTCGGAAGAGATCTGTAGAGAAGGACAGATGGAAAAGCTTACGCAGTGGCTTCGCTAGCGTTGAAGAAAACCTCTTCTTAGAAAAATTAGACAATGATGAATTTAGTTCTGAAGATGAGATTGTACTTGCAAGACTAACATGGAATACAGGACTGGAAAGAAGAAGTAGAAAGCTATTAATATAGTCGGAACTACGTTTCTTGTCAATTTTTAATACAAAATATTTCTCTGGAAATGACGAAACGGGTCCGTTACATTTTTTAACCTATTTTCAATGTTGTTATTGTTTTGAAATTCATATTATTAAAACATTATTCCAATGTTACAAATTTTCAAACCAAAAGTTACCAAAATATTTTTGTAACTCAAAAGTAACGCCCATGCGTACTAAAAACGAAAAATTGCTCTTCTGTAAAAAAAAGTTACTTCACTTTGTAAGATGAGGGACGATTTCATAGCTGATTCAATGAAGGACACGTTTGGCAACAACATAGTTTTACGTTACTGACCCTTGAATTGGCCTAAAAGATCGTGCGACTTAACGCCCCTTTTTTGTGGGGATATGTGAACTCGTTAATCTACGCCGATAAGCCCTAAATGATTGACACTTACAGGACAACATTCGCCTTGTTATTGCTGATACACGGCAACAAACGTTGAAATAAGTCGTCGAAAATTTGACCTCCATATTAGGCTTCAACTGAGCCAATCTTGGTGGTCGCCAGAAGATTATCTTTTGAATATGGCAAAATTTGTATCAATTTAAGAAAATCATCTTTGTGTTATTCCATTTTAAAATTCTACACCTCTAAAAAACATTGGGAACGATTGAAAAATGATTTCATTAAAAACAAAAACACAAAATTTGTCAAACCGATTGGTATCACTCAATCATTACCAATTATTCTGTCAATCCAATCAGAGTCAGAGGATTAAATAAATATTAACGTCACAAGTGTAATTACTTATTTAATTAACGTTGTCTGTACACAAGTACAGAAAGCAAGAGCTTTGAATAATTGTATTAACAAATAAGAAGACGATTTTGAGTACAAAAAATCAACATCAGCGAAGAGGCTCATTTCTACTGGACGGATATCATCTTTTCCACATAACGTCGTCTAAATGTGTAAAACTGCTATAAGTCCACTTTTGTTCGAAATTTAGATTTTGATCTATATCTATATTTGACCATTTTTGGAATTAAACGTGGGGAGAGAAAAAAAATACTTATTGATACCACTGGCACAGTTACATCTACAAAAAGACCAAGAAATCGAAAAGAACTTGATGTTTCTAGAAGGTCTCTATCTATGTTGTATTATTTAAGGTTGAATGATAACAACATGCGGGTATGGCGTGTTATGTTTCTGAATACGCTTTGTATAGGCAGAATGACAGTGCTAAACTGAAAAAGACAAGGCCCAGAGAATAAAACTGTTAAAGTGAAACCATTCGAAAAAGAAAATCAGGCAATGATTGAATTTATAAAGTCTCTTCCGACTATGGAATCACATTATTGCAGGGCATCCTAAAACAAAAAGTATCATTTACCGGAATGGCAATCTAAACAAAGTTTTTACAGATTATATGTAGATGATTGGTGCGGATCTAGAAATGTTGCAGCACTTTCTTCGAAAACTTTCAATTAGTTAATAGATGCAAACAACATTGCTTTATTTCATCCGAAAAAAGATCAGTGTGATAAATGTTCCCCGTATAAAGTTGGGCACGTATTTGAAAGAGAATACTTTTTACATATAAATAAAAAGGAAGAAGCACGCGAGGAAAAGCAGAAAGACAAGGAAAATGAAAGTCTTGTTTTTACTAATAGCTCCAAAGTCAAAAGTGTCTAGTTTGTATTATAAGACTAAGTTATGTGTTCACAATCTTTGTTTTTATTATATAGTAAATCAAGACGGTTTCTGCTACATATGAAATGAAACTATGGGTGGGGTCAATGCAGAGGAGTTTGCCACGATAATTTCTCGTTTTATAGTTTATTGACCGGAAAAATGAAACAAACCCGACAAAAATTATTTTATAGCAAAATCGAAATGTGACTGTTTCTAACGTAACGCTCTGTTGAATGTTGCCATTAAAGAAAGAATTATAATTGAACAAAGAAAAAGTATTTGGAAGTTGGACACACTCAAATGGAAGCAGACTCGATGCATTCAACAATCGAATGACACATAAGAGAGAAAACTGTGATTGTTCCAGCAGAAAATTACGGAATTTGTCGAGAAGCTCGAAAAAATCCGAAAAAGTATGATGTTACATAACTCAATCACACATTTTTCAAAAACTTTAAGGAGGTTAAATTTCTGAAGAGCATATGCCCAGGAAAAAAAGGGAGACCCAAAGGTAATTTAAGATCACAAATACGAGTATGAACGTATCTACTTATTAAAATTTTACACATTTTTTGACTTATTATCCTAGGTTTTGGACATCCTTGCTATTAAGTATGACGCAGATGTCCTTGTTTCTTACAATCTTCATTTCACAAGTAACTGGGAGCTTCTACCTCAGAGGCGAACTCTTTGGGTGTTTTCTCATGCAGTGGAAACCTTGGATCAACTACATAACTCAGCGGTTAAAGATTAAAAAAATAAAGATTGACGAAAAAAATATTTTGGCTGTTGATAAATGTAACTATATGAATTAAAACTAAAAGATACAATTAAAAACAATTCAAATTTTATTAAATGAAAACCTGCTAAGTCCTTCCATGTATTGAAATTTCACAAAATGTTTGATAAGAAAATTTGCTAAGTCCAAACAATCTTGATTATATGAAGCAAAATGCAAAAAAATATTGTTTTCCTTTATATAATGCTTTATGAGGGAAACATTCAGAAACGGGATTTTGGAATCCTTAAATTGACCATAATTAAGATTTTAAGTCGTGTAAAATTTTTCTTAGCACCTTTACACATTTATCCGACGACTATAAGTGACAAAATTATAAAGGTCCATATAAAGAGTTAAATCGCTTATTTATTTAAGTGGTAAAAAAGTTATACAAAAACAAAATTAAATGATTAAAGTACTAAACCCTCGTAAATTAAGAATGTGGAAGACTTTTGACCCATATTTTATTGGTTTATAACAGAACTAATGAATACACTTTAATTAAGAATGGGATATAAAATGTCATAATAGTTATTTTACGCAATTGATTGATGATAATTTAATTTGGATATCGTTTAAGTATAAAACAATGACATCTTCTTCATAGAATCGGCCCAGCACATGATTCCGATATCAATATCTTTTGAGTTATTTACATATGTATATAGGTAGTTTGCTTTACAAAAAACGTTCTTTTAACATAAATAAACCCTTGAAATATCCCTTAAGTCTCTCAATTTAAATGTTTTAATTTTTTTAAATACATACATTTTTTTCTGGCCTGTGACTATCTCTTCTTATTTGCGTTGTGTTATTGATCAATACTTTACTATGTATATGCATATAATCGTATAGTGTGGTTAAAAAACTTGATGTACATCTGTGTGCCTTTCAGTGAACAGCAACAGAAGGATTTTTGTTTTTTTGAATATCATACTATCAATTGAATAAAGAAAACGATAGCATATTGGCAACTGGCATATACGCTTGCATAATTCATTCGTGACGAGCTTAAAATATTAAAACATTTTTAAATCGACGTGGTTAAATAAAAATACGAAATATATTTTGTTGGTATGGTCTTGTATCATCGTATCACGACAATAATCCTTTTTGTCTCATATGTTCGAGTATATACATATGTAGATATATTTATGTATGCATGTGTATCCTGCCTAGGAGACTTTACTTAATTTTTCAGAAAAATGCAACTTTACTCAAACACACTGCGGTTATTTTAGTATGGTACATAATATTTATATCAGATTTGCCGTTGTTATAAACATTTTAACAAACTTCAACTAATTTCAATAATTTCCAATGGGAAGATTAATGCTTCAAAACAGATTTGCTTACAAAAATTTTAATTTTATGAATTTTCTGCCTTAAATTATTATAATTATTTGCAATACGAATTCTTAATCATAAAAAATATAAGATATTAAAGAAGAACAAAGTGACTTACCTTTTTAATTCCATTTTTGAATTCATATTCAAATTTTTCCGGTAAATTTATATTCTTTTAATACAATTTGATTTTTCACTGCGCTTGACGATACCCGCACTCCCGAAATAAAAATCACATATAATTTAAAATTTTAATCATCGAATACACCTTTTTTCATTTTAATACAAACGCCACTTTCAAGAATAATTTAAAAAAAGAAAAAATGCATTACAAGTCACAAAAATTATTTTCAAATATTACCGCCACACTAAACACAATTCAAATCAAATTTAATTCTTCGCGCACTACTTTGCCGAGCCCGACAATACCGACGACTAAACGAGAGCTTTTGAGTAAATCCAAACACAATTTTTACAATTAATTTCAAAATTAATATAGCCATTAAGATCCAATGAATTTGATAATTTTTTCGATCAAAACGAGTTCCCAATTTTTAAATTATATATTTTTAACATTTTTAAGAACACACCAAACGAATTTATATTTTTAATAATATTTTTTTTCCGAAACGATTCGATCGCGAACAATTGAAATTACGCACTGTTGAATTAACCTTAACCTGTTTAAACTTGCAATTGCAATTACAACACTACTACAATACAAATGATGGTAAAGAGAGAAAACATTTGTTCTCTCTGTCGATACTATTCAGATATCGATAACACTTAATAGGTATAGGAGTGAAAGAAGATGCTGGCGAATGTGATGGGTGGATGAGATGGAGTATTATGAGAAAACAACTTGAAGAAAAGAAACATGCATATTATGGCTGTAGCTATGCATTCTGTATTGTGATGGCGAGAAATTACTGTGGACGTGTTCAGATTTCAATTCAAAACTTTTCTAATAAAACAGAATTAAGCTTAACAAAGATCAGTAAATCAGTTCAGGTTTTTGATCTCTAAGTCTTCCGAGAAATTTCTAAACACTCAGTTTTTGTTTTAAAATTAATTTAAGTTTTTGAAATTCAGGAAATGGCATTTTGATATTGTTATTAATAATTTAAATATTGTACCCGTGGCGTGATGATAAGTGCGTAGGACCTAAGGTTTATTTCACGGGTATTGCCTCATGCGAGGAATTGATAAATCCTTCAAGAGTAATTCTTGTCATGAAAAGTGCTTTCTAAAATTATCCGTTCGGATTCAGTATATAACTGTAGGTCCCCTCAATCCCTGAAATGACTGAAACACAGGAATGGCTGAGAGTTGTAAGTCACTAGGCCTTAGTTCTCTACGGACTGTTGCGGCACCTAATTTTATATTTTGAAAGTAAAATATTGAACTATTTATTTATCAACAACAGCTAGCTTCTTGCGCAGAATTTTTATTTATTTTCCCTATTTCAAAACTCAGCTTTTTAATCTTTCGGTCTTTTTTAAACATAAACTACACTCTT
This sequence comes from Eupeodes luniger, assembly GCA_951509635.1. NCBI lineage: Eukaryota > Metazoa > Arthropoda > Insecta > Diptera > Syrphidae > Eupeodes > Eupeodes luniger. The sequence continues at coordinate 108,028,486 of OX608073.1, forward strand.
TCTGATAAAAATTGTTGTAAGAAATCTTTAAATGTAACGAATTTGAATTGTATGTATTGGTTTGGAGATTATGTGTTTGTATTTTTGTCACTTAAAACATATGATGATGCTGAAAAATCTTTGTATACATAAATAAGGTGGTTAGCCTTGAGTTTTCTTGCAGCAATTTAGGCATCTCCCCGGTATAAAATTTTGTCAAATTTCCGAGAGATCCATGAAACAAAATGTCAAGACATTTCTTTTTAAATAAGTGGTTGTACAGATTTTGACATTTACGTCACAAGTTGAGGAACTTAGCGAATATCAACATTATTTTGAATTTAACACAGTTAATAGTTATAAGTTTTGCCCTTTCAAGAGTAAACGTAAATAAAACACATGTAAAATAATTTTTTCATGAAATTTTTTAAGTTTGAAATATGACATTTAAATGACCAACACGCGAATTGTTGCAAGCACTTTTTGACACATATTGAGCGGTATCTCAGCAATAACTTGACGAATGTTGGTTTTTAAGTAATCAAGAGTTAAAGCTTTATCTGCATGAACACGGTCTTTCGCGCAGCGCCACAAACAAAACTCCAGTGGTGTTAAATCGCATGATCTTGGTGGCCAGTTGATATCGCCACTACGAGAAATTACGCGACCAGGGAATGTCCCTTGCAATGAAGCCATACTTGCTCGAGTTGTGTGGCATGTGGCAGCATCTTGTTGAAACTACATATTCTCCAAGTCGTATTCTTCATTAATAGGCCAAAAAAAGTCGGTTATATACAACTAAAAAAAATTGTTTTAACAACTTAGTTTGACAGATGTCAAATTCCAGCCCTATACTTTTGAAACCGCAGAATGAATAACCCATTACAAACCGCACAAACAATCTGTATGGACCCCAATTTGCGCAGTTATTATGTGTCGTGAATGGCCGGCCTAATTGATCGAACTGTGAATGTCTGAACGAAAAACGGAATTCAATTTTGAAGCTTTGCGTGCATTGAACAGAAAAAAAAATGTTTACTTTGACAATTTAGGATCTGAAAAAACACCAGTTGTCAAAAAGAACTCGATTGTTGTCATTTCACATCCCAACACATTTCATAGTAAGTTTTTTTTTTAGGTGGCGCAACAATCCGTTGAGAACTAGGGCCTAGTGACTTTTTTATTTTAAGACTTTGGTTGGTACGCTTGATACCTCCTTGAAGCTCGGTGGATGTGTTCGTAGAGTACTGTCTAACAAGAGAAACAATATGACATCATTTTAAAACTCAAGTTGAACTCTGATATTTGGACAGATTTTTTTCTTATTTCTACTAATTTCATTACTTGTGCGCTTTCTAATCAACTGACGACTCAACCTATATCTAATCTTTTCTGTAAATGCAGGATTTCAACTTTTGTATAATCTTATAAAATTGTACGACAACCACTTAAAATAATACCTAAAAAAATCTTTTGTATTCATAATTGTAAAACTAAATACAAATTTAGTTTTGTTTTCGTAAGCTGACTCGAATAAGTTGTTTAATTAATTATAAGGAAATAGGCATAAACTGTTATATTTATTTATTATTTTGCAAAAAGTTAGTGCCAACATATAAAGCGCCATCTGTTGCACGCGAAGATTTACACACAGTTAATTAATCTATGAACGAACAATTTTCCCTAAATACTTATTTCATTCTGCTTTAATTTATTATATTCCAATGAGTTTATTTTCTGAAACCAGATTGTAAGTTGTTATGAAGTACAGTTATTTTGTTTGTTTCATTAAGTTTTCTCTCGTATAACATCCTGCGCCAAGTAGTAAAAACAACCAAACATCACACTGCATATGCGATGAAACAAAAAGCCACACCAAACAAAAAAAACAGACGTGTTCTATACGGATACGGATATAATACGTTTCGTGGGTTGTGTTTTCTGACTCTCAATGCGTTAAACAAAACATAAACATGGCATCGTAAACTCAAAAATCATGATGCTCAACAGACCCAAAATTTAAAATAACCAAAAAATATCCAAATCCAAACAAAAACACATGAACGCATCCATTAACAAATATACAAAAGCAACAAGAATAATTTCGAAAAATATTAAACAATTGCAAAATAATGCATAATGCATGATAAAATAATTTCTGATAACAAAAATTTAAAGACTAAACTAAGGTTAGTTAAGGAAACCGTAGAAAGAAAAGATGTGGGGAGCTAAATGTTGTCATAATAATAATTGCCTGTCATAATAATATTGTTCTTAAAAATGAACCTAACCATTTCTTTTTTAATGGTTGAAATTGAAATTTTGAATCAGTAGAATTTTTACTTTTATAATGGTCTTGAATTAAAAAATATAGAGGCAATTGAGTTAAACGCTACTTAACCGCGCAATGAGTTCAGCCTTCTGCAGACTTCAATGTTGGTGAGTCTTTCAATGGGTCTTTTATTGTACAAAGTGAAACAAAGCCATTTTACAATTACAAGTATTACTTTATTTCTGTTCCCAACTCTGATGAAAACTGACAATTGTCAACAATTATTGCCCAAATGATGTTCCAAACTACACAAATTTGGTAATTTTAGACAGAAGAGAGCGTTCTATCATGAATTCTGTCCAAGAAATTTCTTTGGGCAGAAATTGTTAATCTTTTAAATGTCATTACTGTTGTACGTAAATTGACTGTCATTAGAATCTTCCGTTCGGTTTGCTTCGCTATGATTAAAACGCAGAGTTTTTTGGCAGTTTTCCTCTTTTCTGAGAATATTTCATCTCCAGTCATCAAAATTTGACAGACCAACAATTTCCGCCCAAATAAATTGTAGTACCAATGTCGTGATGGTTAGTGCGTAGGACTGTCACGCCAGAGATTTTTTCACGGGTACTGCCTCTTGCGAGGAACTGAAAAATCCTCCAAGAGGAATTATTGTCATGAAAAGTGCTTTCTCAAATTAGCCGTTCGGATTCGTTAAATAACTGCAGGTCCCCTCCATTCTTGACATGACTCACACACAGGAATGTCTGAGAGTTGTAAGCCACTAGGCCGTGGTTTTCAACGAACTGTTGCGCCAATTAATTTATTTATTTTAACAATTTCTGCCCACAAATCTTGCGAATAAACCTTTTGTTTATACGTATAATCAATTGCTCGATTGGAAATTTTATCAAATTTTCGACATATGTAGGCTTTTCTTCATTTTAATTTAGAATTGAGCTTAGCTGAAATTACATTTGACCCCATACGCATTCATTTCATTACAAATAAAAAAATAATAGCCCTTTGACAGAATTAATGTTTTCGAGTTGCTGTTTACTTTTTTCTTATGGGAAATATGTACATTAAAAGACAAAATGTATCTCCAATAATCTGTATCCACAGTCCACACTGACTTTCAGCCTGGAAGTTCCAGGTACTGTGTAAAACAACTTACCATTGCCAATAGGTATCAATCAAACCAGTTTCTCGACCCATGTTTTTGTCTCGATCTCGAGCTTCAAGTTTGTAAACGGAGTAAATATATTGCATTGTGTGTTATCGATATATTTTGTTATCGATATAGAGAAGTAAATGTTTCCTCTCTATCTCTACCACTTTATGTGGATTATGAATTGATGATGCAAGTCAAAACATGTTTACTTTAGAGTGCTTGATTTCGTTTTTTCGCGATCGATTCGTTAATATATTAATATTAATAAAAATCTGTGGATATTTGTGTTGTAAGAAATATTTTAAAAATTTCATTTACCGTCGAAGTTTATTATTATTCGAAATAAATACGTATGTATATAATTCAGTGCATATTGAAGTGTTAATTTTTGTAAAATTTTTGAATACAACAAATATTTTACAGACTGTTCTTCGGCGTAGCGGTCGGTATTGTCGAGCGCGGCAAAGTAGTGCGCAAGAAATATATAAGATGTGATATGAATGGCAGTGTGAAAAATGAAGCTGGAATCTACATAAGAGTATAAGTTTGGCCGACAAACTTTGCAAGAAATAAAATAGTAAGTACATTTTGTTGCCTTTTTTTCAATGAAAAGTGAGATACTTTTTTAATTTTAATCTTATGTTTTACATATTTAAGCAAAGTTTATTCATTTTGCGCCAAATTTATTTATTTAATTTCTTATAAAAGGTAATTTTTTAAAAGCTATAAAAAAGTTTTTCAAAAAAAAAAACACAAAAAATTCAGAAAAATAAATCTTTATTTGAATCGATAGTACGGTCCATATAATTTAATGTTTGAAAATTATTTCATGCAAATGTTGACCTTGACTGCGCCTCTAATGGTCTATCCGCTAAGTCCAATTTTGGCATACTCTTTCAACATTTCGGCCGGTATCTCACGAATATATGTTTCAATGTTGTCGTCCAATGCGTCAGTTGAAGCGGGCTTGTCTGTATAGACATGAGCTTTAACATAGCCCCACAAAAAATAGTCTAAAGGCGTTAGATCTCACGATCTAGGTGGCCAATTTACCGGTCCCGAACGTGAAATAAAATGTTTACCGAACTCGCCTCTCAATAAGGCCATTGTTGCCCGTGCTGTGTGGCATGTCAAGCTCTTCCGTTTTGGGCAAAAAAATTGGATATCATTTCACGCGCTCACCATTCACAGTTACGTTACGATTCGCATCATCTTTGAAGAAGAAGTACGGTCCAATGTTGCCACCAGTCCATAAGCCGCACCAAACTGTGACTATTTATAAATGCAAAATCGACAATTCTGCTTATTTACGTCTAATTGAGACAAAAATGAGCTTCGTCGCTGAACACAATTTTTCGGTAAAAAAGTGGATCTTCGGCCAACTTTCCAAGAGCCCATTCACCATAAATTTTACGTTGCAGTAGGTCGTTCGGCTTCAATTCTTGCACCAGCTGTATTTTCAAAGGCATCACACATAAATCCTTCCGCAAAATTTTCCACGTTGTTGAGCCCAATTGCTGCGAACTGCTACAAATCGATAATTGATGGTCATCATTAACACTGGCCGATACAGCTGCGATATTTTCTTCAGTTCGCACTCTACGTAAATGTGTTGGTGGTTTAATGTCCAACAATGTAAATTGGGTGCGAAATTTAGTCACAATAGCCCAAATAGCCGCTTCAGTGGGTCGATTAAACTGATCATAAAATGGAAGAGGCGCGCGATGAACTTTCTTAAATGAGCACGCATTTTGATAATAAAATTCAATAATTTGCAAGCATTGTTCGTTTGTAAGACGATTCATGGTTAAATTATAGACCAAATTGAAGATGTTTGACAGTAAAACAAAACACGAAACGTGCGTCAGCCTTTGGCAGTATTGCCAAAAAGATAATAGCTAAAAAATCACCCTTTATAAGTTATTCTGTGCTACTTGTGCACCGGTCCCGATTTTCATAAGAACATTTTTTGTTCAGCGATAAAGCTTATTTTTGGTTGAATGGGTACTTTAATAAGCCACATTGTCGTACTTGAACTGATCATAATCCACCAGCCATTGCTAAGACACCGCACCGCTGTTACATACTCAAAAAGTCACTGTTTATTGTGTTCTGGGCATTGCGTTTTATTTCATCTTGAAAACCACACATAAAAAAACACCTTTAGAAAAGATCTTTATTATTATACCCTTAGATAGAAATCTATTTGGTTCCGCTTTGAATCAGATACAGTGATGGAAAAAATAATAGAGACAGGCTTCGTGTTAATCTTTTTAACACATAAAAAGGTATTTGTGAAGAGTAGCAAAATAAATATTACACAGATACATTTTTAATAATTTATTGCTTAAATGCATCCTGTCAAACTCATCCGTTTGTGAAGAATGAAGATGGAGTATGCACAGTGCTCTATCAAGGTCGGAAAACATCTCACCGGTGCATTTCATGTCAAAAAAAGGTTTTAGACAAGCCGATGCACTGTCATGCGACTTCTTTAACATCGTTCTGGAAAGAATTGTGCAAAACTCAACCGTCAACACTAGAGACACAATCTTCTAAAGGTCCATCCAATTACTCGGATACGCAGATATAATTGGAAGATCAATGCGTGATGTCAGTGGAGCGTTTTTGAGTATTGCGACGGAAGCGAAGAAGATGGGTTTAGTGGTCAATGAGGGCAAGACCAAGTATAAGCTGTCATCAAAAAAGGACTTTGAACGACGACACGTCTTGGACAAAACGTCACCATGGACAGCTATAACTTTGAGATATTTGAGGACTTTGTCTACCTTAACACAGCTATACATATACTCGGACAACGACACCAGTGAGATTGGATGAGAAGATATAACGACGAACTGCACGGACTGTACAACGACACTGACCTGGGTCATGTAGAGCAAATGAACATCATGAATGTTGACAGGAGACGCATGTTGGTTGAGGCCCAAGTCCGCCCCGGACAGTAGCGCCACCTTAAGTAAGTAAGTAACGAGAAATAATGATAAAAAGTAGACTTGTGATTATTATGCTGTTTCATTCTGCAAAAAATAATAGAAACAAAATTAGAATGGTACCCTTTTTGTAATGATCAAGTAACTTAAGAGTAAAAGTATTTCAAATTCTTTTAGTAATTTGTAGTTGTACCCTTATTTTTAATAACTGACTCCACTGTTCGCCCCATCGAATTCACAAATTTGGCACATGTCTCTACGGGTATGGAGTACCATTCCCTTTGAATTTTCTACCCCAACTCGTCTTTCTTTTTGGTTTTACAATCTCCGATCCTTCGCTTTAGGATACCGCATACCATAAGTGCTCAATTGGGTTTAGGTCGGGTGACTGTGATGGCCATTCCATAGCATTGATTTTGTTTTGTTGTAAGTATTTTTTAGCCAATTTGGAGGGGTGCTTCGGGTCATTATCCTGCATGAACTCCCATTTAATTGGCACCTCCTCTTCAGTTAATGGTAGCATTACTAAATTTAAGCATTACTCCACAGCGCATATCTTATCTTTGATCCAAAATATTGGACCTACACCAGATGCTGAAAACTATCCTCAAATCATTATATTCCCACCACCGTCTGTCACTGTCTTCTTTGTGTATTTTGAGTTTAACTCCTTGTTTTGTTTGCCCTTCTCACATACACTTTTCCATCGGAAGTAAAAAAAATTGATCTTCGTTTCATCCGACCACAAAACTTTATTCCAATAAGAACGGTGTAAATGTTTGTTTGCAAAGGCAAGTCTTTTTATAATGTTTTTCTTGCTCAAAAACGGTACTTTTCGTGGAAGAAAAGTACCAGGAAGGCTTGCTTCTAATAGTCGGTTTCTTATTGTTCTAGATGTCACTGGTCCGTTTAATTCATTTTTGAATTCTCTTAAAAAAAGAAATGGTGTATCAAAACACGAAGAAGTTTATCCTTTTCTTCATCTTATTTCATCTTTTTTAGAGTTTCAAATGCTTTTTTCTTCTAACAGTTCAAGGTTTTTGCAATTTCAACCATCATTTTTCCAGCTTGTCTTAGTTTTATCTTCACTTCGTGTTCAAAGCGAGTATAATGTAATCCATGACCCATATTTATATATCATATATTATAAAATTATATATGACTTTTAAACATTTTGTTTAATATCGAATATTAAACATCTGACAAACAAATAAACAAACTCAAAACGCCTATTTGCATACAACAAAAATTGATCATTGGCCTCAAACTTTCTACCGTTAAGTGAAAATAAAAAGTTGTTTCCACAAAACAATGTTACCATTTGAGAGCATTATTAGGTATGATTAAAATGTAGAAACTAGACAAACGACAAAAGACTTAATTGCTATACAAATATTGTGTATTGAAAAGTATGTAGACACTTGTTTCTATTATTTTTTCCAACACTGTATGTCTTTTTTTAAAAAATATAAAGTTTTTGGAATATTATAAATTTTAAACTTGGCAGTGATCTTCAGTTTTGTCAATCAATTAATCAATGTTAAGTCACATAGAATTTCATTTAATGGGTGTTGCGGATCCGTTCTTCAACAATGTGTATTCACTAAAAATGTGGGTGTGATGAACCAAGGTTCAAGGTTTCAATATGCGTTTAAACTTATCCGTAGTAAATTCACTGGTTGAATTGAACTAACATTTTTTGATCCACACGAGTTAAATAGAGTTAACCAATGCCTCAAGTTTTATCTCTTTGGTTTCAGGAAAACTCTACTCATTTAAAAATACTCTCTTCAACGAAGAAGAACTTACACACAATTCTATATTCATTTTCTTTTAAAGTATTTTAAATAATAATATTCAACTAATTTGAAGCATTAAAAACGAACCAGAAAAATAATCAAGACACATAAATAAAAGTCATAAAATCCAGCTAGTTAAAATTTTACGATCAAACATACCTAACATTAAGTTCTTTTGGTCGTACCTAATCTGAAGTCTTACAGTCTCATCGTTCGTAAATGTTCCAATTCCAGAACTTACAAGATATAATGCACTTCAAATTTGTTTTCTCAACTGCATTAATGATTCTCTTAGTCTCCACTTAAAGTCTCCATTATCACCAGAATCTTCAACATCACATTAAAGTTTACAAATCGAAGGTACTATACTTCTTCCACGAGCGTCGCAGTCAAGTCTTCTTTGTTGGCTTACCAAACCTTTCTTCATGGTTCTCTTCAGCAAAGAACAAACAAAAAAAGTGTAAACATTTTTCTTTCTTAACTTCTTGAGTTGTTAGTTTGTTTCTTCGTTTTTTGTTGTTGTTGTTGTGTTTTCTTACCATCACACATGTATCCGGTTTTTCGTCGTTGGCCATGATCTTTCTTGTGGCCGAAACCAAAGTGAAGATAGTTTGAAAAAGTCTTCGACCGCAAGAAGACCTCTACGAGTTTCTTCGCTTACCTATACCGACTCCTTATACTCGTACTATTTCTTTTATTTTGTCTTCTATAAAATCAAAGAAAAGCAAAGAAAGACGAGAGACGAAAACAAGAAGATTTTCAATCGGTAAAAAAGAATATATACATATGTGCAGTGCCGTGTAGAACATCTCGGGAAGAGACTATTGAATTTAACACTTTTTCGAACGTACATATATTTTTGAGATACAAAAGTATTTCAAAACCGATTTATCATTTTACTCGTTGCTATATAAAAATAGGTTCTTCGGGTGAAGTTTTCGTGTTCTTTTTTCTTGTGTTGTTGTATCTTTATGCAGTTTTGTTGTTAAGGTGTTTTTTTAACACCGAATACTCTCTCTGTAGTGCTTTTAAGTCGGGTTTTTATGCGGTGTTGTTGAAGCCTTAGAAAAGTTCTTATATGAAACTTCAAAAAAAGTATCTTCAAGATACACACTGTTGAAGAGTATAGGTACGAGCGACGTCCTCGACGAGCGACTACGGGAAAAGTTTTAAAGTGCAAACAATTTTTTCTTTTGCTTTCATTTATTCAACATGTCCGTTTGATCCTTAGAAGTTAGTTAACAAGAAAACGACGACGGTGAGGTAAATAATAATAAAAATTGAGAAGAAAAAAAAAAAACTACAAACCACATCGTAACGCTATAGTAAAGGGGTAAAAATTGCAGCACCAGTATCTACCTATCTAACCGACAAGGAACGGTAGCAGCAACAGGATATTTCCGCAAGAGAAAAGGATCTCAACTGCAATTTACCATCAAGTGTAAGTACTCACCATTCATCACTTACCATTAGAACTAGAACCCAACCAACAACACACAACCCACAGCAGTGTTGCACCATCACACTTCTCTAATCAAGCGGATTATCCATGAATGATTATGGTGCAAGGAATAAAGTATCTATCCTTGTATCTATCTTCTCGATATTACATATACCTATACCTCTTTACTAAGTTGCAAGTATCTTTTCATATAGAAGGGGGAAAATGGAAAGATTTCTTTCCATACCTGCTCCTGGTCCTGATTGTGTTCTTTTGGTTTAAGGTAGAGTGAAGAGAGCGGTATACCTATCTAAGTGAGGTTTTAGTGATTATAGTCACCTTACCTCACACTCTTACACACACATGTGGTCCCAGCACCGGGAAAGGTTCAACGAATTGATAAATGGCCAAGGTGCCCGAGAGTGAAGGTGTGAAAAAACGAAAATTTCCTCAAAGCGTGTGAGAGGAGTTTAGCATCAGCAGCACCACACAGAACTTACATATACAGCAAACAGGATTCGTGAACAGGAAGGATTTTGTGCACTTATGTCGAAATGGAATATATTTTCTTTTTCTTATTTTTCAACCTGTCTAGGTATTCTGTAATAAAATCTTGCACAGGTATATGTACAATGTACATATTCGTATCTACCTATATTTAGTTGTACCTATAGTTAGGGTAGGTAAAGGTATACAAGGTACATTGCAATGTAAGGTATCTGTACAGTTTTCCTTCCTTTCCCTTTTTGGTCTTGATGATGATGGTATCGCACACAGGGAATGTGATATGAAAAATTGAATTTATGTTTTGGAATGTATGAAAATGACGTTGCATAGATATTTTTATTTTCAATTTATAGAGGAAAAATTATTGTATAGTTGCAATGAAACCATTCAAAAATATGCGATGGTTAAAAAAGTTTTTGATTTAATTTTTACTGACGATGATGATTGAGGGAGAATGTTTTAAATTTGCAAACAATTTTAGATGCATACAATACATACTAGATGACTTTTGATTATAAATATTTGCATAAGGAAATCAATTGATAACTTGTAAAAATACAAAATAAGAAATTGATTGAAACTGTGCAGTTATCAACAGAAGACAATACTTGTGTTGGGCGCCATTTCGGATAGACTTTTTTTTAGTGAAATACGAATTTTAACGCTCGGGTGTTTTATCCCATTAGATACGCTTTAATGTTATTTTATCCTTACAAAATAAAATATTTATTTGTGTTTTTAATAAATTTTCAATGATTCACTTTTTCTAAAAAAAAATATTTATTTGGATTTTTTTGGCAAATTTTCTTTTCTTTCGATTTATTAATTTTTGATCAAGAAAGTTGCTGAAGTTAAAGTCGATACAACAATTTTACATACCTTGAATATAGAAAACAAAATTGTAGGTAGTTTGAATTTCGAGAAACCGTTTTCTACTTGTAAAAATATGGCAGTTGAGTGAAAACATGTGTCTATTCATTTTAATATTTTTAACTCTGTCCTATTGAAATACCTAAATAACTACCAGAAAAATTCAAAAATATATGCCTGCTTATCTAATAGCACTTGTTAAAAAGAATAAGAGATAACAATTTGTTTTAGTTTTTAAAAGCGTTTTTTTTTTCTTTTCGAAGGACTATACATTGGTCTAAGGTATTTGTATTGAGAAAAATCTTCAAGCATTTGAAGAATTCAAATTTTCTAGAATTATTTTTTTTTGTTTTGCTTATATTTTTAATATTCCGTTGCTGCATGCAACACTACACTATAAGTTCGAGAAAAGTCTAGGACGACAAACATTATTCATTCAAAAATGCTTCATTTACTCGGTTTACTTTTTTTATTTTTCTGTCCTGGAAAGTTCTCGGCTTTCAAAAAAAAAATAGTACGAAAAGAAAGATAAAAAAAAGTCAATTTGGTTCTTGGAATAATCCAACATCGCCAACATAATATTGACAATTCTTATTGGAAATTGTTTAAACGAGCTTCATCATCTTAAATAGGTGCAAGGATCTTAAAACCAAAGAAAAAAATTGGCTATTTATTTTTGGTGACTTAAGTAAAGACCATTTCGCCCTGCTCACACAAATCGCCTTCTCCAAAACTTTTGACACAGTAAATCATCTGGTTCTTTGTCGAAGACTGCAACGTATTTACAACCGATTTGAGCAAATTGATCCGCTCATAGCTAACAAATGGCACCTCGTCTACTTTTGTAAATATTCTTCGTGGGGTTCCGCACGGATAAAACCTTGGACCACTCACAAAGTTAAAAATTGCTTTATCCATTTGTATACTGACGGGCGGCGTGCAACTTCGACCGTCCTTTATATGCAATGTACGAGGCAGTCTCTCTCGTGAACAGAGACTTGCAAACCATCTTATTTTTGCCTAAACTTGATAATTTCTAAAACTTTGCCAATCTTTTGTAAGATATTCGATAAAACAATACTAAGCCCTCTGCAGATATAGAATCAAACTGTGGTTCATATTGACTCATTTTTGGAATGACCATCTTAAAATTTCTGTAGAAGAGGGTTATAGTAGTCTTAGAGCTCTTCGTATCACTCTAACTTCCAGTGCTGTTTAATTGTAGTAAAGTGCTAAGTAGTTTGGACTATGCGACGTCTAGAAAACTTAATGTTGTCTATAATAATATTGCTCGTTAAAAATTTCGTCCATTTGATCACGTTTCTTTCAGGGTGTATTAACTATGTGCTTGTAGTCTGGCTAAGCTATTGAAATTCCAATTATTAAGCTTCAACTAGTAATCTAAACAGAACAACCCGATTATCTATTCCGTAAAATAAACTTCCCTCATTCAAATAAGTCTCCCATTCTTATTGTGCCAAGATATAAATATCATGAATATTCAACTTCAATTTTTTTTCATGTCATTAACCTTTGAAACTCTAAGCCATGTTCTATAGAAGGAATTAGGAAGCACATGGAATTTATCTTTTTCACTTTTTAATTATTTGGCAAATCTTTGATTTTTTATTTCTGCTTGATTTTATAAATTTAGAAATATGGAAACTATTAAGAAATTGAGGACATTCACCTCACTAAATTTGAACTCAATATGGAATGCTGAAAAAATGAGGGTTAAGCTAAAAGCATAATTGCATAAATAGAGCCAAGTTATTATATTAACAAAATCGGCCAGTCATAAAAAAAAAATTGCCAAACTTAACTTGGTATAAAAAGTAAGAACCTAATTCACTTTTCCTACTTTTCCTGGCTAACCCTTTTTGACTTTTGTCGTAAAATTGCTCCTTCACAGAAAAAAATAGCGCAATATGGTCAAATCGCAGCTACGAGGCTGACAATTTACATCGTCTTATAACACGATTTCGAAATTTGATATACCAAATATTGATTGTGGCATGTCCACTGTTGACTGAAATGTTGTTCCTAAAATCACTTTCGAAGAAAAGTGTTCTATTTATGCACCACTACGAAATCTACACTAAATTGACACTATCTGTAGACAATTTTGTGTTCGAAAATACCGTTAGAGCTTATCTGTCCCCAGGTATGGCAATTTTGTTTATTAATGTAAACTTTTTCCTAAAACAAAAACATTGTTGGTCCTTCAAATCAATTAAAAAATTCCCTTTTTAAGAAAATCAAGTCTCAGAGTGTTAACGCCAAAAAAATGCTGATAAGTCTTAACAGACCCATCGTAATCGTTATTTTCTTTTTTCCGCTTATTTTGAGCTGCCGCCATGCACCGTGCGTAATCAACTGAATGTCCGTGTCTCTCCCAAAATACCTCGAATTTCGAGCTAAAACCTATGTGTGTAATAATCTTGAATAGTTTTCTAATCGATTAAACAAAACAAGACGATTTTTCAAACCTTTTGAGGGGAATGTCCCCAAGCGTGCTATAGTTGTTCTCAGATCATTTACCGAAAAAATAAACTTCCTGGGAGTTATTAAAATTCCCTAACCCAAAATCATTTGTTATTTAGTTTGTTTAAATAATGCACTTTACTCAAATTTTTCGATTGTTTTTTTTTTTTAATCTATAAACTGTCCCAGAAAAGTTATTAACATTTTTTGTAAAAATTCACATGTCCTACAATGTGGACATACGTTCACCTTTTTTGAAAAAAACCTATTGTTTTCGAGGAACTTGCAAAAACGTCCCCTTAATTTATTTTCTCCGATCCAAAATAAGATGACTTTTAAAGGAGCGTTAAGGACGTATAAAACTCTGCACTAAAATTCAGCTTTCTTGGAATGTTTTCGAAGTGAGTGTCTAATATTTCTAGACTATGTTTCGCCTTCTCAGCACTAACTTTGGGAATAATTGTTTAATGTATTCTAATGAAAACATGATAGTTACTTCCTGTCAAAATTTAGTTACAAACAGCTGTCAACATCAAAATATCATACATGATTTATGATCACATACGCTATGTTGCCAAAAATGTCGCAAGATGTTTGGTTTCTCGTTGTAATGAAGCTACAATTTTCAAAGCCATTCAAGACTTGAATAAAACTCTCATCTCGGTTCTGGTGTTCCAAAAACTTACCTAATCCTCTTGGAAAGTATTTAACGAAGAGCTTTTATAGTTGACAATAAACTCATTGAGTTAATTATGTCCCTTGAAAATTGTCGTTAAGTTTCTCGGTATTTTAACGGACTTTTCTTTAGTGAAAAAGTCTATTGCATTCCTTCTCTTAAACAATTTAACTGTAGTGCTCCCAATTCTAGGAATGCCCATCAGTTAAACCATGATTTCAATTTCGGTCGTACTATGAATTACGAAGATTCGTTCTTTAGCCGTACTACGCGAATATGGAATGCCTTGCCACGCCTTATATTACGAGGGTTGCTACTTATATTTCTAGCCTAGTTAACAGTTAGTGTTGCCAGGCGCCATCTGTCATTTTCAACGGTAAATTTGACATTTTTAACCATAACATTCTACAGAACATGTTTCATTTGAGAGAAATTTGTGTTGTTGACAGTAATTTGAAAAATTCATCTCGGGCAAAAAATGGAATTAACTCGTGAACATTTTCGTGCGATTATTTTTCATAACTTTCGACGTGGATTATCAAGACAAGAGTGCAGCGATGAACTTAATTCGTTCTACAGCGAATTCCGTGAAGGTCGTCCAAAATCGGTTGTTGTGCCACAAAATATCGATGCTGTGCATGAACTGTCAAGGTGCATCAAAGTCTGTGTATAATATCTACACAGGTGACGAATCATGGATCTATGCTTATGAGCCCGAAACAAAACAGCAATCGACTGTATGGGTCTTCCAAGATGAGCCAAATCCAGCAAAAGTTGTTCGCGGAAGAAGCACATCGAAGCAAATGGTTGCCTGTTTCTTCGGCATTACCGGTCACGTGGCGACAGGAGCGTTAGAGCATAGCAATTCGGTCAATTTTGAATGGTATACGACCATTTGTTTGCCAGAAGTCATCGGAGAAATTCGAAAAAAGCAGAAGAAGAGGCGAATCATTCTTCGTCATGACAATGCAAGCTCTCACACATCGGCTCAAACAAAGGAATTTTTGACCAGCCAAAACATTGAATTAATGGGTCATCCGTCGGACAGTCCTGGCACCCAATGACTTCTTTTTATTCCCGAATATTAAACTAAAATGCGCGGAAAATGTTTTTCGACCCCTGAAAAAGCCGTTGATGCATTCAAAAGCTATGTTTTGGAGGTACCTCAATCGGAAGAAGCCGTTGATGCATTCAAAAGCTATGTTTTGGAGGTACCTCAATCGGAGTGGAAAAAGTGCTACGAAAATTGGTTTAAACGCATGCAAAAGTGTATTGCTCGTATATATTATTGCAATGTTCAAAAATTAAAAACCACTTTACACTGACACCTCCTATCTAACTCCTCTCATTTTTCTTAATGCTCGCACTGTGTACTTGACATATTAAACGTATTTAAAACCTTTTGAATTTGTGCTTATTATATTTAAAAAAAATACTAGACACAAAACTTGTTTTAAAGTATTCTTCTTAAATCTAATTAAATAATTATTTGCTAATTGAAAAATTATCCAAATTTTGTTTTCCAAATAATAAAAAACTAACATAAATATCAAAAAGAAATTCGCTTAACCTATCTCAACTTAGCAACATTTTAAAGCTAAGGTCTATTGTGTTGTGCTTAGAAATCACTATACAAACTTCAGCTTCTATAAATGGAACCAAAACAGTTACACTCACAGGTGCAAACCTACATATAAATCTTAAATTTCGTTTTCATTATTGAAACAAAATTTCATAAATATTTTACATCGCTCAAAGCTATGAAATAAAAAACCGGTCCAATTGAAGTCAATCTTTCCAGCCCTCCGGCATTAAACCCCTCACGTGTCTTATTAACTGAACACTTTCATTCCAAGAAGATAGTGTATAGGTATTTTCATAGCGTCATATATTTATTGGCAACGAGTCATCAAAATCACCATCACCATCTCTATAGGCCTACATAAGCAATCTTGTCTTCTGAATCATGGTTTAAACAAAAATATAAAAAAAGTAAACCCTCAACCTCGACTCAAGCCGACTCGACTTGACAATATATAAATTATTACAAACAATTTAGTGACACAGAAATTCCATTGAAATTGTGTTTTTTCTTCATCACTTTCTCCAAACATGAAAATTATTAAATTTATTGTTTTCTTCTTGTGCTGTTTCTCTTTTGTATTAATCAAATAAAAAATAATAAGCACAAAATGGCAGTGACGAATTACGCGTAACATTTTTTGAATATTTTTCTATGTCAATAAAATCAATTATAGGCAAGCAAAAGTATCCAAAAGACAATAGAATCTAATAAATAAAAAGCCTATTCACTTTGACTTAGGCTTAAGCCCGCGAAGTCGATTAAGTGCTGGGTCTTATATTTAGTTGGTGTGACGTTAGGTTTTGTGGGTACACACAATTCCACACTTTTTACCGGTTTAGGGTAATTAAGCACAAGCAAGTCGCAAAGTGACAAAAGGGAGTTAAAGTACAGAAAAAAAAATGTAGAAAAACAAAGCGCGTTAATGACATTAAAGGTCTTTGGCGGTGGTCGACGTCATTTTCGCATGGCCTAGTTCAAGGTTTGTTTTTATGTAGTCTTTTTTTTCTTGAGGCTATAGTTTTGTGAAGTCTCGCCGAAAGTTTATAATATTCCGGTTTTTACCGGAGTTGGAGAAGAGAATAACTTCCCATGAATGTATAGGAGAATATGGTGGCGCTGCTGTTTCTTATTTTTTGATGGAGGTTCTGAAAAAAAAACGAAACAGGTGACTTATGAACCTTGCCATACATTTTTGGTATGGCACTCTCAAGACCGATTAAAACGCAATATAGTGAGTGCATGTGTTTGTGCTTGTGCAGTGCAGCGCATGGTGTGTATGAGCAGGAAGAAAGATATGGGATAGCTAGGCTGAATATACAGTTGACCGCTTTCGCTGCGGATAATTAATCAAGTTATCTTGTCGACGTCATCAACAAACGAGCTACAAACGCTGACGGATCTGACGGAGGTTGTCGTTCGTCGAAGCGAAATAAAGTCGGTCGGTACTCGGTTGGGCTGTGTAGGTACGAGTATATGGAATTTAAACCATGTTGTCGGATGGATGGACATAAAGTTGTTGAAATGATTGATTTGCATTTTAGATTTCGGGAGGGTTTTTGATGATACACATAACCTAAATGGAGAAGATGGGAATGGATGGATGAAGATTGTTATTAGGTTTTCGTTTACCTTTGGGCAATGACACGTTTTGCTCATCTCTGATTCTTGATCGAAATCATGTGTTTTGTAATTATTGAGGAATTTCTATTCCTCGAGGCATTCATATACATATGTATATGCGTATGTATATATGAATATCTTTTATACGAAACATAGAATATCGATATATGTATGTATGCATAGATGTAGATGGATTAAAAGGTTATTGGGATGTTTTTGTATTGTTTTTGAGATGAAATTAAGTGATTATTTGTATTTTAATTGAAATATAGGTTGGTATAGTAAACCATAGGTAAAAGGAACATGATAAAATTTAATTGTTACATAGGAAAAAAAGTAATATATATACATATGCATGTAGGTTGTAATAGTTGTCTATATTTTAATCTTCTTTTGGTTTAGAATTTATATTTTTAACATGAACTATAAAAACTTTAGACATCAGATATTGAAACATTTTAGTGATTGCAGGATTTATACATTGTATGCGTTTAAAATATAGGGTGTTTTATTAGGCCTTACATATTTAAATTTATATAAAAGAGTTTTCCAATAAGTGGTTTTATTTTGTATACTTGGGGGCAGTTTTATAACTTTTATCTTTTATTTTTTTTTGAAAAGTTAGAAGAACTACTCTTTTACTTAGAATGGAATCATACGCCTTTTTAAATTTACTATAAAAAAATGAACAGTCATAGTTCACAAAACCAAAATACACCTTTGGGTCGATAAATCATCTTCAGTGATTTAGCCTTTTTTCATCTTGGATGCTATTTGTATAAGCAGAATGTTGCATTTACTTGCTAACTTAAGGTGGCGCTACAGTTTTTTGTGAGCTAGGGCATCACCCTACATACTTCTCCATTTATCAAGGTCCCTAGATAAGTGTCTATAGACTAGATGGACACAGACTTTTGAAAGAGTAGTAGTAAGTAATTTATTAATTTACATTAATTTACAAAATTTTATACACTATTTTGAATTTAGATGCTATGGCTATGCCGTCAGATAGGTTGGCAAAAAAAAATTTAGAATATTTAAATTTATGTATGTTTTGAATTTAATAGAATTCTGTTATTAATAACAAACTATACTTGTAAATATCTTTTAAAAATGTACTTAATGTTTTCCAATCATGCTCGTTAAGGATGTTTATAGTCTCTTGTAGGGTAAGAGTATTTTTCCCGAAAAAGTAGCGTCTTTGAGTTTTGAATATTGGACAGATACCAATGAAATGTAGACAATCTTCTTTTGATTTGAAGTTGCACAGCGTACAGCATTGGTTAAAACTACCATTATAAGGACTTCCATTTAAGTTGAGAACTTCACATCTTGCTTTAAAGATTAGGGATATCTCTTCATAACGCAGTGAGTCCTTGAAATAATTTCTGGAACCAAGATTGTAGTTGAGCTGACTGTAGATTATTCTACTGAATGAGTCTTGAGCTTCTTCTATCAGTGAATTCCTCATTTTTCTCTATGATGCTGTACATTTGTTCTTTTACGTGGTTTACATTGCTGAAATCATCATCCAATCACACTCCCCACTCATTGCTAACAGATTGCCATCTTGCAAACCACCAGTCCTTGTTTATCAGCTCATATAAAATAAGTTTTTTCGAAAGTCTTGTGGTCTGATGGTTGCTGCAGACTTTTATGATGTAGTCAGCTTGAGACTTCAAGGTGTTTGTTAGAAGTTTTGGAAGTCCTGTTTCTAAATATATGGCATAACTAGGCGTATTCAGAGGTAGGTTGAAAAGTTTCTTTATAAAATTCCTACAAAATTTTTCGATTTCTTCACATTCTTCTGATCCCCAAACCTGAACAGCATACAAGAGAGTTGATTTTACTACTGAATTAAATATTTTGTATTTTGAAGATAAATTAATTTGTTTGTTGAAGAAGATATTTTTCCATGTTAAATTTATAAATCTTTGTGAGCTTTGGGCTTTCTCCGATAAATGAATTTTCAAATTTAATGTTGGATTCAATTTCAAGCCTAGATATTTGATCTCTTTTGCTACTTCCAGTTGTGTACCAATATATTTCCAGCTTCTTCCATTATAAGCGCTTTGTGTAAGGGCAAATACCATTATTTTGTATTTTGTTGTGCTGATAGAAAGTCCCCATCTGTTACAATATGCAGATAACCGATTGATCATCAATTGTAAACCTTCGGGTGATTCTAAAAGTATAACGAGGTCATCGGCGTATAGTAACACATTCACGGTACAGCTAGCTATTCTTAATCCCCCAAGAAGTTCATCCACAACATCATTTATTAATAACGAGAGCAAAAAAACGCTAAGTGGGCATCCTTGTTTGACTCCTGTGCTGGTGCTAAACCATTCTGAAAAGCTCATTCCATCCCAAACAGCAGCCTTCGTACCCGTGTACATCTCTCTAATTACTTTCAGGAACTTTGTAGATATACCAATTTGTGTAAGCTTATAAATAAGAGCATTCCTATTGATTAGGTCAAAAGCGGCTTTAAAGTCAACGAAAAATGCGAAGACCTTTTTGTTACGTGCTTGAAACGCTTTGACTATAGATGATAGTGTAAAAATGTGATCAATCGTTGAAAAGTTTTTTCTGAAACCAGCCTGTAGATCATTCTCTGTTCGATCCATTTTTCGAGCCTTACAACTAGTATACTGGAAAATATTTTTGCAATTACATTCATGAATGAAATTCCCATGTAATTTTCGGGAGAGTCTAGTGAGCCTTTTTTACTTATAGGGAAAATGACGGATTTTTTGAACGATGAAGGTGTCGGTATTCATAAAGATTTTATTAAAAATAACTTTTAAATGGTTGAGAAGCATAGGGGTTGCATTTGTGGTAAATTCGTAAGGAATTCCATCTTCATCAGGTGCCTTTTTGTGTTTTGCTTTGTTTAACACAGCTTAAATTTCGTCACTTTCAATGTATTCATCTAATATTTGGTCAGTGATTAAAGGATCCGCAGTGAAAGTTGTAAAGCTGGAATCTTTGGAGAGAAGAAGCTTAAAGTGAGTGGCAAGGGTTTTTGTAGAAATACCCGCACCTATTTTATAGTTGGTTCCGTTAATTTCTTTCGCAATTTTCCAGAAGTCCTTTGGGTTTTTTGTTAGGCTTAGTTCAGTTGCTTTTTTTATTATCATAAAAATATTCTGTTTGCATACATAACATTTTATAACTTGCGTTCGCTTCCAGATACCAGCTTCTCAATTGAAGATCATTTGATGACCGCAGTGCTTTCAGAAGTGCAAACGATTTTTCCGAGCTTTATAGCAGTCATATAGTCAAACCCTTTTTGCTTAAATTTTAAGTTGGGTGAGAGTGATTTGTTATGCGTTGAATTTTGTATGTATTCAGCCAACTTATTAATGAGAACTTTCGGCAGTTCTGATGAAGAGTTGCTTTTAAAAGAAACGAATCCAAGCAAAGTCCACGTAGTAGATTTAGAATGGTTTCTGTCGTTTGTGAAGTGTTCGCGATTTCTAGTTTAATAGGCATATGATCAGAATACGGCTTGTACTGAACTTCAAAGTATTGAATCCGGTCAATCCAGTCATTATTGGCAGCGCAAAGATCGATGACATATCTACATACATTGTCCTCCAGTGAATGTTTAATGTCCATCCATATCACCTTGTGTGCAACCATTAAGTATATACAGGTCATACAATTGTAATAGTTGTAACATATCGCGTTCATTCTTATTGCATATACTGTCTTTTGTCTGTCTATTTGTATAAGAAACCACTGGGCTGGCTATGTTATTTGTTGTTGTAATTTGAAAATTCCCAATTCTTGCATTGAAATCTCCAATCAATACTACACTTTTGAAGGACGATGTTCAATAAATCGCATGATAGTACATCACCTTGTCAAAAGCCTTTTTTGCCATCGAAAGATTCATTTAAGTTGTTTCCAAGCTTTTGATGTTCTTGGATTTTTTCCAGGATCTGTAGTAATTTTCATATTTGATCGACTGTGTTGTTGACGATGGGCTTTAGATTTTCATATATTAAGGTAGAGAACATTAGGTAAGCGATGTTAAGGAGACGTTTTTTAGCATCGGGCAAGCGATACTGAAGATCCATTCATCAGAAATGCTTTCTTCCGTCGATATTTTACAGATAAGTTGGTGTATGCTTAAAATAAATTATCTCCAACTGCTTTGACGAGCTCGGCATTCAAGCCATCTGCTCCAGCGATTTTGTTAGACTTCAGGTTAGATATGGCAACCCTTATTTCGTCGAAGTCGGGAAGACGGGATTGTTGGCTTTCGTTGAATTGAATCGATCATCCTCCCTGAAAGCGGAATTCGGTTCGTCGTCGCCGTTATACAGTCTTCAGAAGTTGTCCTTCCACATCCTCAGCATTGAATGCGGTTCCACTATGATGTTTCCACTTTCGTCTTTGAAGCCTTCGGTTCGAGGTTTACGTACTTGTGAATTTCGTTTCACCTGCTCATAAAACTTTCGCACTTCATTTTTGCTTTTGAACTTCTCAACATCTACGACCCTACACTTCTCATGCTATCTCTTTTACCTTCCGAGAAGTTTGTGTTCCTCTCGCCTCTTCTGCTCATAGATCTCGTAAGCAGTTCTCGTCCTTCTATGCAGCTCCTCTTTGCGGGCATGTTGTTTGGCCGCATTTGCCTGCCGACATTCCTCATCAAACCAGGGGTTTCTTGGGGTTTCTTGTTGGTGACTGTTTGAAACCCAGTGCTTCAAAGTGGCTTCTCTGATAGCATCCTGGCAATATTACCACTAGTTCTCAATATATAGTGTTTGCGACAGAGAACTTCAAAAGAGGTTACTTGTGACTCGGTCGGAGAAGGATTTGGCGATCTCTTGCGATTGTAGCCGTTCAACGTTGTATCTTCTCCAAGCATCTCCCTGTTTTGCCTTGGGTCTGAGAACTCGAAGTGTTACCTTGGCTAAAACGAGGTAGTAGTCCGAGTCGATGTTAGCTCCTCGGAAAGTTTGGACATCCATGATGCTACAAGGGTGTCTAGCATCGACCGCGATATGGTCAATCTGGTTGACGATAGATTGGTGTGGAGGACTCCAAGTTCCTTTGTGGGTATTAAGGTACGGAAAATGCTCTGTGCCTACCATTATGTTTCGCCCCGCAGCAAAATCGATGAGAGTCTGAATACGTTATCGGAAGTGTTGTCGTGCAGGCTGTTTTCCCGATTTTTCCACCAAAGATGTCTTCCCGTCTTAGCTTGGCATTAAAATTTTTCAAGACATGTTAAATATCGTAGCTAGGGAACTTCTCATATGTTTTGTCAAAGAGCTCGAAGAACATATTCTTGGTGTTGTCATGCTTCTCTTCTGTGGGAGCGTATTCGCATGTTAGGCTAATGTTACAGAATTTAGCCTTGATGGGGATATTAATAATGTGCTCGATGATGCACCTGCCACTCAAGACTTGTTGCCTAAGTCTGGCTCCAATGATAAGCCGCATCCAAATAAGGGTTTTTGGTCAAGGTAGCACTCACCATAGTTTTTAACGTCTTTTTGGCCGGCACTTCCATTTCCTAGATCCCGGTGATATCTGCTTTATAGTAGTCTAGGGCTTCCGCTAATTGATCAGCTGCTCATGGTATAACAAGGAACCTTACATTTCAAGTGCATATTCAAAGTTCGCTGTCTTTAAATCTTTTGCGTGGGTCCGTGGATCCGTCCGTATCCGAGGCTTGTTGGCACTTTAAAACTGGTGGAAGCTAGTCCCGACGGCACAACCCCCAACCTGGAGGGTTAGAATCTGAGTATATCTCCACAGACGGAGAGCCAGATAAACCGCTTCTTATAGAATTGGGCTCTGAATATGTCGTACAAATCCTATAAGGCGTTCACTAAGTAGTTCAACCTAACTGGAACGGTAGACGCCACCGTTTATTCAATCTCAAGAATTCTTCAGCTATCGTCTGGATGAAAGGAGAGGTGCCTTAGTCGAAACACCTCCTGAGGCCTTATACATATAATAAAATTCAATATATGAAGAAGTTTATAAAATAAAAAAGTGCGTATACGCCCGAGTGAACCTAGTAACAATATTCTTCGACATTATAATAAAATATAATGCATATTATTATATGAATACTTTTCAGAATTAGAACTTCAAAAGTAGAGTCCTCACACTCTAAACCACTTCAAATTAGCCTTAATCTTTTAGAAATCATCGTATTATATCTTAAAATTAATTTTCAAAAAAAAAGGTCACGTAAAATACATTTTAATTAATTTACCAAACTGTTATCACACTTGTTGACTTAAACTTTTGTCTATTTAAGTCTATTGAAAAACGAACAAAAATTTTTAGGTTAAATAAAGAAACAATGGCAACATAAAAAAAATCAACAACATTAAGTTACCCTTATCCGTGTTTAAACTTCAGTCATTATACGCCACCGCCATCCACCACCACCGACGACGGAGGACGGCCGTGTTGTAGGTATAACAAAGATTTTGTCTTCATGTTTGTCTTGAATTTCAATGTCTATCATCAATATCTCAATTACTCAGTTTTTCTTAACAGGGCTGGATTTTGTAATCCAATGCGTCAGGGTATAGCTATTTATCATTAGGCAGAAAAACTCTTCTGAAGACAACTGACAGTCCACTGACAAGTACAAACTTTTTGTGAGTCAACGTGTTTAAAGGAAGCAACGGACAAGATTTTGAACATTAAATTTTTCTTTTTACTTTAAAACAAAACATATTTTTCGAAGAACGAACTTATTCAAAAATTTACATTCATTGACGGATGGCAATTGACGGATTTAATGCTTGCTTCTTACTTTTTAACATCGTTTAACTAATCCCCCTTGATACATGTAACTCATCTTAGCACTCACGTTTTCTTGGAGAAAAATGTCCAGGCCCTTTTAAGGTCAAGTGCAGTCGTGTATACCCTCGAACACAACCATAAGCAATATCTGAAGTAGGCTTTCTTGATGTCGTCCTTCAAGATGCTACAACGTTTTTCAAACTTTTTTTTGTTTTTCTGTAATTTTATTTTATTGAAATAGACAAGTAAAATTGGCGTAAAAACATACAACGTCTTTCTAAAGATAGATTTGTAAGGTAACGAAATCTGTAAAGAAGAGATACAACAAATATAAAATCTACACAAATTAAGAGCTCCACAGGCAACGCACCATGAGAAAATGTCATCAGCATCATATCGTCTTGACTTCTTCCTTGATGAGCAGCAAGAGCAAGCAAGGCAAAGACTATCCTGGAGGATAAAATCCAATAATGATTAAGTTCACTTTGGTTACGCTTAAGCGAATAGGAATGGAAGGAAGTTCGTTCTCTATACCTTCTAAAAAAGCAAACCTATGTATTTATATAGAAAATACCAAATATTGTCAGAGTGATGCGCTCAAGGCATTTGATGATGCGTAACTATGCAAATCGGGTTTTGGACTTGATTAGACAGATATTGGTATATATAGTGAGATGGAGGGTGGATAAAATTATTGGAAGGAAGGAGGAAAGCAAAATTGTTTGGTGGTGTTTTTAATCAAGAAAAATTTGATACTTTAGATATTATCAGCGACAATGGTAGGCTCCTGGACGGGTATTCGTCAATGATGATGGTTTTAAAGGTGTTTGGTGGTGATGGTGATGGTGATGCTAGCGTCGTCGTAGGCGGTGCAGTGGTGGTGGTTGGTGGTTGGTAGATAGATGATATGAAATTGAGATATACAATCGCAATCTTCTTGAAATTACCCCTAAATCGAGTACCTGCCAACAGTTTATGACAAGGCTTTGGTTTCTTTTTTGAAGTCTACCAATCAGTGAAACACGTGTCAATTTAAGACTACAGGTAGATAGATAGATAGATAGGTTAGACTGTTTCATGTCGTTTTTCTTGTTGTGTTCATTCTTTAAACTGAAGAAAATGAAGAAGAGCAATTATGTAAATTTGCTTCTTTTAAAAGGAATAGAAAAAAAGAAGGAGAAGCTGAGGTAAAAAAATATTTAAAAATAAATTACCTTAATTTTGTTCTTTTTTCTGTTTTTTTCTTCTTATTCAACAATTTACATTGTGATGAATAATTTGGATATAATGTTCTTCATTCTTCAAGGGTCAAGGTTCAGTGATTATTATTTTGTATGAAAGAAAATGAATAAAAAAGATGTGCCGTTTATAAGATTCATAATAATTCATTATAATTTATAAAAGCGTATAAGTATAAGCTTTTTTAATTAGTGATAATGTACTCTATAGTTTAAAGTTAATCGACCTTTCACGGAGACTAGTTGGGTTTTGGCATTACCGTTTTAGTAGGTAAAAAAGACTATGAAATTCCAGAAATGTATTTAAGTAAGTTTGCTCAGTTAACGATCAACTTATATTCGTCGATCTCACAAGAAGCTTTAAGTTAAAATTAATAATTCCGTGGCTAAGTTGGTCAAAAGCTTTAGAAAAGCTAGTGTATACACAGCCAATTTCATACAAATTGTGGAAAACAACGTTGTTCCAGTTAATGTCTCAATCTTAAATTCTTGTTTATAGTTTCCGACTATAGCTTATGAAGTGTTTAGATGTTATTGGCCTTAAGTGCCAAAGTCATTTGTTAATCCTAACTGCTCTAAGATCTAAACTGCGAAGCAATATAAAGATCGAAGGGTTTTGATACTTGAATTCTTGAGTCAATTGGATCTTGTAAGCGAATAATCCGAGATCTTTGGGATGAATTATCTTCAATCATCTCAAGATCAATGGTGAAGTTTCACATTCACACATAAGTTCTACGGCCACATAAGTTTTCTCAACTAACTTACCGGTCTCACGAAAAAAGTTGCGTATAACAAGCACCAGTAAGTTTTTCATTGCGCCCAAAACTTTTCTTCGAAACGCGCTGTTTAAGCTAGACAGCACTCATTTTGGATATAACCATCCAATAACGTTGCAGCCGGCGCGGCGTATTGTTGTACAAGCTTAAAGTGACTTTGAGCAGGAAACGGTTGTCAGTTTCAGAATAAAATATGATTTCAGAAGAAATCTCTAGATGGCCCTCCTTGTTTTTCAAGACGGTTGCGATTCTTCTTTAATGAACAGATTCTGGGTATTAGACAACCCTGAACTCATAACTTATAGCAGTCCATGGGAGAACCAAGTCTTTTCTGGGTTCATTGTCAGGGCGAAGTTAACTTTAAAGGGGAATTTAAGCCTTTTGAATTGGAATGGTAAATCCTTAGGAATTATTGGGATTCGAGGAAAAATTACTTTTCACCCTTTCCAATACTGGTGAAGATATAAGCACTTATAACATTTCTCCCAAGTTGTGCGATACGAAGCCTTGTACAGTGTCATAATCGAGGGTCAACTACATTTCGCGTAAGCATTACTGGCACGACTGATTTTAATTGGATCCAATGTAAGGGCACACCAGACAGTTTAAGTGAGTTAAGACACTCTACTAGGTATGAAGTGCTCTGTTCTGAGTCCATGACTGAGTCTATTGTAAAATACTCCCTCATATCCTTTGCTATTTCATCCAATATCTTTGAATTTATTTCCGAAACAACATTGTTTCTTGATGCTTGAATAGCCTTTTGACACAGAGTCAGTCAGGGTAAACACTTGTAATAAGTTATTAATTATTACGTACTAAATCTTGTGTCACTTACCCCTCGACATCGGCTTTTAATCGCCCATCTCCTATATTAAATAAGAAAATTATGTAGGGATGTGGCTGTACCCAACTTAACAAAGAATAGAAGAAACGCTTAATGATATGTAACGATGATAGGTCCAAAAGCAGGAAGCTCCTTATAGTACTAGTTAAAAAATAATCAAATATCTAATTATTAGCCTTACCGGCCGATCTACTCGAATGAGCTGGGTATGAGGTATTTAACCACGGTAGAAATTAGCTTAGAACACTCTCTAGCCTCTTAACTTCCTCCACACAAAAATCAGGTCATACTATTGCTCTGTTTCGACGTGAAGCATGGACAAACAAGCAAACAAACAAACAAACAAACAAACAAAAACAAAACAATCAAACAAACAAACAATATTTATAATAAAGTGTGGTTAAATTTTAAGGTCCGATGTTGATTTTGTTTTCAAAGGCGAGTTTAAGTGGACGGCTCTTCGTCTTTAGCCACACCATCGCGAACAACAACATTGTGTTCTGTTGTACACATCTTCAAAAGACCCGGTTTGTTAAAATTTTTGCAGCAACATTGATTTTTGACAATACATTATGACAGCTTTTTTAAGTATCAAATTCGGCCCTAAGAAATTTGTTGGACATAAAATGTGTATTCAAAACAAGTCGTGTTGACTTAAATTAACAAATCTATACAGCTTATAAATTAATATTTTAAACTATGGAATGTTTAAAGTTAAATTAAAATAAATTATGTGGATACTTGATTTGTTTGGTATAACAATTTTTAATTTTATGCCAAATCAAAACAAAAACATTGATTTTAAATTGTAAAGCAGGGATCTGAGAAACGTCTATATCTCTATATACCTAGAGTTTCAATGATATTCAGAAAAAAATATGAATATTCAATATTTAAAATCACATTAGCCAGCTTGAGCTGATGTGCATATTTTACTTGTTGACGAAGTCATTGAGCCAAAAATGAGCTTTGTCACTTTAAAAAAAAAACCTCTAAAGGTTGTGGTCGAAATTTCAGTAGAACATTTTTATAATTTTGAAGACGTTTCACGTTCGTATGCTTTGCCATGATGGAAATGTTTAATGAATATTGAAAATTGACAATGCCAGTTTGACGATATGAAAAGAGTGCGTTTACAAATTAAATTCAAAGTTCTTATTGATTTACCTTAATAGAATTTTGAATTATTGAAAAAAATTAAATTATGAGACAGATTTCATTTTTAATACCACACTTTTAAAGAAAGCAGTTGTCAATTTTGAAGCTCTTATCTTTTGACGTTTCACTAGAAAAAACTACGTTATTACTGAAAATTCAACCACTTACGCTTCCACAACAGATTTGAAATGCTAAGATTCACTTTAAAAACGGTAAACATTTTCCCATCACAATTGGCTACCGAAATATTGTTTCTGATTTGTTAAGGGTAAATATAAAGCCGTAAATATGAAAATTATTTATCGAAAACTTTATGAAAAAAAAACATTTTTCATTATTGTTATGAATAAAATTAATTTATTTCTCTTAAAAAATACTCCAACCTCGAAAACCATATCGCTCATTTACTGCAATATTGTCATAGCTGAACATTATCGTTTGAGAATTTAGTATACAATTATGAGTGACATCTTTTTAGCTTATCGATATCGAAAGACATGTATTACCCGGAAATGATCCGCAAAAGTTATAAGCTTTTCATTCCAAACCAATCTTTTAACAGTTTGTGCAAAAACAAGACTTCATACAAATTTAATACTTGGCAAAATTGTATCAATCATTAAGTACAGATTGTTTTCTGCTCCAAACGGTGAAGCTATTGAGGATCATCAAAAACTGGAATATGATGAAAGTAGCTAACTTTTCAAAATTAAAACTAGCTGAAACGATATAAAAGGTTTTTCAATTGGCACGGGTAGATTTTGACGCCCCCAGGTGGCCATTTTCTTTTGGTGACATCTGTCAAATCTTTTGTTCATTATTCAGTTGTTTATGCCAAATCATTATGGCGAGTTACACGATTGAACAGCTCGTTCAAATGATAAAACTTTATTATCAAAATGAGTGTATGTTAACTCACTCGTTTTTGAAGAGGAACCCAATTTTGGTCGAAAAATCATCTTTAGTGACGAGACGCATTTTTGGATGAATGGCTGTGTTAACAAGCAAAATTTCCGTATATGGGGCGACACCAACCCACGCGAGGTTCACCAGGTGATAATGCATCCTCGAAAAGTTACCGATCGTTGTGGATTTTGGGCCGGCGGCGTAATTGGTCCGTAAGAAGCCGCGGTGGGCATTTGAATGATGTCACATTCCACAATTAATTTCATACATACGCGTTCCAAATAAAAAAAATAATTTTGATAATATCTCATACACAGCTTGTTTTATTCCATTTCAACATCTACCCGCCCTTATTAAAAAACGCTTTATTAGGACAACTTCGTAGAGGATCTAATCAATGGGCTATGGAGCATTGCACCGGTTGCGCCCTAATGGAATCTAGGTTCCTTCTTTTAGCATAGTCCAACTTTACGTTTTAACGGATACAGGTTTGAGTTTTCCGAGATTGATTGCTTAGTTATTTATCCCTTATTATCAAATAAGTTAAGTATGTAATATTCCAACGAAAAAAGGAATAGCAGAAAACTATTTTTATCATAAAATTCCTAAAGTCAAAACCGGTCTAAACTCAATTAATGATCTTTTGAACTACCTACTAAATAATTTAAAGTTTTTAATGATTTTTTAATAAATTATTACATTTTTGTTTGTCATGAAGGCAACAATTCCACCAAATAAGTCAGCAATGTTCTCATGAGTTCAAAAAACTCTCTAAGCCTCAGTATTTTATCTTAAATTAACTGACGATGGCCTTCATTTTGACGTTTCAATTAGAAAAACATCTTCCACATTATATAGAACTCTGAAAAGTTTACTTAAAAAAAAAAAAAAATTAGAAAAAAAATTAAGTAATTATGTAGGTTAAACTTTTGTTTGCATGCTCCTATAATATTTTTCAACAAATTATAATAAGTTCTTCTTTGGAATGAATATTTTTTTCTCACCACCGCCGCCGCTGGCTGTCAATCATCAGCAGAATTGTTTGCTTACATTTCTAAAATATCATGGTAGTTAATTCTTCCTGTTCATTTTATGTTGTTGTTCAGCAAATGATGGTTTTGTTGCGACTTCCGAAATGAGAATCGTCCAGAAGAATTTATTTTAAAAAAAAGTTCTTTCCGTCGGACGATTTCCATAGAAATTTTTCAAACCAGCATTAGTTTCACTTGGGGCTGGATGCCATAAATATCAACGTACATAGGTTTCTATGCTCAGCTTGGACTTATGCTCAGTAAAAAAATGTTGGAAATTTATGTAGGTACCTTCTCTACTATCAAGCAACGCCATCTTTTTCTTTGAGTTTTTTTGCACCGACAAATTGAAATTGATTTTCAAATCAATATAATCATCGACACCAATTGGAGCGCGGGGCGCGTTCTCAATCACGATTGAATCAAACGGCACAACAAAAAGCAACACAACAACAACAAAAAAAGCATATAATTCAAGAAAGACAAAAGAAAAGTTATCTTCAAGCCTGTGCTGCCACTGTGATACCTATAAGCTTGGCCTAGAGTATGGGATCAGCAATTGGTTTCTGCTTGGCTTGGTCATGTACCTACCTTACCTACCTATCTACTGCCATATATGAAAGACGTCCAGAAGATGTCTGCAATAATGCAGCGGGTAATTCCTATGCCAATTTCTATCTTTCTTTCTTTCCATCAGAGACGGGCTTATAGCTTAAAGAACACGAGTGAAGACGGTAGGGTGGAGGCCCGTTTCATATGCATATTGTGTATATGCAAATTGGTATAGCAAAAAGAAGAACAACAAAAATCAGAGAATAACAAAACAACAAAAAATAAGGTCAAGACAATTATTGACGCCGCCGCGTATAATTTGCATATATAAACCTGAACATCGGAGTATATCTTTCAGACCCAATCATCATCATCATCATTATCATCATCTCGTCTACATCATATTCATCGCTTTTTCATCCAGCTTTGCTTTAGTTGTTAGTTGCTCCAGGGGGCTTTTAGGAACGTCTTGAAGTGGATTGCTCTATCAAAATTATTCTTGTAGTTGAAGTGTTTCATTTTGGAATTATTATATGATTGTGGGTCTACAAGTTTACTCAAGAAAAAAAGAAAACAACTAATCATACAAAAATATATTATTTTGCTTTTCTTTTGAGTTTTTCCTTTTCGCCATTTAGGCTTTGGTAACGGCGTAATTTTTGAGATGTTATAATGCTTGCACGCCATCACCATATTGTGACTTAACTACTACTATCGGTTATGTTGTATAATGAGTTGGTTTTTATGTACGTAGACCTGGGGTATAGAATTATTAGACGAGGTGCAAAGTATGTCATAAATTCAACATATGGACGCCACCTAATATTGCAACTCAACGGTGATTCAATATATAGGAATGCCCTTAGTGATGAAAACCAAAATATTCGAGCGTCTTTGGTCGTCATTTATGTGAACTTGTGTCTATACACAGGAAATATAGGTTTATAGTCATTAGTCAGACGCATTAACGCTTAACGTACATTCAAGTTGAGAACTGCGCTTTGACGGATTTTACACTGATAACTATAGGTGTATACTGTATAGGTTTGAATTGCAGCTCATGTAATTTCCCAAAAAAAAAAAAACAAAACATGGCCCTTTTTCTACGTTAATATTGGTGGGGTTTTATATTTATTCAAAAAGATGTAATTAAATTAAGGTTTAAGGTGAGAGCATTTGTAACATCCCCAAGTTAAGTTAATGTAGTCAGTACGATTTGTCGAATTGACATTCATCTAGGTTTCAAAATCAATACATACTTGTATGTATCTTAAAATGCAATAGTTAAAATATAGTATAAATAGCCAACATCACGCACAAGAAATCAGAGCGGAGAATAGGTGAACAAAATTAACAAATCGACAAAAGATTTCATTCAATACTAATTAAGGGTGGTTAAATTTTAAGGGCCGATGTTAAATGTGAACAACACATAAACGTCTAGTTAACTTCAAATGGGAACTAGTACCTACATTTTTAGAAAAAAATCTAACTAAAAGTTTTTTTTATAAATAAAAAAAATATTTGTCACCTCGAATATTTTACGAACAAAAAATTATTTTATCTCCAAAAGAATTTTGTGCAATAAAGAATAACGTTTTTAACATCTGGTAAAATTTTGAGAAAAATCGAACTGACAGTTTTTTATATAAAAAATAAAAACCTAAAAACAAACATTACTAAAAGTTTTTAAAATTGATTTTCGACTCAAATATCTTTTCAAAGATTTGAGATTATGGCTTCAAATTAATTTTGTTTTATAAGAAATATTGTTTTTAACATTCGATAAAATTTTGGAAAAAATATAGAATTGACAGTTTTTTTTATAAAAAATAAAAACTAAAGAAAAACATTACTAAAAGTTCGTAAAAAATTATTTTTTACCCAAATATCTTTTAAAAAATTTGAGATTATGACTTTAAACTTTAAACTAATTTTGTATTATAAGAAATACGGTTTTCAACATTCAGTAAAATTTTGAGAAAAATCGAATTGACAGTTTTCTTACAAAAAATAAAAATTAAATATAGTGGCTTCAAATTAATGTCATCTCACAGAAAATATTGTTCAGTAATTTTTTTTATAAAAATCCAACAGTCAGTTATTTCCATATAAAATTAAAATCTACACGAAATAGTACGCAAATTTGGCATAAATTGATGTTCGGTTACCGATATCTCGTGAACAATAGAAGAAATTCCACTGAAATTGGTAAAAATTGTTTTCGACCAAAAATCACGTTTACGAAAATAGATTTTAAAATCAAACTATTTCATCAAATGCAAAATATTGTATTTAATTTTTAAATCTTTTATAATATTTCAACTGACAACTTTTTTAACAAAACACGAAAGACTGCAAACCTTTTAAGCAAGACAAATCGACAGACGGGATGGGAAGTTATCAGTTTTCCGAAATTAGACCGATTAGGCAGTTACTGTGATTGATGCTCGCTTTCGTGAGATGATAACGAACTTCTTGTGGTCCGAATTTTAGGATATGGATGTGGACGATTTGTTGTTTCAACAGGACGTTGGCGTTTTCCACATCAACTAACGAAACAATGACTCTTTTTCGCGACAAATTCAATGGCTGTGTTATCTCACGAGGTGCCGATTTCAACTGGCCACTAAGATCATGTGAGTTAACACCGTTGGACATTTTTTTTGGGGTTATTTGAAACAAAGGATGTACGTCAATAAGCCAGCAACAATTCATGAGCTAAAAAATGAGATAATTGGGCACATTAATGGCATAGAACCTCAATTATGCCTCAGAGCCATCGAAAATGTGGACCATTAGCTGGAGGTGTACAGCTGAGGTTGCGGCTGCCATTTGGCTGAAATTTTATTCCAAACCTAATTGAACCATACCAAAATTATCATAATAAAAGAAAGGACAGTCCAGTCATTTCTGAAATAATTTGTGTTATATTCTAAATCAACAATTTTAACCACCCTTAAGAAACAGTTTTCTCTCTACTTATTTTTACAATTCTTACAAAAAAATTTAAATGTTTGAAAGACTTCATCCAAGTTGTGGCTGCTGTCTGCCGACAACTCCATTAAAAGGTCAAATGAATACAGACCATAAACGGGAACAATATAAAAACCCATTTATAGATATTTGATGGAAGTTTGCTCAGATCCAACCAACATTCAAACCAACCGCACTACAATTTGATTATTTTTCAATCATATTTTACTCTTCTAAACCTCATCTAAAACTAAAGCCATGCACCTACCTCACGCGGTTTACCTTAAACCCCCTTATTTTGTTATTCTCCCATATTATCATTTACAAATGCAGAATTTCATTTATATATAGAAAAAACAAAATCTATCTCGAAGCAGAAAATGAAGAAGAAGAAACAATTCAACTGACACGAAGTTGTTAGAATGATCAACGATGGTGAACATCACTAATGATAATGACGCTTATGGCGGAATTGTGATGATGCATCACCTGAAGCAACATACACTATATTCCTTCAACCAACTTCTCTCTCTCTCTCTACATCACATACCAAATATTATCATAATTTTGCTTTGGGTTAGAGACAGAGGGTTTGAATGTGGCATCATCCAACCATCAGAATGAAGAAAAGTTATATACATATAGCTAACTTTTTACGTCTTTCTATACCTAACCTAAGACCTAACTCTTTTTCGTCAAGAACAAACAATAGATTAACGGAAAAACGGTTATATTTTTCTCTCTTTATATTTCTAACATTCTTCACATCTGTTCCCTTAAATAACCTTTTTTTTCATGCGAACTTGCTCTATGGGGAAAGTATTGGTTTCATGTGAAAATTTTCAGACTTGCATCAAGATGAAATTTAGTTTTAGCAGATATTAAAATTTCAGGAAATGTAAGTTAGTCTTGAAAATTCAAGATATAAGTATTTTGTCGCTTTTGGTCAAAAATTATGGCCCAATCTTGATGTTTTTAGAAATTTAGCTAGTTAACATTTTGGCCAAATGTTTTGATTCTAAACATCGTAAATTAATATTAATTTTGGGAGAGAAGTTTGAAACCTTATATTTTGACTAATAACCTAACCGATTATGAGATGAAGGGTTTCTCAAAACCTAAGCACACATTTTGCCAATGAATAAGTTCATACAAGAACAAGTTCATACAACCCTTTCTTGTTTTTAAATTTGTCATTCCTTGGAAGTAAAACCATTCACTTCCATCACTTCGGAAGACACTGCTCGTAGATTTGAAAAGTACTGACAAAGAAGAAAAAAATAAACGTATCCACAAGATGGTTCTATGATTTGTGAAGTCATTCTTTGCTTCAGTATAGTATACCCACCTGTAAGTCTTTCCTCGTATTCTTTTTCTCATATTCTTCTTACTTTTTGTTCATATTTGATGATTTTGCCGGTATGAAGGTGCAATGATGAATAGGACGTTAAAGTCAGACAAACATGTGTCTCGAAACGATTTACTTTACGTACGCGCTCTATTCACGAACATAAGTTCTTAGAAGAAAAGGAAAGGTATGAGAGTTAAGACTAGCGAAACCTAGTTTTGAAGTCATGGGTAGAAACGTACAATAATAAAATGTGTATACTGCCTAAAATGTCTAATTTGAATTATTTTAGGTAAAATGTCAAAACGATAAACTTGCCAAGGGTGTGTGATTTTTATTGTAAATCTGTACCTAAAATATTTTGTCAACCAAAACTCCTAAAATAAGCCATTATCAGAGCAATTTACAGGAAAAACTAAAAATGGCGCCCAACGGATATGTTTTTTTTTTGTTGTTGAATAAGCTCATCCTCAAGAGATTTGTTATTAGCCTTTTTCTGCTAAGGCACAGTGTGAGCATTTGAAAAGGAAGAGAGAGTTTTAAAATGAATATTGCGATAACTGGGAAAGACAAAGAGTGGATCCGCATTCCACATTCGCGTAGTACGGCTAAAGAACGAATCTCTGTACTTGATAGTACGGCGAAAGTTGGGCTCGGGGGTAAATAGTTTTTTTTAAAGTTTACAGACCCTCAAAGAATTATTGATACCCTTAACATGTTTACGATTAAACACAGTGCGAGTGTTGGAAAATGGGGAAGGATTTAAGAGAAGAAACCGAAGCACACTGGTCTTGATGTTTTGAATATTAAAATAGGAGGAAAACACTTAGTTCGATAAAACATTCCACATTCTTGATGTGTGGTTAAAAAAAGAATCTATACTTGACAGTTCGTCCGAAATCTCAAGGGTAAACTGATGAGCATTCCTGGAAGTGCAAGTATTACTCGACTGAACAATGTTTGTATTAAATATTGTTAAAACAATGAAAGGCATGAAACATTGCGCTGGTGTTCTAGCGATGTAAATGTTTCGGCTATAGTTTTATGGCCTATCATTTTCAAAGCTATTTTTTGGATCTTTAAACTTAAACTTGTTTAAGGGGCACCTGCTAAATATGTGAGTTATATTCAAGTTTTGGACGAATGGAATTACAGCCAGCTCATAAGCGGTGAAACATTTCTTGCATCGTCGGAGAAATACTGAGCATCTAGCAGCATTTTTGGCATTGTCGAATATGTTACCATTCTATAAGAGGTGATAGGTGATACACGTACCGTAGTATGTTAGTTTCTTGGATGCAAATGCTACTTATGGCAGCATCATCGGTGGTGAGTTACGCTTCAAAAACAGAAGACATCTTTAAATTCTACACGGTTCATAATTCCCCATCGGACAATGCTGCAGAGATCGGAATTTAATGAACTTATCATACGCTAGCGCTGAAGTTCCACATCCAAAGAAGAAGGATGTGAATCCAGAAAAGAATATGAAAACCTGAAATAACTGTCATCAGCGAAGCAGTTCAATGGATTAGAAGTGGCAGACAAGAGATCGTCTATTAGTATAAGGAAGAATGACGGAGAAAAAACGGAGCCCTGGGGGATACCAGCATTTTTTGTATGAGTTTCAGATTTGAAACCATCTAAAACCACGTGTGTTGAACGGTTAGAAAGGTAGTTTCTAAACCAACGGAGAAGAAATTCGTCAATACCAAAAGCACGCATTTTCTGATAAGAGAGCTAGGTGCCGAACCATATTAAATGCTTTGGAAATATGAAGTTACGCAGTGGTTTTGCCAACGCTGAAAAATACCTCTTCAGAACAATAGAGGGGGATACTATCGGGACCAGAGGTTTTTTGTATGTCAAGGTTTCAGTACTCTTGCAACTTAACTAGTTCAAAAGAAGATACGTCCCATCAAATCGTTTACGCATTTAAGTACACGAGGACTCATGACAATTGTGGTAGCGTCGAATTAATAGCATTCTGTGCCGCAAGGAATTTCGTTCTACCAATTGAACTTAGATAGGAAGTGTAAGTGTCACTGTAAACGAGCGTTGGAGCCGAGGATGACGTTATGTTTCGTACGTTGTTAAAATGGCCAGACATTTGTATTACCTTCATGGGACATTGTTGCATTTTTTACCGTGATTTCTAGTCATGCATACATTTGGTTCGTTGAATATGACCGTTACAGATCTTTCTAGCTTGTTTAAACTTATTCCGGTTTTTCCCAGTGCGGTTGGTTTTATAACAACCGAAAGTCACATCTCTGATCCTAACTACCTCTTTACAGCTCGAATCAAACCATGAGTTTTCTTTGGGTTTGTTGATAGATTTCCCGCTATTTGTGATAAAATTTGTCATTCCATAAAGAATTAAGTTTGTAAACATATCTGCGATGGAATCCACGTCACTATCGAAAAAATATAGTGACCATGTTAAAGTTTCTGAAGAATTAGTTAAAACATCCCAGTTGGCTTCCACATAAAATAAGAAATTCACATATCTGTTTGCTGAGATAAACCATGACATCACCAGTAGACCTTTTTCTAATAAAGCCGAACTGCTGTTCATTTAAGAAGCATTTGGTAGAGGTGCTTCAATTCTGCCAAAATTCTTTTTAAGAAATGTACTGTTTTGGACCCACAGCATACTTAAACTAATACATGGCAATAGACTTCAAGTCTTCGTGTATTACTAGGAAATATTAACAATAAAATGGCGGAAAGGGCTCAAAATATGTATATAAGCTGTTACTTTAAAAATAACTCTAAATGTGATTTTAAAGTCAAACCTTTTATTCCATTTTTTTTATTCATTGTTTAAAATTATGTCCTTACATCAAAAACATTAAAATGTCCTAAAACTTTGAGTGAAAAAACTAAGAATGTTTCAAAATGAATTCCGCCTTTGCCATTAAAACTTTTTTTTCAATTAAGGCTTCCAAAAAAAAAATCAACCAAAACAAAAACAATAGAACACAAAAATGCAAGTACTACATAAACTAGGACAGGCAACAGCGATGCTGACCTCGAAACCTCAAAGGAGTATAGAAACTATTTGAAGGGCATGTTACAATGTACAACATCGGGTACAGTGAATATGTACCTAACTATCTGTTTCTTTTGTGGCCATCATCAGGCCAGTCTTTTGTATAGTTAGAAGGATAGTCAGAGAATTCTGTCTTTTCTGTCATCGTCATAGCAGCAACAGCAGCAAGCAAAGCGAATAATGCACACGCCAACAGCCACTCCGACGACAATCGTGACCACAGCTAAGCTACCACAGCACCGCATCGCTCCACTCCGCGAACTGTGCAGTTTGCACTGGTTGTTCTCCTCACCAACTCCTCTCCTTGTTTCTACCTACCCAACGAAGTTGGCATATCTACGTGACGTGAATTTCGTGGCCAAAAGCCGCAACAAAAGACGTTTAAATTCGTGAGTTGGATTTGAAACACACAAAAATGCTTCCAAAGCACATTGTGATGATTGTAAAAGCTGCAAGAATTTAGCTTGATGTTAAATATTATGGTGGTTGGTTGAATAATGTGATGGATCTGCAGGCTCTGGCTGTAACTCTGTTTGTATCTTTTACTTCTTCAATTTGAAAATACTGAAAATACTCGTACATAAATTTTATAGTAATACTAATTCGGGTTCAAGTTCATATCGGGAGCGAGAGAGATTAAGTTGGGAGGGGTTTTCTATGGGTTTGGATGGTTAGTCGATCCTGCATTTCTCACACGAAAACAAGGTTAATTGCAATCTGTCAACTGCAGATATATTATATACGTAGTAGAATTGCAAATTTTCACTTATTCATCTACTTTGGCAAAAGCCTCTGATGATGTGTATCTTTGGTGTGGTGTGGTGGGGTTGTTTATTTATCTGAGCTGAGTTTGAGTTCTCTATCGTATATCCTCAATATAATTCCATGCATCTGAACTGAACCAATTGAATAAATAAAAGATTTCGCTGAAATATGAACACAAATACACTTGGAGAAGAAGAAATAAAACAGCAAACGTCTTAACGTCTATCTTGATCGGATTAGGAGTTCGATTTAAAGAAGTTGTCATGTTCTATAGAGCTCTGATGTCTCTCTATAGTCTCTAGTCCTATATATCTTATTTCTTGAATATTTACTTGTATCAGTATCATACAAAAATAAGTTTTTCTTTGACTCCATTAGTTTAGTTTGTTGTTACTGTATTTTGTCATTTTGAGCACAACGTGCGCGTTTTGGTAAATAAGTTAGTGAAATCTTCAAGATATCTGTATACTTCCATAATACAAATGAAGACAGATGAGTTGGAATAAAAAGAACACCATATATGTAGAAAATGAAGAACTTTAAAAAACACATAAAACCCGTATGCCTAGGTATATCCAAATCCAAATCCAATCCATATTCAAGATGAGGAAGAGTATATTTGACAACAAACACGTTGCGGCTTCTGAAGACCGCAGAGAAAGTGAGACTTCTATTTCTTTATTTTATATGAGACGATACAAAATAAAAAGCGTCATTTAGAATGACACTATAAGTGGAATGTAATTTTATCGTTTATCGTTTTTCTTTTTTTTTTATTACTTCAAGTAGGTAAATAATAATTTAAGAAGACATTATTGTGTCTTGACTTCTTGAGGTATAGGCCAGAGACACAGATAATGTGTGTAATTTTTAGTTCAAAATAAAAAAAAAGTCTTAAAGATGACATTAAGATTAAAAAAGATTAACTTATTAGTTAAGATGAATTTGATAAGTAGATAGGTAAAATTTTTGTTTGTTGTTGTTGTTGTTTGTCAGGTGGGTACAATTAAAGAATTAACACTTGTGGTTTAACATAAATTTTAAAAGAAAATAGTGGGTCATTAATATGCAGGAAAAACAAGTTAAAAGAAAGTGAAGATATGCGATTAAAAGATGGACTTAATGAGTTTTCAAATGATTTATTCTGGTTTACATATACATATTTTACTCGTATATATGCTGACTATAATTGATCTTTGATAAAGTGAACTTGCATATATTAGAAAAAAGTGTAACACTTTGATACAAGTTACGAGAATGTTGTTTACTAGTTTAAAGTAAAAATAAATAAATAATTTGCACTTTTATAAGATTGTAGATAGAAAAACTCTCTTCTGTTCAGTTAATTTTTAGGTACTCCGAGGATGAATTCCTCCCAAGGAGATCAGAACAATTACTTTGATATAGAAATCTATTATTTCCATGTGTTCTTGGAGACTCTATCATTGTATAGTTATTTTTAAATAAAACTGAATAAATGACATACAATTTGAAAGAATTCTTCAGAAACATGGCGGCTATTAACTTTCGAAATTTGAGAGTCCATATGTATTCAAAAACAAGTCCATATTAAATAAATCCACTGTCACTTGTGTCTTGGCCTTGGTATACTATTGTCAACGGATTTTCGACAGTTCTTCGTTGGCAATACTGTTGAACCAGAAAACCTTAAAGCGATTCTGTAACATTTTTATCAAAGAAGCTTTGAACTTTCTTAGTGATTGTTAATATTCTTTTAAAGGTTCTATATCCGTATAATACACGGAAAGAAATACATTGCAAATATTACAACGTCAGTATGGGTGTGAACGCAATACTGTATGGCTTAGAAGATTTCCATTGGATAAAAAGTTGTAAGCGTAGTTAATTTGGCCATACTGAGAAAAGTAACGTCGACAATAGTTATAGCCGATACGCCAATGCCAGTATGGGAGTCAGGCCAATACTGACTGGCAGCATATACAACGCTCCTAGCAGAAAAGGCAATACATTATTGTTATGTCCCTTATACTTTCATTGGAGTAATAACTATTGACAGTAATCTAATAAGGGTATCGATCATCACGCCATAAATTATCGGGGGAAAAACTAGTAGCATTGCGACAACTCCGGTACAGTATGGGGCTGAAGGCAATGCTGTCTCTTCAAACGTACTATGCGCCCTTGTGTTACAAGCAATGATTGTGGTACCATACAGTATAGTACATAATCCCATACTTATAGGAGTTGTTGCAATACAATGTAGGAATATCACCGATACTTTTTTAGTATGGGTCTCCACGCCATACTAGCATTGTCATAAATGCTATACACTAAAGACAACATGCCCTTGCGTCACAGTATAAAGGAAAGTGTGAATATACTTTGGACTTAAAACTCTTCTGACAAACTTATACCATCTAAAACGTTACTTTAAGACGAAACTCTAATTCACAAAGTAAACCAGATAAACTCTTTTTTGACACTCTCAAAAGCGTTCTCAAAATCAGGTGAAGTAATAATCGATATTTTACGGACTTATTCACGTCTCTTTTCTTAGGAGGTCGCCAATCGTTCCCTTTTCGTGGAATCATTCAAAAACCCATGCTACCTCCTTGAGTGGTTGCAGTAATTCGCTTTATGACATTGGTGCTGCAGATAGAGGAGATGTGGAGATAAGTTGTCAGGACTTAGTGCTTTTTTGTTCTTCAGCACATAATCCTGAATTTGTTTCATTAGGCAACTAAGAAGTTTTGAATTGAACGTGGCTGTCGAACAGATGGCTCCTTCACTCTTATAAATTGGTCCTTATCTGAACTTAGTATAGAGTTCCAACAATTCTTTTCACGGGGTGTTGTTTTGAACTCTTAACACCAGTGAGCTCTTTAGTTCTCCAATCTTATGGTTCTCTTATCACAATTATTAGCCACCTCTTCGGCATTCTAAGCAAATGCTTAGCTGTAATCACGATTATCATGTCTTTTTCTATATCGGACATGAAGGAGAATAATACTTTAACTGATCGTGAAGTGATCAATTTTGTTGGAAGAAGCTTATCTGTCCGTTAGCTGTCAGAAAGTTAATTTTATGGTACGTCTTGTGTTCAAATCAAAATCACAATATGGTTAGCGTTGTCTTCGAAACTACTACCAACTCCACCTCTTGCACCAACTATCTCAGACCAAGCTATACATAGCCAACTTTAAAAGCGTTTTTCCTCCTCTCCGTCTGTAGCTAGTTAAGTTGCGCAAAAACACTGCGTTCCGAAATCTCGCAGTAACATTAGACTTTTGATTAAATAATTTGAAACTGTAAAATCACCAGCTCTTTTTTAGCTTCCAATCTTTTTCAGTTGTAGTTCCGGAGTAGAGTAGCACTGTTAAATGTTAATGGGTGTTTTTTTTTAGAAGTAAAAAAAACAGAGATGAATTTATGAATCTAACATAAAATTTGCTTTATTCGAATATTAATTTTATGGCATTATAATTTAAATATGATTTCTAGGTTAGGTTAGGTTAGGTTAAAGTGGCTGCGGATACAAAAACCACACACTTAGGCCAGAAGAAAAGGCCCATTGTGATACCACATGAATCTAGAGAAATACCTCCCACTAGTCGAACCATTTTGAGCTTTTTATAAAGCGAAGGAGATATCTGATATCCTTTTTTGCTAGTTCACTGGGATCATCAAAAGAGTATTCTCCCAGATGAAGTTTGCGTCTTAGTGAGAGAGCAGGGCAGGTGCAGAGGAGGTGAGAGATTGTCTCTTCTTCTTCCTCGTCCATACAGCTCCTGCAGAAGTCATTTGAGGTTACACCAAGTCTTATTGCGTGTCTGCCTATAAGACAGTGCCCCGTAAGGACACCTATTAGGGAGCTTATATGAAGTCTGCTTCGAGATAACAAGTCTTTAGAGCGCTTTAGGTCGAGTGAGGGCCATATTAGTTTTGTGGCTGCGCATGTTGGTAAATTGTACCACCTAGAGTTTGCTATCTCAAAAGCTTTTTCTTTTAGCAGAAGCTTACATGTAGCTATCGGTATACCTATCTTCTCCCTTTCAGGTGAGATAGGTATGACGGTTCCATTTTTGGTGAGTTCATCGGCTCTACAATTTCCTGCGATGTCTCTGTGACCCGGCACCCAGCATAGGTGAATGTTAAATTGCTGCGCCATCTCCATAAGAGATGATCGGCAATCGAGGGCTGTTTGAGATTTGGTTGAGACACCATCAAGAGATTTAATAGCAGCCTGACTGTCAGAGAAGATGCGGATATCAGAAGTTGATATCACGTTTTCTCTTAGCCAGGAGAGAACCTCTTTGATCGCTAAAATTTCCGCTTGGAAGACGCTACAATGATTAGGGAGGCGGAATGAGATGCTTAGATTAAGCTTTTCTGAGTACACACCACTACCAACTCCCTCATTTGTCTTGGATCCATCTGTGTAAAAGTGGATGCTTTTGTCATCCAGGAGGTTTTTGTCTTCCCATTCATCTCTGGATGGAATAGATACCTGGAAGTTTTTTCCAAATTCGGGTTTTGGGATAGTGTAGTCTATGTACTTTGGTAAAGAACCAAAGAGGTTCAGAATGATGGAGTGCCCAACATTGTTGTTGGCCCATTGAGATGAGGCGTTGAGTCTTATAGCAGTACTCGCTGCCACTTGTTTGCTGAATATGTCGAGGGGTGTCAGA
The DNA here is from genome assembly GCA_951509635.1 of Eupeodes luniger. Classification (NCBI taxonomy): domain Eukaryota; kingdom Metazoa; phylum Arthropoda; class Insecta; order Diptera; family Syrphidae; genus Eupeodes; species Eupeodes luniger. Next base: position 108,071,958 of record OX608073.1, read on the forward strand.
TGGAGGAGAGTGTCCAACGCTGCTGAGGGTGTGGTTCTCAAAGCCCCGCTAATGCAGAGACATGCAGTGCGTTGAACTCTGCTGAGTTTGTCGAAGTATGTGACTTTCTCCAGTGCAGTCCACCACACTGCAACCCCGTACATAAGTATTGGTCGGATGACCGATGTGTATAGCCAATAGGTTATGCGAGGTTGAAAACCCCATTTGCTTCCTATGGCTTTCTTGCAAAGGAAGAGAGCTGCTGTAGCCTTTTTAACTCTTTCCTGAATATTAGGTTTCCAACTTAATTTTTTGTCCAATATCAGACCAAGGTATTTGGCCTCATTGGTAAAAATTATTGGTACACCTTTTATAGAGGGAGGTACAATTTCTGGGATCTTGTATTTCCGTGTGAAAAGGACGAGGTCCGTTTTCTGAGGATTAATACTAAGTCCGCAGTGATCTGCCCATCTAGTGAGCATATTGAGTGCGTTTTGGAGGAGGTCTCTCAGTATATTAGGATGTTCTCCTATGACGGCGATAGCAACATCATCGGCATACGCAATCACTCTGTAGCCTTCTCTCTCAAGGGATATTAGTAGCTCGTTAACCACTATGTTCCACAGGAGAGGGGACAGAACACCACCTTGCGGAGTGCCTCTACTGACAGACCTTTTCGTACAAAAATCCCCCATCTTAGAGTTGATGATCCTGCTTTTTAGCATTAGATTTATCAATTCACAGAGTGAGTATTCGACGTTTAGGGTAGTCATAGCAGAAGTGATAGCGGATGTGTCAACGTTGTTGAAAGCGCCTTCAATATCCAGGAAGGCCACCATAGTGTATTCTTTTTGTACTAGGGAGTTTTCGATAGTTCTTACCAAAGTATGCAAGGCTGTTTCTACCGATTTCCCTTTGCAGTAAGCATGCTGAGACATCGATAGTCCCTTATCAATGCTGTTACGTATATGGATATCAATCAAACGTTCCAGAGTTTTGAGAATGAATGATGATAGGCTAATAGGTCTTAGATCTTTAGGGTTGACATGCGAACATTTGCCCGCCTTGGGAATGAAAACTACCTTTACTTCTCTCCATCGCTGAGGTATATGGACCATATCTAGACAACTTTTAAATAGCATCTCTATGATGGGCAAAGTTATGTCAGTAGTGAATTGCAGCTCAGCTGGTATGATGTGATCTGGCCCTGGAGATTTGTAAGGTTTGAAGCTATTCAGAGCCCAAGTCAACTTCTCTTTTGTAACAAGACCTTGAGGAAATGTTAAGTTAATACCTGACCCAGAGTGGTTTGTTGTATTAACGTATTTGGAGCTATCAGGGAAGTGTGTATCCAGTAGCAGGTTTAGCGTTTCTTCGCAAGAGTTAGTCCAAGTACCATCCAAGTTTTTAAGACAACTAGGCATGGTTGGATTTGTCGAGAGAATCTTCCTTATTCTTGATGCCTCCGAGGATTCTTCTATTGAGCTACAGAAGGATCTCCAAGAGGATCTTTTGGCTATTCTCAATTCCTGTTTGTATTTTTTGAGGGATTCCTTATAGGAGTCCCAGTCTTGGGGATGTCTAGTCTTTTTTGCACGATTAAAAAGCCTTCTACAGCCTTTCCGGAGTATTTCCAGTTCAGTAGCCCACCAATATGGTTTCTTCTTTCCCCTCACTGTAGTGAGGGGGCAGGCAGTTTCCATGGCTTTATTAAGGGCTGCCGTAAGCTCGTCGACTTTTTGATCGAGTTCAAGAGCACACAAGGGCGGATCAGAAAGTTCTGGTTTAATCAGATTCTTCAGAGTCGCCCTATATTTAGGCCAATCTGTTTTCCTATAGTTACGGAATTGGATCGGTTTTGGGGACTCTTCAATAAGTGTGAATTGGATGTATCTATGATCGGAGAACGAGTGCTCTTTTGATACTCTCCAATTCAATATCTTATTTGAGAGATTTAACGAGACAAGAGTCATATCTAAAACTTCTTGTCGACTTTTAGTAACGAAGGTTGGTTCACTACCTACATTACTTACTACTAGATTAGTTGTTAAAATATAATCAAAAAGAGACTCACCTCTGTCATTTATATCGGTACTACCCCACGTAGTATGGTGCGCATTGGCGTCACAACCGATAATTATGCTGGTTTTACATCTTGTTGATTCAGCGACCGTCCTCTCCAGAGTGGTACCAGGTAGTGGGCCCTGGTGGTCGTGGCCCAAATACGCTGATACCAGCCAGTAGGTATGGTTGTCTATTACCATACTGGCTGTGGTGACGTCTTTATCACTGAAATTAGGGAGTAAAAATACATTTAGATTACGTTTTACTAGTATGCAGGACCTTGGGTTACCTTTTCCTGTTGCATATAGCACGTAGTAGCCAGGAGTTCTCAATCCTCGAACCAGGGATTTCACAATCCAGGGCTCTTGGATGAGAACGACATCTTCTCCAGTTTTTGTCAGGCGGAGAAGAAGGGAGGCCGAAGCCGTTTTGGAGTGTTGGAGGTTAATCTGTAGTATTTGCAGCATTTTGGCTACAAATTGGCAGATCAACCTCCACCACTGTTGAATCCAGCTCATCCAGATCAGACGAAGAAGAACCTAATAGTTCATCTTCCTCCTCACTGGGGAGAACTTTGTCGTTTGAGTCGTCGGTCTCCATTAGGGATAAACCTTCGACGTTTTTTGAAGAAGACTGTGCTGCGACAGAAGAGGGCCCAGCCACATTCTCATCCACACCCATGGATGGGAAGGTGATGTTAGCATTGGGACCCCCTACGTCTTGCGGCACAGCTTCTGATGCGGGCTTGGAGGAAGACTGTGCTGCGACAGAAGAGGGCCCAGGTACAACATCATCCACATCCAAGGAAGGGAAGGTGATTGTAGCACTGGAACCCCCAACGTCTTGCGACACAGCTTCCGAAAAGGGTTGTGGAGGCTCGCATGAAGCGTCTACCTCATCTTTTTTATAGATCCGTAGCGTGATTGTCCCGAAACCGTACCTTATCACTCCCTTATCTCTCGCCAGAGAAGCCACAGAGTCTTTATTGATTACGATAATCGCACTTCGATAAAGACCCTTTGGCTCCTCCAGTTTCGCGATTTTCCAGTCGTGACAAGGAAGGTCCGGGTTGCTAATCTTAATAATCTCGCGTATGTCATCCGGACATGAGGGTTCTATAGGGATCCAAGCGCGAGCTCTCGGCCTGCATGGAATGTCTTCCTTTGCAACGACCTCGAGTTTTGCGCCTGGCCAAACTTCGCCCAGCATGCCGACAGCAAGCGTATAGAGATCGCGCGACCTCTGATCGTTACAAGCGATAAGCTTGACATGACCTTGATGCCAACCCTCATCGCTTGTTACAGGCGGTGGACCCGGATGATCCCGCATGACTTTTAGAAAGCCAGCCGAGAGCTTCAGATTCACCATCTGCCAACGGTCAGAAGTAATCGTGCCATCAATATTGCTCCTATCGATGACCGCAATTACGATCTTATTTGAATCTTTAAGTACATCACTAAAAGGTTTAGTGAGAGGTACTCGAGGAATGTTTGGAGTGCTGGTGTTTTGCACTTTGGGCTTTTTCGGGACGGGAGTGGACTCCTCCAAAGACCTTTGTCGCTTTGACGTGGAGTCGTGGCGACTAGTATTGTCTAAAATGGATTTAGCCCACTCCAGCTTTTTGCTAAGGATGGGATTACTTCCATCCCCCAGTGTTGAACCAGAGGATTTTATAATCCTCATCGCATTACGTCGTTGTTTATACGAGCTCCTAGGAGCATACTGGAGAGGTTTACTCTCTTTAGTAGTGGAAAGATCATTTTTCACGAACTTTCCACTACCGACATGAGGAAGCGTATTCGTCAATTGTACATCCTGCACCGCACTAGAAGAAGGGCAGCGACTTGGCACAGGCCCTTTTCCGGTGCTCGGCACAGGAGTAACGACAGCCAGCGTTGCCGCCGAACTGCCGCCCGGTGTGGATACATCCTGCACCGCACTAGAAGAAGGGCAGCGACTTGGCACAGACCCTTTTCCGGTGCTCGGCACAGGAGTAACGACAGCCGACGTTACCGCCGAGCTGCCGCCCGGTGTAGCTGGAATACCGGTGCCGGTTTGACGCTTTTGCTTCCAGTATTGTTTTTGTTTTTGTTTTTGGTTTTGTTTTTGATTTAAGTTATTCATTAGGATTCCCACGAGTAGCGAAGTAAAGGGGGGGTCCATCTGTGCAGAGATTCGCTTACACAGATAAGGCTAGCTAATCCGGAGGTCGCCTGGTATCCGGATACTCCGTTAACGACTGAGCTATTTTTAGAAATTGGGCCCTCAGCCTGGCCGATCATCGGCACGGGTCGTATAACACCTTAGATCCAGCCCAATTGGGAAGTTGAAGGGAAGGATATGTTTTGGAGCAGGAGAGACGAACAGCAAATACGCCATAAGCGTCCCAGAAGGGAACTAGGTTATAGTGATACACCATATATTCGGGAGATAAGGAGACATCAGCCAGCATAGTAACACAAAGCCGACGGAGGAGGGGGTAGGGATTGGGAGGGGTAGGGATGAGCGACCTTTGGTTTCAGGACTCTTCTGGAGAAATAATTCCCGAGAATCATTGACCTTACTCAGCTTCTACAACTCGACAAGTTCGACGCTCAGGTAGAAGAATATGATTTCTAACATGTGACTGATTCTGCTGGCTCGGAAATAGAAGGTCCATAGATGACATTTTCCAACATTTGTGGACGTACATATATCGACAATAACGTGTCGAATGTTGTCTTCCAAGTGGGCTTCTCAGCGTAGACCAACGGCTTCATATATCTCTAAACAAAAAAGCCAAGTAGCGTTAAATCACACGATCCTGGAATGCCGATTCACTGGTCCAGGATCGTGTGATTTAACGCTACTTGGCTTTTTTGTTTAGAGATATATGAAGCCGTTGGTCTACGCTGAGAAGCCCACTTGGAAGACAACATTCGCTGTTACCAAAAACTTCCTTCAATAAAGCAATTGTGGTATAAGCTGTGTGTGACAAATTGCACTTCGCCGACTTTTTGTTCAACTGATTAACAAAAAAGTCAGTAATCAGTACGGACCTAGGGAGGGAATTATTGTCATTCTTTATATGAATTCGACCAAAAGTGAGCTCCATCGGTAAAAAAAATTGTGCAATTCGTACATATTTCTATCAGAGCTGAGGTATCAAAAATAAAAGTCAACAGTTTGGAAGCGTCTATTTATGTTAAAATGCCAAACCAAACTAAAAATAAATCACGTTACAGCTGACAAAATTGCCGCCAGTTAAAATAATATTGGCAACTTAAAGTTCTATACACCCTTCTTCACACTACTTTAACAAATAATTTCTGTCCGACTACAATAGCCAGAAGTCATCAATGAGTGATCTTTTCTCAACCCAGGCATGTTTTTTTAGGTTCTTAACTCAATCACCAATTTTTTCTATAGAAAGTTAGCAGTCCCGAGCTTACAACTTTAACTTCAAATTACATATATACATATTTATACATACATAAATAATCACTGGTCGACAAGGTTTTCTTTTTAATTTTCCGATAGGTTTTGAAGGCCTTAATTCAAGGCACACCCCAAAATTACTCTATTACGTCAGGTTTTTGAAATAATACTCTAAAAATTAAAAAAAATCACATGGAAGTAATTTGGAAAGTAATCTTAATTCAGGAAGTGGTTTTTGTTTCAATAAAATTCGTGATGATTTTTTAAAACTATAGTCCCTATCTTCAATATTTAGATGAAATATATACAGCGTTTCAAAAAATTTTGAAAAATAAGTTGATAGAATTCAACTGTCTCATATAAATCTTATAGAAACAATTTTTGTTAAAACGGTTTTTAACAAAAAAAAGCAAAACGATTTAAAAGTAATTTATGTTTGTGTAACGAATCTGTTCCCTTAACAAAGCTAAAACACCAAGTTTTTATTATATATTGAAAAAATATAAAAATAATGTTGAAAACGCGTATTTCGAAAATTGGAGCAGATATAGTTAAAGTCAAAGTTCGGATTCAAAATCAACACACAAAATTGACCCTAAAACATTTTTTTTCAAAACCACTAAAACGTTAAATTCAAGATTTTTCAAAAAGTCATACAAAGTCAAATGAAGACTTAGAACTATTGAAAATTTGCAGAAAGCAAGTAGGATACTAAAATGATTAAAACTGTATTTAGAAAACAAAGATTTGTACTTTGCATTTTTAATTGTTAAAGGATATGTTGTCTTTAACTTTAGCCTCAAAAACACCGTTTTTGGTTATCTTTATCATTTTTAAAGATTCTTATTTTAAAAACCTGCTGTGACAGAAAAATTTTAAGGAGAGATTTGAATTCAGGACGATGTAATACTTTAACAAAAACATTGTTTTATTTGTGTGAAGGAAGAAGAACTTAATTTTGTCGAAATTTGATTACAGGAGTCCACCACGGAAAGGACTGAGAGTTGACTTGCTGACCTAAGCCGCAAGTCTAAGGCAATCAACAGTTATAGGCACGATGTAGGTCACTCATTATTCCTAAGTAAAATAACATCATCGATGGATGAAGTTAATTTGTTTTGTTTAACTTAAGTTAACTTAGAATTGTTGGTATCCAAACAAAATTTTCAAAGTTTTTCAATTGATGTAGGTAGGTAGCTTTTTACAAATTACCTTTTTCATGTATTGTTTTTTAACTACTAAGTTTTTCATCTATATTGATTTATTTATCATTCCAGTTTCCAGAATTTGTGTAGCCAATAAATTTGTGTTTTTAAGTGTCCTTTTTTTCTATTTTCAAACAAAAAACGAAATATTTTGCAACAAATTAGCAAGCAACGAAATTCAATCGATGTAAACATGACAGAATATTGAAAAATAGTTTACAAGAGTCCTGTTTTGTTGTTTACCTATAAAGTACACTTATTGGTTTTGTTTTATACCTATACCTGGAAATTGATGGTTAATAGTATATATAGTTGGTCATTTTTACTTTTGTTTCTCTGTTTTATTTTACTTCATCATTTTACATAATGGTTATAGCTATAGGTGCATTTATAACTTTTATTTTGTAATTTTTGTAAATTAAATGACTTATTTGAGTTGAAAAAGTTATTTTATTTACCAATTTCAATTTTTTCTTTATTTGGTTTTGGTGTGCAAAATGATTTCGCATAATTAGCTGTATGTCAATAAATCAGGACACCATGAGCTGAGAGCATCAGCATATACTCGTGATGGCATATACGATACGATACGATACGATACGTATAGGACACAGGAAAGCCATTTTATTTTAAGTGGCAGACAGCATTGGATTGCACTCGATGCCAGAGTAATAAATTAAAATGAATTAAATATGTTTGGGAGGATTTTTGATTAAGTAGGTGCTTGGTTAAATTGATATTAAATTAAAATGCTAACCATGGAGTTGCACGGAATTGCTTGAGGGAAGTATGGATTTAAAGTTCTGTGATTAAATTTTGTCATAAATCAAATACAATATTATAAAATCTTAAACTTAAACACTTATTTCTGTCAAACTGCGGTGAATTCTAAAAAATGAAATTAAATGTTTCCTTGGAATAACGTTGTCGATTTCAAAAAATACGTGTTTTAAACTTAGTGTAATCATTAAAAAGCACAGAAAATAAGGAGTGTTATAATCGGTTTAGGAACGTAGAATAAACTGTTGATTATTCATTCCACAATATTTTATTATTTTAATAAAAGTTTTAATTTCTTTTATTTTATATTTTTTCGTGAAGACAAAACTTTCCCTTTTGATTGCTTTTACCGCAAGTTGAAAAGTGCTTGTTTCCGTGATATTAATGTACATAGACTTATATATGAGCAAAAAAAACACAATATGGATATTTAATAATAACGTATATTCTGTTCATGATTGTGTCAGTTTTTGTAAGAAAATTATACGATATTTATTGCAACAATTTATTTAAAAAAAATATATACCATACAAGAATATGTACAAATTATTTGCTTCAGGAAACAATAAATTGTTTATATATTTTTAAGACAAATCTTTGGTTTACCTTTAGAACCTGATTTTTTTAAAGAATTATGTTGAAGTTACTTTAAACAAAAATCAAGCAATACATTATAAAAGAGTGAAAAGATTTTGGTAAAGAATTTATGACATTACTATGCGCGGAACATAATGTTAAAGAAAATGAAGGACAGAGTACGAGAGAGCCAACTTTGACATTATAAAGACAACTTTCAGGATCTTACTTAATTTGTTGGTAATTTGTTAAGAATAATAGAAATTCTTAATCAGTTCCTACTTTTGTTGTCAAAGATAATCCATTTGTCGTCTCTCTTGAGAAAGCTAACTTGTTTGTAAGGCCGCAAATTCCACCTTACTTGATAATGTCATCACTTTCACAGGGCCCTATTTCATTAAAATTGTCAGTTGACAATACTTTAAATTTGTCACACTTGTTTGACATATCTGTATTTCATAAAATAGTGGCAGGTTGACAGTTTGTCAGAAAAATACAATGACGAACTTCTCATGATAATTTTATCATTGTCATATACTAACACATCTGTCGTGACAATTTTTACATTGTCATACTTACTGACAAATAAGTCGTGACAATTTCATTGTATAGTCTTGAAATGTGTTATGATTAAAAAACAATGAAATATAAGACAAAACCTTTGAATTTTAATTTTCATCGATTCTTGACCAATTTTGTCTATAAATTTTAAAATGTCACAGTTTATTAAATCGTAGTTTATTATTAAAAAGTAAAGTGCATAAAACATAATAAAAATCGAAAGTTTTAAAATTTACAACATTTTTAAAATAAGTGTTTTTAAATTGTTGGCCAATCAACGGTTCAAAATCATTATTTATTCTTTGTTTAAAATTCCGAGGGCCTCGACGACGTATTACACAGAGACCCAACTGAGAATCGTCATCACGTTGTTTTGAAAATGTATCGTTTATCATTTTAGGTAATATCACTGAGATGCATATCGCAATTGTCAATTAAATAATTTCAGTACAAATTTGTCTTAAAATTACTTGACAATTTCTTTATGAAACAAAAAGATGACAATAGTCGGGTATTTTCCCACACTTAAGGTGGCGCTACAGTCCTATGTGAACTAGAGCCTCACCCAACAAAATTTTCCATCTAGCTCGGTTCCTAGTTAGATGTCTCCAGTTGCGCACTCAAAGTTGGGTTAGGTCACTTTCCACTTGTGGGCGCCACCTGATTAGCGGTCTTTCTCTGCTGAGCTGTCATGCGGGGTGGATTCGACGACTTTCCGGGCCCCAGCATTGATTTGCATGTGCTATACCTGACTTAGCTATCTCAGTCTGTGGACTTTAATCCTTCTGATTAGGTCTACGTCACTGCACAGCCCGTATAACTCTTCGTTTCATTTTCTCCTCCACTCACCTTCTATGCATACTGGACTGAAGATCCCGCGAAGAACTTTTCTCTCAAAGTGACCCAAAGTGCTTTAACTACCTCAAAGTTATGTCTGTTGGTAGTGACGTTTTGACCAAGAAGTCGGTGTTATAGGTCCTTTCTTGATGACAGCATCAGCATGTACTTTGTTTTGCCATCATTAACCGTCAAACCCATTTTTCCCGCCTCTGCCTAAATACTCACAAAAAACCCCATTGACATCACGCTGAGTTCTTCCGATTATGTCAAATTCATCAGCATATTAAAGTAATTGGAAAGATATTTGAAATATAGTGCGTCTATTTTTTCAAAGACGATGTTAAAAAAATGGAATGACAACGCATCACCTTGTCTAAAGTCTTTTTTGACATTGAAAGCTTCGGTTGAGTTATTTCCTACCTTTATGGGTCAGTGCGAATTCTCCGTGGCCCACCTGTACAAACGGACACTTTCTTACTTTAGAAAGAGTCATAAGAGATCGTTAAATCGTATTATTCTAAGAAGGTGTTATTCCAAGATAGCAAAACTACTTCGTAAGCTTTTTCATCGATTCTTTTAATCTGTGCCCGTTTCAAGTTCATGAAAAACAGAATTTATTTAACCACTTCCCAAAAAAGGCGAACATTCTTCACCCTCAACTCTTTGCAAGATCTGATTTATTATCAGCAAAGGAAATATTTCCAGCAAAAAAAGTTTCTTCGGCTTGTGTAGCAATAGGACCACTAGTGATAAAATTATTGATATCCCTATTATAAAATAAAGGGTATTTTTTTAGACGTGTGGTCTTGAAGAAGAAAAAACCGCTTATATAAAGATAAAGGTTTGCCATTGCAGCTGGCCCTATTTCAGTACCATTTTTGCAGAAATTGTGGCCGATTATTCTCTTTAAAGGCAACATTTACCTCGGGCTTATCTGTGAGACCACGCCAAAGGCCCATGACCAAAAGTTTCCTTCAATAAATTGATTGTTTCCTTGGCTATATGTTATGTAGCTTTTTTGGTAGAAATAAAGGTAGTCCCGTTGAAATATCACAAAATTAAGCTGGAAAAAGTCATTAATTTTGGAGCTATAGCATTCTGCAATGACTGTAACATTGTGGCCGGCTTCATATTCTTTCGGCTTCAAATCTCCCACGAGTTTGATTTTACAAGGTTAGGTTAGGTTAGGTTAAAGTGGCTGTCGTTGATGGAATAGGACATACTTAGGCCAGTTTAATGACCCATTGTGATACCACATAAATCTTGAGGCTTCCTCCTAAGCTCAATGAAACCAGTTTGAGTCTCTTACGAAACGTGAGAGGCTGATTATGCTAAATTTTGTAAGCTTACTAACCAAAAGTCTTCCGCAAAATATTCCATAAAGTGGATTGGCATAGCTCTAATTGTTGCACACGTAGGCTGATGGACTCGTTAGAGTCTTCTTCAATACTCTGCTCAAAAGCAGGAATTGGGTATTCAGTGCACACTGTACGAAGTGTCTGAGGCTGCGCATTATCTACTGGAGGAAACGAGTTGCGAAACCATGGTCGCTCGAATTACCGACAATGCTGGGCTATTAAATCGATCAAATATTTTATTATGTATAAGTATTATTCAAACAGAGTTTTTTGTTGTCCTATTGTTTCCTGCTTCACTTACTTTTACCGCTCCATTCCTCTCTTTAATAGTAATACTTGTGCTTCTGAGATTGTCCATCCACCCTTGTGCCCAACTTTGTCCTCAGGTTATTTGAATAAAAGAGATTCGTTCTTTAGCCATACTACACGAATATCGAATTCATGTGTTATTTCATTCATTCATTCATTCATTCATTCATTACAACATTCATGAATTGAAATCCCTCTTTTCCTTATACCCACATGTTAAAGATAGTGAGTTCTTGATAAAAGACTGTACCATTGTAAGCCTTACTTCCTTACTTTCGCTAATATTTCATCATATTCAGCAACTAATTGCTTAATTGTCGACCAATATAGGGTAAGCAACTTTCGTGTTTTTGAATCGGAACGAACTACAAGAACGCAGCGTATTCTTCATTTTATCGCTATGTACTATTTTATGTTAATAAGAGTATTTAATAAACAATTCAAAAGCTTACCGTTAAGCTATAAAATCGATTTATAAATATATGCTTGCAAAAATCTCATTCAAAGGGATTTATAAATTGGGATGGAAATGAAAGCTAGCCTCTTTGTTTCGGTACCTGTTATTGCGTTGTCATAAAATTATTGTGTTTTTTTAAATAATTTGTAATACCCTACACATTAATTCCACATCACTTTATAATAATTAATAAATGGCATAGTCATTTAGAATCCATCATCATCATCATCATCATCACTGGTTATAAGTAGGGCGAAAAACAAGTTCCTATTATCAAGAATAAACAATAATTGTGACCATTAATGTTGCCAAATAATCCGATACAACAAAAAGAAGATTTTTTGAAAAGAATAAGGTCAAACGATGATTTAAGCTTTAAAAAGTCAACAGTCAAGTCAGCTGACGCTGAGAGGAGGACAGAGAGGAAAAGTATTGTTTTTTGTTTCGTATATTAATATCAATAAATTAATTATCATATAACTTTTACTTTTGGATTACAAACGAAAACTGAATAAAAACAGAAAGTCCATCCCACTGCTTGTTTCATTTTTTGAGACTCTTCCAAAAAGAAAAACCAAAAAATATAAAAATATAAAACAAGTTCTACAAGCAAAGTGATTCTGATTCGAGTTTCAAAGACGTTGTAGTCGGTCCTCGATGCCGATGCCTAAGGTGCTTTCCAGAGTGAAACTTGAAAAACCGTCATCATCAACCACATCATCATAGTCACCACTCCCATTTACATAACTTTCCAGATGCGGGTCACAACAACAACAATAACCACAACATCAACAAGAACAACATTGAAGATGGAATTTAATGAATTTATACTTCAGAATGCAAGTTTTAGATACTTATGTATATATACATATCTAAGAGATGGGAAATCCTGGGAAGAAAAAGTCGTTTTCTTTTTCTTCGAAAACTTGACTTAAATCGATATGAAAACGATGAGAAATTGATGAAGAGATGGTGTTTAGGAGTCAATTACTACTAAAGTGTGAATCACCATCCATCCGATAGAATAGCATCAGCGATCTGCTGTGGCGGTGGCGATGCTGCTATGTTGTCTTCCGCAATATTATTATGAAGAACCTCTTTTTCTTATTGAATATTTAGGTCATCATCATCGGTGGAATCGAACCCAACCTACCAATGAAGATGAAAAAATGATGATAGTGTTTTATTGGAAAATATGCATCAAGAAATTGTGCCATCTAACATCGCGTTGCATCCCATCGCACTGCACATCAATAGATCGAACTTACAAGATTCTATTTTTGTGCTTCCTCCTTCTGAAGAAGTTCGATTGATTGAGATGTGCTAACCATCAGTAGTTATAATGGTCTTTTCTGGCTTTGAAGATGTAGGAAGAAGATACTCGATCAAAATAAAAAAGAAGAAGATAAAGAAAATATGTGGACACTTAAGGTTATAGATGATTTGATTTATTCACCTGGGGGCGATATATGGTATGATGTGCGATGTTTGCCGATTTGCGGTGGATATAAAGAAGTTTACAAATCGGGTTGAGAATTTAATAGAAATTGGAAATTTCATTTCTGATGATGATAATGATGGTATTTAACTTGTGAACTTTCATTATAAATATGTACAACATACATATTTATGTATTGTAATATTTGATTAATTTGCATATTTATTGTAAATTGTAAATATTTATAGAATTTCGAGGTGTGCAAGGTGTGAAAAATCTCCAGGGGAATATTTTTTTTTTATTTTTATATGAAACAATATTTAAATACACACAAGTATGGTACACAATGAAATGAAAATAATATTGTTTTAATTTTTACTTTTGTTGGCAATTTAAGTTTTATCAAGGCTTTTTTATTTATTCATGGAATGAATATAGAGTGAACAAAATTAAAGTGCTGTTAATTAAAATATTACTTTTCGCAAAATAAAAATGGAGTTTAAATATTGATTTCGTGTTAAAAAGAAATTATGGTTACGCAATTTGAAGGATTTATATGTTTTCAAATTTTTTAAAGATAGTACCATTAAATGATGATAAGGAGCCATGTTTTAGATTTCTACGTTAAAGAAGCTAAAGAAAAATCATGCTTATTTATATCCTCTAGTATTTCAGTAAAATAAAAAAAGTTACACTATGGCGTATGAGTACTTTTTTTATAAATATTTTTTATGGAAATGTCTCACATACGCCCGAGTGTATCAATTTTAAATTTTAATACATTTGCTAATGATGCGGTAGAACTTTGCATCAATGAGATTAAGAACTTTAAATGATATTTATTTGTGTTAAGCCATATTAATTTAATTTTTGAAATGTGGTCCATGACGCCTAAAATTAGAAATTGGGAATTTGGGGCACAAGTATGAGCCATTAAAACACTGATGGAACTACTACAAACTGCTTATTACCTGAGTTGATCGATGTGAACTTGGAGTCAATCCCCACACAACCGAACATGTCCTCTTTACTAGGAAAAATAAAATCTATCAAATAGATCCTTCTTATATAAATGGTATACCGTTTCAATTTTCAATCCTTATATTCAAAGAGAGAGTTAACAAAGCCACTGTGGCCCAATTCTCTTGTTAAAAAGCCATTAATAAGAAATTGAGTCTTCAAACCCATATAAAACACTGGCTATATATCTCGACCATTAGACTGATACTTACAAAAGTCCAATGAACAGCCTCCTTATGAATGCATTCCATTCGTATTAAAGCCTGCTTACAGTGGATCAGTAATAATATTGGCAGCTCCATTATTCTGAACTTATTAGATCTTTATATAGTAACGTCGAATACATAAACCCTCATTCACAACTCCACAAAAACTTCCAAGTGTCCATTACTTCTGGGAGAATATTTCATTTCTAAGAGATGAAATAATTAGCTTATAAACAGATAGATCAAAAACCGATGACGTGGTTGGTGGAAGCGTGTACTCCGACGGACTAAATATATGTCTCTCTCGTCAAAGAAGCCCTATCTTGGCTCTGAGAAAAGTAATATCGACTTTCGATATACTCATCTTTTCACATAGTCAAGCTGCTAAAAAATTACTGACCTCTATCTAAATAAACTCACTAACAGCCTGAAACTGCCGATCATCTTTTATGGAGATTGCAAAGCAGTTCAAAATGCACCTTATTTGCATTCCGGGTCATAGAGACATTCCAGGAAATGGCAAAACATTTAAACTTGCAGGAAATAGAACAACTTTACATTTCATGGACAACAAATCCAACATCGGTTTACCCATAGCTACTTGTAAACTTATGCTAAATAATGATACCATGAAGAAAACAAACCACCGATGGTCTAAAACAACCACTTGTCAGTAAACTAAACTAATTTGGCCAATGCTTGATGCCAAACGCTCTAAGCTACTCATTTTGGTTGGTTGGTTGACACTTCTTAAGGAGTGGGCATGCTATTTTTGCAAAAGAAGCATCGATGAAAAAAAAAGAAGTCAGCGTCTCACTTTCTATGTTTATTCCCTGCTCTGTCACAGAAACGAAGACTTCATCTTGGAGACTTTTACTACAATGATCCTAGTGATCTAAGAAATTCCGACATCTATTATCTCAATCTCTTCATAGCTAGCTCCAACTGATTCATCGAGATATATGTGGTATCGCAACGGACCAGCTATTGGTTTAAGTGTGTTGGTTTTCTCGTCAACAGCACCTTAGCCTAACCTAACCATGGGCCACAGGTCGTCCGAATTCATATCTACAACTTCAGAAAAATAATATGAATATCGTGGCATTGGAAAGCTCACCGTTGACCGAAACGTTGCGTTGATCTAAGCCTTGCTTCGAAGAAAAGTGGTGTAATGATAACATTACCAACCTACTCGCACCAAACAATCACTGTATGTGGATGATGGTACATTTGTTTCTCGAAAGTAATGTGCGAATTTTCTGAGCCGCATATATAGCAATAACAATAAATTTGATATTTTCAGTAACATCGTTGTCCAATTCAATCTTTTAAGACCAAAATGGCTATAAAAAAACCGAAGGCCATGTGCTTTCTATTTCTGTGTCAACTAAACATTTTTGGTGATATATCTGTGCTCTTTTTGCTTAAACTTTTTACTTTTAAGCCAGTGCGTGATGTGTTGAGTTGTTGAGACCGATGGCAAGTTGATATTCTAGAATTTAGCCACTTCGTCCCATAGCATAACCGTCTCACAAATTGTGTTTGGTTCTTAATTTCAGCTAAAAGCTCTTTTAAAAAAAGCTCTTTGTAAATAAGTTTTCAATACCTTTTTTCCAACGGGGTTCAAGCTTAAAATAACGGATTTTGTTCCTGTGATGTATGATACTGACTCTTTGTCAAGATATCATGCAAGACACAAAATTTAGTTTTAAAGTATTGCTAATGATTTAAAAGGAACCACAAAATAGCTCCCTGTACAAGGTTTCTAAAAACTAGTTTCATGGCTGTTAGGGATTCTGATGGACCATCGAGTAAGCTTTACTTGCAACATATTTTTAAGTTCATTCATAACCTGCCTTGTCCGGCATTTAAGGCCGAGAAAAGACATATTTTAGTTATGCATGATTCATGAGAATTTAACCTGTCTCTCAAGATATAACTTTTATTTATTTACTTGATGCTATAAACTTTTTGACTCTGATGTTTGGATATCTCTGTGACGTACGAACATTAGACATGGGTTAAGTTTTGTATTAGAAAAACTCTTATTGGAACTTTAAAACAAACTTTTTACCGTACTACAAATTGCGGCAGAGCAATGTAAAGAATTTTAAAAAATCATAACTCAATTTATAATAGTAGTACCCGTGGCGCAATGGTTAGTGCGTTGGACTGTCATGCTAGAAGTCTTGGGTTCGACCACTAAATCCATCTAAAGTTTTTTTCACGGGTACTGCCTCTTGCGAGGAATTGACAAATCTCCAAGAGTAATTCTTGTCATCAAGCTGACAGCATTACTCGCACACAGGAATGGTTGAGTTGAGAGTTGTAAGTCACTAGGTCCTAGTTCTCAACGGACTGTTGCGCCACTTTATTTATCTATTTAACTCATTTATAATTGAGGTTGAAAATTGAGTCTAGTAGTGTAAAAAAGAGCAAATATTTTTGATTTATACATTTTTTTGAAAGCTTGTGGGTTTTACAAATAATTGTATGCAGATGAAATCCCTGATTTTTTGTGCATTGAGGCAAAAGTAATACAAATATTACGTAGATTATTCCTTAGCATAAGAGTTGAAGTATTGGCAGAAGGTTGTCAAATTGAAGATTTCATCTCTTCCAGATTTAGTGGTTTAGTTGAATACACTTTCGACTTTAAATAACCCTATAAAAAATGTCCCATGTCGACGGCCATATGACTTCTGCGCTACACGAAATTAATTGATTGATTTCGGTCTTCAGACTTCCGACCGAAAAAACAGTCAAGTAGCTGTGATTAGCGATCACTGTTAACCGTTCTGTCTAAAAAATAAGGACCTATAGACACTCACGCCACTACTTCCATCCAAACAGTAACCTTCGACAAATGAAGAGGCTGCTCTTGAACCATGTATAGGGGTCCTCCCCATAGCA
The DNA here is from genome assembly GCA_951509635.1 of Eupeodes luniger. Lineage (NCBI taxonomy): Eukaryota > Metazoa > Arthropoda > Insecta > Diptera > Syrphidae > Eupeodes > Eupeodes luniger. The sequence goes on from OX608073.1 coordinate 108,089,081, forward strand.
GTTACGATGATTTTGTTTATTTACGTTCTTTTTTTACGATCCACATTAAAACGTTTTAAAACTCTCGAACTGTTACCATGTAAGAGTCACTATGACGAAAAAAAGAACTTTATTGCAAATACACGCTTTTTGGCAGACCAGTTTCGTATGGTGGTTTGTTACAGTACTGATCATTTTGGGCATTCTTCTTCTAACCAATGAAGCATGATTCGCTCAAATAGCTATGATTTTTAAAAACCTTTCCATTTCTCTGCCGGATCCTCTACTTTTATAAATGCAATCAAGAAGGTCTTAAAATCCACGTACTTCCTAACTTGTTTTTACTTCATGGTACTGCCAAAACCACTAAAACTTGGGAGCTCATCAGGCTTCAAGACTATTTCAATAACGAAATAGTATAAGTATTGGTAATGCCAAGTCCGATTTTGTATACAAAAACGAATAAATTTCAGTTCATTAAAAAAAAAATTGATTTGTATGTCTTTATGTCAAAAAGACTGAATCTTTTTGTTGGAAATTACTGAAATCAGAATAAGCAATCGTATTTAAAATTAAGTTTTATGTTAACTTTCTTTTTTATTGATGTCACTTAAGAGTAAGGAGTTGGATTTATCATTCTTATATGGCATGTGCTTTGAAAGTATAGTCAAAACTTATCTTAAACACGATAAAAATAAATTATTTTTTTAAATAAATTCACTAACCATTACCAAATTTTTTCAATTGATTAGACCTAATTAAATATTCTCTGCAGTTACGTAAAATAATTCAATTAACTTACAAATCAAATTGGAACACTTATCAAACTTTTACTTTTTGTTCTTACAAAATAATCAAAAGAAAGCCCAATAGCTTTTCAACTTTTTCCACTTTTCTTTTTGTCATGACTTTTAATTGAACAATCTTATTAAACAATCTTGACTAATTGCAAGTCTATAAAAAAAATCCATTAAACCATCATAAAACCAAGAGTGTCAAAATTGAACAAAATAAAAATAAAAATTAAGAAAAAAACCTTAAGCAAGTTACCTGGCTACAACTTATCACTTCTCTCTCATTTTAAGCTCCATGAAAGACACCACCTCCTCCCGTATATTACCTGTACTTGACGCTTGCTGCGAAATAATGTACATACATACATCTTCTACCTTCAGCTACCTATCCATAAAATTTTTATTTACTTTCTCGCATCTTTGCATTTGGAATCATCTTTATAGGAGATTTATAAAAATGTCTTTTTTTTTATATTTCCAGAATTACATTGCTAACAGGGGGAGACATCAGAAATTTAGCGCCAGGCCAGAACATTGTACTAAGAGACTGAGAAGCTCTGTTGATGTTGATGGTGTCGATTTGATGTTAAAGAGAATCTCCATCTCCATTTCCATGGTCTTCATGAAGAAGAAAATAATAATAAAATAAACTAGAACAGGAATGTCCGGTTCTTCAACAAAAGCTGAACGAAAAGAACGAAAACGAAGATCCAGCTGCTAGAATAGGTTTACACGCTCACACTCAACATATGGATGGACTAACTTTACGATAAAACAAAAAACATAACATAAAATCCATTCTTGGAAGCTTGAAGCTCTTAATTTGTGAAGAAGCATACAGTGAATTTTTCGTACCGGAAAATCGAGGAATAAAAATTGAGATTTAATTCAACTCTCGCTACTTTTTTGTGTGTTATCTTAAAGTGACAACATTTGAAGAAGACGAAGAAGAAGAAGAAGGAGACAAAAATCCATTGAAAGGGAAAAGTTGCAGTTGCACAAATGTAACAAGCAAAGAGTCATAAAGATACATACTTTAAAAGTAAGGAATTTCTTGGGAATGCTATAGGAACAAAGTTCTTTGATTTTTAACGACTTTAAAGGAAAGAATTCCATAAATGTGGGTGTAAAAACTTAACATCAAGTGAAACAAATTAGTTTTGAAATTTATATTATTGAATTGCGAAAACAGTTAAGGGATTGAAGAGTTAATTTTGATTTATCAGTCATCATGGATACAGTTTACGGAACGAAGAAGTATTTTCAGAGTCTATCAGCTGGGAGTGATATTTATAGATCTTCAGCTTGCAGAGCAATGGTGAGTAGAAAATTTAAGATTTTAAGAGTTTCCTATCAGAAACGATGAATAAAAGCTAGTGATTCGAAGACCTTCTCAAATTAATATCTTCTTTTAGGGGTTAACAGTAATTGAATGTGTTTATTTTTTTGACTTAAGAGAAATGCGCTTTGTTACACGAGACTTGAGAATGTTCTTCTTCAGACCTATTTAATATACAAAATATTTAGAAATGCCTTATTCTGTAAAGCCCTTGATTTTAAATAATATTCTTGAATTCTTTTTGCTGTTCAAAGTTTTTATTTATAAGGCTCTTAAATATGGAACTTATGTATTTAGAAATATTACAGCATCTATAAAACATTTCACATACAAACGTTGACGGGAGTTGAAGATGCTGGTACTACATCACCTTCAGTTGATGGTCCATCAGAAGACGACGACGACGGTGCCTCAGACCCAGTTGGTTCCGCAGTAGTTCCCGATCCTTCTGGAGAAGATGGGGCATCAGAAGATGATGGGGCATCAGATGATGATGGTGCATCAGAAGAATTTGGTGCAACAGATGAATTTGGTGCTTCAGAAGAATTTGGTGCATCAGATGAATTTGGTGCTTCAGAAGAATTTGGTGCATCAGAAGAATTTGGTGCATCTGATGAATTTGGTGCTTCAGAAGAATTTGGTGCATCAGAAGAATTTGGTGCATCTGAAGAAGATGGTGCCTCTGAAGAAGATGGTGCATCAGAAGAATTTGGTGCATCTGAAGATGGTGGTGCATCAGAAGAATTTGGTGCATCTGAAGATGATGGTGCATCAGAAGAATTTGGTGCATCTGAAGATGATGGTGCATCAGAAGAATTTGGTGCATCTGAAGATGATGGTGCATCTGAAGAATTTGGTGCTTCGGAAGAATTTGGTGCATCTGAAGAAGATGGTGCATCAGATGAATTTGGTGCATCTGAAGAAGCTGGTGCATCTGAAGATGATGGTGCATCAGAAGAATTTGGACCTTCGGTGGAATCAGAAGAAGATGGTCCTGTAGTTGATTTGTTATTTTTATCTTCAGCAACTAATTGATCAAGAATTCGTTCGACAGTTCTCGATTCAGTGCGGAATCTATTCATAGCTGATTGTACAGCAAGATTTTTGCCAACATTTTCTAAGCCAGCTCTCAAAACTTCCCTCCTTATCTCAGCCATTGCACCAGGAGCTGAAAGTACGGGTACCAAATCTTCACGAATTTCTCCAGCACACTTGCGTAATGCTCTGATATCATTTGCTTTCAATTCAGCACATCGACCAACTTGGGCAATGAGTTTGTTCATTGGTTCACGATAGCGTTTTGTAGTATCAGCAGCTTTATGTTGTAAGTCCTCAAGGGTTGCAATGATTCTATGTGTTGCCTTATCAACAGATTTTGATGTTTTGGCTGTGAGTTTATTGATAAGTTCTTGACCTTTTTGTTTAGTTTCTTCACTGGCATTGTCGAGTTTTGCGCTAGCTTGTTTGGCCCATTCTTGGATGGTATCGTTCTTCTTTCTTTCGATTTGTTTGATACCCTTTTCTACCTTCTTAGCGGTTATTTCAGTTGCTTCCAATGCACCTCTAGTATTATCTTGAATGTGTTGTAGAGTCTTTTGAGCTTGCTGGAGGGCTCCCTTCAACAGGGCATTGCGAATGTTATGTATATTCTCTCCAATTGACTTTGCTACTGCTCCAGCTGCGTCGGCAATACGTCCAGCAATACCAACCTGAACTCCGATAACACCCTTAGCCATTCCAGTTGCTGCATGAATTGCTCCTTGAGCAGCACCACTAGCACCTTCAGCAATACCAGATGCAATAGATCCTGCGGTTCCAGCTAAACCAGACGCCACAGATCCAGCCTGATCTGTAATGTCCTGAGCAATGGAACCAGCATTACGAATTCCTTCACTAATTGCCTCAAAGAAAAGTGGTTCAGCTTTGATCGTTTGTTGAGTGGCAATAGCCAAACAAATAAGAATTATTGAAATTAATTTCATAATTAAACTAGAAGTTCAAGGAAGCTAGTGGAAAATAAGATGATCTTGAACTAATTGATAGGTATCGATTTGGATGGCTTTATATATGGAAATTTTGTAATGGTCAGCATTGGTTTGACGTAAGCTACTGTAGTAGATTCTGCACTTGTGTAAATATGACAGGCAGTTTGTTTTTAAGAAAAGTAACTTCAATAACAATATTGGCAGATGGTCTTTGTTAGCACAAATGACTGGTAATATACAAAAGCATCTTCATATTTGTTGTCTGAAAGTCAGGGTCAGTCGTAAGTTATTGTTTTCATTGAAAGTTAAATAAAACTTGTTCGCGTGTTGACGCCTTTAAACATTTTCAACTATTGTTGTGAAAACACAACGTCATAAGTATAGAGAACTCTATTTTATAAATCAAAGAAATAGAAAATCAGGCCTGAAGAGACTTTAAGAAAAATATAACAAAGTCGTGCCATTTCATCATTGGATATAATATGAATGTTGATGGTACCTACAAAAATTGATTAAATCCATTTGTTAACTGGCACTGGAACGAAAATGTATCCAACTGGGCAATCTTATGGTCTTATATACTCTCCGGAAGGGATTAAAAACATTATCTTTTTCAGAAATAAAATCCATGAATTTTAGAAGATCAATGCCAGTTTATTTTTCTTACAGAATTTGACTTCATACCCCTAAAGAAATAAGCTGTTTTACGGCTTTAATTTAGATCAAGCTTGAGAACTCTTCCTAACTACTAGTAACACAGACTGAAACACTCGAGAAAATTCGGGTATTCGGAAAAACTTAAAAAGAATTATTTACCATTTATCTTTGAGAAACGGGAAATTGAAAAGTTTCTATTAGAATTTGGTCGGAGATCGAAGTCAAATAGTCAAATTTTAAACAAATAGACTGGACTAAATGTTAAGGGGTCTATAATCAATCAATATTTAGCGTTAGAATTTTCAAATTATTTTAGAACTATTATTCTAGAAAATTGAATGCCCAACAAAATTGGGGTAAGTAAAGGGGTTTTCAATTGATGCGGGTAGATTTTGGCGCTCCGTGGCAGCTATTTTGTTTTGGTGACATCTGTCAAATCTTTTGTTTATTATTCATTTGCTTATGCCAAATCATTACTTACACGATTGAAAAACACGTTTAAATAATAAAACATTATTATCAAAATGAGTGTTCGTTAACGCAAACGTTGCGCGCATTGCACCCATTTTACGGTAGACGTGGTGGCTCTTCACAGTCGACTATTCAACGTTTGGTGGCCAAATTTGAGACGACCCGCTCAGTAAACAATAAGCCAACACCTATAAGTTCAAGAAACCCAAGATCGGCCCAGAACATCGCCGCGGTCCGTGAAAGTGTACAGCGGAACCCGAGGCAGTCTATTCTTCGTCGTCCACAAGAACTCGGCCTTTCGCAGACTTCAACTTGGTGAAATTTTCATCGGGACTTGGGCCTACACCCGTACAAGATCCAACTGACCCAGAAGCTCAAAGTTCATGACCATAGACAACGCCGTTTGTTCAATGACTGGGCTTCAAATTGTTTGGAAGAGGACCCCAATTTTGGCTGAAAAATCATCTTTAATAACGAGGCGCATTTTTGGTTGAATGGCTGTGTTAACAAACAAAATTGGCGTATATGGGACGACACTAACCCACGCGAGGTTCACCACGTGATTAAACATCTTCAAACAGTTATCGTTTGGTGTGGATTGTGGACAGGCGCTGTAATTGGTCCGTACTTTTTTTTAAAAAAGGCTAATTTCTTATGGCCCAAATTGAACCATATGGACCTAGACGACATATGGTTCCCGTAGGAAGGCGCTACGTGCCACACAGCAAACGACACGATTGACATTTTACATGAACGATTTGAGGGTAAGGTTATCTCTCGCAGGGGTGATGTGAATTGTCCACCAAGGTCATGCGATTTGACCACCCTAGACTATTTCCTGTGAGGTTTCTTGAAGTCAAAGGTCGACCAATGCCCTAAAGGTGAACATAACACAGGCCATCGGTCAAATTCAGCCGGATCTATTGAAAATTGGACCACTCGGACCACTCGTGCCACCGTAAGAAGCCGAGGCGGGCATTTTAATGATGTCATATTCCACGCACTTAAGTGCTCAAGAGTTAAAGGTTTATCTGCATAAACACGGTGTTATGCGTAGCCATATACAAAAATTCCAGCGGTTTTAAATCGAATGATCCTGGTGGGCAGTCGATATCGCCACTACGAGAAATTATACGGCCAGGAAATGTTTCTTGCAATAAAGCCATATTCGCTCGAGTTGTGTGGCATGTGGCACCGTCTTGTTGAAATAACATATTTTCCAAGTCGTATTAATAGCAGGCAAAAAAAAGTCGATTATCATATGACCATAAACCTTCGAATTGACGGTGACAGTCGTTCCATCTTCGTTTTCGAAGAAATAAAGTCTAATCACATCTCCGGACGAAAGAGCGCACCAAACAGTGACTTTTTATGGATGTAATGGCCTCTCTTCAATTACTTGAGACTTGAGAAGAGAACCCCAAAAACTAAAACTTTGTTTATTAAAATTCTCACCGGGAGAGAAATCTGATTCGTCGTTAAAGAAAATTGTGTTGGAAAAGTCGCCGACCACCGCCTGTTGTTCAAGCACCCATTCGACGTATTTTCGACGTTGTGAATGGTCAGCTGGTTTCAGTTGTTGTGTGAGCTGGACTTCATGGAGCCATAATGTGCCGTAAGACAGTTTTAATTCCTGAGATCGACGAGGAATCGACACATTCAGGTCTTCGGCAACACTTTCACTTACTGCAGTGATATTTTCAGTGGTACTAGCGAAACAAGCCTTACATTATCTGTAACCAATCCAGTCTCGTCAAATTTCCTTACAATTTGCAAATTGCTTGCGTAGTTGGATGGTTATGTAAATAATAACAATCTCCTTTTAAAGCACGATATGTGGCTATGGCAGAATCAACTTTTTTGTAGTTGATTTTAACAAGTATGTGTGTTGTGCGATAGTTAAGCCATCCATTAAATGTCAGACAGATGCCAAATTCCAGTCCTATACTTTTGAAGCCGCAAAATGGATAACAAATTTGAACTTAGCTTTAAATTTTTAAGAATTTTTTTTGTTTTCTCCTGATATTTGAGGACGCTTGGTTTATTAAGATCGGCCATAAACTCAACCCACTTAAACAGAAACGATATATTTTTTGCCTTAGGAGAATCTATTTTTCTTTTCTCTTGTCAAAGCAAACAAAAAGAAATCTTCCCTCAAGCTCAACGATTGCGATGACTTTCAATAACAATTACTTTCCTCTTTGAAAAAAAAACACGTAAGTCATCGATTTTCGAGTGAATTACAAATTTATTTTAACAATTTATATTTCAAACATAATTTCTTATGTTGTAAGAGGGTTTTTTGTCATTTGATTTGAAAATCAAGCTTATCCTGAAGCTTGTTTAACAATTCCAGCAATAGCATCACTGCCAGCCTTAATTACTCCTGTAGCAATTCCTGTTGCTGTGTCAATTCCAGTTTTAGCAATACCACTACCAGTCTTAGCAATACCCGATACAACAGATCCTGCAGTCTCAGCAACTCCTGAAGCAACAGATCCAGCAGCATCAGCTACACCAGAAGCTACAGATCCGGCTGTGTTAACAGCCCCTTGAACAGCAGATGCTGCACTTTGAACGCCATTAGCAATGTCATCAGCTATAATAGGTCCAGCAGTGGCTTGTTGGAGGCAAACAATCAAGCAAAGGGCAACAATTGGAGCTACTTTCATGGTTTTTCTGTTTAGTCTTCTAGAATGTTATGAACTACAAGAAAAGGTTATTAGTTTTAAACTGATGATTATAAGATAATTTGGGAAGGCTTTTATATGATGCATTGAGATGATGCATAAAGAATGAACTAAGAGTCATTTAAGAATAAAAATAAAAGTGACTATAATGTAAATATTGGCTGTCTGAATAAACACGAATGCACAAGTGGTTTTGTATACCTAGACTATGACTTTACACACCTATAGCTATGAGTACACCAACTATTTTTTTTTTAAATTCCATATATGGCGCATTTAAAGTACCAGAATCATCTTAAAACGTTATTGATCTTGGTAGAAATTTTCAATGTCATTTAGTGGTGTGATCTATGCCAATATTGACTTTGATGGGTTTTTTGTACATATTTGTATATATACATATATATATTTTTTTTATTAAATATTCATACATACCTAAATCTGATATGTACTTTAAAAAGGTAAGAAACGAGAAATACGAGGGGAATAATTTAAGTCCTACATATGTATATACCGTCAAAAAGTAGCTAAGGGAAAGTCTTATAAATCGTTTACAACTTTAACAATTGCCTTTTGTTCAAAACTAAAACCAGTCTACCGAATTACCATGATCGGAATCGTTTTTGAAATTGAACTCGAACTTTTTACATTTTTTTGACTTTGAGGTGAACAAACCAAGAAGTTCGATTAATCGTATCAGTTAGTTTTAAGTTATCTCCCAACTATCCCACAATAGATAAGATTTTTCTTGAATCAATAAGAGGTTTAATTTAAAAAAAACGCAATATTTCAGTTATACCTTTAATATGCCAAAGAACAGTCTGAGCATTGGGAAAAGAGGAAAGGGTTGAAAAGGAGATTTCGCTATTCATTGATTTTGAATTCTTGAAAGATAGAGCATGGCCAGGCTACAATATTAATCTCTGTACTTTATAGTACAGCCGTAGTTGGTCTCAAGGCTAAACTGATGGGCATTCCTAGAAGCAGGAGTATTACGGTTAAATTGTATAACTGGATAAACTCAACGAGCTGTAGTACGGGATGTACAGCGAACGTTATAGACTTAGCCAGAAAGGTAAAAGTCAAACGACTAAGATGGCTGGGTCACGTAGAGCGCATGGAAACCAATGTTAGGGCCCGGAAAGTCTTCAAATCCATACCCTTAGGACAACACAGAAGAGGAAGACCGCGGATCAGGTGGCGCGCACAAGTGGAAAGTGACCTCACCCAACTTAAAGCGTGAAACGGGAGACATCAAGCTACGGACCGAACTAGATGGAGAAGTTTGTTGGGGGAGGCCCTAGTTCTTACAGGACTGTAGCACCACCTTAAGAAAGCAAGTAAGGAACGCAACTAGGTATTTCACTAGAACATGGCACGGTTAAAATAAGGGCGAGACAAGAAACTTACCACCATGTTCGTGTGACGTAATTGAGTTTATGATGATGATATCACCAATCACCAATCACTTTAAAAGGTCTTGTTTGATATTTAATACAAGCCATATACGCAAGTTACTGTAAAAACAGCCCAGAGATGTTTGATATTTCAAAGGTTTTGGACATATATGTATAAGTTGTGTAGATTGTAGCCAAATCAGAAGGAAAGTCAAATTCAAAAGCTGTCATCTTAGACATTTGACAAATAAGAAATACCTACACCATTACAAAAAATGAGAAGGAATGGAACACTATTTAACAACGCACTAAGGCTGTAAAAAACTTACAAACAATGTTTGAAACTCTGCAACAACAGTTAAAAGTCCGGATCTTCCAAGAAAACTTTCTTGAGAGTTTTTTTTCATCTGTATAGAACATAAAATAGTGAAAATGTCTGCCGAGGCTTCTCGGGTAGGCATGCAACTTTAGCAATCTGTTAACTTTAGCAATCTGTCGAAGGTGATTTTGAAAAGCGTACTTAAGAATAACTCGTTTCCAATGAAACTCCCTGATAAAGCCAATTAGCTTGCAGCACAGTCTGATGTTAATTCGATGCTGTCAATGAGTGACATGACTCATCCAGTACTTGTAAACGTAAACAATTTTATGGGACGAGTTTTCTTTCGCACTCGTACTGTTTCTAGAGTACTTAATGATGTCGATATTCACAAAGTCGCTGTCCTGGACAGTATCTGCGCTACTGTTTTGAAAAGGTGTTTTTCAGCCTGTCTATAAAAGAAGTAAATCCACCTACCCTTTTAAGTGGCGTCCAATTGTTACTTCTTTAAAAGGTCATGGAAACGTTGATCAATTTTCAGATTAAAAAATATCTGGAAGAACAAAAGTTTCTTAATAACCGGCAGTAAGGTTTATTACTATTATAATCTACCTTTTAAACTGTACAATACGAGTTGTATTGGATGGTTTCAGGTATGATTATCACACAATAAACGCTGGTGTGCCACAGGGCTCCGTTTTGTCCCCGAAACTCTTCTTTATTTTAATAAATGATTTTTCGCCTAAAACTTCTTACCCACTTAATTTTTCCGACGATAACGGTACCTTCAGCTTTTCATATACGTTTTTAGATTCTCATCCTTGTTCTTTGGATGTGAAACGGCAGCATATGATAAGCTCATTGAATTCTGGGCTTGAAGGAATTGTCCAATTGTCCAATTTAATGCTTCGAAAACTCAAATCTAGGAGACTGAACAGCTTTTAATTCTAGGTATGTGCATCACAAACCATCTCGTGTGAAAAAATCACATATTTGACATAGCCAAAAATTCTGCTAAGTGTTTAGGTTTTCCTAGACGATGCAAGAAGTTTATTTAAGCCTTCTGATCTTGATGTAATTTAAAAGTCTTGTATTTGTCCGAAACTCTAGTATAATTCTTATACTTAGGCTTGTGCCCCAATAACGTACTTAAGTCTTTTTGGACAGAATTAAAAAAAAGAACTCTTAATATGATAGTTGGTCGTTCTCTTGCTTACACATTTGCTATCCTTGAACCTCGCCGCAAGGTATCATGTTAATCATTGTTCTATCGATATTTTTATAAACAATGCTCTTGTCAATTAGCCATTTCTCCCCTCAAACAATTAAACCGTAATACCCGTACTTCTAGGAATGCTCATCAGTTTACCCTTGAGCCCAATTTTGGACGTACAGGGATTAGAAAGAATACAAAGACTTCAAATAAATGCAAATACTTCAAAAGAATGCAAAGAATAAAAAAAATGCAAGGACTCCAAAACATTGAAGTCGCAAGTGATTACACTCAATTGATCGCATTCAAATGAAAAATTATTTCTATCTTTTCGAAATTACAAGCCCTAATCTATAGATGAATTCAACAAATGCAATCTTATCATTGAAGTCATAAAAGATTTTACTCCTAAAAAATTGCATTATTGCACAGAAGCCTGTCTGGCAGTTCCTATATTTTTGTCAGATTTGCAGCTTTAAGCTAGATTCAACTAGAAATCATATCATCAAAAAAATGTATCATGAATCATACCTTGTAGCCATATCAGCTCAAAATGTTTCATTTATTTTTAAAAACTTTAAAGGTCCTAAAAATTTAAGAGTGATGATTCGTTTCCAATGAAGGTGATATAATTTGAAGATCTTAAAAAGCCGATAAGTTATAAAAAAAGGGTTTCTGAAACCGTAAAATCGCTGGAAAACTTACTCTTTTAGATCAAAAGCTGTATTGTATCTTTAAGAATGTGTAGTATTCACAAATTTCATATTTAGTTATAAAAGAAAAGTATTCAAATGTTAAGACCAAATATTTTTATTCAAACAATTCATATTTAAGTTTTTTTTGACAACATATTTTTTAAGTTTGACCAATTTTTGTTAAGTTAAAATAAATTTTGAAAAATTTCTTTTCTGTTTTAAATTTAATGATTATTATTCATTATTTATTCTTGGTCTTATTCTTGATCCTGATCTTCTTGATCTTGTTCTTTAGATTGTTCTTCGGATTGCTCTTCAGATTGTTTTTCTTCTTCTTGATCTTGACCTTCTTCTGATTCATCATCGACATCTTGTTCAGGGTTTTTCTCCTTGTTCTGCTGTTCTCGGGCTACCAATTGATCGAGAATAGCTTCAACTTGTTTACTTTGGTTACGGAACTGATTAATAGCGTTTCTAACACGGATGTCCTTAACAATATTTTGACCAGCTGCCTTTAACAATTGTGCCTTGACAGATGCCAATGCTCCTGGAGCTGATGCTAATGGTTCTAAATCTTTTTGAATTGCAGCACCACACTTAATCAATTCACGAACTTGTGTAACCTTCAATTCTGAGCATTTTCCAACTTGTTCAATCAATTGATTCATAGGTTCATGATATTTAGCTGCTGTTGCATTAGCCTTCTCTTGTAAGACCTCTAAAGTTTCCAAAACCTTATCGGATGCTTTTTTGATATCTTCAGAACGAGCACTGGCAAATGCATTAATAAGATCTTCACCCTTTTCTTGAGTTTCGGGACTGGCATTGGCAAGTTTGCTTTTGGCTTTTTCAGCCCATTGTGCAATCAATTCGGTCTTCTTGTCTTCGACTTCGATAAGTCCTTCTTGGGCGTTCTTAGCAGCAACTTCAGAAGCTTGCAAAACTCCCCTAGTGTGGTCTTGGATCTTTTGTAGAGATGATTGAGCATTTTGAAGAGCACCCTTGAGAGCATGGTTTTGGACCTTTTGAATATTTTCACCAATAGCCTTAGCTACCGAAGCAGCTTTGTCTGCCATGCCAGATGCAATACCAGTTCCAATGCTAATTGCTCCCTTAGCCATTCCAGTTGCAGCTCCAATAGCACCTTGAGCGGCACCACTAGCACCTTGGGCGATTCCAGAGGCAATAGATCCAGCAGTTTGGGCTGCACCTGATGCAGCTGATCCTGCAGCATCGGCAGCTCCTTCAGCAATAGAACCTGCTTTGCGAATACCGTCGGAAATGCCATCGAAGATTGATGCTCTAGCTGAAACTTGGTGAATGCTTACAGCCAAGCAGAGTACGAGAATTGGAGCTACTTTCATGATGATTTACTGAAGTTCTTAGAGAAATGTAAGTTAATATCAAACTGTGATCGATTGAGGTGCTGGCTTCAGCTTTTATAGGAAGTTGTAAGGGTTGGATGATGTGCAGCTTAGAATAGAAAACTTCCTTTTCAACTGTGTACACATTGTTTACCTGAGCAAATACTGTTGCAAGCAAGTTGTTATTATAATCATGTGTATTCTAAGCTCAAGGTCTTGATATAGCAGACCTGAGATATATGGTACGAGTATATTTGTTTTGTGGGACAATAGCTGCACGTGGTCAGTACTCTGATAGATGTTTACAATGTCACACCAAGCTTTTATTGTTATTCAGAAATCATATTGATTCAGGTTTTTCGTACGATAAGTCTGATGCAGCAGTTTTTACGTTGTTTGCAAAAAGTTCTATATTCAATGCCTCAAGCTCAATCTAATCTAATAGTCATAGTAAAATTATTAATCTCTTTCAAACCTCTTATTTTGTGGTAGACCATAGCACCTCGTACGCATACCGTCAGTCAAAGAAACAACTCCCAGAAGAAAACTGACCAAAAATCCAATCATGCTGCATTCCTGTTTGCCCTTGGCTAACAACTCCCCACAGTCTCATACTCACAGACCTTAAAGATATATAGAAGAATGAAATAACCACAAAGTAAAGTATGCAAGATACTCCATGGAGGGTTCAATCTCCTCCGCATCAAACACCAACGTTTTCTTCAGAAACCAACCTTTGCAATCACTTCTTCCACCCAAGTTGATTTGCTAAGAGGCACAGCATCATCAGCTCCAGCTGTAGTAGAAGTGGAAGTGGCAGTTGAGTCAGTGTTAACTTTGACTAGTTTTGGGATTCATTTTGTTTGGGCTTCCTTTTCCTTCGTCATTTCGTCTGCCCTGCCCCGGCCGGCGTTTTTCTGATGTTTGCCTCTTCTGTGTGTGTGTGGAATTATTTTTGCCTTTCTCTATCAGGAACTTGTTGTTAGTTAACTTATCTAGGTGATTTCATCTTCATGCTCTATGACGACAAGAAGGTTCCTTAAGCACCCTTATGATGCGACACAGCCAAGTGTAGGGGTATACAGTATACTCCATGCATAAATCCTAGTGCGGTTGTTTGTCTCGGTTCAGTGTGGTGCGGCGGTGAAACGATCCTCCTCAGCTTCCAGTCACTATACTCTGTTACTCGTGGCTTTACTGGCTGGCTGGATAAATGGATGGAATTCTTGGACCTAGGTTCATCTTCTCTCTTAAATTAATTTACCCGAACCCCTCGAATATATTTCGCACGTTTCCTACAAACCTTTACAATTGAATTGAGTTTTAGTTTTTGTTCAACGCAGAGTTTTCGTTCGAAGGTATAAACGAGGATTTTGCTGAGAGAATTTCAGGAAATTATTTATTTTGACGCTTGGTCTCTTGGCTTTGATGGAGGAACGAACGACCGAAGGATATAATCCTGGGTTAGAAATGGCGCTTTGTTAACCAAATTGGCTTTCTATACACTATGGACATAAAGGTATTTTCTCGCACTCTCCGCATCAAACATGATGTTATGTAATTTGCTGTATATTGCGGAGGATAGTGGAGGATAACCTAATGCTAAAGCTGTGTAGTTGATATTGTTGAAGGTAAATTGAAGAGCATGCCGCAGCCTCAGTGTCCATGAGCGTTAAATGGACGTAATGTGTATATATCTATGGCGTTTAATCTCTAAATCTCTTCCTTAAGAGGCTATTTAGCTTGGATTGGAAAAATTCACGTCAAGATAATTTTTGACTTATGATGACGTACTTAAGTTTTTACATTTTTTTATGATAATTGAAGCAATTAGTCTACTTCTTTGCTTAATATTAAATTGTTAAAAAATATAAACAAAGAGAGTAAGGAAAATTGTGTGCTCAGAGAAGATACTAAATAAAATAATTGAAAATGGGATTATATTTAGACACCTAAATGCGTTTAAGGTCTATTTATATAATAAATTATAGGGTATTTTCTTGAGCGTTTCTCATTTTAAAATTTAAATTAAAGAATGTGTTTATCCAGGTACGGGTGCATTAACCAGGCTAAAATTGAATTATGCCATATTTTGCAAATCCATCAGAAAAAGTCTTAATGAAGACATACGTTTCTATTTCACACCACCTAAATTTATTTGATAAAAACGCACACGAACTACCAATGTGGCGTAGACTATGTGGCACGTATCGTCTGATTGAAACCCAATGTCGTTGGTATCTATATAATTCAATTCAAGGTAGTTGGAAATCATTGATCCATAGCGCTCCCTGTTGACTACCCTGGGTAAAATATGGACAAGTGCCTTTGTCGGCGAGACTTTAGGTGCTCCTGAATTTTATGTAAATTGGTATCGTCCCAAACTCGACAATTTCCAACAGATTCAATCTATCACTTCAGGTTTTTGAGGTACGATATTTTATAATAATTCTAAAAAAACTTATATTTGAATTTTTGAGGCTATTTTAATTCATAAAGTAGATTTTTTCAATAAAACTCCAATTTCCAATTCTGAAATCACTTCAATAGTATGTATATTAAAAAATGTTCAATATCTTACTTACTTTTCAAGAAATCTTATTAGTTGTACGTCCTCACATGCCATATATAAACCACTGAAACATTTATGCTTAAACGGTTCTTAACATATAAAGGCAAAATTATACAAAATTCGTCTTGTTTTTACGAATTCATAATCTTTTTGACGGTTGTCTGCTGTTAAAGTCTTTAGTCTTTGATTGGATCTAGTATTTTTTTCTTTAAGGATTCTGGATCAAGCAAAACGCCGAGCAATCCTCTCAGCGTCGCGTTTTTGTCTATGTCTTATTGTCCTATCTTTGAAAACTTTAGCCTTGCATTGCTTAGCCTTATTCTCAACTACAGTCATGACGCTATCAATTTTCTTGTCTGCTGTTCGGCAGAGCAATCCCCTGTCTACTTATCCATTGTCTTTCCCTCCATGCAATGTTAAACATTAGGCCCCAAGCTTGGTCTGGTGGTTGAGAACATAGGTCCTAAGTACGGATTGTCAGTTTGGGTTGACATCCCTTTTTAGCTGAATACTGACTATAGAAGATAGTGGCTCAGCAACGTCTTGACACTAGGGTCTTCCTTGGAGAGAGATTTAGTTTCATGCCGACAGGTGGCTAATCATTTCTTGAGCACTCTTCATCAAGAAGGGCACTAAAGCAGTGCGTTCTTCTACGTTTCAGTTCTGTATTGCCTTTCTTGGAGAGAAATTTCTGTTCCGGGCTGTGCAGAACACTCTTATTCAAGGTAGATACAAGCGTTATGTGCGTTCTAGTTCTTTCATTTCGTTCTAAGTCATTTTACCTAATCTCCTTATCGCAATCTTGCAGTTGGATATCTTACTCCGCCTGGAAGAGGCCGACTGCCCCAATGCTTACTCCATGCTCCACGTCTAGGTTAGACAAGGCGTTGAGCATTGGATTTTCCTTCTCCTCTATCAGGATGACAATCTTGTTAGTTTCCTTCTTGGAGTTAATTGTTTTGTGGAACTTGTTTTTCACTAACAATCCTGAAAAAAAAGAAAAGAAAATAAAAGAAAAGAGAAATTTATTATTGAGAACGAGTTTCAAACGATAAAAGTGGTTTGTCACTGAGACCGGGGGACTAAGCCAATGCCGGTAGCCATGGCTTCTACCAACAGATCAACGAACATCCTCGCCATCTTAACCTATAAATTGTTTTCCACTGTCATAAGGTTGGGTCCCTCTTAGTTCGTCTGAGTCCCGACCGATGAGGAAGAGCAAGAAGACAAAGCCCACTTCTTATACCATTGCCAAACACTATGCCACACAAGAAATGCATTCTTAGGCAAAAAATTCTTAAATAATCGTGAAGAACTCGAAGATATTTAATGAAACAGCCTATTAGGCTTTATCAAAGCCTCCAAATGGCTAGAGCAAGACAATCTTAATGTATCTTAGGTTTTTATTTAATTTTTAGCAAAGTTCAATATGAGTAGTTCAGGGTATCACAATGGATCCACAGTGAGCCAGCCCATTAACCTAACCCTGACCTAACGAATTCATGGCCAAAACACTTATTTTATAATTTGAACATTAATATTAATACTACCTATTTTGACAGATGTGGCTTCAAAAACATGGCGGCTATCAACTGTCAAAGTGCGGAAGTCCCTTTGTAAAAGCTGTGCACACATGCTTCTTTATTTCATTAAATTAGAAACAAAATTGTGTTCATATAATAATTTGGTCCGAACTCTGACCAAAACTGCCAATTGTTAACAATTCTCAAGAATTATTGCCCAAGTGCTGTTCTAAACTACACAAGGTTGGTAGTTTTGGGAGGAAAAGAGTTCTCATGAAAGAGTAAAACAATTTTTCTTCCTAACAAATTCTGCCCAAGAAATTTGACAGAACAACAATTTCTGCCGAAAAATCTTGTAAAAATAAAACTAATGCTTCAAAATTCTTTTGAGTACAGGGTTATCCATTTTGCATTTTCAAGAGTAAATAAAACACATATAACATATTTTTTTTCATGATATTTCTTTTTTATTATAAAGTTAAACGTTGACATTATGTGTGAAACACTACATCATTTAAATGACCACCACGCGAATTGTTGCAAAGTATCGATTCTTTTGAGGTAATTTTTGACCACTTTTTGACACATATTGGGCGGTATCTCAGCCATAACTTGACGAATGTTGGTTTCGAAGTGCTCAAGAGAGATTTATCACTGAATATTTTTCGCGTAGCCCCACAATAAAAAGTCCAGCGGTGTCAAATCGCATGATCTTGGTGGCCAGTTGATATCGCCATGACGAGAAATTACGCTGCCAGGAAATGTCTCTTGCAATAAATCCATATTTTCTCAAGTTTTGTGGCATGTGACACAGTCTTGTAAAACCACATTTTTAGAAGTCGTATGCTTCAATAGCAGGCAAAAAAAAGCCGATTACCATATGACCATAACGCTCCGAATTGACGGTGACAGTCGTTTTTGAAGGTCCAACCACACCTCCGGACCAAAGAGCGCACCAAACAGTGACTTTTTGTGGATATAATGGCCTCTCTTCAATTACTTTAAAAACTAGTGTTTTTCTTAAAGAATGGAAAATATCCTATATCCGATTTATAAGATTGGTCTTACTGAAGAACTATAGACCAATATCAAAACTTTCAGTTAATCCCAAACTATTTGAAAAAATGGTCACCCAAAGACTTTATTTTGCTGTCAAGAATTTCTTATCTCAATAACAACATGGTTTCGTAAAGGGTAGATTAACGTGTACCAATTTAAGAAATTATTGTTATAATCATGTTAAAAAGGGTAGACAAGTTGATGTCCTGTATACTGATTTAGTTAAAGCCTTTGACCGCGTGCATCATGGTCTTCTCCTACAAAAGCTTAAAATGTTGGGATTGAATGCTTCATTTTTACAATGGTTCGATTCATACCTTTCTGAAAGAAAACAAGCTGTTTAAATAGATCAATGTGTTTCAAATCTTATTGATTTGGTGTCGGGTCTTCCACAAGGCAGTCATTTGGGTCCACTTCTTTTTATAATCTTTATAAATGATTTACCTTCTATTTTTAAATTTTGTAACTGCTTGATGTACGCTGATGATTTGAAAGTATTCACAGCAACGTCTTCACTTGAAGATTGCTTATTAACGCAGTTGGATTTAAACAATGCAATGGTGCTACTACAATTATCTTAAGTTGAATTACTCGAAGTGTAAAATGTTTAGTGTATCTAAATCTTCATCTCTTATTGATTTTGAATATAAATTCTATGATGTTACTCTTCTAAGGGTAATAATTGAAGTAAATGATCTTCGGTTGATTTTTGATTTAAGGCTTGATTTTAGTTCTCATGTTGATTACATTGTATCTAAAGGCATCCCTTTTGAAGCGGAACTCCAAAGATTTTAAGGCTGCATATACTTTGAAGACCTTATTTATATCTATAGTTCTACCAGTTTTAGAATATTGTTGTATCGCCTGGTCGCTATTTTATGAAAATAATATTTTGAGAATCAAAGAGTTCAGAAAAAATTCACACTTTATGCGCTTCAAAAACTTAACTGGGTTGGGTCTTTACCAGATTATAAATCAAGGAGCTCTCTTATTGGCAAGTACAAAGTGTTTTGTTCATTAAAGATATCATTGATAACAGAATAACCTCTTTTTAACTGCTTTCATTAATTCCATTCTATGTTCCATCACTAGTTTTTCGCAAACATAAATTATGTGAATGGTCAGCCGGCTTCAGTTGTTGTGTGAGCTGGACTTTATATGAATGTAAATGTAGGTCTAAATTCAAAATATGTCATAATGTGCCGTAAGACAGTCCTAATTTCTGTGAATGATTAGGAATCGACACATTCGGATCTTCGGAAACACTTTCACTAACAGCAGCGATATTTTCAATCCAGTCTCTTCAAATTCCTTCACAAATTTTCCAATTGCTTGCGTAGTTTGACGATTATGTAAACCATAATTTCTTCTTAAAGCACGATATGTGGTTGTGGCCGAATCGCCATTTTTGTAGTAGGTTTTAACAAATTTTTGTTCGTTTTGCGATAGTTTAGCGATCCATTTTCGTAAATGTCAGACTTTCAAGTGAAAAAAAAATTAGTTTACCAACTTAGTTTGACCGATGTTGAATTCCAACCCTATACTTTTGAAACCACAAAATTGATAACCCGTTATATTACTTCTTCCACTTGGGTTATTAAATCGTAGTATGGGTGCATAATTTTAAGCTTCACATCAAAAATTTACCTATAAGTGCATATATTCGGTGCCCTTCAAATATAATAAAAATAAAACAAAAACTGACTTAAGGTATAACAATAAGTAGTTAGGTAGACAGAGTACGAGTAATCTGCTTTAAAAAATAAACCCATTTTCAAAGAGTTTAGCATCAACCATCAAGACTCTTCTTGTTAGCCTCTCATAGGTATAATCGTCAAGTTGTAAGCCACTTTATCTGTCAAAAATGTTAAATTTTACTTATTTCGTATTCCCCAAGTTGTAAGCCAACACTAAAAAAAAAAAATAAGAAAAATGAAATGAAATGAAAAGAAAAGCAAAGAAACAAACCTATACCCTTTAGGGAAATAATGTAGAAAAATAAGCCATACAAAAATAAAACAAAATATTAAATAAAAATAAGAAAATATAGGTACAAAAGTCACCAGAGAGAGGAATAATAAAACGCATCATTTTTTTCACCTCACCGCAAACTGAAACCAAAACAAGAGTAGGTAAGGTAGTGTGAAAGGAAAGATAAATCCCACAAAGTCATGAGAAAGACACGAAGACCGGGAAAAGAGAAGAAAGCAATCTTCGACAGACAGACGAGTTTAAGAAAAATAAATATAAAAATAAAGAAGAAGAAGAAGAGAAAAACCTTAAACGAGGAAATATAGGTAAAACCCTAACAAACGTCTTGAATAATTCATGTGGACGAAAAAAACCAAAACCAACGAACAAATAAGCAGAAGAAACGCGTTGCACTAAAGAGAATCTTTATTTGTGCAAAGGCAAAACGAAAAGTCTCCAAAGAAAACGGGGATACTGGAAGAAATAAGAAAATACAAAAATTATACCTCCAAAAAAGAAAAAACTTAAAGACGAAAACGTCTTCTCATCTCTCTTAGCTAACACACAGAGCGCAGAGGTAATCACTGCCCTTTCGTCTTTGACAGATTCTCTTTCACAGGTGATTCACCTGCTTTGCTGACTACGAACCTGATGATGGTTGTTTTTTCGTCTTTGTCATCGTTTATCATGTTGTCGTTCCCGTCACATCGTCTCTTTAGTTCAGAGTTGTTGTCGTCGTCGTCGTCGTCGTCGTCGTCTTCGTCTTATTCGTCATCATGCTATGTGCTAATGAAACGTGAGGCACGCGAAGTGTACTTACCGTCGTCGTCGTCACCACATCAGCACAATATATACGACCGACGTATCTTCCTCTCTTCTAGACACACTAGATATAGATACAGGTAACTCCCAGGCACCTATCTGTTTCTGTACTAAAAGGTATAGAAAAAGGTGCATTAACCTTTTTACTCAAATATTATACAAAGTAGCAGGTATTTTGGTTTTTCGAATTATATTGTTTTTTTCGTCAACTTTATCTATCTTTCGCCTATTGGATTTGAATCTTCTTTTGACTCTACAAAAATAACCAAATAACGGGCGACCAAATCCGGACAGGAAATTAATATTATAATAATTCTTTTAACATTGAGTTTTTGTTTACTGAGTAGATACGTACATACCTATATTATAGTTCTCGGGAAGTAAGCCTATGTAACTCTGGCCTATCTGTTTTGTCTAATTGACTTGACTCGACTCTTCTCGACGACTATGTCACTGTGCCTTTCCATAATTCCATAGCTATGTATAATCATGGGTTTTTGTATGGATGATGGGCTCAAGTGTTAATAATTATATGACATGCCATAAAGTTTTGTAACGGTAACGGTAGTTGATGTGGTTTGTAGAGGTACATTGTTTATATTAGATGTATATCCATGAGATACAAAGTGTCTACTTTGTTTCATGATTTTGTGACATGTGCGAGCACTTATTTGAGCGTAGATATCACATAGCTTAGCTATGAAAGCATCATTGATATTCAAGGCTATTATAATGACGGTACTGCTGTTCCTGATACTGGTGCGTTGGGCCATTTTTAAGCTATTTGAAGCTAAAGCTGAAGCTGGTGATGTTTATCGCAACTGTTAATGGGGTCTTCTAACTATAGATATCAGTATATTATCTTTGGTGGCACGGAATGTTGAGGTTATTTTTGTCATTTTGTGGTTGGTATAATGTTGGGTTAATTTTAGAAGACCGCTAACGAAATATTTACTTTTAAATGATTCTATATAAGAAAACAAAAATAACGATATGGTATAGATTAGGCTAGGTTTTGTTAAACAAACAATAATTTGGGTTCGGGATTGTTTAAGTTATACCGTTCTTTTTTTGAGAAGGCAATCATTATTTGAAGGAAACATAATTTTATTTCTACCAACTTTTAAGAAATAAGGTATGTAACGCATATCAATCTCAAAACCATAAAATTTTTTTGAAAACAAAACTAGACTGGATTACTAACCAGACAGACTTCCGAATTGTGCCCATCTGTCGATTTGAATTTGAAGTCAATATCTTTCTTTGTTCTCAATATACTTGAGTCGAAACCATTTTTGCAGGTTTTTGTGTTTTGTAAAAAAAAGTTGGTTGTTCGATTGTTCCAAAAATTAACTAAAAGTAAGCAGAAATATTTCGCATATGAAAAAATAATTTTTATTTCAATATCTGTTTCTGTCTTAGTCAAAACCTATTTTTACCAATTTTTTAAAAGTTTTTATTTCTTAAAAAAATACTTACCGATTTGATTTTTCTAAGAACAAAATTTTAAATATAAAATATTCATTTTTATTCAATTTTATATCAAAATATTCATTTGTTCTCGAGATATTCGAATAGAACAACAGTTTTTACCGATTTTGCGTAGTATTTTTTGTAGATTCTTAATTTTTGTAAAAAAAACTGACTGTTTTATTTTTAGTACAAATTTCATTAATGTTTGAAGCATTATTTTTTATAAATAAAATTAGTTTGAACGCAATATCTTTAAGTGTTTCCAAGATATTCGAATCGAAAATAAATTTTTACCAACTTTTAGTGGTGCATTTTTATAAAAAAAACTGTTTCTCCGATTTTTCTTAAAATTTTACCAGATGTCAAAAACGTTATTCTTCTCTAAATAAAATTAGTTTCAAGGCAATATCATATCTTGTTCGTAAAATATTCGAGTTGACAAAAATTTTATTTAAATTTGTATTTATGTATTTAGGTAGAATCTTTTACAATGGTCTATGAAGCCTTCAATTAATAGTAAAAGTTAAATATTGAATAATTCAGATACAATCTTTTAAATATGATTCAATTAACAAATTTAATTAATTATTATCTTTAATCAAAAAGATAAGCTAGATATTTTATTCAGTTTTTCAAATTGTAAAGGCCTAAGTGTTCCACTGTCTTATGACATAAACGAAAAATTGACGTTCAAAGTTTCTGCAATTAAATTTTGATTACAACAATATAAAAGACCGTGACGAATTTAAAAAATATTTTTTTTCTAAAAGGTGGAAAGGTTCTTTGATTATTATTGTCTTGTTAAATATTCTTAGGGTAAAATATAAGTAAGTGTATGTGGTCGTATCGAACCCAACTGACACATTTTTTCTCATTCCTGGATTATGAGGCGTAAAATGCTTCGATAAATAAGATCCATATATTATTTTTCCGATAATTGTTTTTCAAGTTAGAGTTGAATTAAACAGAATACCTAAGTTTGTAGATTTTTCGACATATTCAAGGTCTTCATTTCCAAGATACAACGCAGTTAAATAGCTACTGAGGTTATTTTGGACGAACCAATTCAGTATTCTGTTGAGATTGAAATTCGGTTAAGGAACTCCATCTTTAATTAACCACAACATTGAGCTAAGTTGAACTTGAGCATCATTAGCATACAGATTAATAGATGAGGACGTAGACTGAATTGGAGGATCATTTATAAAAATTGTAAATTAAATTCTCACATGAATTTATCCCTGGTGGAACTCCTGAGGAAAGTTTTAATGAGTGTACAATTTTTTTTACCCCACGACTACAGCTTATAGTTTCAACCACTTAGGTAGGAAAGAATCAGTTTTAAGGCCGTATTCGAAAAACGAAACTGATTTTTTGACTATGAGTGTATTGCGTAATACCCAGAGGTCTTGGGTTAAATCCCTGCCTGTGACACCAAAAGTTTATTTTTACTAGTACGAGGAATTGACAAATCCTCCAGGAGTAATTATTGTCATGGAAAGTGCATTCTCAAATTAGTCGTTCGTGTTCGGCTCGAAACTGTAGGTCCCATCCATCCCTGACAACATTACTCCTACACAGGAATGGTTGAGAGTTGTAAGTCACTAGGCTTTAGTTCTCAACGGACTGTTGCGCCACCTAAAACAAAAAAACGAGTCTTTATCTATTGATTTTCTGAGTACCTTGAAAAGATACGACAAAATTGAAATTTATCTAAACTCTCGATGTGATAGACGGGATGCAGGTTTTTTAAGAACAAATAAAGATGTCATAATGATTGTAGCAAGATTAGTTTTATGAAGTTTGGATGTAATTAATCAAAGCCTATGGCTGAAGGTTTTATTTTGTGTATAGAACTTAGAACATCCTCATCTTGTTCTGTATGAAAACTGAAAAACGTTCATTATTGAAGTCAACAACCCTATAGCTTAAATTTGGTTCACCTTCGTTCAGCTGGTCAACATGGGATAGATCTCTGTTTTCAAGAAAACCGCCCTCGGTGATATTCCCATTTTCATTATTGTTTTGAATCTTTGCAAACTCTGCATTAAGATAGTTGGGGCAAACATCCCAGGAACATCGTTCTTATTGCCTACCAACAATTAGTTTTCGAATATTTTGCCATAATGTTTTCGGACGGTAGATTTTCGATCAAACACTTTGAATATAGAATACATTTTATACCTACATTGTATCTTATTGAGCGGAAACTAAGGAATACGAGTATTTCAGGAAGGTAAAAGCGCTTCCACAGCAAATAAGCATCATCATGTTGCTTTATTGATGTCGTCCGTGAACCAAGACTGCTTATCACTCCGTATAAAAGCTTTGTTTTCAGCAGTATAATAATGTTGTTTGAAAAGTTTATTATTAAGCTTTGAACAAAATTAGCTTGATCTTTAGGGGACACTGGTGTATAAATTGCTTGCCAGTTTATTTGACGAATACTTCAGTATCAGTAATATTGACAAGAAATAAGTAATGTTGAGGTGGTTGCAGTAAAACGAGGTGGTACCACGTCACATTATACAAAATAAAATTTAATTGAAGTCGCTAGTGTAATTGGTTCGTGAGATATTTCGGGTCAACCAAAATTTTCACTTTATTTTAATATTGATAGAATAAAAAAAAACATGGCCATGTTTTTGAAGCTTTTTCATTATTTTATCCATTCATTCCGCTTTGCCATATCGCCATGAAAGAATTGTAGCTTTATCAAAACGGATTTTGTATTCGACCAATATACCAGGCACTGGCCTATAGTTGACGTAAGACATGCTGAAAACTGGTGGGGTCATGGGTCTATATTTCTCTTACTATAAAGGTAGAGAGGCCATCATTTTTAATCATGAGCGGTATACATCAATGATTAAGACCTTTTTTTTTAATTGAATTTGATAATATGGAACCCATCGTTATGCGATTTCATGGTGGTGCTATATTTTTGCCACACATCTCATAAGCCTCATTGGAAATTCTGCTAGAGTGGCTTGAGGAAAACGTTTAACATTTCTTAATGTTTGTTTTGGACAACTTGTATTTCTTAGTGAATTGTGAAAGGCTATTAGTTAAAGTCCTTAAGTAAAATGTAAAGCACTCCTTTTTTTGATAAACTGGTAAAGGTCCCAAATATTGTCAACTTTAACAAAAATTTCATACACTGCATGAAGTTTTAAGTATATTTGGAAATTCTTAGCCAAAAAGGGTTAAAAAGTATTAACGGGTACATAATTCAATTCAAAGAAAATGTCTTTCAGTACTTTCTTCTGTTCAAATAACAACTTTTTAAGCTTTTAATTCAGTGGATGAAATGTGAGTGCTGATGCTAATATCTCCTTTTTAAAAACTCCTAATAATACTTCTAAAGTTTTTCGCCCTTCTCGAATGTTCTCCTAATCGGTGTGAATAACTTTTTGAAAGGATTTTGTAATTTTATACACAAAAAACTCTTATCTTAAAAAATTCCCTCTTCTTCTTGTTCGACACAAACAACAACAAAAATGTTTTCTTCCATGTCAATACCTTTCAAATGGTCCTGCTTAAGGCAATTTCAGCAATCTCCACGTCAACATGACGCGCGACTGCCACTGCAATTTTTTCTTCTCTAAACAACGATTTTTTCCTTCCTAACTTGTTCTTCTTTTTTTTTTGCCATGCCACCAGGACCAGGACCTGACTATGACTGGGAAGGTATGCAATGCATTTTCATTTTATCCTTTCTCGCGGAAACCAATGAATGCCTTTATTCACTTTACCCAAGCCAGAATCCCCCCCAAAAAAAAAAAATCAAAACCCCAAGGATGAGAGGATACGTTCGTTCGTACAACCTCTAGACTCAGAGACTAGTCCGCGGGTCGGTTGAAGTCTTACCCTCTGGTGACATTTTTCGTTGGTTTTTTTGGTTGGCTTTTTATGCTCCCGGTAGATTACAAAAATGCATTGCAGGCAGGCAGTGAACTTGTCGCATCAACATAACCAATTCCACATCGTGGGAATCTATCAGGTAGAAGTGCCTAGGCAGGTAAGGTACACACCAAATAAAACACTACAAAATCCTGTCCAAACTGAGGTTGAATTTTGCGCTGAATTGCAAATCTGCTAGGACCGCATTATTGAGGCAGCACAGCATCAGCGCACCGACAACACAACAATAGTCTCTCCGACGACAACGATGACGAGACGACGACGAACGCGTCACTATAGCTACCATGATCCACAAGAAGGAAGTTGAATATAGGAGCAAGAGCAACATCCTGACTGGATCCTGGATACTGCTATCGCTATGTATATTTGAGTGCGGGAAAACAAAAATGCAGCTGCAGAAATCCCATTCCAATAGTCGTCTGCTTCTGATTTGAAATCACTCTGAGTCTGAGACCATGGAGGAGGCAATTCTGGGATCTGGTTGCAGACAAAAAAAATTCAAATTTTCTTTTTTGTTTGTTACCCAGTCTCATTGGTAAGGCGGGTGCGGTGAGGCGTAGACGTTCGTAGGTGAAGTACCTCCGACTGTGATACGAATGTAAAATTCAGGAGGCTCAAAATTTTTCTTTTAAGGGACAAGAAAAAGCAAGGCCACAAAAAAAAAGGTTTTGTTGTGACTGTTTTCATTTGCATTTCATGTTTTTGTTTTAACTTTGTCTAAATGAAAAATTTAAAATGCATTAGGCCAAAAATTTCAACGACGTATTCTAATTTAAAATGGAATTTGATATTGAGTTCTATATTTAAGTAAATTTAATCAATTGTCTGGAAAATGAAAACACCAGAAACGAAATACCAGTTACCCACTTAGTCTATGAGTGAGGTTGCTTTTATATTTTATATACCTATATTGTGTCTTGGGTTCGAAAGATCCGCTTGTTGATAAGTAATTTTAATATTTAAGTTGAGAGCATAGGATTATGTGTTTTACTTAGCGTAAAACTGTCACAGAAGTTCGTATATGTTGTACGTGATTGAGTTAAACAATTTTTATTGGTTGGCCTGTGAATACCTTGAGGAAGGCCATAATTGATGAACAGGTAGGTATGTTTGATTGGAAATTTGGGTCAGAGCTTGTTTTTAAGATTTTTAAGAATCGATATTCAAATACCTTGTTGAAGCTTTAGAAAGTACAGGGTGGGCTGGGCCAATCATAGGTTATTTTGACATTGACAATCGGTTCCTGTTCGAAAACTTGACAACGTTGGCCGTTTTCTTTCTTTTCTATATCCGGAGTCTGGATTTTATATTTAAAAGTTTATACAATTCAACATTTGCCAGAATAATTACCCACGGCTTTTCCCGCGTATCAAAAGAGAACCAT
This sequence comes from Eupeodes luniger, assembly GCA_951509635.1. NCBI lineage: Eukaryota > Metazoa > Arthropoda > Insecta > Diptera > Syrphidae > Eupeodes > Eupeodes luniger. The sequence goes on from OX608073.1 coordinate 108,116,712, forward strand.
TGAGACATTTCAAGGGCAAGTATATAATGGGGAATTGAAGCCTTTTGAACTTAAATAAGAAATTGAGGAATAATACAATTTTCACCCATCTCCAATTTTCAATAATGTTTCAACATAGTTCCGTTCGTTATTTTCATAATACGATACGTCTTATGATAGGCAACGATCATAAGTCCAAAGATAGGCAACACCAAATGATATGCTACTAATTAGTGTTCTAAATCAGAATACATTGAATATCTAATCAAAAATGTTACCGGTGGATCTGCTAGAATGAGCTGTGATTTTTTTTTTTTTTTTTTTTTTTTTTTTTTTTTTTTTCGCAGGAAGGTGAGAAATCTTCAGAGACACTATAAGCCCGATGCTTATAGTAGTGTCAGATTTTTACTGACTAAAACTCACCTCCCTTATCTTCTATATTATTACTACAACTAAGTCCAGCTTAACAAATAGTTTTAGCGTCATTTTGTTCGCGTTTTGTCAGGAAGCTCCATAACGAGAGGACCTGAAGATTCCACAAAATTCGAGTGGAGAGATTAATATGTTTGCGCTAGATCAGAAGGTCTTGTTCGGTGCAGACGCCGAAAAACGAACGCCTCGCTAACAGATTGTTGGATTAAGTTATTACTATGATTTCTAAGTCGTGATCTTAGCTCTGTAGCAAATTTTTTAATTTCGTTTTCTACATATTTTATATTTAAATCTCTATGTAAGTCGCTATTTCTTACATACCATGGAGCATTTACTATTATTTTAAGTACTTTGTTTTGGTATGTTTGCAAAATTTGTATATTTCTTTCGTTGGTACAACCCCAAAGTTGTATACCGTACGTCCAAACTGGTTTCAGTACTTGCTTATAAATAAGAAGCTTGTTATAAACGCTCAGATTGGAATATCTTCCAATAAGCCATGTCAATTCGCGGAGTTTATTTTCGAGTTCATCGCGTTTCTTTTTTACATGAACTTTCCATTTAAGTTTCGCGTCTAGAGTCATGCCTAGATACTTCGCTTCATTAGCGTATGGAATTTGCACAGAATTTATATAAATAGGTAAGTTATATACTTTTTTATACGTAAAATTTGTGTGCGTCGATTTCGTTTCATTAAGAGCTATTCGCCATTTCTTTGTCCAATCTGAAATGCTATTTAATGCCTTTTGAAGCTTAGAGGTTGCCGTTTCTATTGAATCCGATATTGCGAGTACAGCTGTATCATCGGCAAAAGTGCCTAAAGTTGTGCCTTCTGTTTGGGGTATATCTCGGGTATAAAGAACAAACAAAATCGGTCCAAGGACGCTACCCTGGGGAACCCCAGCGTTTATTTCTTTAAACTCCGAATACTCCGTTCCTTGCTTAACTCGAAAGAATCTATTTTCTAGGTACGATTCAAGAATGTTATATATTTGCTCTGGAAAGACTTTTATTTTATATTTAGCCCGTCATGCCAAACTTTGTCAAAAGCTTGAGAAACGTCAAGAAATGCAGTTGAGCAAATCTTTTTTTCTTCAAATGCTTTTTAAATTTCGTTAGTTATTCGGTAAACCTGATCAATTGTCGAGTGATTATTCCGGAAACCGAATTGGTGGTCGGGAATTAAACGTTTTTCTTCAATAATTGGTAGCATTCGTTTAAGAAGCAATTTTTCAAATATTTTAGATATAATTGGTAAGAGAGAAATTGGTCTATACGATTTTTTCTCATTCGGTGGCTTACCCGGTTTGGGGATCATTATTACTTCGGCGACTTTCCATTGCGTGGGTACGTAAGCAAGTCTTAAAGCAGCGTTAGTGAGCTGTAAGAGCTTAACCATTGCTTTTTTAGGCAACTCTTTGAGGACACGACCGTTAATCAGGTCGTAGCCAGGAGCTTTATTATTTTTCTGCCGTTTTATTTCCTGGACAAGTTCAGTCAAAGTAATATTCCTGATAGAAAAATTTTCCGGCGCTGGTTGGAGCTCTCCGTCATTAGTCAGAAACTCTTGACCATCGAAAGGTTTGAACGTTTCCTCAAGGTGCTTAGCAAATAAATCCGCCTTTTCCTTATCAGTTTTTGCCCATTCAGAATCATTTTTTCGAATAGGTGCCGACATTATTTGAGGCTTTTTAATACCTTTTATCGTCTTCCAAAGAGAATAATTCGTTTTTTTGTCTGCTGTTAGGCTTTCAAGATAGGCAGAATTCTCGCTGTTTTTAAAATCTCGTAACAAATTTTTAATCTTGTTTGATAAAAAGTTGACGACACTTTTATGCTGAGGAGCACGTGATTGCTGCCATACTTTTCGAGCTTTTCGTTTTTCGCGTATCAATTCTTTTATATCTTCTGGAATTTTTTCTTCGTATTGCCTTGACTTTTTACTACAGATCGGAGTATTATTCCAAGCTGCTTCTTGAACAATATTTATAAATTTTTCTGTTTCATCTTCTAACTCAAACGGAGTTTGCAAAGAGACGTTCAGTATAATTCTATTTTCGCAATCTTCTTTGAATTTATCCCAATTTGTGTTATTATTTGTTAAAATTAGGGGCTTTTCTTTTTCGATTACGTTACTGTTTATTGTTAAGATAACGGCCGAGTGATCCGTAGAAAAATCGAAGTTATCATCTACTGTCATATATTTTCTGTTCATTCCTCTTGCGATGAAAAAGTCAACAAGATCGGGTGTTTTCGCTGTATCGGTTGGCCAATACGTTGGTTTTCCTGATGAGAAAAATTCAACGTTACATTCAATACCCGCTTTGTAGAGTTGTCTACCCTTCGTCGAAATGCAACGTGATCCCCAAAATGAATGTTTCGAATTGAAGTCGCCGCCAATAATAAATTTTGGACCTAAAGCGTTGAAAAGATCTTTAAAATCGTTTTTGTCTATCTTGGACCGAGGAGGACAGTAAATAGACGCAATATTAAAAAATACGTGTCCAATTTTTATGCTAACGGAAGTAACTTGCATTGTATCGAGCTCGATATTTATCTCAAACGAATGATTGATATTTTCTCTGATAAATACGGAAGAACCACCCCTTGCTCTTTCGGATGAATGGCATGCGTGGTAAGCCGAATAACCTTTAATACTTAAATTTGAGTCTTTTTTCAAATGAGTTTCAGAGATCAAACAAATATCTATTTTTTCGTTAAGTAGAACCGTTTCTAGTTCTTCGATTTTTGCGGTAAGTCCGTTCGCGTTCCATGTTATTATTTTGAGTTGTTGGGACAACTGATCCATGTTTACGGTAAATTTGGTGTTTTAAGAGCCGCCGACTCAAATTTGTCCAATTTCTCAAGAATAATTGTGTTAATTCTCCCTTGTTCTTCTAATCGTTCAAGTATAAGGGAAAATACATTTTGAACGGAGTCAGGTTTAATAGTTTTAGGTTTTTCGGGCGCCGTGACTTGAGCGTACGTGTTCGTCTTTTTTGTTTTTATGTTTTCTGAGGGTAAAACGTTTTCATTATTTTTCCCGTCCGTTTTACTCGACGCTTGAGTATTAGTCTTGGTTTTTAATTTTAATTCTTTGTTTTGCTTTGAGGTATTTTTTTTAGTTTTCTTACTAAATTCTTCGCGCCTCTTTAACATTTCCTTTGCGACCTCACAGCCACGGTAATTTGCTGGATGATTACCTTTGCAATTCGCGCATGTAGCCGGAGTTTCTTTTTTAAGACGGCATACATCAGTCATGTGCTTTCCCGCGCATTTAACGCAAACGGGGTCCTTCTGACAATAAGCTGCTGTATGGTTAAAACCTTGACATCGCTTGCACTGAGGAATAAGGCGTTTGTTCTTTCTTAGTGGTTCGATTTTTACAACAATATTCATTATAGTTTTAATATTATAAACATTGTCTACATTTTCATTTTTATCGAAGCTTAGAATAAAAAGCGGAAGAGCGCGTTTTATATAAGCGGTTTCGATTCCTTTTTCTCGCTGTGAATGAGATATTTTAATGCGTTAAAAAGTAGCTTAAAACACTATCTTTCTCCGTAACTACCTCCACACTAAAAATCATGTCAAAATATTACTTCCTTGCCACGTGAAGGACGGACAAACAAACAAACAAGCAAACAAGAAAACAAACAAACAATTGTAATTTTGTGAAATTCAGTTCAGAACTAATTTTAACTTAATAAAATGCTAATGAATAAATATAGATAAGAATATCAGGATTATGGTAGAACTATGTGTAGATCTTTGAGTGCCAAAAATAGAGCTATATTTGTTTACATTAACTTTTTGTAAAAAAGTCAGCTTACAAAAATAAAACTTAATTTTTATTAATTTTTATAATTTATTTATAAAAAAAACTACAACAACGCTCTAAAAATTAGGGATCAATTCAATGCTGATAAAAGTTGAAAACCAGAATAAGAAGTAAGATTTGAATGTTCTTTTTTGAAGATTTGTTTAGTTTTATTCCGAAAGGTAGTCGTACTGCAGTTGATACGCAGCTGCCACAAAATTACGTAGGACGTGGCGTTAGTATGCGAAAACTTAAGAAATCATAAGTTATTAAAATATTGCAGCCAAGACACCTTATGTTCCCGCTTCAAAAACGTGTTGGATTATAAGAGATTACACAGCTTTAAATCAAAGCAGGCTATATCGTATACAAAATAAGTGGGCAGCGTTTTTAATTCTGAAGCGGTTTTCTGTAGCTTTAGTTTGGTAAGAAGCGTAAGATCTTACTGAAAAATAAAAATTCTAAACAACAAACTACTTACTCATACTCTACGAACATGCCTTCGAGATATACACGTATTAGCTTGAAAAGCACTCTACACTTATTTCTTGGAATCTTCCAAGCTGTCCGATGGAATTGAAGCATACAAATCCGTTACGTTATCGCTTCATTATCTGAATCTTACAGTAGTTTGCATTGGAAAAAGATTTTGGCATTTCTACTTCGACTACTACGTTGGTACAAAAATTGATTGTTGAGAAGCCTAGAAAAATGGCAGTTTGTTGAAGATTGTGCAGTGGTGGCATAATTAGACTAATTTCTTCTAAAATGAAACCATGAAACCTGTAATAAAGTTTTGGTCAATGGTTGGTGGTACAGACCATTTTTAACAGATTATTTTTTAAACTTAAATTACTAGCTTCTTTCTTGAAAAACTCTTGTAAGATTTCTGGAGACATAAATATGGCCATTCCAGTGCCACTTGCATTTTCGTATAATAGAGTCTATGAGTCATGACCCATTCCAGCTTGAAGTTCAGCGTTGGAGATACGGTTGTGCCAGAAAATCCTCAGGATGCTGCGAAGACATTAATTAACTAACGTTTGCAGCTTTCTTTCGACAGTGTCTGTGATTTTTCAATTGCACGGATTCAACAATGGACCGGAACCGTCATAGCTTGGTCTTGAAGCTGAAAGAGTTGTTTCTCCATATTATTTATAAGTTATAACCCTACATTCCTGCCGTTGCTTTTATCATATATGATTGTTTAAATCCAGTTCATTTGCGCCACCCATAGTACTCGGAAGACACTAGAGTAGCCAAAATATTGGCTTTGATTGATGAACAAGTTGCAAGTCTCATTCTTTTAGTGTTTGTCGAGTTGATCTTTAGCCCCGCGATTTCTGCTTCTCCATTCCATTTCATGGAGATCCATGATCCTATGAGAGAGTAAGCATACATTAACTGAAATTGAAGACGTAGATTTGGATGACTTCTGATCCGGAAGAGCAAGGTTTTACTTAAGGAAGACGAACAGAAATATAACAGAATAACTTCAGAGACAAATGTTTTGAAATATCTCAAAATATCTCTCTGTGTAGTTTGACAGTAGTAAAATTTTCTCAAAAACAGTTTTAACGATTTTGATTAAATTTCTTACCTTATATCTATGGAGTCTGGTCAAAACAGCATAAGTCCATTTTTTTCGAAAATGAGTTAAGTATGCAGAAGTATTTAAAAAAAAATATATTTTCGTTTGGTCTTAACAACATAACTCTATGTAAATTAGTTATAAAGATATTTACTGATCCTAACAACACTTAACTGCTTTTTCTAAAATAATGTTTGGTCATAATGGCATAACTCGACTTGTGCTGTTTTGACCAATCAAAAATGTTTAATATTTTAAATAAGTGTTTGGTCAAAACAGCACAACTCAAGAAACTGAATGCTTTTTTGAAACTAATCGTAGTAGGCAGGTACGATCTCTTCGTCGACAAAGGAAACAAAGTCGTAATGCAGGTAAATCGTACAAAACTGCCAAGAATGTAGTTAAGCGTTGTCGAGCATCAAAAAACTTAACAAGCTGTCGCAACGATTGTTTTAAAATTTTGTAACCCGATGTACAAAAAAATATCTTTGATGCTTATTGGTCACTTGGCTCTCGGGATGCAAGGGCAAGTTTTGTTGGAAACTTAATATGCCACGAAGATCCAAAATATCACCGGCCAACATTTTCCTCTAACCCAAAAAACAGAATCGTGTCGTGTTACTACTTTTTCGAAATAAATGGAACACGACAAAAGGTTTGTAAAAAATACTTTAAGGACTCTCTGGATGAGACAGATTCTTTCATAAGAACAGTGTTGCAAAAGAAACTTTCATCATTAAGTGGAATTTTGCCTACAGATCAACGTGGCTGTCACACTCCTAGCAATAAGACGTCTGATTTTGTAATTCAATCAGTTAAACAGCACATTCAATCTTTTCCATCTTATGAGAGCCATTATACGAGAAGGACAAACGACCATCGTATTTTGCCGGCAAACTTATCATTTCCAAAAATGTTTGAATTATACCAAGCCACGGAACAAGAAAAGCATGTTTCAAGAACCATTTATGAAAGAGAATTTCATAAAATGAAGTTAACGTTTAAAAGACCAAAACAGGACACGTGCAACACTTGTGATTCTTTACAGATGAAGATAAAGATTGCAACCGAAGAAAAAAATGATGATTTGGAGCAACTTAAAATATTATTGGACAAACATCATGAGGAGGCAGGCATGGCATACAATGCAAAAAAAAAGACAAGCTTGAAGCCCAAGAAGATAGCGCCAAAGCTTGTTTTGTTTTCGTTCTCCATCAATGTCTGCCGACGCCAAGCTTGTCCACATCAGTTGCATATTACAAGAGGCAACTTTGGACATTTAATTTGACTATGCATGATTTATTGGATGGGTCTTCAAAAAATTATATGTGGCATGAAGGAATAGCTGGAAGAGGGGCAAATGAAATCGCTTCATGCATTTTTCTGCACTTGAAAACCCTTCCAAGTTCTATCAAATCGGTGAAGTTTTATTCCGATACCTGTGGCGGCCAAAACAAAAACACGATTGTTGTGGCCATGTTTTTGCTATCAATGCAAACACCCGAAATCGGCATAGAGACAGTGGAACATACATTTTTAATTCCTGGCCATACACATATGGAGTGTGATATCGACCATTCTGTAATAGAAAAGAAGAAGAAATATTCAAATTCTGAAATCTACCACCCCCATGACTGGTACCAACTTGTTAAATCATGTGGGAAAAAACAAAAATTTGTGGTACATGAATTAAAGCCACAGGAAGTTTGGAATTTTTCAAGTTTATTGAAAGCGAGTGCGGGCTTCGTCGTTCGAAAGAAAGATGAAGATGGGAACATGTTTGGTTTTCAAACCATCAAATGGTTGCGTTATTTGAAATCAGATCCCGGAAAAGCCTTTTTCAAAACAACACTGCATGAAGAAACAGTTTTTCGATGTGTAAGTTTCAAACGAAGGGGTAAAAACTCAACAAAATTTGATTTGGAAAACGTGATACCACCACCGATATCGGAAGAAAAAAAAATGACATAATATCTCTACTGCCATTAATTCCAACAATTTTCCACGATTTTTATAAAGCCTTGAAATCAGAAAAGGGAAAACAGGATGTAGATCCGGATTTATCCGATTCATCCGATGTAGATTAATATTAAAACAAAAATCAATAAAAACTTTTAATTTCTTACTCGTTCCTTTTTTTAATAATGAATTTTTATAATGTTTTTATTTAGTTTTTACTTATTGTATTTTGTTAAAGTGAAATAAATTTGTTTTCTAAAAAAAAACGTAGTTTAAATCTTATTTCAATATTGGTATTAAAGACACAACTCAAAATAATCTTTTTCTTGAACGCAACCCAGTTTGGGCAAAACAACATATCTCACTATAAATATATAAACAAGCTTAAATATTATTTTTTTTTTATTTTATTCGTGTAAATTTTATTATTTGAAACAAAATTGCATCCAAAAAAATATTTATTTAATAAAACTGGATTTGGAGGAATTTTTTTAACTTTGAAACGCATTTATCTCAAAACCAAGATTTTTGACTTATGTTGTTTTGACCAAACTCCATAGATATAGTGTTGCGTTTTATCAGGTGTTTCTTGTTTGGGGGAGAGTACGATAACTTTTGCGACAAAGTTTAATGACGGATTTGTATAGAACAGTTAAAAATAAGCATTTTTTACTATGGGAGGGGGGGTCCATCTCCCCCCGTTTAGGCAGTAGGGGCAATTTAAAAAAACATGTACATTAAATGAAAAAAAAATAATTACAAAATAACGGTAATACTTACAGTTAAGTATTATCCTTTTTTTTAAAGCCAACACTTTTGTCTATTAGCCTGTTTTTAAATCAAGTCAAAACTATGTACAGTTTTTGAAAAAAAATAGTTTTAAACTCAAAATTTGGACAAAAAAAAGTTAAAAATAAGGTTTAAAGTGTAATTTTTCAAAACCTTAAGATTATCTACTACTGTTTTTTTTCAATTTTCGCAAGAACTAGAATACATAAAATCATCTAGTTTTCAGTTTTTAATCAAAAACAAATAAGAGCAATAAATTTTGAAATAAAAACAATGGTAGATATTTTTGAAGTATTGAAAAATTACACTTTAAACCTTTTTTTTAACTTTTTTCAAATTTTGAGTTTAAAATTAAATTTTTCAAAAACTACGCATAGTTTTGATTTGAATTAAAAACTGGCTAATAAAACAGAATGTTGGCTTTAAAAAAAGGTATGATACTTAATTGTAAGTATTACCGTTATTTTTTATTATTTTTTTTCATTTTAAATACCAATTTTTTTTAAATTGCCCCTACCGCCTAAACGGGGGGAGATAGACCCCCCTTCCCATAGTAAAAAGTGTGTGTGACTGTTTATTATGTTGAAATTGATGCACAATTGAACCGTTTTCTTCCTACTGGTCTATCCTGTGTAAAAAACAGGATAAATTGTCTTCATTTTTAGACAAAATTCTCTTACTTTTTGGCTGATTTCGAATATTTTCAAGCCTGTATTTTCCATCTTAAATGGCGCTGCTTACCATTGTCATTTTCCAAATGGTTAATGATTGTCCTTTTAGGCTAAGTAAATTATGTCGTTTAACATGTTAATATAATAATAATTTATTTAGGTAACCAAATTATGTACTTTATCATTTTTCTGTGGTAATCATACCATCACGACCATGATGATGGCCAATCCAAACACTAGTTATAATTAGTTTCACCTTGATTACTTTGACATTCATTATTAAAAGTGTTTTATGTTAATATATGTATACTCGCTGCCACGCTGGTATAAGTACATAAATGTTAGGAAAAATTGACAATTTCTTTTTTATTTGTTATATGCGAGGGGCAAAGTTTGCTATTACATTATGATAATACTTAACTAACATGCAATGTAAGTCTGATGGTATTTTGTTGTATGAATGCCTATACAAGCATTTCCAACCACAAAACTATCCCGGACTGATATATATTTTAAGGTACTTTTATACTTGGGGTTTTATAACCTTCTTTTTTGTTTTTTGATAATCATACACACACGGAAAAATAAAGATGTTTCGGTTTATTTTTTTCAAGCCCAAATGGAAATTATACACTGGCAGGGAAAACAAAAATGAATTTATTAGTAAATTCAACAAACACGCACGAATATCCATAGAAGGATCCTTTAATAGTCATAGACTATAGCTCTATCTATGAAGATAGTTAGGCTATATGTTTATTGAGACAATCCAAAAAAGAAAGAAAAAAAAAAACAATATCCAAGAAAATTGCATGAAGTTCAGACGTTTATCAAGTTCAAGCTCCGAAGAAGTGAGAAATTCCCAAGCGCTGTACCTTCACTGCCTCCACTGGGCATGAGAAGAACAATTGACTATCAACCAACATGGCATAGATCGTGAATACCTTCAATATTGCTATTCATGCATATAGAAATAAACGAAACGAACATCGTTTGTGTGTATCTCTCCTTCCAAACCCCATTATTCCTAGACCTCCCTATGATATCTTGCCCTCTGCGCACTGTTTAACTCAAACTCAACACACACCGAAAAGTTCTTAATCTTTTCTGGAAAAATGTCTATTCTGGGGGGCTCTAGCTCCAAGTTGTATAAGGTCATGCACGATTTTTCCTTTTTCTTGTATCTTTCTATGGAGAATCGGTCAGTGAATCGGTATCTTACCTTAGAACTTATACCTATACCTAAACCAAACTATAAATGTGTGCCTTAAAGATATAGCTAGTACGTAGTTCTGTGATTGGACTTGGGACTCTGGGAACTCGCGACTGCTGAACCTTGGATGATTTTTGTTATAATGGTCATTAAAAAAAAATATTGTCATGCTCTAATTCTATACTTCTTACAATTCTTGTTTTTCCTTAAAGAACTAGATAGGTACCTAACCTATACCTAACCTATTTTAGAACTTTATTTGAGAATTTTGTGTGCGCTTCTTACAAATAATCTCTGTGATTTTAATCACAGTCTTCATTTTTTGTATTCTTAATAGGCTTATGCTTTGACACATATGAAACATGGGAATAAAAGTGTTTTATTTATTAGTCACTTTTGTTTGGAGACAACTTTTGGTTTTACTTAAAATATTTTTATTATTTGTTTCTTGTTTCGGTGATTAAGAAGGTGACTTAAGGCTATTTTGTGTTATAGTCATTGTCTAATTAAGTCATTTCAATGATTTATAAAAAGCATAGCAAAATATTGAGAAAGAAGACATTTTGATTTATGTAATGAAAAGATTTGACACAAATTTGTCAAAAAAGAATAATTAAGAAAAAAATTAAAACTTTCATTTTTGTTTTTCAAATTATTCTAAGGCCTATTGTTCTCTGCTTTCTATTTTGCATTTCTAATAATATAAATTATTCTGACAGGTTTGATAATGAAATTGAAACCAGAAGTCATTTTACTACCAACATTTTATAATAAAAACTCTGTCTAGAATATCTGAAACTGGTTTTGAAAGATTTCACCTCTCTTCTCTTCAAATGAAAAGGAATTAAATTTATAAAACATTATTTCAATATTTTAAAAATTTTACAATTTTCTTCAAACTCTAAAAACATCTGAATAATACAAAACTATGAAGAAAAAGAGGCTGGGATGCGACTCACACTGATAACTTCCCATCCCGTCTGTCGATTTGCCTTGCTTAAAATTTTTGTAGATTTTCATGTTTTGTTAAAAAAGTTATCAGTTAGTTATTCTTAAAAATTTAAAAATTAAAAACAATATTTTGCACATATGATAAAAGAGTTTGATTTCAAAATCTATTTGTTAACGAGATTTTTAATCGAAAACCAATTTTTACCAATTTTGGTTGCTTTTCTTAAATGTTTTTATTTCTAATATAAACAAATACAAATTGGATGAATGATAAATTGTTTGAAGTCATATCTTCTATTATTCACGAGATATCGAGAACCGAACATCAATTTTTACCAAATTTGCTTATTTTTTTTTTGTAGATTTTATTTTTTTTATGGAAAAACTGACTGTTAGATTTTTATAAAAAAAATACTGAATGTTGAAAACAATATTTTTTATAAAATAAAATTAATTTGAAGCCTATCTTACATTTTTGAAAAGATATTTGAGTCGAAAATCAATTTTTACGAACTTTTATTAATTTTTCTTAGGTTTTTATTTTTATAAAAAAAACTGTCAATTCGATTTTTTTCAAAATTTTACCTGAAATCAAAAACTTTATTCTTCGTTGCACAAAATTGTTTTGAAGATAAAACCATTTTTTATACGTAAAATTTTCGAGATGACAATTTTTTTTTTTCATTTTTTTTGATTTATTTTTTTTTGACGCCATACAAAGTCCAATTGGTTCAGGAGTTAAAGCCAACTGACCATCAAATGTGTTTTCGCTTCGCTAAGTGGGCCTGCGATCGATTTAGAGAAGATGCTGATTTTGCCAAAAAAATCATATTTTCAGATGAAGCTCATTTTGATCTTGGCGGGTATGTAAACAAGCAAAATTGTCGCATTTAGGGTACAGAAAACCCGCACGCATACATTGAAAAGCCGATACACCCAAAAACGAGTCACTGTTTGATGCGGATTTTGGTCCAGAGGCATAGTTGGGCCATTTGTTTGAAAATGAGCAAGGAGTGGTCGTTACAGTGGCGATCGTTATGTTGAACGAATTTTTTTTCACAAAAATTGAAGAGGAGGATATTGGCAACATTTGGTTTCAACAGGACGATCCTACGTGCCACACACCCGAAGCTACACTCGATGTTTTGCGCCCTGTTTTTGAAGATCGCATTATCAGCCGCAGAGCTGATGTCGTTTGGCCACCTCGGAGCTGCGATTTGACACCGTTGGACTATTATTTGTAAAAAGTGTTACGCCGAAAAGCCAGAGACAATATTTGTGAAGTCATTGGTGAAATACAGCTGCACACAATCGATAATGTGCTTAAAAATTGGACCGATCGATTGGGTTCAAACTTGAAAATTAAGGTCGGAGATTCACGTTAAGCACATTTGTTTATTTTTAAATAATTTCGAAAAACATAATACATTTTTCAAATATCGAAAATTCGAATTTTCTCAAAAACGAACCGATAGATTCGTATTTGATTTTGCCTAAAAAATATTTTCTTAACTTGGTTCCTTTCAATAAAGAAAACATATTTTTGCATAAAACCATAAAACCTTTATTTTATTTTTCATTATTTTTTTTTAGGAACTAATGAATCGATTAAATTTGTGTACAAGCTTTTATACTGTTTCAATAATACAAACTAATTTAAAAAACAAAACGCTATAACGATTTTCAAAAAAAAAAAATTGAAAAATTAAGGTTTGTTTGAGAAATCAAATGGCATTTAAAATTTTGAAGACAAGCTTATTTTGTAGTTAAATTTTAAAATATAAATACTATTTGTAAACAGAGTCTTTGTATATAGTAGCAAGTTCGTGAGACTCAGTCGTGCACTTTATTAAATTTTAAAAGGCGGATCTACCGGGAAGTGTGCCGTGGGGGTCATGTCCCCCCTTCCTGCGTCCAAAACTTCATAAAATTTAGTTAAATAAACAATGATATATGCATATATCAAAAATGTTAAGAACTTTAAAATGTCAACAAACGGTTTTTTTTTAGAAATCCAAAAAACTGACAATAAAAATAAACTGAACGAAAAAATGGCATAACCTCCAAAATAATTGTGTGCATCAAAGAATAATGTTTTTGACATACAAATTTTGGAAAAATAGAAGTGACAGTTTAAAAATAAAAAACCTACAAAAATACTACTAAAAGTTGGTAAAAATTGATTTTCGTTTCAAATATTTCGGGTACAAACACAAATATTGAAAAAAAACTTATTTTATCATATGAAAAGTAATGTCGTTAGCTTTTAGGTAATTTTTAAGATAAATCCAGTTGACAACTTTAAAAAAAAACAACAATCTTCAATAACAAATAAAAATTGATAAAAATGGAAGAGAAGAAGAATTTTATTAACTTCCATAGTAAGTTATTGTAATCGGTCCGATTTGTCAAATTGAAAATTTTGACATTTCTCGACGTTTCAAGGTCCCTAAAGTCGAAATAAAAGATTTTAAGAGAGATGTCTATGCGTGCGTGTGTACGTACGTTTGCGAAGTTTTTTTCGTCGTCCAGAGCTCAAGAACCAGTAAAGATATCGACTTCAAATAAATGTGTTTATACAGATAATAATGGTACAATTTTGAGAAAAATTGAATTAACAGTTTTTTTTACAAAAAAATAAAAACCTAAGAAAAGCATTACATAAAGTTGGTAAAAAATGATTTTATACCCAAATATCTTTTCAAAAATTTGAGATTATCTCTTCAAACTAATTTTATCTTACAACAAATATTGTTCTCAACATTCTGTAAAATTTTGAGAAAAATGGAGTTGACAGTTTTCTTACAAAAAATAAAAACCTAAAAAAAAAAACAATACTAATACTAAAACTTGGTAAATATCTTTACAAAAATTAAAAATATTGGCGTCAAACTATTTTTATCTCACAGAAAATATTGTTTTGGACATTCAGTAAATTTTTCATAAAAATCCAACAATTCGTTTTTTCACAAAAAAAATAAAATGTACAAAAAATAGTACGCAAATTTGGTAAAAAATAATGTTCGGTTCTCGATATCTCGTCAACAGTAGAAGATATTGACTTAAAATTAATTACAGATGGGCACGAAATAAGAAGTTATCAGTGTGGGTTGTATCCCATTTTTTTTTTATTTTTTTCTAAAACAATAGCAAAATTTCATCAAAATCCAAAACAAAAAATCAGTGTTTTGTTTAAAAAACGTTCCATTGGGTTCCAAATTCCTTGATAAAAAATATTCTTCAGATTTTGACTTAACTCTGTAAAATTAGCCCTTTGACACTTAAACAAAATTGAACACTTCCTACTGTCAATTTTTTTATTTTTTACAAAAAATGTATTTAAATATATTTATAATTTTGTCCTTCATATATTTAAGGAAAACGAAAAGAACACTGAGTTACCTTGAATAAGGTTTTTTACGATCGCGTCGTCCGAATTATCCCACTCCTCAATCTGACCAGAATCTCAGCCCACTTCGTGTCTCGGGAAGAGCAGGTTGCTTCCTTATCATTTTTTCCAGGAGATACCAAATTATGTACGATGGTATTCATGTCCGGGATCATGGCAGGCCAAGCCATCAAACCGATTTCTGCTCCTTTCAAGTAGTCCCTAATGCACCTGGCAACGTGAGGTCTCGCATTTTCTTGCATCAGCAAGAAATTTTCACCAATAAATAGTGCGAAAGGAAACCATATATTCTTCCAATATGGTGGTGATGTAATAATTGAAGTTCACTGATCATTCTGCTATGCACAGCCAAGTTATTCCGTGCACAAAAATTCCTGCCCACACCATGACTTAACCTCCCCAGTTATTTTCCCGTTGGGCAACTGTTGTCGAATTGTATCTCCCACCTGATCTTCTTCACACTCTTTTATGTCCAGCTGGTGAGCGTAGACAAAACCTGGACTTATCAGTCAAAAGAACTATACCCAAGTCGGCCTCGGATAAATCTTGGTGAAGCCGTGCAAAACCATTCGCTCATTCGTGAGTCTTGGTAAACGACCAAATCACTCTACATTAAACACCGCACCGCCCCACCGTTTAATCATTCACAGTGCTCCCTCTCACTGATTAAAGTCTGTGAGACACTTCAACCGCTCTTTGGTGACGATCTCGAAGGCTTTGAAGCACCAAATAGGTCTGCAAAAATAAAGCGGTATATTATCAAAATAACAACTCATCAAAAAGCATATGACTGCGCAACTTTTTTTTGTAACTCAGTGTATTATTACAATTTACACAAACTTTGAATATTTTATTTTCATCAAGTGTATATCACAATGGCATAAAGTCTCTAAGCTCTTATCCTACATGTATTGTATACGTAGTCTCAATGCAACTCAAGAAATTATTATTTTCCTTTTTTTTGTTTTTTGTTTAAAATTTATAAGCAGCTTAGTTAAATAAAGTGGAACCTCTCAACTTGTATACATTTAATCATTTAAAAAGCCCACTTTTCTTCGGCAAAAAAAGAAAAACTACTAAAATATAAAACCCCAAAAAAAAACCCTCAGAAAAACTTTTACAAACTGAAACTTTAATTTAATAAAGAAAAAAAAAAGAAAGAAGGAAAACTCCTGCGCCTCTTTCAACAGGAGAACAACTAAACAAAAAATGAAAAGCAACACAACAACAAAAAAAAAAAAACACATAATAATAAAACTCTCATCATAACATAATTGAATTTTAAAAGGAACTCTGCAACGAATGAAAAACAAAAAAAGACGCAAAAAACATCCTCCTCATCCTGATGGAAATGAAAAGCTTCAGCTTTTCGTCTCAAATTGAATGAGGAAAATATTGCAAAGGAATAGAAAAGAAACAGAACAGTTTATATAAAAAAAGCCAAAAAAAAAAATTATAGAAAAGCTACACTTAACCTCGCCTAGAATCGACTACTGTCTATATACCTATACCTACCTAAGTACCTCTACCTACCTTACCTATAGTCCTTTGTGTAATTACATTCAGCCATAACCTTTGGAGCGGCTCCTTCACCCCCGAGAGAAAGTAATATTGTTGGAAAAAAAGAAAATATAAAAAATTAAAAAAGAAACGTTTTTCAAATAAGATTCGATGTAGTTGGGAAAAGCTTGACATGCCAGCCCAACCAACCAACCAACCAAGCAACGAACTCTCTGGCCTTGGTCTTCTAGACTCTAGAGGATCTAATAACCTTTAATGCACCTGGCCATCGCATCGTTTCTGGACTGCTTCCTGGCCTTCTAACCCATTCCGCCTCCGCCGCTGTACCACCTTTTACGACGAGCCATCATCATCTACTGATTTGCCACTTCAAGAAAGAAAGTGGCAATTTTCTATTGGAAGTCCTTGTTTTCTTTTTTTTTTGTGTTAGTCCTTTTCTTCCTCTGTACTCCGCAATAATTTAATATTCTCTTAAGTTCTTCACTATCCACTTGAATTCGTGCAGCGCACTGTATAGTGTATAACCCTTCCCTTATACAGTAGTACAGATACTGCACAACCATCTTCACAGGAAAAAGGATGAACGTTCTTTTCTGTTCTGGCACTAATGTATTCGCAATAAGTGCTTCTTGCTTAAAAGGAAGGTATCAACTCGCTGGAATACGACTATATTCACCCTTTTTAAAATGAGGTTAAAAAGGATATAGTATATACGAGTCGAGTATGCACCTACAAACCTACACCTATACATCTTTACAAAAAAATTGGTCTGCTAGGTCATGGTTCAGGATACTTACCCCAAGGTACTTGATATCAGACATATAAAATCTCTTTAAAAACTCATGTTGCACCTGGAATTTTTGTAACGTCTTTTAATTGAATTACTAAAGCTTGTGCTTGGAATATTAACCGGAACACTATATCAGCGACATGTTCGGTGTTACATATACATAAATATTATATATATTTTTTTGATCATATCCAGGGCGAAAGAAAATTTTACCAAACGTGTGAATTGAAAGAAAATCTGCGTCTTTGGTAGTTTTGTTTTTTTTTTTCGTCTTCTGTTGAAAAGAAAATTTAGTCTGAAGTTTTTTCCCTTTTTTTTCTTAAAGTCTTTGATGTGTCTTGCTTGTGTGAGAGAATAGTTGTTTGGAAGGATTTTTTTGCCTTTGACTTTGAAGAAGAAAAACTTAAAATTTTACTTCCGTTTTTAGTGCGGGAAAATAAGTTTTTATGTTTCTTCTTTTTTTGCTATTTCCTGGAATTGCGTCACTTAGGAATCTTATAAATTCTTTTTCATGATTTAAGGATATTGAATTGCATTTTTAAATGCAAGTTAAGTGGAAATTACAGTAAAGTGAAAAAAAGGTTGGTAAAAAGAGGAAAAAACAAGGAACTGACAATTAAGTGGAACGTGTCTCCTCGCAATTAAGCTATTGAGCAGTAAAAAAAAGGTAGGAAATTTATTAATTTACTTATTACTCTCATGTTTGCTACTTCTATGTTAGATTTTTAGTTCTATAGTTATTAGTAAAGCTGCAAAAGGATCAATTAGGAAAATTCACAAAAGAACAAATTGGGGCAAATTATCGTCATCATTATCATCTGCTTGACACTGTTCCACTTTGCTGGTCTACCAAGGATAATTTTGTCACGATATCTGCTTTGAGATTGCGTACAGTTCATGACTGTAGCTTCTCCGAAACCTTACTTCCTAAATGGCCGGCCGTAAGAATATCCTCTCGAACGCGTTTAAAAAGTCGTAGTGCCTTTCACTGAGCATACAGGTCTTTGATCCAAATCTTAGTAATGGCATAACTTTCCTCCTGTACATCAGCAACTTATGTGGAAGATAGAGTAAGACTAATGGATTTAAAAAGCTTTGGCAATTTTCAAATATACTGGCTACAAAGAAAGACTCTGATTCTGCTTCATGAAGCAGAATTCCAATAGATGACACGGTCATGAAAACTTTAGTACCAAGTTAACTCGCAATAAGTTGTGTGTATGTGAAACTTAGTTACTTAATTACTGGGATCCGGTCCAGGCTTCGTTCAACATTGTTTTCCACCTTTTCCGCTTGTTGGCCAATGCTATCCAGTTAAGGCGTACTTATCACGGAAGTCATTTCAGAACAGGCATAGTTTTTCAAACAGTCTTCTCCCATACATTTTACCGCAAGGACTTTCTTAGTGGATTCTTTTTCGCTCATGTGTCCTATACTTGCCTTATCAAAGTCGACCAAGCTTTATTTTTGTGGCTACATCAGCTTCACAATATATTTTGTATAACTCATTTTTATACCTCCTCCAAAATTATCCTTTATCGCAAATAGGTCCCACTATTCTCCGTAAGACTTTTCTCTCGAACTCGGATAACAGGTTAAGGTCTTTTTGACTGAGCACCCAAGTCTCGGATTCTTAAGTGAGTATTGGTGGGACTATAGAATTATATAGAAATAGTTTGGGATTTATGGTGAAAAGTTTGGATCTAATGAGTCTTGATAAGCTATAGTACTATCTGTTGGCTTTAAGCAGAAGCACACATAATTAGTCTTTTATATTGTTATTACCGCTACTTTTTTGCCCAAGGTAGGTAAAATATTGGACAACTTCAAGTTCAGGATTACGTATCTTGATTACTTTTATCAACGTTTATTACAGACGAAGACACCACGGATTTGGATAAATGAGTTTCGTACAGCTTGTTGGTTTCTTCCAAAGCTTTTAATGTTACCTGCTTAAGGCAGTAGTTGTGTGGACTTGTTGTTGTTCCTCTGGTAGATGCTTATGAGTCTCCGATTGTTTTCTCCAAAGCCAAGGTAAAGTGAAGTCAAAGTAGCTTATCCCCTTTTCGGTGTCCGCTTAGGATATTTGCCAGTCTGGATAGCAATCCGGATACCTGTACTTCTTAGCCATGATAAGCCTATATAGTCTTATCAGTTTATTTGGGATGCTAAATAATATTAAGCTGTATAAAGTTCTACCCTGGCTATGTTATCATAGGCATTACAAGTTGGTATGTTGGAATCTTAAATTCTAGAAATGTTTGCGATTAATCCAGACTTCTAGCTTCAATACGTGCATTAACACTTCATTTATTTATTGCTATAATGGTTCGCCTCCATCTTCGATCAGCTCGGGTAGGATCATAAACATCCTAGGGCTTTGTTGTCTTTTAGCTACTTTACAGCCTTTTCGACTTCTTGCAAAATTGGTTGCTACATAATGATATTGTTTTCTTAAAATAATGGAATCTTCAAATCGTCAGTGAGCTGACTGTTGAGTAATTCATTGAAGTGCACTTCTCATTGCGCTAGAATGCTTTTGGGAACGGCGATCGGATTTAAAAATTGCTGAGGAGACAACTTAACAACTCGATTATTGTTTCTGACACAAACTTGAGCTCTTACCCTTATTGTATCAAACCAAATACTTTCAACGATCTCTTAGTAAAAATTCATGACGCTATAACTGGAATAACTTCAAGCAATTTAAAACAAGTAATCAAAAATAGAATCTTTTGAAACTCTTCTAACGAAGCCTGATTTTTTAGCTTTAAAAAGGTAGAATTATAGTAATAATATTATTGTCAAACTGTAATAAACTCAATGGTATTTTTGACTAAGTGTTCGTAATATTTTGTAAGTACATAACTTTCTTTTATAAAGAAATTGAAACAAAATTATCATAATTGTACCCATTTATTCATAAGAACTTCCAAATCAAATAACCTTAAACAAAACAATCTTTTTTAATATAATCATGACCCATGAGTCATGAGGTAATGAGATTCAAACACGATAACCATCAGCATCATTTCTTATAGGTATGTAAGGTAAGGTAGGTCGTATAGGTACTCACATAAGTTGAAGCAAAAACTATTTGTCTGATGATTAATTGTCCTATACCTTTGCCAAGACCAACAACCGAAACAAGAAGCCTCCATCATAGTTACTCTGAGACTCTTATAACAACTATCATTCCATAATATACTCGTACATATAACATAGTTTGGTCCTAGGATCTTTTAAGTTCAATGAACGTTTGTTATAAGACGAATATTAATGACGTCAATTCCGAGATAGAGGCAATTCAATGAAAATCTTATTTCAATGGAAATTCTTTTTCCTTCAGCGTTCTTCAACTTCAACTTCAAGCGTCCGGCATGCATCACTACGGTATATCGTTTTGCTTATCTAAGAGTTAAACTTTTTTCTTTATAGTTTTTATTACATATATAAATGCTGTTTGTTTCCACCTAATTTATGTCTTCTATAAGCCCATTCGTGACTAAAATTGTGTAGAGTTTTTATGAATAAATTTATTATTAAATTGATTTATGCAAAGCATTATCGCATAACATGGAAGTACATATTTTAGTATAGTTTTGTCTATTTAAAGGAAATCGTGTTTTTAATGGGGCATTTATTCAGGAGGTTTTTTTTAATTGCACAATTTCCATAGGTGCACCTTCATACTCTTACAACTGAAATATGTAATTAAATTAATAAGCTTAGTGGTAAATCTAGTACTTTTCATAGTGTTGTTTCACAAGATATAGATTTCAATGGTTTAAATTTTCAATCTGGCAATACTTTTTTCCGATTTGGTATTTTGATAGCTGTCACTTGATTTATGCTTAAATTAGTTTGCTAATTCATAATGAATAGACTTACTCCTGAACAATGTTTGCAAATCGTGCTGATCATTTTTTATCCCTACCCGTGTATGCCGATTTTTCTAAAAGTTCCACAAAAACTAACTAAAACCAAGTTTTACCAATTTTTAGTAACATTGAAAATTCATGGATTCTCAAGATATTTGAGTTGAAAATCAATTTTTAAAAAATGTAAGCAATATTTTTATAAGGTTTTTATGTGAAGTATCTTGTGTATGCAGATAAGCTTGAGACGATTGACGTCTTGGTAGATAAAATATTCGGCTTATAATTACTGACATACGGTCTTAATTACTGTATAATTTAATTTTTTATTTGGGTGGCGCAACATTCCGTTGAGAACTAGGGCGTAGTGACTTACAACTCTCAACCATTCCTGGGTGCGAGTACTGTTGTCAGGGATGGAGAGATGAGAGGACCTACAGTTTTAAGCCGAATCCGAACGGCTAATTTGAGAAAGCACTTTTCATGACAAGAATTACTCTTGGAGAATTTGTCAATTCCTCGCAAGAGGCAGTACCCGTGAAAAAACCTTTAGATGGCATAGGCAGGGATCGAACCCAAGACCTCTGGCATGACAGTCCAACGCACTAGCCATCATGCCATCATGGATTTTTTTTACTTTTGGGGCTTTGTGAACAATTTTTTACTTTATGACATTTTAGAATTTAGGCGTTATGGTTTTGGGTGAAAAGACCCAACGTTTGTAATTTAGAAAAAAGGCAAGTTTGTGCAAAAGTAAGTTAAGATTATCACGGTCCCCGTTCATCTCACGGTGTATAAAGAAAAGCATGTGGTGGCTATTTGGAAATTGGATTAAAGGAATGTGTTCGTTTGAACCCAGTCGAGGCAGTCACTTGCCTGTGCTTTATATTTAATAGAATTCCATTGAGCTCTTCAATGGTCTGATTTTTGCTGGGATTTAATCCGTTCAGCTCTTCAAACGTCTTCCTTCCTTTACTGTTCTCCAAATGCTTTATCGACTTCTTCTTGCTTGTATGGACTTAACTGCATTCCCAACCTTCAAAGTAGTCATTACCTTTTCAGCTTAAAGGTTCTTCAAAATTCTGTTTCAATATTTGAACGAAGCAGTAGTAGTTTTGCGTTCGAGCTTTGAAAGCTATTATTTAAAACATTGGACAACTTTCCCAATACATCAGCGCTTGGTAATCCTTTAAACGATTAGAAACGAAGATCCGCTTAAAGCGGTATGAGGATACAACTTAAGAATGAAGTGTATTTTCGGCAATTATCTCTCACTCAAGTTGATGATTGTCATATTGATGATCCCGTCCTTCACAGGGTTTGATTCGATATTTTACATTTAGGTCCGAACCTTGTTCCCATTCATTAGCCTAAGTGTTGTCTTTTCGAAATCTTTTGATGCCCAAAAAGCAAATCCTGTTTACATTTTTCTTGGATGAAATCAAGTAATTTCGTCAAAATCTTTACTTCAAAGCCATTGAAAACAAGAAAATTAAATTTCAGATGTTTTGAACTATTTACTTTATTTTGATATACTTTTCTTCTCGCTTAGTACCACTTTCTTTGACTAATTTCCTTATTTTCTCTAAGTAAATTCTTGTGACAAACTTTTTAAATTATGGTAAACCTTAAGAAATGTTAACATCCCTAAATGTAGGTAAAACTTTACCAATCTCTTCTGAAACTGCGATTACCCGGATAGTTTCTATACCTTATGTCTTCGTTTTCTTCAAACAAAAAACATTTAACGAAAAAATTGTGGCAATAACAATTACCTTAAGTCAAAAGCACGTTAATCTAGATAAATATGAGTCTAAAAGGAAGCAGATTTTCGATAAAAAGCATCAACCACACATGTGTATAGAAACTAAGTACCTTCATCTTCTTCCTCGTCTTCGAAAACGAAAGGAATAATAAGGAACCTAAAAACCCTTAATGGAGAATGATACCGTACATAACCAAAAAAACGAAGATGTTTTTGCCACCCTTTTTAGTCTGCAACTTAGTCTCATCTTACTTGCGGTTGAATAACCTACAATGGCGACAAGACGCGATAACTAGATATGAAGAAAGGTTTCTTCTTTTTCCCCTTCCCAAAATATGATGACGTAAAGTTGGAAGGTTGGGTTGGTAGACGAATTTCCGTTTAAGCTCTTGTGGTTCATCCTCATGCCGCGTCATTTATCGTGTGCGTCGTTCTATTCTTTAAGATATAAAAATAACTGTGGACTTATTTCCTTCTTTTTTTTTTCTTCTCCTATGGAACACTTCTACTTCCGTTTAAGCACCACAAAAATTCTTTCAGCTCGTCGTGCGTCGTCTTCGTTTCGTAGCGAACGTCGAGAAAGAAGTTTTCGCGTGATGATTAATTATTCACGCATGATATGTGAGACCTGGTTTAGCGAAGTATTTCGCGTTTAATTTTTTTTTGTTATAAGACAGCACTTATATCTCGCTAAATACGATGACATTACGTTCCGTACATACGACACAATGGATGGCGTGGCGCGCCGCGACACAAGGAGCTTGTTTCTTAACTCCAATCAAAATGATGGTTCTTCTGTTTTTTTAGTGGATTAATGCGATGAGCTGAAGAAGCCGAAGTCGAGCATTTTCTTGGTTAAGAGGGTGCGCTGTTCTTGTCTTAAAATGCGTGTGAGAATTTTATGCGGCTAATATGAGAGAAAATTCAATTTCGCGTGATAAAATAACTTTTTTGTTTTCTATTTTATTTTGTTTATGGTCTGACATTTTGCTAATGAATTTGAAGGCTTAAAGCGGATAAAATTTCGTGGGAATATAAAAATATTTTTTACGATATAAGAATTAAAACCAAAATTGATTGATGGTTGTTAAGCGATTTGTGATAAGAGTATGAACATAGGATGAAACTAAAGTTGTCAAAAATTCGTGTAAATGGAACATTACAAAGCTGTGTAAGTACCTATACCTTCCTTCTGGATAACAGAATACAATGGTTGTCATTGAGAGTTTGAAAAATGATTGAAAAGTGCTTTTGGAATTCTGAATAAGGAAGGAGTTTTTGGCAATGTGAGATCATATTATTTTGTATCAATTAACATCAACTTGTAATGCTTTCGAACTTCGACTTTCAATCAATTTTATTTTAAGTCGCAATTATACGAGTTAAATGTTAGAGGTATTATAACATCTCACTTAATCAAACTTCCTTTTTCTTAAGGCTAAAAATAATAAGCCATTACTTTTTCTTTACAAGTTCGTATTGAAATAAGATAACACAGTATTTCATATTTAACCTATATTATGTAAATGAATACCTGGTAGAGATGGCTGTCCAAAAGCTGCTCTTGCTGCGCGACTCAATTAAACTTGAAAAGCGCCGTTTTGAAAATATAAGCTTGTTCGACGACGCTAGAGCCATTTTGTCGCCTTCAAAAAGGAAATCAGGTCTTTGATTTTCATCTCAGAAAGTTCATCAAGATCTTTAAGGAATGCCTTTTCGAAGCTTGATATTCTAGAACTGACAAGAGTAGGACATTTACAGAGACATTAAATCACAGTTTCCCTTTTATGTTGGCCCCCTCAACTACTATGTACATGTACAATGAACATTGTGGGAAATTTCAAAATTTTCTGCATGCTTTCCTATTGGCCAGTGTCCGGTACGTATTGCAGCTACCCTGGCTATATCATACTTTGGTTGGTATAAAAGATCTTCCTGGATATAGTACAGTCCCTTAGACTCTTCCACCTGCGGTTGGATTCTATCAGAAAAATTGAGAAAATTTTGCCCATTATATGTAGCTCTAAGAGGAATATTTAAATTTTCCACTGGTGAGCTAGTAAGGGCCGATCCTAGCCGGTCTAACTCACCAATCCGTTGGTTTCATCAATGCCACTATAACCTGGAATGCAAATAAGAGTGACACGGAGGTTGATGTTTAGGCTAGAAAGCTCATTCCGATATTGTTGGACCAGTATGGAGGATGTTGTTACCGAATTAATAGCCTGGCTGTCAGTGCAGACAGCTTTGTTTCTATTTTGATTTGAGTATCTTCCATGCTTCTCTGATTGCTAGTAATTCAGATTGAAATAAATTGGCAATATTAGGTAGCCGAAAAGACTTAGTGACTTTTAAGGACTCGGAGAAGATTCCCGACTCAAATCCACACTTCATCAAGTTAGTGGTATCGAAGTCTTCTTGTAGGAGGTGCAGAATAACATTTAAAACATTTGTTGGACAGGATCGAAGGGCCCCTGTAGTGCTGATACTAACTACTCTTTAAAAATTATGTTGTGTTTTTTCTTGAAAGGGAGGCCACCACACAATCGATCCATATGACAAAATAGGTCGTACTTAACTGAGGTTAGGGAATGGTGAGCGGAGTACTAGCCACGAACGCTTTGCTTGTCCTAGTTACTCCTATGCAGTAACCATGGAATAATCAGTTGGGATTACCTTACCTGTCGCTTACAGTAATCTAAAGAATAATCGGTTGGCCCAAGGTTTGTTTGTGGTACACTTAGAAGAAGTGGACGGCGGAATAAATGTTAGGAAGTAATAAGGTATTTTGTACTCGAGGTACTCGAGATTAGTACCCAAATTATTTCAAGGTAGAATAAGAATTGTTAATGAATTTTCACAATTCTATATGAAATATCCTTCCATAAAAAATTGTGAATTGAGGGCAGGTGAATGCCAAAAGTCTGTACTACTAATTTTCTTTCGGCCTATACCCATGTTTATGCAATCAATGTGATCACTGCATTGCATGATGTGATGTAGTTTAAGAATGAAGACATCTATACTAATATTATAAATGGGAAAATAAGTTTGTTCGTTTGTTTGTTTGTTTCTTTGTGTGTTTGTTTGTTCGTTTGTTTGTCTGTTTGTCAGTCCTTCACGTTACAACGGACCAATATTACTGCATGATATTTAGTGTATCGGTAGTTATAAAGCTGGAAATTGTTTTAAACTACCTTTTACAGCTGTAAAATATTTCTTTTACAGCTCATTCGAGGAGATCCAATGGCAACACGTCTGAGGAGCTGTTCAATATATTCTTTATTAGAACAATAATTAGTAGCATACCATTAGGTGTTGCCTGCTTTAAGACCTATCACCGTTGCTTATTATTAGGTGTTTATTACAATTTCATTAATGCACGAAACTATGCTAAGACAATATAAAACAAAAGGAGATAGAAGATAGGCGGTTAAAAACTTATGCCGAGGGCTATGTGATGTATTAATATATTTAACATTACATATATCACTTTTACAATAGACAGCGTTACTTTTAATTCCTTACCAACTGTCGTGTTTTATTTAAAATTTGAAGTGGAAACTGGTTTACCTATTGTTCGGTTCGGTTTATATTTGGCATTGGTTTTGTTGCAATGTGGAGGAAGTGTATCTCTTCGTTACAAAAAAGGCGTATAATTTTATTGTATAATTGTATTGTTTTTTTTTTTAATAAATGTCAAAGCTGTCACTTAAAAGACACTTATCTGTTGACTAATGCAGAGTCGATCGCAACAGCACGTTTTAGCGTTTGACAGATTCGTTAAGTTTTCCATTGACAGCTATGAAACTATCGAGTTCTGTGTTTTTCTAAAGCGCCATCTTTCACACTTAAAAATATATAAACACTTTTATTTATATAGTATAATAATATAGCAAAATGTTTGTTTAATGTTTGCTTATACATCTTCTAATTTGACTTTATAACAATTAAACAGAACGATTAGTTGTATTTGAAATTTCATTTAAGCTTAATTTTAATGACATTTTCTTTTTTTAATTTCAGACAAATGACTATTCCTATCAGAATACTCTGGGAAGACGTTCAACTCTCGGTGCCTACTATCATATGAACAAGCAGCCTTCATTCACAAACGAACACAGTTTAGGCAGTCAATATGGCGGGGGCGGAGGGGGAGGAGGTGCTTATAGTACATGGGGCATGTGGAGAGATGGTCGAAATATAGCTCCATCAACATTCTCAGCTAAACCACATCATCCGCATACTAAAACAAAGTCTTTTTCGATAATTCTATCGACAGCTGCATTTATAGTTTTGTTAGCGGTTATATCAATTGCAGGATTAGCCTTTTATTTTAGTTCGATAAAATCCAATATGGAAGATAGTAAGTTTGACTTTGACGTTTTTCTTCGATTTCAATAATTCATCCTTGCTTTATTCTTTTCTTTAGCTGTTATTGGATTTGAAGGGTCATTTCGTATAGCGAAAGGTGATCTATTTACAACGGGCCTTAAGTACAATCATACGACGACTTACAAGCAAAAGGTTGAGTACTATAAGCGATTTGTCGAGCGAAGTTTGACAGATAATGCTCTCCAACCGATTCGAGTGGATGTTGCTGGTTTTGGTGATGGACCATTGATAAAAGTCAGTTTTAGGACATATTTGGATGTTAGGAAGCTACCACAGTAAGTTTGACGGGTCTATATAAATCTCACAGAATCCCATTAAAAATTCGTTCTTCTTCGCAGAAACATCCATAGTGTCGAGGAGTACATAAAGGAATCCCTATTTCTTGAAACAACTGCACTTAAGTCACTTTATCGATCTCTGAGGATAGATCCAGAATCTGTTGAAGTTAAAAGAATTCTCGATGAACAATTGGTTAAGTCTGCTTCACTTTCTAGAGATACTGTAAGCTATAATTTAAATTTCGTCAATAAAAGCCACTTACAGAATTTAATTTTCTATCATTTAGCTAACGAATCCAACAAGTCAAACACAGCTGGAGAAAAGACTTCTGAAAAAAGGTGGATTCCATGAAAAACCAACTTTGAAAACTCTACCAAATGCCTCATCAAAAACAAAACTTTCCAAGCCCCCACACAGTGTTGATGACGAGCCTGATGTTGATGTTGAAAATGCACCTGTTATCCAAGGGTCATTTGAGGGTTCATTTGAGATTACAAAAACCGATGCTGACATCACCCAGAAGAAGGCTTCTCCAACGAAGGCTTATAGCAATACTCCGAAATCTGTGACACCATTTCCATTGAGGGTTAAGCCTAAGAAGCCAGCAGTGGAAAAAGTCTCAGCAAAGACAACAAGAGCTGAAGATACAACTACAACAACCACTAAGCAAACAACCACCATAACAACAACTACTACGACTTCTACAACTACCACAACTCCAAAACCAACAACAACGACAACTTTGAAGACCACACCAACCACAACGACAACAACAACAACACCCCCTCCACCACCACCACCACCAACAACCACAACTCTATCTGCCCCAACTTATTCTCAAACCAACAGTCCTTCCACAACAACGGTGGAGGTTCCTAAACTTGATGCCAGTTTATTCACATCGGCTCCGGTTCTTGACACTCAACCTTGGAGACCTATTCGAGGGCCGGGATCTGAGATATTTGATCCTCCGATACAAATTGCCACACAAACTGAAAATGTCATAAGCATAACCACCCCTTACGAACCAGTAAGACCGCCACCAATGATTCAAGTTCCAGCTTCCTATGACCCTTATCCATCGGGCTTCTTCAGTAAGCCGAACTTCAATAAACCCGAGAACCGAGAGGATACAAATGTCGAAGATCTGGTCTATTATCACGGATATAGTGGGCCCGTTTTCATGCCTGGCATTGATGGAATCGAACCTCTAGGTGCAGCTCACGTTAAGCCCCATCCTCTGCCGAATCCATTGATAGACGATGTAGTGATTCCAGCTTTCAAGCCTCTGAATCCAACTCTCGGAACTAATGGAAAAATTCCATTTGCAATTGAGGCAGGAGACGAAAAGTTCGAGCACTTAGGAGGTGGAGTTATTGTAAAGAAACATGACAATGAATCGTCCACCACTACAACAACAACAACCACCACAACTACCACTAAATCAATGCCAGCTTCCTCAACTACTGCTGCCTCCACATCGACAACTTCGATTCCTACGAGTTCCATCAAACCTAAGAACAGCTCAAAAGACTCCCAAATAACTGATCAGATCGGTGAATTCCTAATGGATCTCCTGAATCTTCCCGATGACGACGTTAAGAATACAACAGATTTGGTAGAATTAAAGCTAGAATCTCGCATTGAGCCTGATTCTGAAGAGAGGCCTAACTTTATGAATCTCAAAGAAATCATCTTGCAAAGAAACCGAGGCTCCACAACTATCTCCGCGGAGTCTTTTGGGCCTTCTTCATCCTCTTCTTCGTCATCCTCTACGACCACCACAACGACAACGAAGTCACCAGGAACTAAGAGAAATCGCATTCGTCCATCAAGGCCGTCAAAGCCAGTTGGAACACTAGATGATTCGGCGCTATTTCCAAGTCAGTCTAAGTGGGAGTTTGTAAATGGTAGCTCCCCAAATACCTATGGCCACACGGGTTCCATGAGGAGAGTCTTCAATAAGACTCTTCAAGCTTGGGTCTCTGAAGATGTTGAGAAAGCTGAGAATTTTACCCTGAACGACATCAAGACTCGTATCAACAATGCCACAAATATTCAAGATATTTCCCTGATTTTCGACACACTTGCTTCGAAGTTGGGTATCACTCACAGCATGCCAACAAAGATTCCACCGTTTTCACACAATAAACTCAAGATATCCCAGAGAAACGAGACAAAAATAAAGCTCATTACAACAACGACGATGATACCCACAACTAGTACCACAACAACAACAACACAAACCAGACCCCCCACAACGACCACGAGAAGAACTTCGACAACAACTACGACAACCCCCACCTACATCGAATACTCACAGGTTCAAATGAAAGATCCAATTGTGCCGACATTTAGGCCTTTGAATCCCATGCTTCCCGAAGTTATCGAAGGTGAAGCCGAGGTTGAAGTTATCGATCCCAATAAATATGAAGAAATGCTCAAATCTTCACAAGTTCCACATCTTTCGGTATCAAGTACAACTGAGCTCCCCCGATTGGTAACCCTACTGCCAGTTAGATCCAACTCTGGAATTCGAACATTTCGACCGTTAATAGATTCACAAGCTGAAGGTCGAAGACTTACAACGCCATCGGAGGCGGTCGTCAAAAGTGGTATACATGTGACAGTTTAGAAGACAAAAAAAGACACAAACCTATCTAATCTTGAGAAAAATTTAAAAACACAAGTAGATTTTTAGTTTATTTGATTAATAATAATTGATGCAATTTTGTGAGACGCAGATTTAATTTTTGTCCATTTTGTTCCGAGGTTCATCATTGGAACATGAACCAAATTTTAACCTTGGATCGACTTGGGACAAAATATTTTTTTAATTTTAAATAAGGTTAACATTTATAAAAAATTAAATCATTTTAGGATTTAAATTTAAAAAAATAAAACACAAATACTTAAGTTTTCTTTGGTTTACTTAAAAATAAAGTTTTAGTTCTTATATTTAAGAGATTAAACATAAATAAGTTTAAGAGATGATTTTTTTTTAAATAAACAACTAGGAAATATTAATTTTATGTATACTATTTTATTTTATATATTTTATTATCTTTAAAAAGAGTATGCTAAACTTTGACAGCTGACAATGACGGCCATCTTGTTGAAGCTTCATCTGTCATATTGGCTGTCATTTATATATACAATTTAGTGTTGAACAAAACGAACACACACTTAAGTACAAACGGGTGTGCCGTTCCATGGGGCAGAAATGTTGCTGCCTCCTTATCGTCCTTCTGAGTTTATTGGATAAATCTGATTCATTGGTCTAGTTTTCATTTCTCCTCTTTTTCTATAAATCCAAATTAAATTAAATTATCAAAACTAATTTAGTTACTTCATTCGAATTCCCTTTGCGTAATTCACTTGAACACCTTCAAAGTCGTAACCCTTTTAATGTTGTTAACATAAAGTTAGTCATAAACTAGGTCTCACCTCTCTTCGTATAGAAGTTTCTATTTCTTGAATAGCTCCCGTGTTTTTCTTAAATTAATTCCAATCTAACACTGCATCTTAAGTTTATATAAAAGTTTTGTTTTTGGTAAAGTTTTTCGATTGAAATTAAATCGCGGCCAACCATTACCTACAGCATCAGCAAGAGCCATCGTGAGGTTACCTACTTTTCGCCCTTATGCTTGCTTTTAAATTTTCCCTACCGGTATGGCACCGGGGGGGGGCTTGAGTTTTTTTTTTCTTACTATGGTTCACACTTTTGTTCGATGTAGTTTTATAAGAACCGAACATGTAAATAGGCTCCCCTAAACACAACTTTCAAAGCAATATTCAACCTTTTGAAAACCAAAAAAGGACCAACGAGGGAGAGTAAGAAAAATTATGTTATCCTTAATTTCAGTCAATTAAAGGAGCTGTACACAAGTTAAAGCAGCAAAAGGGCGATAGAAAATGAAATTTAAGAAAATATAAAACAAGAACTAAGGCAAAAGAAAGTTCACAGGCTTTAATATGAGGGGGAGAAGAATGAGGAGAGGACCAACAACAAAAAACAAAAAAATTGCATGTAATTATCCTGAATTATTAAAATGTCCTGGGGACTGTGATATAGTATGGCGGGCGGTGTCTGGGGTTGCTGTTCTATGTATTTCGCGTCCAGCTAAACATTTTTATTTAAGTAATAATTCTTTAAAAGAGAAACAAAAATTAATATTCATCTTTTGTGTTGGCCTTCGTTCAGAAGCGACAAGAAATATTTACATAAAGAAAAAAATTATAAAATTAATAAGAAACCAAGAAATTCTCATCCTTGGAATTCCTGTTTTTTGGTTGCCTTTATAGAGGATATAAAAAAGTTTACATACCATAAGAACCAAGTTTCAGTAAATTATGCTCTTAAAATTCTTTCCGAATCTCTCAATAAAAGGTGTGGAAGATGTGGTGGAAGATCAACACTCTTAATGAAGAAACACATTTTAATTAAATTAATTATGTGCCTCTATTTGGAAAAGAAAATATCAATCTGGCAATACCTTTTCTTTTTGACAGCTGTCACTTGATTAAACTTTAGTTTGGTTTTCGGTTTGGCAAATCGTGAAAGTTTTGGTTCGGTTGGCGCGGCGCATTGCCCACTGCATCCAATATTTAGTCGACATTACCACCCAGCAGTAATTCGAGCAAACATGGTTGTCTGACCGATCCATCGACCGCTGGACTATTTTTAGTATGGGGTTATGAGAAGTAGCTTGTCAGCGGCTCGTTATTTATGACATACAGCCTCAATTTCTGCAAAAAGTGGTCGAAAATTAGAATTCTCGGCTGGTCGTGTCATTCTTTTGCTAGAAATCAATTCTTAAAACATAATAGCAAGTCCTTATTCTTATAAAAGAGTTAAAATCTTGGCCATAACATTAAATTTGATGCGTTTTATTTCTTCTTAAAACATTTTTGTGTAGACTAATAAATAGTGTATTTCTTATTATTTATTCTTTATGTCAAAACCGAAAGCGGTAAGAGTGACATTTTTGTGATTGTGAATTCTTTTTATGCCTTGGGGGTTTATACAAATTAGTAACTTAGTTGTTCAAATATAATTTGGTTTAAGTATAACATTTTGCAAATTTATTGATTCCAGGAATTGACAAATTTTCATGAGAAAAACCATAATTGATTGCTTTTAAATGTCAGCTGATTGGCTGATTATAGTATATTATTACAGTGAACGTTTTCTATTTCTGAGAAGGATATCCTACGATACTTATACTGTTTACTCTCACGTGCGTCGCTGTAGGAGAAAAAAAAAATTGGAGCTTTATTGATTAAAATACATGAATTAACCCCATTATTTTCGCTGAAATCTTGTTTTTTGTCATATGGCCATGAGTCAGGTACCTAAACATATTTCGAAATATGACACATGGCTACATGAGGTGGTAGCTGAATCTTAACTAAATTTCAAATTTAATCTTAAATGTCTTTTCTTTTGAAATAACTGAGTTGTAAATTTAGCCTTATATAAATATAAACTCGATCCTTAGATTTGAATTTAAACCCCAAAACCCAATTTTGAATGCTTTTGGATTGAAACCAGAACGCATCCACAATAATTTCTGATTTAAAAATGGTTCCCCATCTCCATTGCCATTGCAATTCAGTTCCACACCACAGACAGCAGAAAACACAAACACACAGATAGTTATGATCTTTCAACATAATTTCTCTCGTAATTATTCTGTCTCCCATCCACCCATCGACCCATCACAATCACCATTACTATAGTTATAGTGTTATCGATATTATTAACATTGTATGAATAGAGAACGAAAATTGTTTCTCTCCATCTCTGTTTGTGGACGATAGAATTGCAAGTTCATTTGATGGTGTTGTACTGTAGTGTGTGATTTTATTTGTTCGCGATCGAATCGTTGTTAAAGAAAAAAAATTATTAAAAATATAAATTCGGTATGTGCCTTGTTAAAAATGTTCAATAAATATACATTAAGTAGTGAATCAAATTTCTGATGAATAAAATGTTTAAATTCGTGAGTTTTTTTAGTGTTTTTTTGCATTCTTTTCGAATGTCTACCTATAAATTTTATTTTCATTGGATTAATTTCGCGACCGTTACTTTGGAATTGTTCTTGTTGTCGGGCTCGGTTAAGTGTGTTTGATTTCAAGTGTGTGTTATTTGGCGGTAAAATTTGAATAAAATTCAAATTCAAAATAATTGAATGAATTAATTTGGAATGAAAAATTTAAGTAAGTAACTTTATTCTTTATCCCAAATTGTTAATATCAATACTCTCTGATTTTTAATTATTATTTTACTTATTACTAAATGAATGTTTCTTTTTGAAATTCGTATTTGTTTACTTTAAATTGAAGTAAGTCTATTAAGCCTCACAGATGAAATACATTTTTAGGCAAGAGTAGGTACGATAACTTGGTTCTTATTGTTGATTTTTTGGTTTTCAAGGGAAATTCTTTTGAATATAATCATATTTTAAGGTTCTCACAGTAGATGCAAGAGTTTTTAGAATACAAGTGTTTTAAAATACGTTTTTCTTACAAACCATCAATGAATTAATGCTAAAATAGCAAAAAGAGGCTGGGATAAGACCCACACTGATAACTTCCAATCCGATCGTGTTTGTCGATTTGTCTCAAACTTTTACAAAATATTAATAACAATATTTTGTGTGATATCAAAAATTGTAAGTCAATATTTTTCTTTGTTCTCCTAATATGTGGAAAACCATTTCCTCTCAGCTTTTTTTGTTGTTTTTGTGGGTTTTTGTGTTTTATAAAAAAAGTAGTCAATTCAATTCTTCTAAAAAATAACTAAGAGTTTGCAATAATATTTTCATATAATAAAATAAGTTTGATATCAATGTCTGCTTTTGTTCCCGGGATATTTTTTTCGAAAACCACTTTTTTTTTATTTCTTATATAAAACAAACAGATTGAATTTTTCCAAAACGATTATCTTACGTTAACAACCAAATTTAGCATAGAATTAAATCATTTCGAATTAAATATCTTCATTTATTCACGATCCTTGATATCAAGGATCAATTTTCACCAACTTTGTGTAGTATTTTTTTAAGATTTTGTTTTTTTTTTTTTTTTGAAAAAAAACTGACTAGGATTTTAATAACAATTTTACTGAATGTCGAACACAATATTTTCTATAAGATGAAGATGGAAGTCAATATCTTAAAAAAATATTTGTGTCGGAAATCAATTTTTACTTACTTTTAGTAACGTTTATTATTTTTTGTAAAAAAAAACTGTCAATGCGATTTTTCTTAAAATTTCTCAAAATGTTATCAGATGTCAAAAACGTTATTCTTCGTTGCATACAATTAATTTGGAGATAAAATCGTTTTTTGTTCGTAAAATATTCGATGTGACAAATAATTTTATCTCCAAAATAATTTTGTGCTACAAAGAAGAACGTTTTTGGCATCTGGTAACACTTTGAGAAAAATCGCACTGACAGTTTTTTTTTACAAAAAATAAAAACCTGAAAAAACATTACTAAAAGTTGGTAACATTTTTTTTTTCAACTCAAATATCTTTACAAAATTTAAAAAATATTGGCATCAATCTTATAGAAAATATAGTTTTGGACATTCAGTAAAATTTTTATAAAAATACAACAGCCAATTTTGTCTGTTAATAAAAATGTGTAGATTTTGAAATCAACCTATTTTACGTATACAAAATATTGTTGGCAATTTTTAGTAATTTTTTTTTAGAAATAATCAATTGAAAACTTTTTGTATCAAAACACGAAAACTTACAACAACAACAAAAAACTGATAAAAAATGGTTTTCGACTCAAGTATTAAGCGAACAAAGAAAGATATTGACTTTAAATTAAAGGGTTTTCAATTGGAGCGGGTAGATTTTGGCGCCCCGTGGCAGCCATTTTGTTTTGGTGGCATCTGTCAAATTTTTGTTTATTATTCATTTGTTTATCCCAAATCATCATGGCGAGTTACACGATTAAACAGCTCGTTCAAATGATAAAACTTTATTATCAAAATAAATGTTTGTTAACGCAAACGTTGCGCGCGTTTCGCCCATTTTACGATAGACGTGGTGGCCCTTCACAGTCGACTCTTCAACGTTTGGTGGCCAAATTTGAGACGACCGTTTGTTCGCTGACTGGGCTTCGAATCGTTTTGAAGAGGATGAAAATTTTGTCCAAAAAATCATCTTTAGTGACGAGGCGCATTTTTGGATGAATGGCCAACCCATGCGAGGTTCACCAGGTGATAATACATCCTCAAAAATTTACCGTTTGATGTGGATTTTGGGCCGGCGTGGCGGCGTTATACGTATTTTTTGAAAACGACGTTATTGAGGCGGTCACCGTCAACAGCAAGCGCTACATAACGATGACAACTAATTTCTTGTGGCCCAAATTAAACCATATAGACCTAGACGACATGTGATTCCAGCAGGATGGCGCGGCGGCGGTACGTGCCACACATCAAACGCCACGATTGACATTGACAACATCTACCCGCCCTTATTGAAAAACCCTTTATTTATCTCACAAAAGGGCACGAGTACGATAACTTTGGCGACAAGATATAATAACGGTTTTTGGTAGAGGGGCTTAATACAAGCATTTTTTACTATGGGAGGGGGGGTCTATCTCCCCCCGTTTAGGCGGTAGGGGCAATTTAAAAAATTATTATTTAAAATGAAAAAAATTTATTAAAAAATAACGGTAATACTAACAATTAAGTATCATACCTTTTTTAAAAGCCAACATTCTGTTTATTAGCCAGTTTTTAATTCAAGTCAAAACTATGCGTAGTTTTTGAAAAATTTAATTTTAAACTCAAAATTTGAGTAAAAAAAGTTAAAAAAAGGTTTAAAGTGTAACTTTTTCAATACTTCAAGATTATCTACCATTGTTTTTATTTCAGAATTTATTGCTTTTATTTGTTTTTGATCAAAAACTGAAAACTAGATGATTTTATGTCTTTTAGTTTTTGAGAAAATTGAAAATAACCACAACTACTATTTTAATTGAATTCTTTTTTTTTGCTTGAGTGGTCTTATTTTGAAAGTAATAATGGTATTTGCGTATGCGTAATGCGTGTTTGGGTGTATGCAACAGTAAGGTGTGCGCGAGTTTGGGTGTATGCAACAGTGGCATCTGCAACCCCCAGCTTGGGCACACTATAGGATTTGGGGTGGGTGCAAGTTGGAGTGTGTGCAAGGTGGGGAGGGTGCAAGATGGGGTGCATGCAAAGTTTCTTTTGCATTTAAATAAGCTGGATTTAAGAAAAATTAATTTACCCTAGGTGTATCCTAATCCATATTCGATTATTATATTACTATCAAAATAAATCTACGTTAATACTTAAGCAAGGAAAAAGTAATTTAATTAAAATATTTTTTTTGGTAATTTTCAATTTTCTCAAGAACTAGAAGACATAAAGTCATCTAGTTTTCAGTTTTTGATCAAAAACAAATAAGAGCAATTAATTCTAAAAAAAAAATAGTAGATAATCTGAAAGTTTTGAAAAATTACACTTTAAACCTTTTTTTTAACTTTTTTTTGCACAAATTTTGACTTTAAAACAATTTTTTTCAAAAACTATGCATAGTTTTGACTTGATTTAAAAACAAG
Organism: Eupeodes luniger; assembly: GCA_951509635.1. Taxonomy (NCBI): domain Eukaryota; kingdom Metazoa; phylum Arthropoda; class Insecta; order Diptera; family Syrphidae; genus Eupeodes; species Eupeodes luniger. The sequence goes on from OX608073.1 coordinate 108,153,773, forward strand.
CTAATAGACAAAAGTGTTGGCTTTAAAAAAGGTATAATAATTAATTGAGGGTATTACCGTTATTTTTGATTATTTTTTTTCCATTTAATGTACATATTTTTTTAAACTGCCCCTACCGCCTAAACGGGGGGAGATAGACCCCCCCCTACCTCAGTAAAAAATGCTTGTTTTTAACTGTTCTATACAAATCCGTCATTGAACTTTGTCGCCAAAGTTATCGTACTCTCCCCCAATTATTAATTAGACACCAAACAGCCCAATATTTATTTTCGTTTTTAAGAAAATTTGAAACAATTAATTACATATACTATACTATTTTTTAGTCAAGTAGTCTTTTATTTGGACAAAAAAAAAGAAAACAGTTTTCGTAAATATGGTTGATTCCATTTGATTTCTAGCTGCTTATGACGTTAGTCTTATATAAAATCCAGGTTTTTCACCTCGAGTTTTTAACTCAACATGCCAAAAAATCGTAAAAACCACGAAAATCTTTAATTTTTGTCAGGTACTGTCGATTTTAACCCTCATGAGCTATTTTCTTCACCTTACAGTCTATGATTTGAAGCCAAATCAATTTTCTTTATTTTGAGCCCAGTTATGTCTCTGTGCACCCAATTATTTTCGAAATCAGCCCTTCCTTGTGATCTCCAGACCCCACTTAATATTTTAATACCACCCCTGGAATCATATTCATATAAGCAACATATTATATAAAAATACTCCGTTAGGCCTCCATTAATTGAAATTTCATGACCTCTCTTGAAATATCTGCACTCGATATTTTAAGATTTCTCTTGGCATATGCATACTGCTTAATATTTCAAAACCTCCATTGATATTCATGTTTCATCTTAATATTTCAAGACATCATTTGGAATTTTCAGACCTCTGTTTTAATTTGAAGACCTCTTTTGACAGTCTCCAGACAGTCTTCATATTTCAAGCCCTCCCTTGACATCTGTGGACATCCCTTTATATTTCAAAAAATCATTTTGAATATCCAGACTTAACTTGACATTTCAAGACATCTCTTTATATTTCAAAACCTGCTTGAAATTTCAAGACCTACCCTGAAATCTCCTTGATAGCTTAAGTTCTCCCTTCATAGTTTAAGTTCTCCCTTGATTTTTCTAGACCTCCCTTAATATTTTAAGACCTTTCTTGATATTTCACGATCTCCTTTGATTTTTTAAGACCTTGCTTGATACATAATGATACTTTACTTTAATACAGCAGTTGCTAAAATTGTTTCAATGTAACTGCCGGAAAAGGAAAACTTACTAAGGTAACAATACTTTTAATGATGTTACGTAAGTAAAGTTAGGTTAGGTAAGACGGGGTCATTCATCCGTAAATGTAGAAAAACATCTCACTTCAATTTCGTTGGATCCATTGTGCTTCCCAGAAAAAGGGAAGGACTGGGTAAGGTATAGGAAGGTTTGTACGAGTTGGGTTTCAGAATGTCTATAGGTTGCAAGGACGTAACTTCGCATAGGTCGTCGAAAAAATATTTTCCTAAAAGTGTAATTGTTCTTTTGGCTAGGCTTGGGCATTCGTAAATCAGATGAGTTTGTACCCATTCTATTTATAATGGTTTCTAAAAAGTTGTGGCCCTTTAGAATAGAAGGACAATTGAGGGCTGTCTAGTTGTAAAAGGAATTTTTTCTTACCTTTGGAAATATTTGGCCATTTCCCGTTACCCTGCCAACCACATTTAGTTTTGCATTTTCAATGCAAAGTTAATGGAATAGCGACTTGTAAATCATTGATACTCGTACCATAGGCCTCGGAAAAAGCATTGATCCGTTTTTGGCCAATTTGTCTGTCTTTACATATCCATCAATGTCACAGTGCCTTAGGAACTAACTTATAGGGTAACCGTGTTGGCTTCACTAAGTAAACGAAACCGCAGCAAGTACTTCTTTGAAAGAATCATGTAATGACGTTGGCAAAGGTCCCTTCATTGACTTGGAATGCACCCAAGGTGTATTTAACATACAACTTATTTTAGTTTAGTTCAACATCAACCCGATTTTATTGAAATGGGTTTTCAAATCAAATTTTCTTCGCTTGATAAATGTTTAAAAATAATAAAGTTTAAACTTTTGATTAACTTTTAAAGTTTAAAATTCCATTTCCCAAACAACTGCCATGTTTTTAGAGTGTACATGGTAAATTGTTTTTATTTGCATACTTTTCGAGGTCGTCAACTTAAACTTTTCCTTATTACAAGAAAATATCAGGTGCAAGTTTTCAAGCCATCAACATTTAATTTATTCGAATGATTTATCAGAAACAAAGCTTAATTGATATAAAAAATAAACAAAAGCAGTATTATTTTACAAATGTTTCTTTTTCAAAACTTTCCACGACCTGACACTACTTCATCATCAGCATTATCGAAAACATCTCTCCATAACAAATGCGACAAGTGCCAACGCATATCCAAGGACAAGCACCAAAAAAGCTGAGTACAAATCCTCAATCGTTAAGGAGCCTTCCTGACGTGCCAGTGCTTTCTTGCCACTATTGTTGCTACTACTGCCAAACTTTATTTCATACAACAACTCAAGATTCTTCCAATGCTGCAGCAGGCCAGCCTCGAAAATGCGATAGTTGAAGTCATTGTAGTGATTGTAAATGATAGAGCCCCGAGGAACAATGTTTGCTGTAAGGCTTATAACTATAGAATGAAAATGGTTTAAAAGTAGTTACATAGATTGAATAGAGGTTAGATATATATGTATATGTGTGTAATGTAGTACTTATAGCTCTATCTATAGATAATGTAGTACAGAAATAATACTGAGGTCGTGGTTGTGTGAAAATAACAAAAACAAAAGCAACAACAACAACAACTATACAAAAAAACAACTTTATTTTGTTGGTTTTTAATTAAAAGTTTTACATTCGCGGTGGTTTTCGAAAAAGCAAATCCTATTTGATTCACAACAACCAACGGTGTAATTGAAAATTTAACTTTAAAGCCAAATGCGGTGGAGGGTGACGAGAGCGAGAGCCAGTAAGAGGAGGGTAAATGGTAAAGCAGTGCGATTTGTTGTACCAACTTTTATATATGGTATTGAGTAAAAGGTATTTGTGCGAAGTCAATTGGATTTTTTCGGTTCGGTTAGTGATAGTTGAAATTTGGTTTGGATAAAAGTATAATATGCGAGACAGTGTAAAAGAACGCGGCGCGGCGGCGGCGGGAATATACATATCTATGTACGTATACAATTTACGCTACAGAGAAGGATTGGAATTTCGCGGGGAAAATAAATTGTAAATTGGAGTTTAAAAGGTTGAAAAGGGCTGCAAAGTTTTTGACACCCAGAATTGTTTTTCGTTTTCGCAAAAGGGAAAAGTTTTTTTTGTAAACGTTACATATAAAGGATTATATTGGTATAAGGATTTTGGAATAAAACAGAAAATCTGTGCGCGGGTTAATTAGTTTAGAGTTGATAGTATTTTAAGTTCTTGATTGGTATTTAAAATAAAAGGTATTGTTCTTTTTCTTTGTTTTGTTTTGTTTTTGTTAGTTCGTTGTTGTAATGAAAGTCTTGCCGAATGTGCTGATGATAAGTTTTAGACATGAATGTACCATTTGGAATAGAAATTTGTGTCTGAAAACATTCAATCATACAGTCTGGTTTGATCCATAAGTTCCTTATTTATTAAGGAATTGTTAGAATTAGGCTTCGCAAATGGAATTGGCTTAAGGCCTAATTTGTACGAAATAGGAAATAGTTTTATAATTAAAAGATTAAAATAAGAATATCTATAGCCTCAATAATATTAGAAATCCATTTATTCAAAGGTATTTTTGTCAATATAAGTCTCTTGAATCGAATTAAGGACTATGTACCTATGTGTTTAAAACAACAAGATAACTTTTTGGAAGAAGATCGGATTGTGTTGTTTCTGGTTTCATTTGATTTAACTAGAAAAATACACGACTGTCAAGTTAGCACTACATTTTTCGAAATTTGAAAAACTGAGTATGCAGTTAATTGTAGCTTTTTTGTTTAAAATTAGTTGTGGAAAGAAAAAAATTCAAAAAATTTGTTTTACTTTAATTTTTTTAATAAAAGTGCTAATTTGACACCGTGAGTCCAGGTATTAAGCAAGGATATTCGAAAATGTAACGATGCAATTAATTGTAGCTTTTTAGAATCTAAAAAAATATATAAAAAGTTAGAATTTCGGGCTAGAATTTTTTCAAATTTTGCCTTTACCTATCACTTAAAACTTTGATCATAGATTTCCAAAAATTTGGAAGAATGTTCAGAACAACCTGGAACAATTTTCAAAAAATCAATTTTCGAAAAAGGGGGGGCTAGGTCAAAAACAGTTTTCGGGTCTAAGACCCCCAATTTTGTGTGTTTTTCAAAAAAAACTTTGGAACAATGCGGAACAAACCAGAACAACTTTCTAAAATTGAAAAATTAAAAAAAGGGGTGCTTACTTCACGCACTCACTACATACTCCCTTCTTTAAAGAAATTAAAGGAAACAAAAATTGTTTTAATCTTTTTCTTTCCACAGCTAATTTTAAACAAAAAAGCTACAATTAATTGCATCTTTACATTTTCGAATATCCTTGTTTTATGCGTGGACTCACGGTGTCAAGTTAGCACTACATACCCCCTTTTTTAAAAAATGAAAGTAAAAAAAATGTTTGGAATTTTTTTCTTTCCACAACTAATTACCAACAAATAATTTTCAACTAATTGCGTACTTAGTTTTAACAAAATCAAAAAAAACATACCACTTTTTTTTAAAATGGTCGAGCTACAAATTTTTTTTTCCACAACTAATTTACAACAAAAAATCTACAATTAACTGCATACTCAGTTTTTTAAATTTCGAAAAATGTAGTGCGACTTGACAGTCGTGAAAAATGCTTCGAAAGCTTGTGCCACTTACAAAGATGATACCAAATGAATGCTTCAATTAGGTAGATATTATAATCTCTTCTTTTTCTTTTCTATCTTTGAGAGCGTATATACAAAAAGTTATGTAAAGATTAAATCTACATTATCAATCTAAAAGATAGCAATCTAGAGTTGAAACGTCATTTTTCGAATCAGTGGATGAGATAGGTTGGTAACAAAACTGTCGTCTTACAAGCTTCAACATACGATGATATACAGTGTTGGAAAAAATAATAGAAACAAATTAATGTCTTTATCATTTACGATACAAAATATTTTTTTAGCAATTAAGTCTTTTGTCATTTGCCTTTCTATATTGACAAAGTTGTTTTGTGGAAACAACTTTTTGTTTTCACTTAACGATAAAATTTTGAGGACAGTAATGATTTCGCTTGGAAAAAATAATAGAAACAAGCTATTTTAACTGTAATTCTAACGTAAGGATCAATTTTTTTTGTATGCAAATAGGCGTTTGGATTTTGTTTATAAGTTTGTCAGATGTTTCATATTCGATACTAAACAACATTTTTAAAAGTCATCTAGGATCTTAATAAATTGGGCCGTGAATTACATTAAACTACCTTTGAAAGCGAAGTGATGAAAAAACTAAGACAAGCTTTGAAAACGATGGTTGAAATTGCAAAAACCTTAAAGTGTTCGAGAAGAAAAAAGTATGTAAAACTTTACATTCAAGCCCAAAAAAAGAAACACTAAGAATATGTAAAAAGAAACAATTTCTTTCTTTAAGAGAACTCAAAAATAAATTAAACGTATCAGTGACAGCTAGAACAATAAGAAACCAACTTATTAAGGGTGATTTTTTAGCTATTATCTTTTTGGCAACACTGGTTTAAACAGCTGACGCACGTTGCGTATTTTGTTTATCTGTCAAACATTTTCAGTTTGCTCTATAATTTAACCATGAATCGTCTTACAAACGAACAACGCTTGCAAATTATTGAATTACGTAAATAAGCAGAATTGTCGATTTTGGAGTGAATATCAGAGAAAAATATGAATCCAGAAAAATGCACAGTTTAGTGCGGCTTATGGGCTGGTGGCATCATTGGACCGTACTTCTTTAAAGATGATGCGAATCGTAACGTAACTGTGAATAGTGAGCGCTACCGTGAGATGATATCCAAATTTTTGTTTGCCCAAAATGCAAGATCTTGACTTGCATGACATGTGGTTTCAACAAGACGGTGCCACATACCACACAGCACGCGCAACAATGGACTTATTGAGAGGCGAGTTCGGTGAACATTTTATTTCACGTTCGGGAAATTCGTGCGATTTAAGGCCTTTAGGCTATTTTTTGTGGGGCTATGTTAAAGCTCATGTGTCATGTCTATAAAGACAAGCCCACTTCAATTAACGCATTTGAAGACTGCATTGAAGCATTTATTCGTGAGATACCGGCTGAAATGTTGGAAATAGTATGCCAAAATTGGACTAAGTGGATGGACCATTTGTGGTGCAGTCAAGGTCCAAGGTCGATTCAAATAAAGATTTCATGCATTTTTTTTAATTGTATGCGTTTTTTTTTGAAAAACTTTCCTATAGCTTTTAAAGAATCACCCCTTAGAAGCAAGTACCGAAAATCAAATTTTACCAAATTTGTGTACTATTGAATTCTTATACAAAAAATACTGAATATCGAAAACAATATTTTAGGTGAGATAAAATAAGATTCAATACAATATTTTTAATTTTGGAAAAGCTTTTTGTTTTAGTATTGTTTTTTTTTAGGTTTTTATTTTGTGTTAAAAAACTATCGATTTTACTGAATATTGACAACAATATTTTTAAAAGATAAAATTAGTTGGAAGCCATAATCTCAAATTTTTGAAAAGATATTTGAGTCGAAAATCAATTTTAACCAACTTTTACTAAATTTTTTTGGGTTTTTATTTTTTGTCAATTCGATTTTTCTCAAAATGTTACTGAATGTTGACAACAATATTTATTAGATAAAAAGGTTTTTGACATTTTTTTTATTATAAAAAATAAAAACCTAAAAAAAATAGTACTAAAAGTTGTTTAAAATTGATTTTCGACTCAAATATCTTTTCAAAAATTTGAAATTATGTCTTATAAGAAATATTGTTTCAGCATTCGGTAAAATTTTGAGAAAAATCGAATTGACAGTATAAAAAATAAAAAAATTAAAAAAAAGTAGTTAAAGTTGGTAAAAAATTTTCTTTCGACTCAAATATCTTTTCCAAAATTTGAGATATTGGCTTCAAACTAATTTGATCTTTTTAGAAATATTGTTTCAACGTTCAGTAAATTTTGTACAAAATTCCAACAGTCCGTCTTTATCATAAAAAAATAAATTTTACAAAAAAAAGGTAAGCAAAATTGTTAAAAATTGTTGTTCGGTTCTAGATATCTCGTGAACAATAGAAGATATTGACTTTAAATTAGTTTCATTCATCCAATGTGTTTTTGTTTATATAAAAAATAAAAAAATTTCAGAAATGCTATTAAAATTGGTAAAATTAGGTTTCGACTAAAAATCTCGTTAAGTTGAAGTTACTAAATTAAATCTTTAAGAAATGTCTTTAAGGAATTCAATTTTAAAAATTTATTAAAGGGGACTTATGCTTCCATTTTCAGATTTCTATTTCTAGACAGATAAAAGAATAAGTACGTTTTCTAATGAAATGTTTTTACTTTAAAGAGAAATTATTAACCTGCTTCTTATTCCGAAGTTACTTCATTTACTTTTTCTTTGCACCATGTGTTATGAACTATGTCAAGATGCTATTAAATAGCCAAAGTCTGTGTCTTGAAAGTCTAAAACCCCTGTCAATCCCTGGTGCCATTTAATAGCCAAATTCTGTGTCTTGAAAATCTGAAACTTAAGATCAACGTGCTTAAATTTAAATTTCTGCAAAAATATACTTTTATTCAAAACAAAAAGTACTTAAAATTCAAGATCCTTAAATCTTCTTTAATTGCTCTCCAAAGTACCTATATACCCAGATTGACTTAAATATGAAAACAATACGTACTTGCCCTAAGGGCGTATACAAAGAAGATAAATACATTTTACAAATAAAAAACAAAACAAACAAACAAACGAAAAAAAGCACACCCTTACCAAAAAATAACACACACCAAATGGCTAAATATACTTCGCATGAGATATCATAAATGTCATACATCTATATAGGTACAAGGAGTTGAATAAAACACCCCGCAACATATAGTATGTAGCTATACTTTTCCTTATATATAATAACGAAAACAAGAACAACATTACAAATCCCCCCTTTAAATACTTACAAAACGGTTTTGTCTTATGATAGGAATATGTCTGCTCTGTCAAATATTTTGTCTTCTCCAGCAAATTATCTGCCATAGAGATCACCATAAACATATCCATTTTATTAGGATGAAGTACTCTTTGGAAAAACTCATCTCTTGACACGCCTTTCAATTTCTTAAGCAACAGTTGAAACACATCATCCGAGGGGAAAAGTTTTTTTGAGTTTCTTTTTCAAGAAAGTTAGAAAAAAAGAAAAAATAAATAAAGTGGTTTTGAAAATTTCACAAGAAAGGCAAAATAAAAAAAAAACTCACCCCTTTAAAAAGTACACAAAGTCTTCGAAAGCATAAATACTGAAACGGCTCCTTTGAATGGCATCAAATGGATAATCATAATCTTTGACATACATCGGCGTTAGGAACCCCATGACTATTTCAGCATTAAAGAGAGTTCCAAGGAGGATGCATGTCAGGAGCCAACATGCTACGATAAACCTCATTGATAGGGATTCCATAGGGAATCTTATCGACTGTCCAACATAAGCCGATGCAAGTTCAAAGATGAAACGAGTAATTTTCAACTCGAATCGAAGGACCTTTTTCACAAGTCCAGCGAATGCAACAACCGATATCATGACCACCAAGCTTAAAAGTCTGATCCAACTGCAAGCAATGAGCAAGATAATTTTGTATTGCGGAACTCGTCCTGACTTCGGTATCATGAGATTACACTCCTTGAAGTTGAGTGGAGACAAGAAGTCGAAGAAGTTTGAATTCTCATAGCTCCGGGGAATCAATGTGAGGTCACCAAGACCTTGAACAAGGTCGTTTCCAATTCCTGGATGGACAACTGAGGAAGTCGAATTGACAAAGAATTCAAAGCCAAAGTCAATATCCTTGGGAGTGTAGGTCACTAGACTTGCATTGAAATACTCTGCCAAAGGTTGTTGAACAAAGTGATAAGTTCCAATTGTCCTCGAACTATTTCGCCAATTGATAGTTTGTAATCCCGGATAAACGTCAATCTGGGGAATTCGCAACACTGTCCCATATAAATTTGCAGCTCTGTCAATGGCAATAAGACGTTTGTAATCCTCAGCAAGATATCGAATAAGAAAACGTTTCGTAAATGGATTGAAGCCATAAATAAATGTCCCATCGAGCACGAACACATTCAACAGTCCCGTCATCTTCCATAATTTACGAAACATCCATTTCCAACATGGAGTTTCACCCCTACTATCCCCATTCCCATCCCCACCACCATCATCGTCATCAATATCATTCGTCGTGTTTGTCGTAACATGCAATGCAACGACTACAATTTTTGATCGTTTGACAATAATCTCCTGTGACAGCTGATCCCGTAAAATTGGAATCACATTCTGACAGCTGTCATCGGTAAACATGACGAGCACAAAGTTATCTGGAAATACCGAACGAATTGGATTCCTTAAATGATGATTGTGATTGTGTTTGTGAATGAAACTCGAAAAGTCACCTTTTGCACTCACGTAACGGGGATAAACCATTGCACCGATGACATTCTCACCTGTGGCGTCATAGTCGTCGATGATGGTGGCTGAGGTGGAGGCATTGGCGGCGCCGTTGGTACTCTTGCTGATGGTGGAATTTAAGATGACATAAATGTCATTCGGCTGCCAGTAGTCGAGAATTCGATTAAGGATTCGTGCGAAGTCAACATCAACTGCAATAGCATAACTTGGTACAGATGATATAATATACAAATGGAAAACGAAGTATTTCACGACAATAATACCGAGACCGATTGTGGTGGTGCTCATAGTTTTAGTGATGAAATAGAAATGGAATTTTATTTAGGGTTTCCTTGTTTTTTTGTTAGATACGTGGGCTTGAAAAAGTCGGAATTGAATAAATAGTGAGGCTTGGGTGTTTATTTGAAACAAATTTCATTTTTTTTTCTATTCAAATATTCACATTTTCGAAGAGCTCAATGTATTCAACTTGTGCGAAAGCTATGTGCTGTCGAAAACGAGGCGTAGTCTGTCAATTGGCAGACAAAAGTGATAGTAATCACAAAAAGGGTTGGACCTTTCCGAGCCGAAGTGTTCAAACATAAGGCTACCTCAAGTGTCAAAAAGAGGTAGAAAACAAGAATAGCAGATTTTTTGTATGCATACATTAAAAATAATTGATAAAGTGTTTGATTAAGCTCTACAGTAATTGAATCTTAATGGACTAAAAACAAGTACCCGTGGCGTGATGGTTAGTTAATGCGTAGCATTGTTATGCCAGAAGTCTGGGTTTAATATCTACCTGTGAAAACTGCAAAAACATTTTTACTCTTGAATGTTATTGTCTTTTGGAGCAATTGATAAATCATCCAAAAGTAACTCTTGTCATATGAAAATAGTTATCTAATTAGCCGTTTGCATTCAGTATTTGAACTGTAGGTCCTCTTCATTCCTGACACTACTCACAAAGGAATCTATGAGAGTATGCGGACATGTTTCTTAAAAACCCCAGCCGAACTTTGACTGGTGGACTTAATTTATTTTGTATGATGGCTGTCAAAAATTCTGGGTGTTTTCCAAAATCATCACAGAATGATATAGCATTTACAACACGTTGAAAACATAAAATAGTCTTATGCTTATGCGTGTTCCATAATAATATGTGGCCATATAATCGTCCTAGCGAAAGAACTATTCGCTGTGTGGTTTATAAACTGACTCCACTGTTTTAAAAATCGGTCAACACCCTTACATTACGTGAAACGATTTCACAATGGAAACTTGGAAACTGATCTTAATGATAAGACATGAAGACAATACACCGGGGTTACCCTTGGGGAGCCTTAAGTGTTATTTTGATGCCTTTTTAGCGTTCGGATACCAGGAAAGGTCTTTTCAAACAATAGTTCGAAAAATGGCACGAAATGTAAAAGACTATAAGACTAAAATTAAATTTAAAAAAAAACTGGGATTTTCGTGTTTTGTTAAAAAAGTTGTCAGTTGAATTATTCTTAAATAAATTAAAACTTACCAACAATATTTTACGTCAAATGCAAATAGTTTTATTTCAAAATCTTTTTTTGTTAACGAGATTTTTAAAAATTTTAGCATAGTATTTCATAAAAGTTTTTATTTCTTATATAAACAAATACAAATTGGATGAATGAAATTAATTTGAAGTCAATATATTCTATTGTTCACCAATTTTGCATACTATTTTTTAAAGATTTTAATTTTGTATGAAAAAAACGGAAAAAATTTACCGAATATCGAAAACAATATTTTTTGTGAGATATTAATAGTTTGAAGCCAATATTTTTAAATTTTGAAAAGATATTTGAGTCGAAAGTAAAGTTTTACAAAGGTATAGTATTGTTTTTTTTTTTGTTTTTATTTTTTGTACAAAAAAAGTCAATTAAATTTTTCTCAAAACTTTACCAATTGTTGAAAACAATGTTTCTTATAAATTAAAATTAGTTTGAAGCCATAATCTCAAGTTTTTGAAAAGATATTTGAGTGGAAATCAATTTTTACCAACTTTTGTTAATTTTTTTTAACTTTTTAATTTTTTGTAAGAAAACTGTCAATTCGATTTTTCTCAAAATTTTACCAGATGTTGAAAACGTTATTCTACGTTGCAAAGAATTGTTTTGGAGATACAATTTTTTTGTTTTATTAAAATTTTCGAGGTTACAAATATTTTTTTTCAGTTATTTTTGTATTTATAAAAAAAACCGTTAATTGGATTTTTTCCAAAAATATATTTGTTTGGCATCACGTTACAATATATCACATAAGATTTAATTCAAGTCTCTAGAGAAATTGGTTTGTGAGATATTCAGGGTTAACCAAAATTTTCACCATTTTTTTTAAACTGCTATGGTAAAAAAAACACCCACTCAATTTTCTTGAAAGTCTTTTCTACATCTTTCTGCATTATGATCTGTATAACAAAATTTATTTGAAGTCGATATCCCTTGTGGTTCTTGAGCTATGGACGATGAAAAAAACTTCCCGAACGTACGAACGTACGTACACACGCACGCACAGACATCTCTCTAAAAATCTTTTATTTCGACTCTAGGGACCTTGAAACGTCGAGAAATGTCAAAATTTTCAATTTGACAAATCGGGCCGATTACAATAACTTTCTACATGAAGTTAATGATGTTATATCAAATACGATGACTTTGTAAAAGTGTTTTCAAAAAATTTTCTAGTTGTTAATAGCGTAGGTTACCTAAATGTATGCAATATTTTTTTGTTCTTAATTTAAAATTTCTATGGGACAACTTTTTGCACTGCAATACACACCAACAAATAATCTGATATGAACAAAAAATTACGTTTCAATGGATCCACTAAATCATTTTTTTCAGTGTGCTATTTATATTAATTTTTAATATTTAAAACGACTTAGTTCTTTACTAAAAATTCACTCGGGCGTATGCGGCATATTTAAAGAAAACGTATTTAAATTATTTGGCTTATCTACTTTACGGTTATGCTTCAAAAGAACTAAGAACCAAGGAGTATTTTAACTTTATTTACCAATTTGGCATTTTATATTTTAAAGTAAAGTGCAAAATAGAGGGTTTAGCTACGACTTAAATCATTTTATGGTTTTTCAAAACATTTTCAGACCTAAAAAATTTTAAAGTATTTTTGTAAACCACTTTTTTCCGACTAACAAGTTTCAATTTTGTTTAGGAAAATTTAAGCGTAAATGTTCGTGAGTTCTTAGTTTCCAAGTCCTTTTATGAACTTTTATACTTACTTATATTTATTTACTTAAGGTGCCGCTACCTGATCCGCAGTCTACATCTACTGCGCTGTCCTGTAGGTGAGGATTCGAAGACTTTCCGGGCCGGATCTTTGCTTTCCATGTGCTCTAAGTGACGCAGCCATCTTAGTCGTTGGACTTTTACCCTTCTGGATAAGTCTACGTCGCTATACAGCCCGTACAGCTTGTGGTTCCATCTTCTCCTCCTTTTTCCTCTCAAAACAACCCAAGGTGCTTTCATCCGCTTTTGTCATAGTCCATGCTTCTGCATCTTAAAGCAGGACCGGGATGATTAGGGTCTTATATAGCGACACTTTGGTCCCTCGAGAGAGGACTTTGCTACTCAATTGCTTTCTTATCCCAAAGAAAAAGCGGTATGTAAGAGTTATTCTTCATTTGATCTCAGGGTTGGTGTTGTTTTCTGCGTTCATAGCGGAACTAAGGTAGACGAAGTCCTTGACTACCTCAAAGTTACGCCTGTCGATGGTGACGTTTTGGCCAAGACGTCGAAGTTGTTAGTCCTTTCTTGGTGACAGCATGTACTTTGTTTTCCCTCATTAACCGCTAAACTCATTTTTGCCGCCTCTGTCTCAATACTCACAAAAGCCCCATTGACATTACGCTGAGTTCTTCCGATTATGTCAATGTCATCAGCAAATGCTAGTAATTGGACAGACTTATGAATTAATTTTTTGTAAGTAACCTGGCATAATGGTTAGTGCGTTGGACTGTCATACCAGAGGTCTTGGGTTCGATCCCTGCCTATGCCATCTAAAGTTGTATTCACGTTTGGATTCGGCCCCTCCATCCCTGACAAGAGTACTCGCACACAGGAATGGTTGAGAGTTGTAAGTCACTAGGTCCTAGTTCTGAACGGACTGTTGCATCACTCAATTTATTTTTTATGAATGAATTTTATATTGTTTTTTTATTTGCTTGTAAGAAATAACCGGAATACATTTTGTTTTATCCTAAATCTTAAAACATTTTATGAATAAGTTTAAACTTTTTATCACTTTTTCTCTTCAATCCGGACCATAGCGTCCATCTAGCTTACCTAAACAACGGAGTTTGATTCCAATTGATTGATTGATTGATTTTGTTCAATGTTATCGAACTATCCTGAACTAAAACTGAAAAACCAAAAGATCTTTTATCAAATTTTTATTAGTAAGGAACTTTTAATCATCACTGTTCTTAAAATTCATTTACTTAGTTGATATTTAAGAGGTGGTTCGAAAAAAGATCCGCATATTGGGTTCTACACCACCAACTCAAGCTTCAGCTCTTTCCTCATTATATATTTTCTGTAGTAAGAAATGTATTATGTTTTCAATTAAGATTGGAAGAAGTCTGCAGAGAAAAATATAAAATGTAGAAATTTCAAACACAAAATCGTATTTTAGATTCTCAAAAACAGTTAATTTTAAATTAAAAGAACATACAAATTAGGAATCAGTACAAGTATAACAAAAAGTTAAATTGGAAGATTAATATCCACAAATAGACAAAACACCAAAAACTAAACTCTTACGACTTTTGAGTTTTATTATGCTCTTCTATTTTTATATAGCTTCCCTTATTCTATTTAAATTAGTATCAAAAAGCATTAAGTCTATTTTAGGCTCGTTTATAAATTCTTTTCCAATTAAAATAATTTCCAATTTGTTACCAATTAAAATATTAAAACATCAAGAGATATTAAAATTATTTGAAAGGTAATCTTGTAATTTTCTCCTTAAGTACCATTGCTTCAATATAAAATAGGATTTTCTCTATTTAATCCTTTTAGGTTTAAAATGTCAAAATACCAAACCAACTACATTTATACCCTTATGAATAATAAATGTTCTTTAAAATGAATACAGGTATTGAGTTGAAACAAAAAAAAATATAGAAACATATGTTTGACATAACCAAAAACATTTATAAAATATCAAAAAGGACATTATATCCTTTTAAATCATATTTTATTTTCATAGTTGGATGACTTAGCATTTACACCTTTTTCTTTATGTTTAGTATTTTTTTTTCATAGCTTCCAATTTAGTATCCTCTGTCTGTCATGTCATGTCCTATTTTACCTTAGTGTAAAGGGATCATCATAATATTTCCCAAAAAAGGTTTTACATCTATCTGTGTCCTTGGTTAATCTCATTTAAGTCCTGAAACAGATTCAATTCAAGAAATTAATATGATTGAATTGCTTTTTGGGTCTTAAATTTGAAATCCCTTTTTTTGGTTTTCATTCGAGCACTACCACCACACCCCACCGCACCGACGGAAGGCAGTGAATTGTAATGACATTCAGTATAAAATTATATATCCAAGCGGTTAATGAGAAGATAAAACTAGAAATCCCTCAATGATGATACGACTCTATGTCCTTTGAATATTAATTAGAAATAGAATAGGAAAAGAAGGTTCCCTGCTTTGGATATTTCTTGTCAAGAATTTTTGTTGTTTTTGTTTTCTGTGCAAAAAGTCAAGTTTTTTTTCTTTTCAATTTTATTTTTAACTGTACGAAGGACTTCTTCTTAGGAAAATTCACTTAGAATAATCATGGCAACTATCTTCCTTGGTGGTAAAGCATTTATTTAAATTCCTGGATGGTACCTACCTATCTCTAAGATTTTCTTCTTTTTTTCTGAATGAGACGAACAAAACAGATTCTTAGTGTAATAGGAGAACGCACGCTTGTCTGCATTTGAATGCATAATTAAGATGGCAATGCCATTGCAATGGGAGCCTTTTGCACTATGAAATAAGTCATGCTGCTGCTGCTGGGGGTGCTTTTTCTTAAGTTTGCGTTCTTCTAGAATTTCAACTAAAAAGGGGTAAGGTCGCTTAGGAGCTGACGAGTCAAAGAAATTCTACTGGCCATTTAATTACTTCATGAAATGAAATAGAGTTGAATTGAAATTAATTGTATTTCAGCTAAATATATTTACCTACCATGAATTTGAATTTGAAGACTTCAATGAAAATGTGAAGGCCACTTTTAGAGATGGAAGACAAAAATTTCGAGATTCACAATTGTGTGAAATTTTAGCGCTAGGTTTTGATCCTTTGGAAAATAAAAAAGAAAGTGAATTCGGGAGAGAATATTAAAGGTTGCCTAGAGTGCCCTTTAACTTACGCTAGATTTGAGATTGGCGCCATTATTACAGCTAAGTATTGGTAATCTTGATTGATGACACTTGCTTTACTACAAACTACAAACAAAAGTGAACTTAAGACACTTAAGACATTATAAAGGGTTTCCAAAATAAAAGAGTGTTGGAAATCTGTAAAACAACAAACAATTTAAGTCTTGATCTCTCTCAGAATCTAGACAAACAAAGGGGGAAAAACGAATTAAGAAAGAGGCTGGGATGCGACCCACACTGATAACTTTCCATCCCGTCTGTCGATTTTTATTGCTTAAAAGGTTTGTAGGTTTTCGTGTTTTGTTAAAAAAGTTTACAGTTCATTTTTTCCAAAAGATTTTAAAATTACCAACAATATTTTGCATTTGATGAAATAGTTTGATTTCAAAATCTATTTTTGGAAACGAGATTTTTAGTCGAAAACCAATTGTTGTATAGTATTTCTTCAAAGTTTTTATTTCTTACATAAACAAATACAAATTGGATGAATAAAATGAATTTGAAGTCAATATCTTCTATTGTTCAAGAGATATCGAAAACCGAACATCAATTTTTACCAAATTTATGTACTATTTTTTAAGATTTTATTTTTTATGAAAAAACGGACTGTTGGATTTTTATAAAAAAATTTATTGAATGTCAAAAACAATATTTTGTTTGAGATAAAAATAGTTTGAAACCAATATTTTTAATTTTTGAAAAGCTATTTGAATCGAAGTAATTTTTTACCAAGTTTTATTAATTTTTATATTCCCATAGGAAGTTATTGTAATAGGTCCAATTTGTCGAATTGAAAATTTTGACATTTCTCGATGTTTCAAGATCAATAGAGGCGAAATAAAACATTTTTCGAGAGATGTCTGTGCGTGCGTCTGTACGTACGTTCGCGACGTTTTTTTCGCCGTCCATATCTCAAGAACCACTAGAGATATCTACTTCAAATACATTTTGTTTTATACAGATAATAATGCTGAAAGATGCAGAAAGGACTCTCAAGAAAATTGAGTTGGTGGTTTTTCTAGTATAGTAATTTAAAAAAAAGTGAACATTTTGATTAACCCAAAATATCTCACGAACCAATAACGCTAGAGACTTGAATTACCAACCAAATATATTTTTGGAAAAAATCAAATAAATGTTTTTTTTTATAAATAAAAAAAAAACTGAAAAAAAATATTTGTCACCTCGAAAATTTTAAGAACACAAAAAAAATGTATCTCCAAAACAATTCTTTGCAACGTAGAATAACGTTTTCAACATCTGCTAAAATTTTGAGAAAAATCGAATTAACAGTTTTTTACAAAAAATTAAAAACCTTAAAAAATAAAAATAAAAAAAGTTGGTAAAAATTTATTTTCGATTCCAATATCTTTTCAAAAATTCAAAATATTGGCTTCAAAATTATTTTATCTCACAGAAAATATTATTTTTGACATGGTAGGTAGGTAGGTAGAAATGGCTGTCCTGCTTCGCGCAGGACACAAATAGCGCTGAGTGCGCCGTTTTGATACCATACCTCGTGAGATTCTGATTTGAAAATGGGCTATTGATGGTGCACGTTCCGCACGTGCAGTCCATTTAGTGAGAGAGAAATAAGGGGGGAGGGGGTTAAAGCCACTTTGTGCTATTTAGGTATGAGATCAAATCTTTGATCTTGAATTCTGCGAGTTCCTCAATACCGTTGAAGAATTCCTTACCCAAGTGGAGTGCTCTTTTCCTGGCCAGGGCCGGACAGTGGCATAGAAAGTGTGGGACTGTTTCTTTTTCATCCCGGTTCTCACAGCTACGGCAGAAAGAGTTATGTGGTATACCCAATTTTGCCGCATGCTCCCCTACAGGCCAATGCCCTGTGCAGGTAGCGACAATCCTGGCTATGTCATGCCTTGGTTTGGAAATTAAATTGATTGATTTTGGTTTGTTATAGGCGGGCCAGATTTTCCTGGATATAACGCAACTCGTTAAACTTCTCCACCTATGATTTGCTTCTGATGTGTATTTGGTCAGGATATTGCCCTTCACAACTCCAAGAGGAGCATATACTCTCACTGCCAGAGAGTTGTGAAGGGCTGATCCTTGCCTAGCTAGCTCATCTGCCTTCTCATTACCCTCATAGCCCCTATGGCCCGATATCCAGATAAGAGTGACGCTCATATCCAGTTCCTTTAGGGCCTCTTTACATTGCTGGACCAGTTTAGAGGATGATTAAGCTGAATCAATGGCTTTAATAGCTGCCTGACTGTCTGTTAGTATAGCTACATTTTGGTTCTGACGGATATTTTTAAGGGCTGTACAAGCTTCCCTTATCGCCAACAATTCTGCCTGGAACACGCTGGCAAAATCGGGAAGTCTGTAGGTTTTTGAAATCTCAAGAGATTCACAGAAGACACCTGCACCAACACCGCATTCCATCTTCGAACCATCCGTGAAGATAGTTGTGTCGAAGTCTTCCGTCACAACGCCTTCCTCCCAGTCGGTTCTTGACGGGAGCAAGACTCTAAACTTCTTTGAGGTGTCTAGGGTAGGGATGCAGTAATCGGTGGTTGTGGATAGGATGTCTGATGGTATCAGGTTTGTTTGGTTGCAGTGCCCGTAAGATCTAGGTTTCCAACAGCCTATTTCCTTGAGTCTCAAGATACTGCAGGACACCTGATATTTGATAAAGAGGTCAATCGGAAGAAGGTCCAGGATGACGTTGAGTGCATCCGTTGGACAGGACCTGATTGCCCCTGATATCCCTACGCATGCATTTCTCTGCACCTTTGTAAGCTTGTTTACTATGTAGGCTTTGGTTAGAGCGGGCCACCACACAATGGAACCATAGACCAGTATCGGTCTTACAACCGCTGTGTATGTCCATTTTATCATTTTTGACTGGAGGCCCCACTTTTTGCCAAATGTTTTATTGCAGGCGTAGAAGGCGACACACGACTTTCTTACCCGCTCTTCGATGTTAAGCTTCCAGTTTAATTTGGTATCTAGTATTACGCCCAGATATTTAGCACTGGAAGACAATGATAGTGCTTGTCCGTTTAACCGAGGTAGAGTGAAGGGTGGTACCTTGGTTTTGGTGGTGAAAAGCATCAACTCGGTTTTGTTGCTGTTAACACCTAGTCCGCAGCTCGCAGCCCAGGTGCTTACTTTCTTCAAAGCCATATTAGTGATTTCACTGATCACGCTTGGAAATTTTCCTGAAACTAGAATGACCAAATCATCGGCGTACGCAACCGCTTTCACTCCGCTGCTCTCGAGTTTCACCAGAATGCTGTTCATGACCAAAAGCCATAGGAGAGGAGACAATACACCTCCTTGAGGTGTTCCTCTGCTGGCATATTTGGTACACGTTGAATATCCTAACTTTGATTGAATCCTCCTATTACTTAGCATGGATATTATCCACCTTCTAATGTAGTCCTCAACACCGAAGTCTGCAAGTGATTCAGCGATGGATTCAGTTAGGACATTGTTGAAAGCTCCTTCTACGTCTAAGAAGGTGGCTAGGGTATATTCCTTGAAATGAATTGTGTTTTCTATCGTTCTCACTACCTCGTGAAGGGCAGTCTCTGTAGATCTGCCCCTCATGTAGGCATGCTGCGAGTTAGATAGGCAACTACTCAGAATGCTCCTTATGTGAGATACTACAATTCTCTCCAGGGTTTTAAGAAGAAAGGAAGTAAGGCTTATAGGTCGGTAATCTTTGGCAGATTCATGCCCTCTTTTACCAATTTTTGGTAAGAAAACCACTTTTACCTGCCTCCAAGACATGGGGACATGGTTTAGTAAGAGGCAACCTTTAAAGATACTCTCGAGCCGTGGTACTACTAATTCAAGCTGATTTTGCAGCATTATAGGTAGTATTCCATCAGGGCCTGGAGATTTGTACGGCGAGAAGGTTTTAATAGCCCAGACTATATTTTCTCTAGTTATAAGGGCGTTTACCTGCTCTATGGAGGTTGGCATGTTGAAAGTCATATTGGATTCGATTTTTGACATACAATAAGTTATTTATAAGAATCCAATAATCTGTTTTTTCATCAAAAATTAAATCTACAAAAAATAGTACTCAAATTTGGTAAAAATTAATGTTCGGTTCTCCATATCTAGTGAACAATAGAAGATATTGACTTCAATTTAATTTCATTCATCCAATTTGTATTTGTTTATATAAGAAATAAAAACTTTTAAGAAGTGCTACTAAAATTGGTAAAAATTGGTTTTCGACTAAGAATCTGGTTATCTAAAATAGATTTTGAAATCAAACTATTTCATTATATGCAAAATATTGTTGGTAGTTTTTAAATTTTTCAACTGACAACTTTTTTAACAAAACACAAAAACCTACTTTTAAGCAATACAAATCGACAGATGGGATGGGAAGTTATCAGTGTGGGTCGCATCCCAGCCTATTTTTTTAGTTTTTTTTTATTTATAAAAAAAACCGTTTGTTGAATTTTTTTTCCAAAAATATACTAGTTTGGTATCACGTCATAATATATAATATAAAATGTAATTCAAGTCTCTAGCGTTATTTTCGTGAGATATTCTGGGTAAACTATGGTAAAAAAATACCCACTCAATTTTTTTGAAAGTCCTTTCTTCATCTTTCTGCATTATTATCTGTATAACTTAATTTATTTGAAGTCTATAGCTCTATTTGTTCTTGAGCTATGGACGACGAAAAAAACGTAGCGTCATACGCACGCACAGACATCTCTCTAAAAATCTTTTATTTCGACTCTAGGGACCTTGAAACGTCTAAAAATGTCAAAATTTTCAATTCGACAAATCGGACTGATGTGTACACAAGATTTGAATATACCTTGAAACTTTGATGTTATTTTTGTTTCCCAATCGAGGGTCTCTTCAAAGCCTAATTAGACAGTGTTGAGTTAGATATAATGTCCTTGTTAGTAATGGGGTCATTAGGTATAACACCAATGGCCTTGATAGCAATGAATACCAGCTTTCGGATCAGTTTGACGCTTGTATTGTCAAAGCGATTAGCAATTATATTACGGTAACTAAGCCATAGTAACTTCTCATTATTTCATTGTTTAGCACATTTTCAAAGACCACGTCAACAACAACTACTTCTTCAATGCTGATTGACCATCATTTTTCTCGAAATGATTACTACTCCTGTTAACACATTTCCTTATACGGGCCCTAACACTGATGTAAATTTGATATCACCCCATGAGTGAAGGACATGAAACACTATTTATTTCGAAACTTGATCCAATAACGAATGCTTTTGATGTGAAATGTTATATTTATTCTAAGATTGGAACGCTAAATTTTATGATTTTAGAAAACATACTACATTGTCATTTTTCTAAATATAAAAAAAAAAAAAAAACAAAAGCAGCTACACACATTTCTGATTTACTACCAGAATGTAAACGGCCTCTGGACAAAGACCAAAAAGGTCTATTAAAATGTAAATAATAGTTCCCATGATGTTCTCATACCCACAGAAAACTGGCTGAATATTTCGTTTGTAGACACAGAGTTATTGGATTCCAGTTTTCAAATTTTTCGACGTGATCGCCATAATGACTTTACAACAAACTCATCAATTGCTTTGAATCTATACATGACAAAATTGAACATTTTGATGAACTTTTTGTTATTGGTGACTTTAATCTGACAAATCTTGAATGGGAAAAATCACCCATGATATAAACTGGAATAGCCTATTTTTGGCCGTCAATATTGATGACAGGTCTTTCCTTTTTATGCATTGTTATTTGATTGTTTTTTAAAAAACAATTTCGTTATGTAAAGTAAGTCATTTAAGTAAAACTTCACCATACTTTGATCAACATATTAAAACTTCCAAGAAACAAGGCTTGGGTGAAGTTGAATCTATCCTGAATTAGTGAAATTCAAATTGAAGGTACTAGACTAAGAGATGAATCTTGTAGCTACTCTTATATTCTTTATTCCAGCTTTATATCTAATACTCAATATGATTTTAAATCTAATCCACTTAATTTCTGGAAATATGTTAACTGAAAAAGTCCCTGGTGGCAATCAAGATCAGATTGGTAGGTCTATGGCTACTGGTAGCTTTTAATTCAACAGACAAAATCGGTTTTGTTGGTGTTAGTGGTGGAGCTGTGGCTGAAGATTATATTACCTCCATGCCACTGGACAGATCACATAGTGGTAACTTACCTACACCCGTGTGCCCTAGATGTCAAACTGAAATACCTAATAGTTATCTTATGATGTGGTGTTGTAATATTAGAAGATATTGCCTTTGTCACTGGAGGCTAATAGCGGCGACGCGACGATGCCGATTAGACTTCTCTTTGTGAACGTGGCATTTAACGCTTTATTGAAAAAAATCATACAAACGTTACATAAATTTAAAAAAAAAATCTTTTACAATTTAGAAAACCTTGACTTAGCGAAAATTATAAGTAGTTCAAAGTTTCTAAAGAGAAATCAGAATTTGGAATGAATGAATGAATGAACCTTTTACAATTTCGAAAACCTTGACTTAAGCGAAAATTATAAGTAGGTAGTTAAAAGTTTCTAAAGAGAAAACAGAATTTGGATGTATCGCCCCTATTGTATGTAGTTAAATTCTGACAATCTTTTAAGATTCAAATTGAAGAATCTAACCATTCTTTTAAAATAAAAAGAAAGCAAGTTTGTATGGTTGAGGCGCAAAGAGCTCGTAATTCTTCCAAAATTCTAAAAAGTAAACAATTTTGACCTTGAAATTCTGAAAATCAAAAAAGTTATGATTTCTTATATACCTACATAAAGGCTATAAAGATTTCCTGCAAATTACACCCAAAAAGTTTTTGCTGTATTATAAGAAATGAATTTGAAGATTTAAAAAGGCCCACTTTAGAAATACCCATACATTTAAATTTCCCTCCCGCAACTCTTAGACCTCTAAAATTGTCAGCTGTTAAACTAGGTATTTCTTTTTTTAAGTTACGAACAAATTTCTGTTTATATGGCGGAAAATAAAAATCTGTAGTTAATTTTGAGACATCATTTATAGCTTCAAAAATACCCCATCTCCTTTTGAAAGCGATCATATTTTGGAAAAATGTCTCTTCAATCTTATACCTCAACATTCTTACATCAAGCCTACCGTGTAAACCCTTTTAAAAGCAAACCACAATATTGCCCCATTTAAAGTTCTTCAAAACTCTCATCTTATTCTTAAACCCTCCTCATTTTGAATATCCTTTAAAAGAGTTTAACCAACCAACCGCATGCAACAACAAAAAAAAAACGTAAAACCTTACCAAAAACTACTGTCACATCTCTGTCAGACCTTTACACTTTCACGTCTTATACATACACAAAAACCAACACACAAAACCCCAGAAAAAGCAAAAAAAGAAAAGGCTCAGTCGAATTAATCCTTGCCGCATAAATTTCAATTCCTTCGCATTCGCATTTCACTTCCGTATTCTTTTGGTGTGTGCTTTTTTTGTTTTGTTTTGTTTTTGTTTTGTGATCTTATTCCTTGCGCGTTCATGTTAATTACGGTAGTATAGCAAAATAGGAAGAATCCTTAAGCGAAAACAATAGAGAGTAAGACTCAAGAAGTCGCAGGGCAAAACTGTTCCTTTAGGTACGAGTAGGTACCTACCTAGAAAGGACAACGCTAAGTAAACATTTACAATCACAAATTAATCTTCCTCCCCAACACCACCACCCCGCCGCTATTATCCTGATCATCTAGCCTTTTCGACTGTTTTTCCCATTGAATGTCAAAAAGGAAGAAAAAGAAAAAAGCGAGAAAGAAAAAGACATGGGACATAAGAAATGCACACACCAAACCTTCCGCGAAAAAGGATATGTTATGTGAGCTTCCGCTTTTGTTTTATTCTTTGTCGTTGTCGTCGTAGTCGTAGTCGTAGTCATAGTTGTAGTCCTCGTCTTCGTCCTCGTTGTTGTTGTTGTTGTTGTTTTTGTTGTTTGTCGTCATCGTGTTGGTTGAAGAGGCTAAGATAAAGTTAATTAGACGACACAACCTTATGCGCCAGCCATTTTGGAAAATAGCGCGATGCCACAAGGAAACACAGGACAAGCTGCTCTTAGCTAATAGTTTTACCGTTTGTTCCTGTTCCCTGGGCACATAGTGTCGGTGTCATATGCTAGGTTAGTTGTTGGGTAGGTGCATAGCATATGCCCTGGCCATCCCATCTCAAACCCTCCCCTTCTTCCATTCCCTCTAGTGCAGTCGTAGTGGCAGTGCGATGGGAATTTTTCTAATGTCGACCTCATTAAAAGTTGCAACATCCTTAAATTCTTCATTTGTGTTTGTTGTCGTAGTTTTTCGCTTTTTGTTTCTCTCTCTTCCTTCTTGTCGTATGTCCCTGTGGCTTCATTATATCCCGGATAGTGCTTGAGCAAAAAATAAGCAGAAAGATGAAAAAAGTACAGACAAAATTAAAAAAAAAGAACGAACTCAGAGTTTTCGAGAAAAAGGATTAATTTCGAGGACTTCGTGTGGAAAATGAAGAAGCGTTGTAATAGAAACCATTCTCAGTTCCAAGTCGTCTTACACCAAAGAAACAAGTGAAAGAGGGAAAAATGCGGATAGGGACAAAAGGAAGGATGGTTTGGCAAGGAACAATTTTGCAGTGCGGTTGATACTAGTGGCAGTTTCCTGAAAAACTACCTTCAGTGCCAGCTCCATCGCCTGCCATAACCGTTCCTCCACCATTCTTTACATACCATACTTTATATCACTTGTTCTATATTTGTCTATAACTTTTACCACTGACGTCATTCTTACAACTGTATAATTAAATTTCATTTTATTATGTGTCTTGAACTAAAGTTTGTGTCTTAAAGTAAAGTTTGTTTTTTTTTCGTCAACTCTTCTTATTTTCCTTGTTTTCTTTCAAGACTATTATTTTTAGAGGGTCACGTACTTTCAAGCACGAAAAAAGGACATTCTCACTCTCTCCTTGATTCTTTTATCCCATTCCCTATTTACTATTTCCCCAAGGTAAAACCAAAGAACGTAAAGAAGCAGGTAACAAGTTGTTTGTTTTCAACCGTGTCGTCGTTGTCGTTGTCGATGATTGAATCTTGTATAACATAACGATCTTAACGTTTTTTTTCGCAACTTGAGTTTTCTATACATGACGCATTGTAACTTCCCAAAGGGACATCATTAAAATGTTTGTAATGTCCACCAATTTTTGAACTTTTTAAGGATATCAACAACATGATGAGATAAGTTTGCGATGTACTAATTTATTCATGGCAGGTGTGGGGCTTCTAAATTAAACTAATAGTTTCAGAAGGTTTTCACGTGGACTTATATTCTTATACATGTATACCAACTTTGTTAGAAAGCAAAGTTGTTTTTCAGGTAAATGGTGTTTTTTTTACGCCAATGGTAGTGTCACTTCGACGTTTTTGTTCTTGCATGAAAATGACAGTCAGGTCAAAAACTATTAGTCCTGCTAATTGGCAAACCCATCAGATGGATATATAGCAAACGAATTCATAGTTTTGTTATTAAAATAGCCTACACGTCACCATTTAATTATATTAAGTTCAATATTTAACACTAATTAACATTTAAATTCTCAAAATCGAGAAATAAAATGCACGACTGGGTCGCACGAACTTACTCGTGTATTTAAAGAGTCTGTTTAAAAATATTCCCTGCATTTTAAAATTTAAAAATGTACCTGCAAGCAAGATTGTTTTCAAAAATTTAAACGTCATTTGATTTCCAATAACGAAAACTTAATCTTTCAAAACTTTTATTTGAAAATCGTTAGAGCGATTTTTTTTAAATTAATTTTTTTGTATGTATGTATGTATGTATGTATATAAAATTTTTCAATTTCAATTTCAAAATATTGTTGCCATACCAACTTATAAAGAGCTTATTTATATAGGTTTTACATTTCAATTTCGTAAAAAATGATAACCTATTTTCACGATATCGAATTAAAAAAAAAAATAATATTTTTTAAAAACCAAAAATAAAAACAACGACATTAAGACAGTATAAGAGCACGTGCAGAAAAAAAATTGAAATCGGTTGATCAGTTTTTGAGAAAACTTAAAAACAAAATAACGGTTCTATACGGGGTCCCTTCTGGAGCAATTCCAAAATATTAACTTCCCTATAGAAGTCGCCCATAGCTCAAGAACCAGTAGAGCTATCGACTTCAAATACATTTTTTTTTACAGTAAATAATGCAGAAAGAGGGCATGCTGCAAGGGTGCAAGGTGGATTGGGTGCAAAGTGGGGAGGGTGAAAAATGCGGTGGGTGCAAGATGGGGTGCATGCAAAGTTTCTCTTGCATTTAAATAAGCTGGATTTAAGAAAAAATTATTTATCCTAGGTATATCTTAATCCATATTCGATTATTATTATCAAAATAAGACTACGTAAATACTCAAGCAAGGAAAAATAATTTAATTATAAGATTTTTTTTGGTAATTTTCAATTTTCTCAAGAACTAGAAGACATACAATCATCTGGTTTTCAGTTTTTGATCAAAAACAAATAAGAGCAATGAATTTAAAAAAAAAACAATAGTAGATAATCTTAAGGTTTTGAAAAATTACACTTTAAACCTTATTTTTAAAATTTTGTGTCCAAATTTTGAGTTTAAAACAATTTTTTTCAAAAACAATGCATAGTTTTGACTTGATTTAAAAACAAGCTAATAGACAAAAGTATTGGATTTAAAAAAATATATAATACTTAATTGTAAGTATTAACGTTATTTTTAAATTATTTTTTCCCATTTAACGTACATATTTTTTTAAATTGCCCCTACCGCCTAAACTGGGAGAGATAGACCCCCCCCTCTCCCATAATAAAAAATGTTTGTTTTTAACTGTTCCGTCATTAAACTTTGTAGCCTGAGTTATCGTACTCTCCCCCTCAAGAAAATTTAGTTTGTGTTTTTTTTTACCATAGCAATTTAAAAAAAAAGGTGAAGATTTTGGTTAACCCAAAATATCTCACGAACCAATAACGCTATAGTGACTTGAATTAAATTTTATATTATATATTGTTACGTGATACAAAGCAATTATATTTTTGGAAAAAAATTCCAATTAACGGTTTTTTCGAATTGACAGTTTTTGTACAAAAAATTAAAAACCTAAAAAAAATTTATCAAAAGTTGGTAAAAATTGATTTTCGACTCAAATATCTTTTCAAAAATTTGAGATAATAGCTTCTTACTAATTTTAACTTATAAGAAATATTGTTTTCAACATTCGGTCAAATTTTGAGAAAAATCGAATTGACAGTTTTTTTTTACAAAAAATAAAAACTTAAAAAAAAACAATACTAAAACTTCGTAAAAATTTACTTTCGACTCAAATAGCTTTTCAAATAATACAAATATTGGCTTCAAACTTATTTTATTTCACAGAAAATATTGTTTTCGATATGCAGTAATTTTTTTATAAAAATCCAACGGTCCGTTTTTTCTTAAAAAATAAAATCTACAAAAAATAGTACACAAATTTGGTGAAAATTGATACATATAGACAAACTTTTAAGCAAGACCAATCGATAACCGGGATAGGAAGTTATCAGTGTGTGTCGCATCCCAGCCTCTTTTTTATTTGTATTTCCTAATTAAAAATTGAACTTAATGAAACCCAACATCTGCTTATTTCTTGCCTTTAAGGTGGTGCTAAGTTTACCGGGTCAGATAGTTTTGTTCATATTATTTATGCAAACATTTTTTTTGATCTGTAGAAAATTTAAAAAAAATCGGAAAATCATTTTTCTACAAAAAAAGCTAAAAAACACTACTAAAAATTAGTTTAAAATAGATTTTCAACTCGAATATATCGATAATTAATGAGGGCATTAACCACAAAATTATTTCATTCTTTTCAAAATATTTTTCAAAAAATTAGTTGAAATTGGTTTTCGAGTAAAATATATCTGAATACAAAGCTGATAATCAAACTTATTTTAAAATATACGAAATATTGTTGTCAGCTTTAGTTAAGTTTTTAGAAAAGTCTTATTAACAATTTGTTTTACAAAAAAATAGAAACTTTTAAAAATGGTTTTCGATACGAATTTTGTAAATCAATCAAGCACACTTTTGGTTAATTCACGATGTTGCCCAGAAAGTTACAGCCAATAGTTATCGCCATTTTGAGTGGTACAAACTGTTCAATGACAAAGGAAATATATTTGAAGACGATCCACGACCAGAATGACCATTAGCACCCAAACAACTAATGACATGTCAACAAAATCAAAGAATTCTTACTTTAATATTGCCGTCAACTACTGACCTTGTCGGTGCAATGCAAAGATCAGTGAAAACCATTTTCAAAAAAGTAAAATTTTAATTTCTACCAAAAACTCTTAATTTCTTCCTTCATAATTCTTGATACTTTAACCTGCGTATATTGTTTTTAAACAACAGCATTTGCCTGGACTCATTAAATATTTACAAGATTAATTCATTTTGGAAAGTGATTGATTACATCTCAGTGAAAGTGATTTTTTAATTGTCCTTGCTGGCATACAGTCACACCATCCCTATATAATATAGACTGCACAACAGCCAAAAGGTTTTCTTTATTTGAATTACACTTAAACCATAATAAGCAAACTCTTCAAAAACGTGCGGTCTTTTCAGTTGTCTGCTGTCAAGGAGCTACATAGGGTATAGAAAGCTAGATATCGTTTTAATGTAGGTATAGGTATATAATGGTAGAGTACAGCCATATGTAGAGGTAGAGGTATAACAATCATTTGTCTTTCATAATCTACTTCCAGCTAACCCCTTAACCACTCTCCTCAACCAACATATTGTGTTAAAAATATCATTTCCATTTCCTTATCCTTGGAGATTATCTCAAGAGAAAGGAAAACACAATCCTCGAAATCGTCGTCTCCGTTGTCGTTGTCGTCACACGTCGCTCGACAGAAATACAATCATGTATGTATGTGTATAGAAATGTAGGAGTACAAAAACACTGTATGCCGTTTTATTTTATTAAGCCCGATTGGATGTCAAACTCATTAGTATTCTCTAATTTCAGCTTTAGGCTTTATTAGGCTGGAAAGACTTTTCTCAACAGATCCATAGCAACCTGAGCTTTAGTCACTCAGTCAGCCACACGCAAACACATACATAGAACATACATCGAGGACATCCCCTAAGATACACGTACATAACATAATGTGTTTTGCTAATTGTAAGGTTGTTTAGAGGGGGGTTCTGATGGTATGAGGTGTCTAGTGTACTGTGTTTACTGATGAAAGTGAGGCTTGCACGCAATAGCAAATATTCATTGGTTCATGCGTTCGTTTTCGTTCATATGGGGATCGGGATTCGGGATATATGATGACTTCCCCCTTGGCTTTATTTGCAATTCATTGCTTTTATTCCTTTGAATATTTTTGTATCTGATGTTTTTTCACATTTTCTTTTTTCTTTTTCTTTTTATAATGACGCATCTAATTATTTTTTCTTTTTTTTCTCTCATATGAATTATTTTTATTTCGCAATGCGATAAGAGGTAAAAAGAGGGAAGGAAATGATTTGCCAACAAATCGCTTGTCGTTGTCGGTGCGATAGATTTAAAACTCATTTGTTATGTCCTTTACGCACTAAAAGAAAACAAAGAACAATTTAAAGAAACAAAAATAATAAGAGAATGCTTGAAAATCTGATTCAACTTCCTAGGGTGCGTTTATGATGAAGCTATTAGTAATGATTTGACTATGTTTGCTAGTTAAAACTTTTGACAAAAAAGAGGCTGGGATGCGACCCACACTGATAACTGCCCATCCTGTCTGTCGATTTGTCTTTTAAGCAAGGTTTGTAGGTTTTCGTGTTTTGTTAAAAAAGTTATCAGTTAAATTATTCTAAAAAAATGGACTGTTAGATTTTTATAAAAAAAAATTACTGAATGTTAAAAACACTATTTTTTATAAAATAAAATTAATTTGAAGCCTATATCTCAAATTTTCGAAAAGATATTTGAGTCAAAAATCAATTTTTACGAAATTTTATTAATTATTTTTAGGTTTTTATTTTTTGTAAGAAAACTGTCAATTCGATTTTTCTCAAAATTTTACTTAATATTGACAACAATATTTTTTAAAAACTAAAATTAATTTTAAGCCAATGTCTCAAATTTTTGAAAAGTTATTTGAGTCGAAAATCAATTTTTACTAACTTTTATTAATTTTTTTTAGGTTTTTATTTTTTGTAAGAAAACTGTCAATTCGATTTTTCTCAAAATGTTTACGAATGTTGAAAACAATATTTCTTATAAGAAAAAATAAGTTACAAGCCTTAATCTCAAATTTTTGAAAAGATATTTGAGTCGAAATTTAATTCTTACCAACTTTGAGTAATGTTTGTTTTTAGGTTTTTATTTTTTATAAAAAAACTGTCAATTCGATTTTTCTCAAAATTTTACTAGATGTTAACAACGTTATTTTTTGTTGTACAAAATTGTTTTGGAGATGAAATCATTTTTTATTCGTAAAATTTTCGAGGTGACAAATTTTTTTTTCAGTTTTTTGATTTATAAAACATAAAACGTATTATTTAAAAAAAATGAGAAAGAGTGTAGGAGAGAAAAGGGAGCCCTGGGGCACACCAGCGTTTATTTTGTGAAAATCAGACTTAAACCCGTCCAATACCACTTGAATTGAAAGGTCCGAAAGGTAATTTCTAGCCTAACAAAGAAGAGATTCATCAATACCAAAAGCACGCATTTTCGATACGAGAGCTAGATTCCAAACTCCATCAAATGCCTCTAAAATATCAAGTGCAATAATTTTACTTACTCCAAATTGATGTAAAGATTTGTTCCACACTTTGTTCGGTGAGATAAACCATGAGATCACCAATGGACATATTTCTACTGTCAGTCATTAAGAAACTTTTGTTCTTCAAGACATTTCTTAAACTGAAAATTGATCAGCGTTTCCATAACCTTGGAAAGAAGGGAAGTAAGTTCAATTGTACGATAGCTAGACGGTGAGAAGGATTCGACTTTTTTAGGGACAGGCTGGGCTTTTGAAAAGAATAGGACAGGTGGAAAAGCTTACGCACTGGTTTTGCCAGCGTTGAAGAACACCTCTTCAAAACAATAGCGGGGATACTATCCGGTCCTGAAACCATTTCTATTTGAAGGCCGCTATTTCTTATATAACAAGGGGCATTTAATATTTTACGAAAGAGTTTGGTTTTCAATTTTTGGTTGGTTTCAGCATTTGTTTTCTTTAAACAGTCCTATAGTTCGATTCTATATGTCCAAATGGGTTTTAGTATTTGGTTGCAATGGATATGCCAGATATGCACCAATATTTCAGTATCATCAGCGAAGTTGGCCATGATAGCGTTAATATACATATTTTGGAATGTCCCTTGTATATAAAAGATAAAAGAATGATCCTATTACACTTCTATACAATAGAGCGGCTTCAATTTTCTTTAGTTCAGAGTAATTTGATCGTACTGTGCTCTAAAGAGTCGGTCCGTAACGTATGATTTCAATATTTCGTAGTACTGCCTAGAAAGGTCCGTATGCAGTTTGTACTTATGTCTCAAGCAACAAACTTGGCTTATCATAGAATGTTATTTCTAAATCCAAACATTAGTTCGGAATTAGTCTTCTTTCTTCTATTACTTTACTGAACCTTTTCAGTAGCAGCTTTTCCATATTGATTTGAAAGACCTTGGTGACTTAGATATAACAATGACTTCTAAAATTTTTCCGTCATGTGGAATATATCTTGACATTGGAGTTTTTTGAAGGCTGTTGAGTTGAGGCCTTTTTTTAAAACCTAAGCAGTTACCCTGTTGATTTCTTATTAGATAACTTATGTTCAGACCTGCATCTTACTTCCTTTAGCGTGACAAAAAGAATTGTACATTCGTCATTCTTATCAACGAATTGTAATTTCTGTAATTTGGGTCCATTTGTGTTCACCCCAAAAGATTTAGATTAACACTTTTTAAAATTGAGAGAACTTACTTACTTACTTAAGGTGGCCCTACAGCCTAGGGTGGATCTGGGCCTCAATCAACATGAGTCTCCAGCCAGCTCGGTCCCTAGCTAGCTGGCTACAATTTGGCACTCCAAGTTGGTTGAGGTCTTCTCCCACCATCGTGCACCACCGGTGCATGCGCGATCTTCCTCTACTGCGCCGTCCCTCGGGGTTAGATTCGAGACCTTCCGGGCTGGAGCGTTGATGTCCATTCGCTCCACATGACGTAGCCATCTAAGTCGATGGACTTTTATTCTTTTAACCAGGTCAGAGTTGTTGTTCAGCCTGTACAGTTCTTCGTTGTATCTTTTCCTCCACTCTCCTATGCAGACGGTACCAACAATCACTCGATGATCATGGGATAGTGAGTGTCTTATAGATGGTGATTTTAGATGCTTGAGGGAGGACTTTACTACTTAATTGCTTTCTAAGTCCAACGAAGCAGCGATTTGCAAGAGTTATTCTTCTTTTGATTTCAGCGCTGGTGACATTGTCTGAATGTTGGGAGAATTTAAGCCTTGTAAAAGCAGAAGAATGTAAGAAACAGATATGGCTGAGAAATGTGTAGCGTACATATGATCATCAATCCGGATATGTAAGATGCATTATAGAGAAAATAGGTTTAAACGAACTTTGCCATGGTCATGGTTGTTGTAAGCTACATGCTGAAACTTATTAAAAAAATGTCAGAGTCGTAATTTACGAGTACGCATTATAAAAAACTGTAATTTTATGTCAACATTACATTATTTCAATCTAACTTTCTTAAGAGATCCGAAGTTCATGATTATAACCATTCTATGGTTTGATTTGAAAATAATAGCACTTTCGTATGTCTATTAACGCCTCAAACCCCCATAACATCACAAGTTCTCTGTGTCAAAAACTTTCTTTTAAATCTTATAATACCCTAAACAAGAAGACGACTAAGAAGAAAATGCGACATTTAAAACAAAACAAAAATCACAAAAAAAAACTAAAACAAGGAAAAGAAGCGAAACATAAATCCAAACAAACTTTGAAGGATTTATTGTCCTTTAATTTGCTTTGTCTACATCGATTAATGGGGAGCGATAGCAAAAGCAAAAAACAAACAACTATGACGACGACAAAGCTTCAAAAGAAACACGAAACAAAACGAAACGACTACTAACTGACGACAACAGCAACATAGACGACGAACGACGACGATAACGGCAACCACCCTTATAAAGTAGAGGGCGAATAAAAATCTGGTATATTAGGTTGGTATAACTTCCTACGTAATATTTCAAAAAATAAAAAATGAATAAGCTGCAACTTGAAGACCTTTGATGGTTGATCAGAGATCTAAGAGAGCCATTTTCCTATAAAAAAAAGGACCCTTCAAAGGACCAAAACATAAAATATAAACCTATAAATATACCTATTGAGGCAGGAAGAAAATATGGCTTGGCGGCAGGCAGTAGGCGAAGCACCCTTCAAGTTCAAGTAATTTAAATGCAAATTTGATTCTCTATTGTTTTTATACTTACGTTTAAAACCGTTCAATGTAAAAGATACTCCAGAAACAATAATATAATTGGCTTAAAATGGTTTGAGGAGACCGTGAAAATCAAATCACAAGAAAATCCCCACAGACTTGGATTGTATCCGTGTTCCGTAGCTATACACGAATACTAAATTCCTTCCACGCAGAATTAAGTGGATGTCTCTTGTCCATTCAGTCCATCCAGTCCACCAACCAATACCTTCAATTTTGTATTCTTTGTCATTTGTTACAATCATTTTTGTTTTGTTTTCTTTTTTGATTGTGGATATAGCAAAACACTTTTGTCGTCGTAGTCGTCGTCGACGAAGTACAAGTAATATCCTTGCTAAAAGAGGCTCATTACATATAAGAATGTTGGCCTTTCAGAATATTATACCTACCAACCGGATGGACGGCTGGCTGGCTGGATAGCTGGCTGGATGGCCAACAAATCCGAGAGTCGAGAGGACCATCAGGACCTACGTATACGAACACACAGATGTCTAGTGGCAGGAAATACGTTAGGGGAATCGTTTATTTTTTTTGAGCAGTGGTGTGGAGAAATGTGTTTTGTTATTTTTTAATATACATTTACACATAGGGTGGTGTCATTTAAGGGAGAGCAACAGCAAAAGCAAAAATAAAGTCCAAAGAGACCGCAGGACATTAAAGCATTTTAGAAGTTGTTGTTCTTGTTCTTGTTGTTGTTGTGTTAAATTTATATAAATACGTACTTTGTGGGTCGATTTTAAATAAGATAAACCTTCGGATTTTTCTTAAAATGTTATGGAAGTTTTAAAGGTACTTAAAGTTTTTATTTCATTACCAATTTTGTATAAAATTATAAGAAGAATCCATATTTAAGGTAGCCTGATTTAGGATTACGTAGCTATAAGATTTTGACTGAGGGGTGTGATGGTAGACAGTGTTTTGTGATTGTATTGCTTGGCTTTTTTGGGGATCTGTCAACTGTAGTTGTTTTTGAAAACCACACTGCTCGGAGAAGATTAATAACTTTGACCAACCCTACTAATCTTCTCCTTTCTTCTGAGCTTAACTCATAAAACATTAATGGTTGGATTTCAAAAATTATGAATAAATATTTTCACTTTGATTTGAATTAAGACTTGCCCTTATTTTTGTTTGAATTTGCTTGTAAAGTTTTAAAAATTGTGCAATTTTTTGCCTTCTTTTTTGTCGTAATTTCAAGTTGAAGTATGCAGTTGAGGTATGTATCATAGGATACAAATATCCCCATCAAACTGTAAAAATCAACTAGCACGCTCAAAAATTTCAACTGGACAATCTTAATTGGTTGCACTCAACGTTGTAAGTTGTTTTTGAGAGTACTAACTTACTTACTTATAAGCTGGCGCTACAATCCTGTTTGCACTAGGGCCTCATCCAACAAACTTCTCCATTTAGCTCAGTTCCTAGTTTTACGTATTCAGTCGGCTCATGTCACTTTCCACTTGCGCACCACCTGATCCGCAGCCTTCCATTACTACGCAAGGACTAGAGAATTGGTCATAATTGGCGTTACGACATTGAAAGTTGGTTTGGGTGATATTACATTTTATTTTGGCATTGTGACCTTTTCTAAGTGATATTTTTTACGACCTTTCTTTTGTTGGGTTTTATGTTATTTATGATTTTGTTTATATCTCATTGAGTAATATGACATACAAAATAATAGAATTCATAATCGTTGCGTCGTAATGCCCAAAATGAATGGCACAAACGCCAACCCCTCTGTTATAAAACCCCCATTCAAAATTAGAAATTCGTTGGGCGTTGTTTTATTTAAAACTTATTTGGGCGTTACGACAAGCGCCTTGAATTTTCTGGCGATTTCTTTTGAACTATTTGGGCTTTGTGACCAGTTTTGGGCTATATGACATTTTAGGATTTGGGCCTTATGGTTTTGGTAGAAAAACCTAACGCCAGTTTTGTAATAGTCAAAGTTACTGGACCGTATAGCAGGAACGGAATGTTAAGGCTCTTATATATCGCGACACTTTGGTCGCTCGAGAGAAGGTTTTACTACTTAATTGCTTTCTAAGCCCAAAGAAACAGCGGTAAGCAAGAGTAAGTCTCGTTTGCTCTCAACGCTGGTATTTATTTCTGGATTTGTAGCGAAGTAGGAAAAGTCCTTATGTACAACGAAGATACGTCTGTCGATGGTAAAGTTGTGACTGAGATGTCGGTGTTGTAGGTCCTTTCTTGGTGACAACATGTACTTTGTGTCGCCCTCATCAACCACTAAGCACATTTCAACCGCATTTGTTTCAATACATACAAAAGCCCCATTAACATCCTGCCTGTTGAGTTCTCCCGGTTGATTATGTCATTGTTATCAGCATTATACAGACTTTTGAAAAAAATCTAGTGTTGACGTGGGAGATTTATACTACCTATTCTTCCAAGAACAATGCTATAGAAATCACATGACAGCGCATTACGTTGTCTAAAGCCTTTTGTGACAAGGATAGGTAGGGTCAAGTTTTTTCCAACCTTTATATAGCAGCGCGAATTTTCTTCGATCACCCTGCCACAAACGAACGAATTTTGCAAGGGTGCCAAAACTAGACATCTACACAGTTCGTCCCTGTAAATACTGTCATATGCAGCCTTAAAATCGATGAAGAGATAACGGGTGTCGATTTGATGTTTTTGGTTTTTTTCCAGGATATAGGCGTTATGTGAATATTTACATTTACATTTCATACTACTCAGCACATAAATGTACAGAGTAGAGAACACAGCACCTTGAGCAACTAGACTATGTAAGGTGCTAACAACACAAGACATTAATACAAGACAGAAGGACAGAAGAGAAAGAACAGACAGAAGAACAGAAAGAACAGATGACAACAGCACGCGGTAGGTTTCGAGACGGTCCCCCATCTGTCTACTAACCACGCTCACTGATGCTTGATCTCGGTGATCGATGGGAACCGAAGCTTTATCAGTGACTAGGCCGTTGCCGTTATGTGAACATTTGATCGACTGTGGACTTTCCTGGTCTAAAACCACGCTGATAAGGACCTATAAGGTTGTTGACGTTCACATGTTACGCAGAGTAGATTTTGTATGCGATGTTTAGGAAACTGATTCCTCTATAATTGGTGCAGTTTAGAGGGTCTCCTTTTTTCAGTATCGGGTAAACAATACTGAGGTTCCATCCATCGGGTATGCTTTCTTGCAATCATATCTTACAGATAAGTTGGTGCATGCTCCTTACCAAATTATCTCCAGCTGCTTTGAAGAGCTCGGCATTCAAGCCATCTGCTGCAGCGGCTTTATTAGACTTCAGCTTAGATATGGCAA
Organism: Eupeodes luniger; assembly: GCA_951509635.1. NCBI lineage: Eukaryota > Metazoa > Arthropoda > Insecta > Diptera > Syrphidae > Eupeodes > Eupeodes luniger. The sequence continues at coordinate 108,190,756 of OX608073.1, forward strand.
TCTTAACTTCGTCTAAGTCGGGAGGACGGGATTGTTGGCTTTCGTCATCTATGTTGAATGGATCATCCTGCCTGACAGCGGAATTCGGTTCGTCGTCGCCGTTGTACAGTCTGCAGAAGTGGTCCTTTCATAACCTCAGCATTGACTGCGATTCCACTATGATGTTTCCACTTTCGTCTTTGCAGCCTTCGGTGCTAGGTTTATGGACTTGTGAATTCCGTTTCACCTGCTCATAAAACTTTCGAACATCATTCCTGCTTTTGAACCTCTCAACATCTTCAACTGCACGCTTCTCATGCTCTCTCTTTTCCTTCTGAGAAGTTCCTCTCTCCTCTTCGGCTCATAGAGCTCTTGAGCAGCTCTCGTCCTTCTATACAGCACCGCTTTGCATGCCTGTTGTTTGGGTGCATTTGCCTGGAGATATTACTCATTAAATGAGTGGTTTCTTGTTGTGGCTGTATTTGAAACCTAGCACACATCAGAGGCGGCTTCTCTGATTACATTTTGACAATGTTGCCACTGGTTCTGAATACATTGTGTTGGCGGCAGGATATTCCGAAACGGGTTACTTGTGATTGGTCGGAGAAAAATTTGGCAGTCTCTTGCGATTGTAACCGTTCGATTCGACGTTGTATCTTCTCCCAACATCTCCCTGTTTTAGCTTATGTCTGTAAACCCGATGTACTACCTACCTAGGCTTCAGCTAGTTAGTGGTCCGATTCAATATTAGCTCTTCAGAAAGGTTGGACATCCATGATGCTGTCTAGCATCAATTGCAATATGGTCAATCTGGTCGACGGACGGTTGATTAATCTGAAGAACTCCAAGTTCCTGTGTGATTTTTGAGATGTGAAAAACGCGTATTGGCTATCATAACTTTTCACCCCTCAGCAAAATCTATGAGCCTGAATCTGTTATCGAAAGTGTTGTCGTGCGGGCTATTTTCCCCAATATTCCACCAAAGATGTCTTTCCTTCCTAGCTTGGTTTTAAAATCTCCCAATAGAATTTTAATATTGTAGCTAACGCGACTGTGCACTTAAAGAAATTCTTATTTGGTTTTGATACAAAAACACAATTTTGAACAATTTTTGGTCGAAATGTTAGAAATTATTTTCATTTTCTGGAAAAACAGGGATATTTTTGAAAATAATTTTTCTGATAAGTGATATAAAATGAATAATTCTTGAACTAAGGGTGGACAAACAAAAATCTCAGTTGATTATTGGGGGTGTAAGATATTTAGTTGCCTTGTTTAGTTTCCAAAAGTTGCTAGGTAGGAATGTTTTCCGACCAGTATTAATAATTATGAACCGTAATGATCTTTTCCACTAGTAGTAGTTAGGCTTAATACGTTTTTCCATGGATTGAACAATTAATTTCTTTGGTTTCATGGAAATTTGGGATTCTGACAGCTCGTAAGTACTCGTCTTTTCGCATACCACAATTTCACAACCATGAGAATTTCTTATCATCATTTAAGAATCCCAAAGCAAATATTCATAGACAACAACTTTTGTTGTTTGAAGTTCAAAAGGCTGTGAATCTTTTGGAAACTGACTGTAATTTGTATCGAAATATCGTATCATTTCCAGCGGTGTATTCCATTTTTGGAATAGTAAACAAAATTGTCGAATATGGGACGATATCAACTCCAATGAGATCCAAGAGCATCCCAAAAATGTCAATATTTGGGGTTGATTATTAACTGGATGGCGGTTAGACAATATTGGATAAAATTCGTATCAAACATCAACTTAAAATTTTTCTCATTAAAATAGCCAAACTAACAATTGAATTTAGTTAAATTAATTACAACAACAAAAACAATTTTGCCAATTATGGTCTACAACCTCAAACCATTAACAACAACACAATAATGTACAATACATCTATCGAACAACCAATAAAAGCAAATAGTCCTTTGAATTGGTCAATTAATGGTTCACAAAGACAGAGAAATCCAGGATACACAGAGAATGAGCATGAGATCTTACCAATTATATATCCTTCACGGTATGCCACAAGGCGACGCTTAAATAACTTTAACTAATTACATTATTTCCATCATCATCATCATCGTCATATGGCATAGTATGGCAAAGCTTTATATTTTCGTCAAGTATAATAACGCAAATTCCATTTAAGTTATTATGACCATTATTAAATTGTATACATACATATATGTGGTGAAGGTATCCTTGTTTTTGTATAGAAAATTATAATATTATCCTTGGAATTTTCCCTAATAGGCTATGCATATTAACATAGGAATTAACCTTAAGATATATTATATTTATCTGTCGAAACAGGAGATATAATTATCCCTCATACAGTTATACCTTCATTTATAAAACTTTCAAATTGTTATACCCAACATTTTGAAGTTATAAGGAGGAACATGTTATCTCAAAGCTAAGGATAAACTTATTCTTTAAGGGCTTTCTAGTTTTATTTGTATCGATTTGGATGCTTTTAAAATGTTTTCTGTTCTTTAATGACACTTGTTTAATGCAATTTCCACAAAAATTAAAAAAGGAACATGGACATAAGTCAAATTAAGGATATACCTTCACTTACGTACATTCTTACATAGTTAAATGAAAATCAGCATAAAGTTAAAAAAAAAGAAAAACAAAGAGAAAGAGAGAGAAGAACTTTTTACTAAGCCAACAATTAACCCAAACGATGGAGGTTCCTAGGATCAGTTTGTGTGTTATCCCTCTGTTTTGGAATATGTGCAAAGGAACCGATAATATTTTGACTATACTTTTAAATGCACCTGTTCCAAAAACCCTTACTTACCTGTTCCAGCAACAGAGTATATGTTGTCCTTTCTAAATGGGGCTAGAACGCAACAGAACGAGGCAGTAGCAGCAGCAGTATAGAGGCGAGAGCTATGAATTAAGTGCTAAGCTAACCTCTGCTGTTGAAGTTGTATATAAAGGTAAAAAGTATTGGATTAAGGATGCCGATGGAGCTTTCTCCTATTGAATACTAAATGGTCATGTTTTTTTGTTGTGCAGATGTTGTCTCTTAAAGCAGGTCTATGGGTTGGGTATATGCAACCGGAAGGAGCAGCAGGATGTGGTATGTACTTATGTATATAGATCGACTATGTTGTGAAAAAGTGAATACTAAATGAAAGTATTTGTTCATCGTTTCACAGAAAATCTTTTTAGTACTAACTTCTCGAATATCGAGCTTTTGAAGGGATTAAAATTTCTTTCATATGGAAGGACAAAAAACTTGTGTAAAATTTGCATTAATTGGAAGATAGTTTGCAATATAGAAGTAAAAAGGCAGTTTTGAGTTTAATTTTCAGGGATTGGTTTGAATATCACTAAATGGTATTCCAATTATCAAAGAAACAAGGCTGAGAACAGAGAAGTTTTCATGACTTTCTAGGTTGATATAGGCTGGGATGCGACCTACACTTAGATAACTTCCCATTCGTGCTCCTATTGAAATTTCTATAAGTCTTACAAAATATTAATAACAACTTTTTGTGTATCTTGTAGGTACCTACCTATAAGGAAATATCTTTCTTTGCATAGTACTTGAGCCAAAAAAACAATTTTTTTTTCGGTTTTAATGGTTTTTGTAGCCTATCGTTTGTTTTTACAAAAAAAATTTCATCTAAATTTTGATAAGGCACAATTTTTTACCAAACAACAACTAAACAAAAATTAAAAATCTGATTTAAATCTCTATTTTGTTTTCGAGATATTTAAGATATTCAAGGTGCTCGATCATCTGATTCGTTATAGCTTTGTAGTGTAGACCCTAAGGCAGTTTAAATTGGACAACGAAAAACGGTAGAAAAATCATTTCTTCTAACTAGGTGCATTTTTATCCCGGCGAAAACGTTAACAAGCAAAATAGCTAAATTCGGTTGTGGGATATCGAGAAGCTAATACTTATATAGAGAGTTATTGTTAAGTGCTTATATTCAGTAGTATCGACATCGTTGGACTACATGTTTCTTTGAACATGACTCTAGACAAGGTGGGTGTCACGAAGACTGTTGGCCGACTTTTTTTACTGAAATTGATGACATGGATTTGAATGACCTCTCACGCAGCCTTACAGTACTACCCATCCTGGCAATCACAACGATCAAGCCTTTACTAAAACAAGATGCTATAAAGAAAACCTACATCAGGTTGGAATAACATCACCACCTTGCAGACCAAGAAAAATGTCTGGCCTACTCTAGGTTTTAAGCGCTCAAAGTGTTTGATATATTTAAGCAGATTGCATATAGGCTCAATAATTTGATGTTATAACCGGGAACTGCCTATTAGGAAAACATGCCACTTGCAGAAGATGGACGAGGAAGATGAGCTCAAAAGAAGGCTTCAAAATTCATGCGGTCTTACAATGGGGCAACAATTGTTCCAAGTGTGGCCTACTCCATCACACGGACACCCATTTCAACTTAACCTAGCCTAGTGCAGGCCATACCAAAATTGATCAATGCAAATATTGGATATGGCAAATGACCGTCTTAGAATTGCGACTTTATTTTTGTGGAGAACCATGATGGACCGAAATTATACTAAAAATCCACATACGTATCAGAGAATTGAGGCCAATAATATCCAAGCGGTGCTTGAGGTACAGTCAAACATCATCAATAAGGTGTCAGAAATTTTGGAGTGATTTCGTCATCTCCATTCCTTGAACACATACTGATTTTCAAAAAAAAAAAAACCCTCAATTAGATCCAGGAAAAATAATGTGAAATACCTTGAAAGTGGAGACCTAGGTATACACAAAGTCACGGTAGTCCAATTTGTCAGCTATTCTTATCATCATCATTGGCAGTGTTTATTTGGAAAATTCATCAGTAGCAGAGTAGAAATTTATATGAAAATCAAATAAAATATCCGGAGTAGAATTACTTCAGAAAAAAGGTAAAGCATTTGACTTTTATTTGAGTATCGACATCAATTTTCGAGTTTTCCATTTTTAGACGTTGGGTGGTACGTTTGATGCTTCCTTGGAGCTCAATGTATGTGTTCATGGAGTAATGTTTTACATACAAAACACTGTGACGTAATTTTAAAACTTAAAATTAATTCTGACGGATTTATTTTTTTTTCATTTATTTTCACTAATGTTTGTTAATTTTATTACTTATAAGTTTTTCAAATAAGCTCAAAAAAGCGAATCCTCCTCACCCTCTAACTACCATTCAATTACGTCAATTCTTTACAAGGTCAGTTAAACGCAGATTAATTTTTAGCTTAAGAAATAGATCGAAAGCTTATTAATGACAATCAGTATGGCTTTCATAGCAATAGGTCCACTGGTGATCTCATGGTTAAGCTTACGGAACAGTGAAACAAATCTTTACATCGTTTTGGATAAAGTAAGATTATTGCACTGGATATTTCAGAAACATTTGACAGAGTTTGACATCAAGTTTTTTTTATCGAAAATGTGTGCATTTGGTATTCACGAATCTCTGCTTCGTTGGATAAGAAAAAAACTTTCTAACAGTTTAATACAAGTTGTATTGGATGGTTTCAAGTCTGAAATTCATAAAATAAATGCTGTTGTTCGACAGGGCTCCGTTTTGTTTCCGAATCTCTTCCTTATATTCATAAACGATCTCTTGTCTGCCACTTCTAATCCATTAAACTGTTTCGCTGACGACAGTACCCTCAGCTTTTCGTATTTGTTTCTAGATTCACATCCTTGTTCTTCGGATGTGGAACTTCAACGGCAGCGTATGATAAGCTCATTAAATTCTGATCTCGACAGTATTATACAATGGGGAATCAAAAACCATGTAGAATTTAATGCTTCGAAAACTCAATGCTGTCTCCTGTCGTTAAAGCGTAACCCACCCCCGATACCGCTATCCATGAGCGGCACTTGCATCTAGGAAACTAGTCAACTTTCAGTACTCGGTATGTGTATCACAGATCACCTTTTATTGAATGAAAATTGATGCTAGGTGCTTAGGATTTCTCCAACGACGGTGCAAGAAATTTTTGAATTCCTGAATATTGCAATGGCTGAAAATGACAGAGTGTGGCAAGGCATTCCGCGTAGTATGGCTAAAGAACGAATCTCTGTACTTGACAATATGACCGAAGTTGGGATCGAGGGTAAATTGATAAGCATTCCTAGAAGCACTACGGTTGAACTGTTTAAGGGGAGTAATGCAGCTGGCTATTTCTCTAGAGTATAAACCGTTAAAATAACGGTAAAAGAGGGTGAGACATAAAAAATGTCGACGATGTTCAAGCGACGTAAATGATTTTATGATGGTATTATCACAAATGCTCAACGTTCAATACTGTCCAATAGGCTTAAGTAAGTTGCAGGAGGACCAGCCCAGATATGGGAGTTATACTCAAGCTTTGGACGTATATAAGTTTTGTAGATAACAGCCAGATCAGAGCGAGAGAAAAACTTCTTGCATCGCCTTAGAAAACCCAAACATGTTGCGGCATTTTTGGCGACATCGCGTATGTGATCGTTCAACAAAAGGTGGTTGGTGATACACATACCGAGAATATCGAAATGTTCAGTCTCCTCGATGCAAGTGCCATCTATGGATAATGGCTCGCTTTAACGATACAAGACAGCATTGGTTTTTCGAAGCATTAAATTCCACGCTGTTTTTTATGTTGAAGAGGGATGTGAAGCTGAAGTTAATTACTAATCCAATGAAGGAGGGATTCATGAAAACCGAAAGCACGCATTTTCGATAAGAGAGCCTGATGCTATACCATGACCTTGACATAAAAGAAAGGACGTAAGTGCAATCGGTCGGTAGTCTTAGGGTGAAGAAGATTCGCCTGTTTTGGGGATGGGCTGGACAAATGCGGTTTCCCATCCCTTCGGAACGAGACCTGAGAAGAAGGACAGATGAAAAAGCTTACGCAGTGGATTTTCCAGCGTTGAAGAACACCTCTTCAAAACCATACGGACCAGCGGATTTATGTATGTTAAGATCTTTTAGGAATCTTGCCACAGTACGAGTGCGAAAAAATATTGACCCCATAGAATCACTAACGCGCTCGGTGACAGGCGGAGTCAAAACACTCACTGGCAGCGTTGAATTGGCGGCGAACTGCCTAGCAAAGAGATTAGCTTTCTCTAAACAGCAAATAAATTTAGTGTCATTGACAACGAGGGTAGGAACCGAGAAAGAGGAAGAATTCTTCATATTTTTTTACAAATGACCAAACATTTTTACTGCCTTTGGGACATTGCAGTATTTTTGCCGTAATTTTTGGTCATGTACAATTTTGGTCGAATGTGGGCGGTGCAGGTATTCCTGTCTTGCTTGATCTTATTCCAATTAACCTCAGTTGGATTGGCTTTAAAACAACGGAAACTTACCTTAATTCCCTAATAACCCCTTTACAGCTCGCATCGAACCATGCGTTTTCCTTACGTCTGATGCTTTTAACCCTATTCGTGATAAAAGTTCTCATTACCAAGAGAATCAAACTTTGTAATCATATCAGCGCTGGCGTCTATGTCATTATCGAGGAGGCATAGTGACCAGTTAAAGATCCTGAAATAATTATTGAGACCATCCCAGTTGGATTCCTCGCATTGCTAAACGGTTCTCTTAGGAGCTCTTTCTTTAACTGGAGAGTTTTGACACGAGAAATTTGCTAATATGACACAATGGTCAGATGCGCCTAGAGGAGATAGAACACTAATAGTGTACATACCAGGGTCAGAAGTAAGAAACAAGTCAAGAGTGTTTTCTGCTCATCCTACAAAGTCCGATATTCGAGTGGGCTCGTTGACCAGCTGAGTTAGGTGGTTCAACTCAGCGAAGATCACAGCACACACTCCTTCGGATGATGTCTGGCCCGAATGTTGAAGCCATTAAGAATTGTGTACATTGAAATAGTCCGTAATAACTATTTCAGTTCGAGGATATGACGAAACAATTCTTTGGATGTAATCAGACAAAGCATCAAATTCACGAGAAGTTGAAACTCTGTCTAGATTGTGGCTTCGATAAAGGAAGCAAATGTGAATGATTTGCTTATTTACGGAAAATTTAAACCACATAATATTGAAAAATAAATTTTTGCAGAAACCATATTGTGGCAAAAACTGATAAGCAACATCGTTCCTAATGCATATGTCGAGGCCATGGTGGGAAAAGAATACTGGCACCAAGTTATGCCCTTGAATAAAGAATTCATTGGGAAGTTAACTTAATCTCTCTTGAAAGTCTAGAAAATCTCGAGTCAATAAACTCTAGTGTTGAAAATCTTGTGTTCAGAGTGACAACTTCGAGTGATGAAGAACATAATCGAAAGTTACAAAAAGAAATCTCCAAGTTGATTCAACTGCCTCCTAAGAACTTTGGAATTTTTTAAGGCCCAAACCACTCAATTAAAATACACAAATCTTAGATTAATCTCCTTTATTATAAAAACTGCTTATTTTATTTCTGAAGAAAAATATGTAGCATTGATCCTGTGTATTTTTGTTTTAATACTAATTCGCAACAGATTTAAAGGTGGAAATTCGTTCCGCTTGGATGAGGGTTTCCTTTTAATTTGTTTTTTTCCTTTTCCTTGTTTTTTTCTTTCGTTCGTTATATTTGTCTTTCTTGCTTTTTTTCTGTCCTTTGAATATCTTTTGTAAATTAAATGAATGGAGAACAAGTAAAAAAAATAAAAAACTGAAAAACTTCCAGCCCAGTTTAAGACTTGGTTATGCGGAAATCTCTTTGACGTTTTTATTTAATTGCGGTTGACTTAATTAAGTTCAATTAATTCTTTGTGTAAGGCAGTAGCAGCTCTCCATACACAAATACATACATACTTATATACCAACAAGGACTGGATGGGGTTGTTGTTGTCGTGTTGCAGTTTGTTGTTTTGTTGAGTAATTAGTGTCAAGCTGTCAAAAGGGATGGAAGTTGTTGTTTTTATATTAATAGAAGGTTATATCCCTTCATGCTCCTATTATTTACAATGGCAATGATTTTTCCCTAGAAAAAAAAAGAAGACAAATGAAAGAAAAAGAGTTACAAGGTGGTAGAATGTAGGTCAGACAAATTTACCTTAATACTTACATTTTATTCAACTAAAAAATATAAGGGTCAAATTCGTTCTTTAAAGGTTTTTAAATTTTAAATCTGTTTATTTAAGGAAGGGTTTTTATTTTTGGATATTGATGATTTTGTTTCAGTATTGTCATTTTTGTTTTGATTCTATTCTACTAATCATAAGCTGGGAATTATTTGAAATTACGTTAGTTTTTAAACACTGGATTTAGTAGTTCAATGTCAATGGGTAAGGTGTTAATTGGTCGTAAATTGAAAACTTGAAATCTAAAAAAAAATGTCTGCTAAACATTTATTTGAATGAACAGAAGTAATTGAGGGCAGACCGATATGAGGTGATGAAAACCCCGGCATTTTTCGACATTCTTTGAACGATTCTTTTACTGTTTTGGAGGTACTGTTTCTTCGACAAAGATCTGTCTAGGTGCAAGGTATAAGCTGGTTTCAATTGGTTTGACCTTTTTTTCTGCACGTTCAGTGATTTTTAGGAAAAGGAAGGATTAAAAGGAGTTTTCCATACAAATTAGGTTTGAATTCTTACGAATATTGTAATGACTGGGAAAGACCGAGTTAAGTAAAGCATTCCACATTCGCTCAGTAATGGTAAAAAACAAATATCAATATTTGACAGCACGAACGAAGTTGGGCTCTATGATATACTGATGAGCATTATTGAAGGTTCGAATATCACACTTGAATTTTTTTAGGGAAAGAATGTAAACAGCTTTTTCGAACTTCAAGTCGAACATTTAGACTTGTTGGTTTTATTTCTAAACATGGGGGTTTAGTACATGAAAATTTTACGAACGATTAAATGTTTTGTCGCTTGCTCACAGTCTATTATCAATGTAGAATACTGTTTTCTTAAACATTTGGCAAAGAAGTCAGAATTGACAACTGTTAAATGCTAAACAGCAAACCTGGTTCACTTACAAAAGAAAATCTTGAACCTCCGTTCCTCTAATTTCTTTCACTCTTTACTTTTTACTAAGAAATATAGGGTTTTCGAATAAGAGTTTAATAGCAGATTTAAAAGGTCCTAAATAGCTTTAATATGCCTGAGACACGATGTCGGTGCACATTTGTTTTACATTCTTAAACATTTCAAGGACAGGGAAAGGCAGAGTGTGACAAGGTCCATATCCCATTCGCGTAGTACGTCTAAAGAACGAATTTCTGTACTTTACATTACGACCGAAGTTGGACTCAAGGGTAAACTGATAAGCAATCCCAGAAGCAGAGTATTGCAGTTGTACTGTTTTAGTAGAGGCTATTTCACAAGAGCGTAATCCGTTAAAATGACGGTAAGAAAGGGTAAGACAAGAAACTTTACGATTGTGCTCAAATGACACAATTGAGTTAATGATGTTATTGTCACAAATCATTTTAAAAGCTCTTCGTTGTGCAGAAGGCTTTAATAAGCAGCAAGTCCAAAAACGGGCCTTAAATCAGGCTTTAGATCTAACTACGTTTTATCGATTTTAGCCAGATCACATGGAGAGACATATTTCTTGCATCGTACTAGTAAACCCAAAGATCTTTCGGCGTTTTTGGCGAAATCGCGTGTGCGTCCATTACACGAGAGGTTGGAGATGCCCACATCGACAATATTGAAATGTTCAGTTTCGTTGATGTTTTGAAGGTTTTCGAAGCAATATCATCCACACAGTTTCTTATTGACTATTGTAAAATGGTATGAAGGTCGGAATGTAATGAGCTTATCATATTTTGACGTGAGTTTGAAAATGAAAATCTAAGAGTACTATCGTTAGCGAAACAATTAATTGGTTTAGCAGTTGCAGACAGGATAACAATAATAAAAACAAGAAAAGAGTGCCCGAGACGAAACGGAGCCCTGGTGCACACCAGAATTTATTTTGTGGTTTTAAGAATTGAAGCCACGTATTTTCGGTAAGAGGGCCTGATGTCAAACCTCATCAAATGCTTTTGCAATATCAAGTGCGATTATTTTACTTTTTCCAAAACCAAGGAACGAATTATTCCACCAGATGAACCATGATATCACCAGTGCGAAAACCATATTGCTAGTCATTAAGAATCATTCGATCTTTGAGACATTTCTTAAGTTGTCAATACATCAGCGTTTCTATGACCTTTTGAAGAAGAGACTCAAGTGTTATCAGTTTATTATTAGAGGGAGAGGAGGATTCCCCTTTTTTTTGGGGATGGGCTGGATAAATTCTGTTCTATCATCTCAGAACAATATATGTATGAAGAGTATAGAAGATAAAAAAGCTTCAAGCATTCAAAAACAACTCTTTAGAACAAAAGCGGAGATATTAACTGGGTCAGCGGATTTGTGTGTGTTGGATTTTAGTTACAATAAGATTGCAACCGAAGATTGTTTCCACAAAATCATTCAGTGCCAGCGTTGAATTGGCAGCGCCAAAGTTTTCTATTTCTAAAGAAATAACAATTGACCAAAAATGTTTAGTTACTTTGGGACATTGCATTTTTTTGTTAGCTGTAATTTGTTATCTACACTATCTACACTAATATTATAAAGAGGAAAGATTTGTATTTTTGTATGTAACGAATAAACTCAAAAAGTACTGGACCGATTTTAATAATTCTTTTTTCATTTCGTTTGAAGCTACATTATCACTGAGTAACATAGGCTATAATTTAGTACTAGATTACTATAGAAATCTTTAGAAATTCCTGTTAAAACCACCCGAAGGTGTAAAAAAATTAGTTCTAACATGTCTTTCATCGCATACGCTGCGAAGAGTATTAAGATAGGACAAAAAAATGTTTTCTAATTTAGTGATTCCTGGTAGTTTTAATAAGCATGCTTATAACTTAAATATCTGTACCTATTTACGTCTACCCGTGCGAAGCCGGGACGGGCCGCTAGTCATGTATAAATTTAGTCAGTTAAAGTTAAATATGGGTGTTGCAGGCCTTCCTGATTTACTTGAAATTTTCCTAAGGTCTGATGTTTTTAACCCTGTTCGGGAGTAATGTTCTCATTCATAAAAAAAATTAACTTGTCATCATAATAGTATTATATTCAACGTCACTATCGAGAAAGCACCAGTTAAAGATCTTGAAATAATTATTGAGACCGTCCCAGTTAGTTTGCTCGTATTGCCACACGGTTTCCTTAAGAGATTCTCTAACTGTCGAGTTTTTACACGAGGAATTAGATAAAACAGCACAATGGTTTGATGTTACGTAGATGAGATAGAACACTTATAGTATACTTATCAGGGTAAGAAGTAAGAAAAAAGTCAAGAGTGTTATCACCTCGACCATTAACGTCCGATGTTCGAGTGGTCTCGTTGACCAGCTGAGTAAGGTGGTAAAACTCATCAAAAATCTCAGCACACAAAATTTTGAATAATCTTCTTTTGAGACAGCTGTCACTTTTGAACCTACTGTTACGAAAAATCACTGCACAAGTATTGGCGATTTTTTTCCCTTTGGAATAGAAACAAAAATTCGTTTAATGTTTTTAATGTTGGTGAGGACTTTGTGTTGGACTAAAAGTCGCAATAATCATTATATGCCAATGAAATGCAATGCAATGTAATGGGATAACGTTGTCTTGCCAATATTACTTTTTTACCACCTTATGATTACACTTATTTGGCATCATTATGTTTTTATCAACTGTAACTGGTTTCATAAAAAGTAAAGCCATTTTCAAATCATTAAGTGATAAATAGCTTCTTATTCACTTCCCAAAAGAAGTTATTGTAATAGATCCGATTTGTCGAATTGAAAATTTTGACATTTCTTGACGTTTAAAGGTCCCTAGAGTCGAAATTTTAAAAAAAGGTGAACATTTTGGTTAACCCAAAATATCTCACGAACCAATAACGCTAGCGACTTGAATTACATTTATTATTATATATTGTAACACGATACCAAACAAATATATTTTTGGGAAAAATTCCAATTAACGGTTTTTTTTTTATAAATCAAAAAAAACTGAAAAAAAAATATTTGTCACGTCGAAAATTTTTTTCTTATAAATCAAAAAAAAAAGTATTTGTCACGAAAATTTTATGAACAAAAAACGATTTTAATGAATATTTTTGAACAACAACAACAACTTAAAGGTGCTACCACTCATTGTTTTTGGCTGGAGATATAGCTATTTCGTGCTTTGCCACTTTTGCACTCATCAGTCTCCTTTGTTTTGTGGTGCTGAGCTTTAATCCAATTTTATTTGAAAAACTTTATACACAACATAAAAATAAAATTGGATTAAAGCTCAGCACCACAAAACAAAGGAGACTGATGAGTGCAAAAAAGTGGCAAAGCACGAAATAGCTATATCTCCAGCCAAAAACAATGAGTGGTAGCACCTTTAAGTTGTTGTTGTTGTTCAAAAATATTCATTTAAATTAAAAAGGAATGGTCAAGTCTAACAAACTGACATTCTAGTACGAATAGTACAATAAAAATAATAACAAAAAACGATTTTATCTCCAAAACTATTTTGTGCAACGAAATATAACGTTTTTAACATGCAAAATTTAGAGAAAAATCGAATTTTGAGAAAAATCGAATTCACAATATTTTTTACAAAAAATTAAAAACCTAAAAACAATTAACAAAAGTTGGTAAAAATTGATTTTCGACTGAAATATCTTTTCAAAAATTAAAAATCTTGCCTTCAAACTAATTTTATCTTATAAGAAATATTGTTTTCAATATTCGATACAATTTTGAGAAAAATCGAATTGACAATTTTTTAACAAAAACTAAAAACCTAAAAACTCAAATATCTTTTCAAAAATTAAAAATATTGGCTTCAAACGTATTTATCTCACAGAAAATATTGTTTTCGACATTCAGTTAATTTTTTATAGGAATCCAACAGTTCGTTTTTTTTCATAAAAAAATTAAATCTACAAAAAATAGTACGCGAATTTGGTAAAAATTGATGTTCATTTCTCAATATCTCGTGAATAATTGAAGATATTGACTTCATCATTCATCCAATTTTGTATTTATTTATATAAGAAATAAAAACTTTGCTACTAAAATTGGTAAAAATTAGTTTTCGACTAAAAATCTCGTTAACTAAAATAGATTTTGAAATTTATTTCATCATATGCAAAATATAGCTGGTAATTTCAAAATTTTTAAGAATAATTCAAGTGACAACTTTTTTAACAAAACACGAAATCCTACAAACTTTTAAGCAAGACAATACGACAGAAGGGATGGGAAGTTATCAGTGTGGGTCACATCCCAGCCTCTTTTTTGTTTTCCATTTTAATTAAAAAAAGATTTCACTTTAGAAGTAGTAAAATTTCTTCAAATTAGACGAAAAATGAAATTTATCATCTAGAGATTATTCTGTGCATTGAATAAAAAGAATTCAATTTGTACTATACTGAGCTGCTTTCGAAATCCAGATTTACCATAATGCTTTAATCAAGTCCAATTCTGATTGAACATACAAAATTCTCTTTATTCCAAAAAAACTGATCCAATTTCGATACAATTTAATCTCAACAGCAGAGTTCACATTAAGCCTTAAGTAAATAAATAAAATCCGTTTGTTTGGTCCTTCAACCTGGATAAATACAAAAATATTATTTTTTTGTTGTATTTGTTAAATTAAATTGGAAGTAGTGGATAGGCAATTATTATTGAAATTTGACTGAATACAAAAATAAATAAACAACAACAACTAAAAGAGAAACACTTAAAATGTTTAAAGTAAACACTGACAAACAGTGTGCTTATTTCATGTAATTGGTTAATTCCAGCTCATTAACTCGCTTGCATCATATTACGAATTCAGACTCAGGTCCAGGCTGACTTTATATAGTATAGTAAATATGTAAATGATGATGAAATAAAATTAAAAGTACACTACGCACGCACCCAAAATCATATGTATTCCAACATGAACTCATCACCTTTGTTTTTTTTTGTTTGTTAACTTTATTTTATTTAAATTGTATAAAAATGCATATATGGTTGGAAGAGATTGTTTATGCATCAGGCAGGCAGAGCAGGGCCGATTTTATGGAATATTTCCCGTGTCAGATTCGAATGATATGGTGTTGTTGCTGTTGGCTTTGCGAAAAAACAACATCACTACCTTACCATGACCATATAGTTTATAGTTGGCATTGGCATCATATTTACAGTTAAGTACGTTTTCATAATATGATAATGTAAAAGTTTATATATTTTGTTGGTGTTGTTGTTTTTGGTGGTTTTGTATTTTCATATGCCATTCACTTAATTGACATTTTAATCTCGTTGCATTAATAAACAAATTAATTTCAATAATTTAAGAGATTTAACATAGCTTTTATGTAAGTGTACAGAGTTGATGATATTGGCTTTGGCACATATATGTAGCTTGTGATGATTTGAAAATTTTACTGTAATTTAATATTTTTTTTCTATAAAACCTTATCATAATTTTTCTATAAAACCTTATCATAATGAACTGAAGGGGATGAAGTTATTTTTGAGTCAATTTGTTCTATTGCTTTTACTAGCTGACCCATCAGTCGTTGTTTTGTTCATTGTAATTACAGTTTTTCTATTAATCTGCTATTTATCTTTAACTGAAAATTTTGTTCAGGCAATTTATAAAGAGTGAAAAATATACAAAAAATTCAAATACTTTACACGAATTCAAATTTCCAAAAATTAAGGAAGTTAGGAGCAACGTTTCCAAATGTTTCTGTCCAATCCTATCAGAATTTGTTTTATAAACCTTTTAAAGGGTTTTTCAATTGATGCAGGTAAATTTTGGTGCACCTTTTCGGCCATTTTATTTTGGCGACAATGACAAATCTTTTGTTTATTATTTAGTTGTTTATGCCAAATCATCATGACAGGCTACACGATTGAACAGCACGTTGAAATGATAAAACCCATTTTACGGTAAATGTGGTAGCCCTTCACAGTGGCCAAATTTGAGACGACCGGTTCAGAAAACTATCAGCGGACACCCGTACGTTCAAGGAACGCATTAACTGCCGAGGACATCCCCGCGGTCCTTGGAATTGTACAGGAGAACCCGACACAGTCTATTCCCCGCCGTGCACAAGAACTCGGCCTTTCGTAGACTTCAACTTTGCGTCGGGACTTGGACCTACACCCGTACAACATCCAACTGACCCAGGAGCTCAAAGTTCAATTACATAGACAACGCCGTTTGTTCGCTGATTGGCCTTCGAATCGTTTGGAAGAGGACCCTAATTTTGGCCGATAAATCATCTTTAGTGACGATGCACATTTTTGGATGAATGGCTGTGTTAAGAAGCAAAATTGCCGGATCCTCAAAAAGTTACCGTTTGGTGTGGATTTTGGGCTGGCGCGCCGGCGTAATTGGTGCGTACTTTTTTGAAAACGACGTAAGCGAGGCGGTCACCGTCAACAGCTAGAACTACATAACGATGATAACTAATTTCTTATGGCCCAAATTGAACCATATGGACCTAGAAGACATGTGGTTCCAGCAAGACGACGCTACGTGCCACACAGCAAACGCCACTCTTTCCCATATAAATTATTTTGCGAAGGACACTTGGGCGTATACGCACTTTTTAACTTCCCATTGAAAGTTGTTACTTTTATATCTAATCGACGCGAATTGTCGACGTTTCAATATTATTTTAAACTAAATATGTTGTTAATAGATGTGGGTTGGTGCGCGTGCACAGGTTCTTCACGGTACCTTATTTCGTCATCCCTATCTCATGAACGAAAAGTTTTGTATCACTGATAATATCATCAAAATGTGAAGAAAAAATATTTAAAAAAAAATTAGTGCCTCTAGCGAGGAATTGACAAATCTTCCGATAGTAATTCTTGTAATGAAAAGTGCTTTCTCAAATTAGTCCTTCACAATGGACTTATGAACTGTAGGTCCCCTCCATCCCTGAAAAGACTCGTACACAGGAATGGTCGTGAGTTGTAAATCACTAGGTCTTTGTTCTCAACGGACTGTCGCTCCACCTAATTTATTTATTGATTAAACAAAAATTAACATTTTAGTTTGAATGAAGTATCCCGTTTACAAATAATGCTTCCATTATTAAATTTATTTATTTTATATAGTATAACATTTAACACAATTGATGTGATTTTATAATACTGGTAAGTATCCAAATTGCATGTTTTCAATAAAAAATATTGCCATGATTCTAAAACATGTTCGAAAATTTGTACATAGATGATTTTAATGTAAGAAAACGTCAGAATTTTTGGTCAATACAGAAAACTTTGCATATCTGAATACAATGAGTCTTTTGGTCTCTTAAGAAGAAATCGTTAACAAAGTTTCAGAGCTTGACGTTTGGTATAGCCCTAGTTCATATGTGTATCTTCTTAAAATCAAAAAACGCGTGTCCTATTTATCGAATCATATTCATTTCAATCCTCAATTTTCCCAGAACTTTGGAAATGTTCTTTCATAATGCCAGACTATTAAAATGGTATTAAAAATGAAATACGCAACTATTGTTCTATTACAAAACTCTCCGATATTTTTGTATATGTTTGTTCGTAAAACGAAGAATGTATCTTCACAGACTTCAGTAATGATTAATTGTGCCATGAGATATTATCTACCAAACTGAAGGCCTAAGGTTGAACGATAAATATATTTCAAATTGTTTAATTTGTTATTCATTCCTTACTTATATAACAAATCGTATAGAGTCATATCTAGGAATGTGCGGTCATCACAATTTTACAATAAATTTGGTGTACCACAAAGAAACCACTTAGGACCTTTACTATTTATTTTATATGTAATACTTTTTATTTTCGATTACGAAATCAGTTTTAATTAAACCTGGCGAGTGTTTCATAATCGAAGGTAAATACAAATTTTCAAATGTATAAACTCTATTGACGTCTGTTTACGTCTACAGGATGATCTTTATTATCAATTTGTTTAACAACATAATGTTTTGACTTTTAATTATCAATTAGATTCCTCTTACTTGACATAAATCTCTGTTTTTCCTGGCCTAGGTATATAACTGTATTATTAAAAAAGCCAATAAAACACTCGGATTAATAAAACATTTTTCACATTTCATCCATAACTTGTATGTCCTTAAACTTCCTTATATGTGATTTGTAAAGCCAATACTGGAATATATGTAGCTGTATAAAATAGCCCATATTTTATATAGACAGAATAGAAAGACTACAAAGGAGATTGAAATTAATTAAATTCATAAATTAATCATTAAATTCTTTATATTTTGAATTCGTATTCATCAATAACATATTTTAAGAAATTATTACAAAGCATGGCAATATACCGTCTATCGTAAAAAAATAAAATTTTAAATTCAAATACAATGAGAAAGTATGATTTTAAAAATGAGTTCTAATGTAATGAGTTTATTTTTTTTACAAATTTACCAACGCAAACTTGCGTTAAAACGAAGTCTTCGGATTTCCTATAAGATTGGACAAAACGCTATAAAGTGTAAGACAAATTTATTCTGAACAAGATTGTAAAGCAAACAATAAGGTATTCAATTCTAGTATTTCAGTTCTAACTTTGAAAATCAAGCTCATTTCTGAAACTGAAGACTCATCTCTTAAATAATTGTTTTCATCTATGGCAAGACTCAATTGACTTTAAATACTACTTGATGTTAGGAAAGAAGCTCTTTCATTTTTAATTCTCCGATATTATCGGTTTGCAATGTGATCGGATAGTTTTTGATTGGGCTGTAACCACTATCAAAACTTATCTTAAGAATTCGTTTTTGAAGTTCTTAGATCTGATCCGTATTCGCCTTTAAGATTATTAGAAAAATATATTGTAAGCGAGAATTCATAGGTAGCCTAAAAATTCGCTTGAAACATTATAATTGGACATTGTTTAGTTCCTTTAAATGCTCATAACCATGTATTTCATTATCATTACCATAGAAAATGCAGCTTTTCACTGCAGCGTTGAAGAATTTAATTTTAGAAACTGTATCAATGAAGTTTTTATTTAAAAAAAAATGGACCACATGATTGTTTAAAGCAACTTTTGCAGCTTTTGTTTTTCTTTAGTATGTAAATGAAGTTATACGTTAGTATATAACCAAGATATTTACAACTTGATAATATCTATACTAAGATTCCAGTTGCGACGATAACCTATAGATCTCTTGTATGATCTGAAAACCATATTTTTAGACTTCGAGCTATTTATTTTGAGATCCCAATTATTCAGTACTTTAGTAGCTGTATAGAGTAAACGGGTAATCTGACATAATAGCGAGATCATCTGCATAAAGGAGGACCTTAATACCAACATCACCTATCATAATACCTGGGATGTGATTTTTAACATCATTAATAAATATGGAAAATAACATAGGACTTAAAACACAGCCTTGAGGAAGGCCGATTTGTTTGAGCCATTTTGGACAAATGCAAAATGTTCTCAAGCAACAGTAATGAGCTTCTGACATCGCTTCTTTTCATGGTCCAATAGGTCGAACTTCCTCAGTACAATTAAGGGCTCACTCTTATATTTTCTACTGCTTTCTAAACATAGACAGTTAATTCAGCTTTGTTTCAATGTGAAATTAATCAATGTGTCAATCACATCGCTATTTATATAAGGCAGCATAAACTTAACTTATAGCCAAACAAAAAACAAGAAGACAAATTTCATTACGACATATTTTAAGTAGAACAAATAATTGATTTCAGTTTATAACGCACACTACTTTTTATTTTTTGTTTCTAAGTAATACTTGGAGAAGTTAAGAATTTAAAGTACATGTCTTCAACACTTCAATAAAGCTTGGTATTCAAATTTCATAATTGTTTACATATGTACATACATAAGTATTGTAGTTCAATTAAAATCTAAGAATGAAATGTAATATTAGGTTGCAACTTAAACCATAAATAATAATATACATATATAATTATTTGTGCTTAAACGTTAGTTGTGTAACAATCTTTAAAAAAATGATATTTAACTCACACTATTTTAATATGGAGCGGCGTTTTAAAAATAATGTTTAAGATTTTTTTCAAACTCTTCGAATTTGTTTCAAAAACGGCGATTTTAATCGTTTCGAAGTTTTTATGATAATTACCTTATTTTAAGGCTTTAAAGAAAAAACCCCTTGTGTTTTTGTATTGCTTTGCAGTTTTTTGTTATGCCTCCTCTTTATTTTGTTATATTAGCAAAACATTGACTCTTTATGTGTTCCAGGAAGTAAGGTGTACCGGGAAGATCATTATATCTTTTTCATTTCCATAGAAGCATCCCTACACCATCAGGTTTTCAGTTTTTCGGGGCATCTTTTGGTTCTCTTTGCGCTGAAATCCTCCCATGTCTGTAATGCAGCTTTAACTATGATTCGCCGAATTCATTGTTCCCCACCTTTTCCGAAATCCGAACAGTCGTTTTTCTCTGACTCTGTTTGGTTAGTCCAGCTTTAGTAGAGGCTTTAAATTGTTTTTTACAGTCGCCTAACACTGATGGTTTTTCAGTTCGAATGCATTTTTGAATCGATATCGACGACGCACAGCTGTACACTTTTACAGTTCAACGAAACCACTAAAAACATTTTTACCTACGGTCGTCATATTTGGCCTCTATGGTCATTTTTTTTCTATTTAGATTCACGATAGCTGTTTTAGTTTATGTTGCAGTTTGTGGAGAAAAATTTAATAATTTCAGAAATTTCAAATCTTGTTAAATTGAGATGTGACAGACACAAAATGCTCTTCGAACTGATATTACCTATTTTTTTTACTTGTTTTCCATAACAACATCGACTTTTAAGTTACTATTTGAATGACATTTTGGTAGCAAAAGACTTCGTCTCTCTCAGAAAATCCGAAAACGAGTTTCGGAAAAAGTTAAACAAGTTCTTGACCAAAACACTGTACCTATATAAAAAAAAATGTCTTTCAGTTCGAAATTTAAAAAAACTGGAAATAGAAAGAGGGAACATTTTAATTTTCTTTAGCTTACATATACAATTGAAATTGATAGATATTTTTCAAAAAACAGACAAACAACTTCAAAAATACGCGTATAACTTCTTTTTAAAGTTCTTTAAATGAAAACTTAGCTGAATATAACCAAATATCCATTGAAAGTCTTTGTCAGCATCTTTTTCGACCTGCAGACTTCTCCGAAACAAAATTCATTCACCGCAATAACTTTTGATTATTAAGTTCTTATAAGATATTGAATGTTATTTCTAAAATATGCGACTATATAAACTGTCAACGAACATAAACGTTTCCTTTATAATAGGAACCTATAATATTGTTGAATTTTTACATTTTCCTCAAGTTTATTTCCCGATTAAACTATCATTATATTTGGTTAAATCACACAAGCACTCTGTCTTTAATCCCTAGCGACAATAATACCAACAAGACGTGTGTTTCGCACCTTAACATTTTCTCATCATCATCATAAAATCACCTTTTGGTCTCTATGAATCAATAGGTGAAACTTAACATCACGCCTGGTTTAACTATTGGCATATCCATATTATATGTTCGTTTAATACCACTCGGCAGGATATTTCATATATGAATCTACACATTATAGATATGTATATATGGAACGCACCTCTTGCATGTATAAATTACGACCGCCACAAGATCTATTACACGCACTCACCATAAATTGCTGATAAGGATATTGTGGTGGTAAATCCCAATCGAGCTAAACTAACTTGATTATTTGCATCTATATACCTTTATACCCAGGACCGTCATCAGGACACCTCCACCTTAACCAATATAACCATTTTGTCCATGGTTTCATTTGTCTTAATGCTAGTGCTGCGGTATGATGCTGTGTTGCCGGTGTGATGCGGTGTTTCATCTTCTTTTACTCCTTCTACAAGAAATGGTCTTCCCACGACGACGACGACAACGACAACGTCGAGGATCCATATCATCATCATAATTTTCTCGCCTTCACTTCACTATACTTTGACCTGACCCCCGAAATGATAATTGTATGTGGTATAGGATGGCAGCTGACATTATTTATATACATATGTATGTACGCTTATACATACATAAAACTTATGTATATGCGTACAAGAAGATATGTATATCTGAAGTATTTTGGCCATTCTCAACCACACCTCTAGGGACAACCTGGAAATCCTTATTTTAATAGCTACTACTCTGACCGAGTCACAAGTGAATGTGGTACTGCTTTGGGTACTGTTATGTCCTTTGGTTTTATGCTGCTGCGTGTATTACCTATGTTCTTAGCAAAATGTTACAATATATGAATATACTCAATGCTTCAGCTCAGGTTCACTAGGATGTGTCTCTCTTTCTCTTGGATTTGGCAAATGGTTCGTGTGCTGTAATTACTTCAATTAGTTGCCGTAACTAAGTGCGGTAATCCTTGAGTATTATACCCAGGATATTTTAAGTTTGCGTTGCGTATGTATAGATACATAGCTACCTTACATAGATGATGTTGGTCGATAAAGGAGTTTGAGAGATATGAGAAAAGGCGTAAGACTTAACCACCCAAAACGCACAATATGCATACATATATACGACGTACGTATACATACGTAGGATACTCAACCTATACCCTAGACCTACTCATTCCTGACCGAAATAAGAATTTGTGTCACCTGAAGACACGCATGGGAATTATACATATTTCTACTTCTTCTTTCATACCTTTAACATAAGGACATTTAACATGAAGAAGAAATTCAAAGAAAAACAAAAAAGACAAATTGAGAAGAAAAAAATTAAAACAAATTGTAGAAAGGACATTAGAAGATAAATTATATTATAAGGCAGACACTTTGGGAAGAAGATACGCATACTTATACACATAAATATAGGCATACATATACACCTACTTACGAATATTTATTACACTTAGTCCTTGCACAACATAAGAGAAACCAGATTCCAAAGGAGAAATTAACAAATCTTCTGTTAAATAAATTATAATGAGAACCTACGCGTTGTTTTTTGGTTGCTTGGTGCTTTGATGTAACTTATCCTTCTCACTTACACTGAAAATAATATTTTTCGTAAAAATATGAAATTGCTTACGTTAACTGTATTTTCGTTGGTTTAACGAAAGTTTTAATTGGTTCAACGAAAAATTTCATAATTTCGTAATATGAAAGTTTCATCATCTAACGAAAACGCTGCATCAAAAAATTTCCCTATCTAAAAGCAAGTTTTAGAAATTTTATTAACGTTTTCATCATTGTATGAAAAATTTCCATTGTGAAATCTACGAAAACTTTCATCAAAGCATGTAAATAAATTGATTTTAGGAAAACTTACCATAAAGTGATTAAGATCCTACACCACTTCATGATATTTTTCATTCTTTAATGAAATTTCATCAAGTTATGAAAATTATTCATCTATTGATTAAAATCTTACATAAATTTAAGGAAAACTACATAAGATAATGAAAATAATTTGTTGGTTAATTCAAATTTTTCATTAATTGATTAAAAAACTTCATTATATTATGAAGAAATTTCGTAGCTTGATGATATTTTTCATTTACTAACTTGTTTTTTTATGAAATAAAAATAACGAAAATATTCATCAAGTTATGAAAATAAATCATTGCTTTATGAATGTGAAGTTTAAATTTTACATTAATTAATGAAAAATTTCATCAACTCATGAAAAAAAAAGTTGGCTTTCGAAAATTTTATATTCACTGATGAAAAACTTCATTAAATTATGAACAAATTTCATATTTTGATGAAGTTTTCCACTTACTAACTTGTTTTTTTTTATGAAATAAAAAGAACGAAAATATTCATCAAGTTATGAAAATAAATCATTGCTTTATGAATGTGAAGTTTAAATTTTACATTAATTGATGAAAAATTTCATCAACTCATGTAATTAAATCCTTGCTTAGTGAAAATGTTCATGAACTTATGAAAAAAAAACGTTGGCTTTCGAAAATTTTACATTCACTGATGAAAAACTTCATTAAATTATGAACAAATTTCATATTTTGATGAAGTTTTCCACTTACTAACTTGTTTTTTTATGAAATAAAAATAACGAAAACATTCATCAACTTAGAAAATAAATCATTGCTTTATGAATGTGAAGTTTAAATTTTACATTAATTGATGAAAAATTTCATCAACTCATGTAAATAAATCCTTGATCAATTAAAATCTTCATCAACTTATGAAAAAAAAAGTTGGCTTTCGAAAATTTTACATTGACTGATGAAAAACTTCATTACATTTTGATATGAAGAAAAATACACTCCAGGGCTGTAGCTTAAAGGCCCGAAATGTAATAGTGGTATTGAAACCTCAAAAATATTGAAATTTATACCTACATGCCCCTATACATGATTGAAATTATGGCTCAATTAATATCAACACTTACATCATACGCGAGGTTTTTTTGTGAAATTGAAATTGCTGCTCTCTATTCAGTAACTTCTTGGGAAGTACCAACAATTAGTTTGCAAGAAACAAATGTAATTTCATTTCTTAAATGGTTAGTGAAGTGAGTAAGTTTTACCATCAGACACGTCTGTCCTGCATTTCCTTTTGTGTGTAATTCTCAAACAATTCAACCATTTTCATTTGTTCTTTATTTTGTTCGTATTTATAAAACATTTTCCTATCCAGCAAAGTTATAATGAAATTTTTACAAATAAAGTACCAAAAAGTGAGAATCTATTACATTTGTCCTTTATAACACTCAGCTGTTTGTCAAAAATAAAAAATACACCTAGTCTGTCGGTCAAGTTTGATAAACAAAAATGAAACTATGAAAAAGCACAATAATGGTAATAACATTGTTATTCGTTTTATCCTAGCTACAAAAACTCCTCAGAGGAAAGACGCGTGGAGAGATATAGGTTACCAATCTATATACATACTTATTTATTTAATTATAATAATTTTTTAATCAATTTGCTTTTAATATGTATAATAGAATAAGAATTTACATTCATACAGTAAAAGACAATTTTTTTATAACACAATAATTTAATGTGATGACAAAGTGAATGTGTCAGTTTAATACTAAAATGTCCTTATACAGGCACTATTCAACCTCCAAACGCGTTTAGATTAAAATACCTCTATTCAACGAAACATAAGTTTAATAAATAACATGTTTGAGTTTAGAGGCATTATAAGGGCTGTATGTATAACCTTATGTAGATACTCACTATAATCAGTTTATAAATATTGCTGTATCTATTAATAGCCGTGTTTTTTCGCAAATCTATATAGAATTGTTGAAAAAAACGACATCGGGAGTTAGCAACTTCTTTCCTTAAAGTTGGAAGCACTGTGCACGCTATGGCATTTTCCAGCTGTATTGAGACTAGCATCAACAAGCATCCAAAAACGTCATTTTTGACTTCTCTGAACAAATTATAGATTACATGTACATAATATTATATTAGCATCACCGTTTTTATCGGGATTTAAGTTAAGTCTCGAAAATTCTGGCCTTAGCTAAATCTGTAAAGAGTTAAGTAGTTGTTCTATTTACATGTTAAGCGCTTATACCCGATGTCGTTTTTTTCTACAATTCTATATGGATTTGCAAAAAAACACCTAATAAAAATCCCCAATGAAATTTCACCACACAATGATTTATGAAGAATGTCATATTTTTGCATTAGTGTGCCTTCTTTACGTATACAAGTGCATAATTATTATCAAACAATCTCGTTCCACCAAAGAACTCGAAGCCAGATCTATTTGATCTTTATATTTATAGTTATTAATCTATACGTTTTTGAATCTCGGCTAGTCGTACATACATTCGTGTTTTCGTGCAAAATTGTGAAATTGTGCAAAGTTGTGAATTAAAAAAAAAAAAGAGTTTAAAATAAGAAAGAAGACAACAATTATTATTTGTAAGAAGTACTCTTAGTACCGCGAATTGCTCCAATTTTCTTCATTTAACTTTTAATCAATTAGTAGGATATTCTCTGTAAGAGTGTCATAAGGACCAAATATATAGGTAATGCGAGAAAAAAAAGCATTCAACCAAATTCTGAAACTCGTATTTATGACTCGTATTTGACTACAGTCGTATGTTGTTATTCCAGGAGTCGAACATCGGACTTCACTTGTACTAATATTGGGAAACGAAAAACATCGCATACGACTGATCCTAACGACTATAGTCGGATACGAGTCAAAAGTACGAGTTTCAGAATATGGGTGATTATTGCGAAAACATTTTAAGCGAACTACACCAAACAATTATTACATTCGAATATTTCACACCTATGTATTAAGGAAATCTGAGGTTATAATTCAAAATGATTAAAAAACTTTGTAATTTGTTCTTGTGGGGCTCCTGAAGGCTTCCCTCATGTATAAAATTTCTTCTCATAGCCGCTCCTGTTTTGTTACAGACGCATTTTAATTTTCGTGAAATTACGAAAAACTTTATGAATTTATGAAAAAAATTGTTGTTTAATGAAATTCAACATCAACTAACGAAATACTACATCAGCATATAAACAAAAAATTGTAGCCTTATGAAGTTTATAATAAAATAATGAAAACCTTCATAAATTTATGAAAATAAATTGTTGTTTTATGAAATTTTACATCGTTTTACGAAGAATTACATCAACTTATGAAAATAAATCGTTGCCTTATGAAAAATTACATTAAATAATTGCGGAAAAAGGCAAGCTGTTAATGTTTGGTGCTTTAGTCTGCAGTCTGTGATAAGTTTTTGTGAGTGTCGGATGTGCTTTTTATTCAAGTCTTGCTTATATGTTTAACAATTTAATTGACTTAGACAACAATTTAAACTGCCAGTCAATATTCATCTTATTAAATTTTACCCGAAATACGCGAATTATAAAGGTAAATTTATAAGTACCAAAAAAATATAACGTTGGGTCCATAAACTCAAAGTTGAAGAGCGAGTTAAATTCGGTACAATTTGCAAATAAAAAAATATATTTCAAAAGGCAGAAGTGTTAGTTCAATTAAAATAATATAAATGTGTCAATTACAGGAAATTAATACGGACTTACATACATAAGAAAACCAAATTAAGCACCCTCATTGGTCAAAAACGAATTTTACCTTCAGCAAATATCAGGTATGTACATAAATAAATCAAAAGTTTTCATTAAATCTCTACTGAAAAGGTGAACTATTAAATCTTATACAAAATTTGTTTTATGACTTCTGTTCCCATTTTTTAAACTCAAGGTTGTATCGTTTTTAATAGAAAAAGTCAGTAATTTTACGCCTCGCAACAAATTCTTTCAAAAGTAATAAATATTATTATCTCCATACATACATACATTCAAGAAAGATAAAATAGTTTGCCTTTTTTGTCGTGAAAATGTATAGATATAGATGTATAGTACATATAAATTTTAAATTAAATAACAAATTTTATGCATAGTCTGTCTTCGCAACAAAAAATATACGTTAATGTATTAAAGGTCATGAAAACGACATATTTACTTGTGCTTAAAAAATTTGGCGGACGGAGACAAAATTATCTTTGAGTATATGTTGGAACAGTGGAGGGAATCTATCGGACTTCCTATTGAAAAAGATCCAATGAACAGTAGTTTTTACTCGGAAAAATCTATGACACCAACTCAATCTCCAAGCACCAGCAGACAATCATCTCCATAACCAAATCCTTCCAGTCAAGGAGAGGAATATGAAAAACAGTTTGTAAACCTCTCAATGATCTTAAACAATACAGCAAGAGGACAGTTTTTAGTCAACCATTACAATTCTTGCCAAAAGTTTGGTGAAGAACAAAGAAAAATGCTGATAAATACAATTGTATCTTGTTTTGAAGAGAACCATACCGTGATCACCCTCAGGGATAGCCGTAGGATCGAAAAGGAGATCGTTGAAAGATTCCCAACTGAAAATCTTGTAAGTCACACTTCATATTCTACAATTTCAATAGTTTTTTATTTTAAACACATTAAAGAAACCGAAATCAGTTAATTAAAGAGTCGCACGAATACTCTTACTATATTTTATAGGGAGCCTATCGGAATCCCGGTTTTTGAAATAATGCTTTTCAAAAATCCCGAAAAAAAAGTTTTTAAAACCCGTCTGATAAAATACTGCTTAAAAATCGGGATTATAAAAAAGCGGGATATCGTACCCAACCCCTTTTTATATTCTAAGGTTTATTTATTTGTCTAGTCTAATGTATTTTGTAATAATTTCCAGGAATACTACCGAACGTCATCCAGAGGGCGAATATACAACAAATTTTCAAATAACAAGAAGTCGTTTCGCCTATCTGGAAGTCCTTGTGTTTTAGAACCGGAAGGAAACAATCCAGTACTTGGTAATTTCATTTTAATTACATACATATTTATCAATATAATTTTAAAGATGTTTTTTATTTTAATTATAAAGATTCTGAATCAAACGCCGAGGAAATAATAAGATCAATCAAGTTCGATAACCTGACAGCGGAAGAGTTTGATCGGTATTGGCAGGCTTGCACAAACTACCGTCTTAAGCTTGTAGTTCAACGGCTGAGGCCTTAGAAAAGTGGGCATATTATAAAAAGCCTCTTTGTTTTCGACTGGTAATACAAAATGAAAATCATATTTACATTGACTTTTTAATAAAGTTATTTTATTAAATATAGATTGATTTGGACTTTAAAGTTCTTCACGCAAATGCGTGTTCACTGTTGGACATCTGGGAAGCACAAAGAACAAAGATTACTTTGTTTTTAACAAAGGAACAAAACTTAAAGGACAGGCGATTGGTTCAACTTCTTCAGGAATGGATGAGTGACAAGTTAGATGACAGTAAGTTCTTCTTCTAACCCAAAAAATGCTTTATTGGGAAATGAACTGGAGTAATAATATGTACATAATGTATGTAAATTTACATATAAATATATGTTTTAATATGTTATATTTAGTTTTGATGTTAGTAATAAGAATTATCAAAATAAAAAACAAGATCTTTAAAAAAATAAACAATATTTGTTTTTGTTTTTGTGGATTGTCAATTGTTATTAATGTCAATGGTTTCTAGGTCGTCTTTTTTGCTTCTTATTTTTTTTAGGTAAACGGTTCTCACCACTTTTAAAAACGGTAAGTAATATATCATCTAATTTATTTACTTTAAAGTGTCCTCCTACTATTCAAAATAGCAGAGGCACCAGTCAAAAAATTGGGAAGAAAATAAGCCGAGTCTTATATTCTTCTCAAATTTTGTACTTGTGTTTCTACTTTGTGGGATGGTTTAAGGCCACTTTGATCTATAAAAAAACTCATGATTCAGAGAAAATTTTATTTAACTAATGAATAATTTAACGTTAATTTGTGAATAAAAAATTCATGATTTAACGAAAAATATCATTAGCTTACGAATATCATTTCGTTGATTTATGAAAAAAAATTCATGCATTAACAAAAAATTTCATTAGGTGACGAATGTTTTTTCGTTAATTTATGAAAATTATTCATGAATTAATGAAAAATGTCATAAGCTTACGAATGATTTTTCGATCATTTAAGAAAATAGTTCATAAATTAACGAAAAATTTCATTAATTAACGAATGTGTTTTCTTCCATTTATGAAAAAAATTCATACATTAACGAAAAATTTCATAAGCTAACGAATGTTTTTTCGTTGATTAATGAAAATAATTCATGAATTAACAAAAAATGTTATTAGCTAACGAATGTTTTTTCGTTGATTTATGAAAATAATTCATGAATTAATTAAAAATTTCATTAATTTACGAATGTTTTTTCGTTCATTTATGAAAAATGCATGCAATAACAATAAATTTCATTAGCTAATGAATGTTTTTTCGTTGATTTATAAAAATAATTCATGAATTAATGAAAAATTTCATTAATTAACGAATGTTTTTTCGTTCATTTATGAAAAAATGCATGTAATAACAATAAAATTCATTAGCTAATGAATGTTTTTTAGCGTATTTAAGAACAAAATTCATGAATAAACGAAAAATTTCATTAGCTAACGAATATTTTTACGTTGATTTATGAAAATATTCATGTTTGAATGAAAAATGTCGTAAGGTAACGAATGTATTTTACGAAGAAAATTAATTGATTAAACGAAATTATCATCAATCTATGAAAACCTTTTGTAAATTGATGTAAAATTACGTTGTTCACTGAAATTTCTGAATTTAAAGACTTTCGTAAATGCTACGAAATATTTCATGCTTTGATGAAGCACTTCATCAGTGTATGAAAGCCATTTCGTTGAGACAATTAAGTTTTTCATCGGCTCAATTTTAATTAAAATTTAATTGTCCCAACGAAGTTTTTCGTTATATTTACGTAAGGATTTGGTTCAGTGATATATATGCGTAAATCAAGGATGTTTGTTTTTGTTGTTCTTATGCTTTTTATAAAGATTTGTTCATTGATACTAGTGATATCACTGTCGCTATGATTTTGTCCATCGCTATGGATGTTATTAGATACGAACTGCATTACGACTTTGTAACTTATTTAAACTTTAACTTAACTCAAATCTAATACTGAGTGTGATCTAAAAATGAGTCCCCATATGTTTAAAAAAAAAATAAATTGGGTGGCGCAACAGTCCTTTGAGAACTACGGCCTAGTGACTTACAACTCTCAACCATTCCTGTGTGCGAAAACTGTTGTGATGGATGGAAGGGACCTACAATTTTAAGCAGTACCCGTGAAAAAACCTTTGTATGGCACAGCCAGCCGACTACCCACTATCAAGTGCCGATTGAAGCTACCAAAACTGGTTCTCCTGATTCACCCTATCAATTCGGTCCCGTTCGGACACAGCCCTACTGAATCGAAGAAGTTCTGCTCCGCCTTGTGCCATGACGTCCCGATTGTACAAGAGTCGCCTAACCATGGTTCTTCTTCTGACGTGGTAGATAAGCGGAACTGCCAATCTATCATGTATCAAAACGCATCTATCTAAGAAGAGAAATGCTTCTGGTGGAATGAGCCGCTCAAGCGTGCACTCTTAAAATACTCGTCGTTCGTTGTTGGTCGTAGACATAGCTCTTGCAATGGGACCTCAAATGAGTTTTATTACGAAATTGTCAATTCTGTTGATTCGACCCCCGTTCACTCTAGGGTCCAGCTGACTGCTGTGAAACAGCTGTTTCGTCAGACCGAAGGCAACTCTGGACCTGGTCAGAGCAGCATTTTTATGTCTGTCGAAATATAAATACTGTTCTAACCGGATACCGAGGTACTTCACTACACTTTTGCTCGTTAATCGCTGCCCGTGAAGATCTTCTTGCGCCAATTCTTGCACCTCTCCCTCGTGGGCCTAGCCAACAAAGTCCGGAACAGAATTGTCTCCGACTTCTATACATTTATTTTCAGTTTCCAGTCTTCGCAATATCGCTGTATCTTGTCAAAATCATGCTGCAAGAGAATTCTAATAATCTCAACCTTTCGGGTACGCAATTCGGCGTACTCAATTGCCTTAGTTAGACTACCTACCAAATCGCTGGTGGAAATGCTGAAGAGAATCGGCGAATTCACTGCTCCCTGTTCAAGACTATTTTTAATTTGGAATGTTGTGGTAGAAGTTACATTGCCACTTTTGACAACAAACTATCGACCGTTAAGCATATCATAAATTATATACAACAATGATTTGCTTATGCCAAGCCTGCTCAGTTTTAGATGAAGAACTTTTAACCATACGGTGTCAAAAGCCTTTTCCAAATCAACCAAATCCAGATCAACAGCACCTGTGCATTGTTGTTTTGATTTATTCCATTGGATATCAGAAACAAGTTTAGACACATCATGCATTGTGTTATGGCCCGCCTTGAACCCGAACTTTTTATCCGGAATTATTTTGTTGTCCGCAGCCCACTTAGTCAGAGCCCTAGTGTTTGTCTTCTCAAAAACTTTGCTAATGCTCGAAATAAGACTTATCTGAAAGAGGATTTGACAGGTTGGAGTTGTCCTTTCATTTTTTCGGAAGAGGCGTAACCACAGCGGTCTTCCAATGCACTGGATAATTTATGCATTATTCAGTGCATTATTGAAAAGTGTAGTATAAATGTAAATTGCCTCAATCGGTAAATGTATTAGTACAACGTTGAATATACCATCGATACCTGCTGACTTTTTGTTTTTTATTGAGTTGAAGATGAGCTGAAGCTCGATCTTCGTCACTAACAAGGGATTTGGTCCCATTTGCTCTGTGATTATGGCATTTTCCAAGGAATCGTCATTGAACCACATGAAACCGCGGTTCTCAGATCGCCATTGTGTCATTTCATTTCGAAAGTAAAAGTGATGAAGTAGGGGTCTGTTTTCCTGGTCGTTGTTGGGGCGTATGCTAACATTCAACTTGTACATTTGCTGGACAGCAGCTCCCACTGCCTTTACCTTTTCCTTCGGATCTTCAATTATATCAAAGTCATCGTCAAAGATGGCTTCTTCTGGATCTATTTGCGCTGTCATAAGTTTTTCTTCAGTTCTTTGGAGTTTCAGACACGGAAGGTCATCATCGTTCTTTTTCTTAAATATCTTATTGATTTTAGGAAACATACTTGAGTCACTGGAAAGTCCAACGTCCTAACTATTACACCACGGGTACTACTTGCTTATTTTTAAAACGACTTAGTTAAGTGCTTATCCGATAGCATTGAATATGGAGAGCTACAAATCAAAGCTCTCCTATTTGCAGATGATGGTGTATTCTCCTGAAACTCTACAGCTTATGATGAACAAGTTACGAGAAGATTGTGATCTTTAGAACTTTGTGGAAAATCAATATATGCAACTTGGAAAAACTAAAAAATTATTCAGGAAATTTCTTTTCTTTTTATTATGATAATATTGGTATGTTTCAATTATGTATGGAACAAAATATCGGCCAAATGGCCGCCACGAACTCGGAGGTACACCTGCATACGATATGGTTCAAATGGCCCAATAATGCCACCAGCCCATTAACAGCACCAAACAGTCACTCTTTGTGGGTTCATTGATTTTTCGACAATCAGTCTTGGATTATAATTTCAATACACTGGGGTGAAAATGTTCCTGATCACTGAAGATGATTTTTCTTAGAAAATCGATCATCCACTGTTGCCATTTCGTGGCACCATTCTGAACATTGATATGCGACGATTAAAATGGTAGAGAGGCTTTATTGCTTGAGTCAATGAAACCTTGTAAGCATGTAAATGGAAGTCTGTATGCATATTGATTAATTCCTGCAATACGAGCTATACGAGCATGCCCTGGTGTTTTCACAGACCCAGTTTGCTCAAATTCTTGCACGATTTTTTCGATTCGCACATTTGGACGATTAAATTGACTGACAAAAATCACAAAGTGCACGATATGCATTTCGATTTGAACGCCCATTTTTATAATAAGCCTGAATAACTTTAACGTGTTGCTCGGTTGTCTATGGTTTAAATTTGCTGCGTTCAATCTCAGACAGGTAGGGTATCCGGATACCTTTTTGTTGGTGTTTTACGTGTAAAATAACAGCTGATCAAAAACAGCTGAGATGTCAAAAGGTCCAAAGGTATCAAGAATTTCTGGGGTATGTAGGTATCTGACAGAACAGCTGATTCAACACATGGTTGAATTTCAAGAAACTTGAAAATTGATCTCAGCTTTTTGTATTTGTTGGTAATCAAAAAGATGCAAAATGTTAGTTGAAGTTGTATTTGAGGATGTTCTGTACATAATAGACAATGAAGAAGCTATTTGCCTCCGAATTTTAGAAGGTAATTATCAGTTGAATTATCCATTAAATGTTTTATATTACAACAATTTTGACTTCGAAGCTTAAATGTTTCTCTGCTTTTTGTGAACAGCTGAAAGTTATTTTTATTTTTTGACAGCTATCTCAATACAGCTATCCAACTCGTTCAATAAGGTATCTAAAAATCCACCTATCCAAGATACCCTATCCAACACGAAATTGAACGTAGCCATTGAGTTAGTCTAACATTGAGAAATGTCAAATGAAATTCTGAAAAAAACTTGACGATTAGGTGTCGTTCACATTCTACATCGGCCCTAAAATTATATTCTTCGTGTTATGCTTATGACAAACCACCGTCTTCCTAAAAGGATTGCTATGCAAATGCTTCACAGTAGAAGCGGATGGTTTGATAAATGGAAAGAACTAGATCATCTGAATTTAAACTTAGAGAATACAAGTACTTGGAAGTCACCATTGTTTGAGTTGATAAGAGAAGAAGACCTTAGATATAGGAAAAAATACGAGGAAAAAGCTAGAAGTTGCCTTCTTCGAACTGTTGGTAATATCCTTGATTATTATCTTACGCAAAAAGACCATTTCAAATGTGAGAACAATGGAGAGAAGATCTTATGTTTCATCTACGAAGGATATTATTGAATCTGAATTACATATACATACATACCTGATATCAAAGTGATCTATCAATCTTATGCAATATTTGCAACCAAAAGAAAAAGAAGATATCATTTCTTTCCTGGGTTACTGCGTTAAATCAAAAGATTATTCGTTTATTTATTAAATATCTATTTATCTATTAAATAAAATAGAAGTTGACAAACTACTTACGTGAGAACTGAACTTAAATATATAAGTCGCATAAAAAGCTCAATTTTTTAAAAAAACAATTACAAAATATCTAATTCACTGAACTGAAAATTATTACGCCAATCTTTTATCTATTACTTTTGCAAAAGATACATACAATACATAGCTCCATAACCTAAAAAGTTAAACTGCACCCATCAAATTTCATAAATTTATATTACAAGAATCAAGCTTGAAGTCCTTCTGCAAGAATTCCTTAAGTTATAAAAATAAAAACCTCTTTAAGAAAAAAAAACATTGAAACGGTTAAATTTAAAGAAAAATGCTTTAAATAACCTTCCATACAAAGTTCAGAAACCTTGCATCTTCGTCGGCTGCCAAAACCAACTAATTAAAAGCAACATAATTAAAACGATGTGGTTATAAGTTTTTTGTTTGCCTTTCAGAAAAATTCTTGGGGCAAATTTTTGTTTATGTCATGTTGTTCCTTTTTTTGTGTTGCTATAATAAAAGCAATTTACTGGTTTTAGAAAAGTCCTTTTTATTATTTTAATTTCACTTAAAAAAAAACGTCTTCTATTATATTTTCCGGTAGCTAACTGGCATACCTTAAAGGTGCTATACCCCCCACCCCCCCAAACTTTGCTTCACCCCCTCAACAACTCACTCACAAAACTCTACACGTTCACATAAAAGAAAACAATAAACGACAGTAAGCTGTGCATATGTACGACGACGATGAGGATGAGGACGCGATGCGAGTGACGACGTATGTATACGTTTTATGCAAAAATCCTAGAACTTTTTTTGTATCCAAGTTGCGTGTTCTACACAAGTTAAGTCGGTGTTTAATATGTGTTCAAAGGCTTAATTGATTTTGCCTCATATTGTATCCTGGGGAGTCCTTGTTATTTGCCCCTTATGCTCGTACCTGGCTTCTGGCAAAACAAAAAGAAAAAAGAAACATCTATCAAGATTCATTTATTATTTTTTCATTTGGTAACTTGATAGCATGGTTTCCATTCTACATGTAGGTAGCCGCCTAGGTATAGCTCACACCAGAAGTTTGAAGTTCGTTTTGTTTTTGCGATTCCTGGGTACTTAAAGTGGCTTTTTGCTGTTTCATATATAACGTCTACACTAAAGTACACACATATAGAGGTTAAACCTCTTTTCTTACAGAAAAAGCCCAATTTACTATGGAACTTTGAGGAGGAAGGAAGGAAGGACTAAAAATAAGTCCTTGATGGAAGACTTTGTGTAGTAGGTTTGAAGTTGTTTTTGTTTTGCATATAGGTAGTAGGTACGGTTAGATCTAAAAGAAAATGTCCTGTGCAGAAGAAAACCTTGGGATTTGCTTTTACATTAGGTACCTACCTTACCTTCCAACCTACCATATACCTACCTTCACAGTGCAAACAACTTGAAATCACTTTTTTTTTTTTCTTGAATGTTATGCTGGTTTAGGGGTTCTTTAAGAGGAATTATGGTTTCGATGGATTTTCTTTTCCATTTGGTATTATTTTTTTTTCGTTGAACTTGCTTCTGTAAAAAAAAATAAAAAAAAATATGTGTGAAGATTTGTTTTCCTTCATGGCACACGCAATAAAGAGGCTTTTTTTCTTCTTCTTCTAAAGTTTGAATAGGTTTAGAGGTATGCTTACAATAAAATCTTGTAGGTACACATATAAGGTAAAGCTAAGTGGCAGATAACTTTCACGTTTTTACCCTTGAAATTTGTTTTTCCCTCTTTTCTTTTTTTTAAGGTAAGTACTTGGATTTAGACAATCGATGTAGATGGATGTAGGTTAGTTTTTATACCTATCTACATACTTACCTGTATAGGAGCCGTCTAATGGTTTTTCAAGTCCTTGAAAAACATGAATATTTATGAATAAAAGGGGTGCAGTGAATCAGTTGTTAAAGACTAGTAGGAAAAGGAAAATTTAAATTGAATTTGAAAGATAAAGAGACCGATATTTTCCCGATTTGTTAGATAAACCGAAACTGTGTTGGTTTTAGGTTATTTGTTGGAATTTTTATTTTATTTTATAAAGTACATTTGCTATAAACTACACCCTTCGTAAAAGAAGTAATCTTTTGTTGCAACCCAAGTCATAACAATAAACACAACAAAAAATGCTAACTCTTAATTTTCAAACAGGAAGTAAATCCTATAACTCGGAATAAATGCCAATTTTTGTTCCTTGTTCCTTGAAAGTTTCAATTATTTGACACGCTAGCTCAATTCTGATGATTTTTAATATTCCCATTTATATAAATTTAAACTGAAATATTTGACATAAATAATGTTCTCAACTTTTGAAAATGAGAATCCATATCCATATCCATATCCATATCCATATCCATATCCATATCCATATCCATATCCATATCCATATCCATATCCATATCCATATCCATATCCATATCCATATCCATATCCATATCCATATCCATATCCATATCCATATCCATATCCATATCCATATCCATATCCATATCCATATCCATATCCATATCCATATCCATATCCATATCCATATCCATATCCATATCCATATCCATATCCATATCCATATCCATATCCATATCCATATCCATATCCATATCCATATCCATATCCATATCCATATCCATATCCATATCCATATCCATATCCATATCCATATCCATATCCATATCCATATCCATATCCATATCCATATCCATATCCATATCCATATCCATATCCATATCCATATCCATATCCATATCCATATCCATATCCATATCCATATCCATATCCATATCCATATCCATATCCATATCCATATCCATATCCATATCCATATCCATATCCATATCCATATCCATATCCATATCCATATCCATATCCATATCCATATCCATATCCATATCCATATCCATATCCATATCCATATCCATATCCATATCCATATCCATATCCATATCCATATCCATATCCATATCCATATCCATATCCATATCCATATCCATATCCATATCCATATCCATATCCATATCCATATCCATATCCATATCCATATCCATATCCATATCCATATCCATATCCATATCCATATCCATATCCATATCCATATCCATATCCATATCCATATCCATATCCATATCCATATCCATATCCATATCCATATCCATATCCATATCCATATCCATATCCATATCCATATCCATATCCATATCCATATCCATATCCATATCCATATCCATATCCATATCCATATCCATATCCATATCCATATCCATATCCATATCCATATCCATATCCATATCCATATCCATATCCATATCCATATCCATATCCATATCCATATCCATATCCATATCCATATCCATATCCATATCCATATCCATATCCATATCCATATCCATATCCATATCCATATCCATATCCATATCCATATCCATATCCATATCCATATCCATATCCATATCCATATCCATATCCATATCCATATCCATATCCATATCCATATCCATATCCATATCCATATCCATATCCATATCCATATCCATATCCATATCCATATCCATATCCATATCCATATCCATATCCATATCCATATCCATATCCATATCCATATCCATATCCATATCCATATCCATATCCATATCCATATCCATATCCATATCCATATCCATATCCATATCCATATCCATATCCATATCCATATCCATATCCATATCCATATCCATATCCATATCCATATCCATATCCATATCCATATCCATATCCATATCCATATCCATATCCATATCCATATCCATATCCATATCCATATCCATATCCATATCCATATCCATATCCATATCCATATCCATATCCATATCCATATCCATATCCATATCCATATCCATATCCATATCCATATCCATATCCATATCCATATCCATATCCATATCCATATCCATATCCATATCCATATCCATATCCATATCCATATCCATATCCATATCCATATCCATATCCATATCCATATCCATATCCATATCCATATCCATATCCATATCCATATCCATATCCATATCCATATCCATATCCATATCCATATCCATATCCATATCCATATCCATATCCATATCCATATCCATATCCATATCCATATCCATATCCATATCCATATCCATATCCATATCCATATCCATATCCATATCCATATCCATATCCATATCCATATCCATATCCATATCCATATCCATATCCATATCCATATCCATATCCATATCCATATCCATATCCATATCCATATCCATATCCATATCCATATCCATATCCATATCCATATCCATATCCATATCCATATCCATATCCATATCCATATCCATATCCATATCCATATCCATATCCATATCCATATCCATATCCATATCCATATCCATATCCATATCCATATCCATATCCATATCCATATCCATATCCATATCCATATCCATATCCATATCCATATCCATATCCATATCCATATCCATATCCATATCCATATCCATATCCATATCCATATCCATATCCATATCCATATCCATATCCATATCCATATCCATATCCATATCCATATCCATATCCATATCCATATCCATATCCATATCCATATCCATATCCATATCCATATCCATATCCATATCCATATCCATATCCATATCCATATCCATATCCATATCCATATCCATATCCATATCCATATCCATATCCATATCCATATCCATATCCATATCCATATCCATATCCATATCCATATCCATATCCATATCCATATCCATATCCATATCCATATCCATATCCATATCCATATCCATATCCATATCCATATCCATATCCATATCCATATCCATATCCATATCCATATCCATATCCATATCCATATCCATATCCATATCCATATCCATATCCATATCCATATCCATATCCATATCCATATCCATATCCATATCCATATCCATATCCATATCCATATCCATATCCATATCCATATCCATATCCATATCCATATCCATATCCATATCCATATCCATATCCATATCCATATCCATATCCATATCCATATCCATATCCATATCCATATCCATATCCATATCCATATCCATATCCATATCCATATCCATATCCATATCCATATCCATATCCATATCCATATCCATATCCATATCCATATCCATATCCATATCCATATCCATATCCATATCCATATCCATATCCATATCCATATCCATATCCATATCCATATCCATATCCATATCCATATCCATATCCATATCCATATCCATATCCATATCCATATCCATATCCATATCCATATCCATATCCATATCCATATCCATATCCATATCCATATCCATATCCATATCCATATCCATATCCATATCCATATCCATATCCATATCCATATCCATATCCATATCCATATCCATATCCATATCCATATCCATATCCATATCCATATCCATATCCATATCCATATCCATATCCATATCCATATCCATATCCATATCCATATCCATATCCATATCCATATCCATATCCATATCCATATCCATATCCATATCCATATCCATATCCATATCCATATCCATATCCATATCCATATCCATATCCATATCCATATCCATATCCATATCCATATCCATATCCATATCCATATCCATATCCATATCCATATCCATATCCATATCCATATCCATATCCATATCCATATCCATATCCATATCCATATCCATATCCATATCCATATCCATATCCATATCCATATCCATATCCATATCCATATCCATATCCATATCCATATCCATATCCATATCCATATCCATATCCATATCCATATCCATATCCATATCCATATCCATATCCATATCCATATCCATATCCATATCCATATCCATATCCATATCCATATCCATATCCATATCCATATCCATATCCATATCCATATCCATATCCATATCCATATCCATATCCATATCCATATCCATATCCATATCCATATCCATATCCATATCCATATCCATATCCATATCCATATCCATATCCATATCCATATCCATATCCATATCCATATCCATATCCATATCCATATCCATATCCATATCCATATCCATATCCATATCCATATCCATATCCATATCCATATCCATATCCATATCCATATCCATATCCATATCCATATCCATATCCATATCCATATCCATATCCATATCCATATCCATATCCATATCCATATCCATATCCATATCCATATCCATATCCATATCCATATCCATATCCATATCCATATCCATATCCATATCCATATCCATATCCATATCCATATCCATATCCATATCCATATCCATATCCATATCCATATCCATATCCATATCCATATCCATATCCATATCCATATCCATATCCATATCCATATCCATATCCATATCCATATCCATATCCATATCCATATCCATATCCATATCCATATCCATATCCATATCCATATCCATATCCATATCCATATCCATATCCATATCCATATCCATATCCATATCCATATCCATATCCATATCCATATCCATATCCATATCCATATCCATATCCATATCCATATCCATATCCATATCCATATCCATATCCATATCCATATCCATATCCATATCCATATCCATATCCATATCCATATCCATATCCATATCCATATCCATATCCATATCCATATCCATATCCATATCCATATCCATATCCATATCCATATCCATATCCATATCCATATCCATATCCATATCCATATCCATATCCATATCCATATCCATATCCATATCCATATCCATATCCATATCCATATCCATATCCATATCCATATCCATATCCATATCCATATCCATATCCATATCCATATCCATATCCATATCCATATCCATATCCATATCCATATCCATATCCATATCCATATCCATATCCATATC
Source organism: Eupeodes luniger (assembly GCA_951509635.1). Classification (NCBI taxonomy): domain Eukaryota; kingdom Metazoa; phylum Arthropoda; class Insecta; order Diptera; family Syrphidae; genus Eupeodes; species Eupeodes luniger. The sequence goes on from OX608073.1 coordinate 108,232,306, forward strand.
CATATCCATATCCATATCCATATCCATATCCATATCCATATCCATATCCATATCCATATCCATATCCATATCCATATCCATATCCATATCCATATCCATATCCATATCCATATCCATATCCATATCCATATCCATATCCATATCCATATCCATATCCATATCCATATCCATATCCATATCCATATCCATATCCATATCCATATCCATATCCATATCCATATCCATATCCATATCCATATCCATATCCATATCCATATCCATATCCATATCCATATCCATATCCATATCCATATCCATATCCATATCCATATCCATATCCATATCCATATCCATATCCATATCCATATCCATATCCATATCCATATCCATATCCATATCCATATCCATATCCATATCCATATCCATATCCATATCCATATCCATATCCATATCCATATCCATATCCATATCCATATCCATATCCATATCCATATCCATATCCATATCCATATCCATATCCATATCCATATCCATATCCATATCCATATCCATATCCATATCCATATCCATATCCATATCCATATCCATATCCATATCCATATCCATATCCATATCCATATCCATATCCATATCCATATCCATATCCATATCCATATCCATATCCATATCCATATCCATATCCATATCCATATCCATATCCATATCCATATCCATATCCATATCCATATCCATATCCATATCCATATCCATATCCATATCCATATCCATATCCATATCCATATCCATATCCATATCCATATCCATATCCATATCCATATCCATATCCATATCCATATCCATATCCATATCCATATCCATATCCATATCCATATCCATATCCATATCCATATCCATATCCATATCCATATCCATATCCATATCCATATCCATATCCATATCCATATCCATATCCATATCCATATCCATATCCATATCCATATCCATATCCATATCCATATCCATATCCATATCCATATCCATATCCATATCCATATCCATATCCATATCCATATCCATATCCATATCCATATCCATATCCATATCCATATCCATATCCATATCCATATCCATATCCATATCCATATCCATATCCATATCCATATCCATATCCATATCCATATCCATATCCATATCCATATCCATATCCATATCCATATCCATATCCATATCCATATCCATATCCATATCCATATCCATATCCATATCCATATCCATATCCATATCCATATCCATATCCATATCCATATCCATATCCATATCCATATCCATATCCATATCCATATCCATATCCATATCCATATCCATATCCATATCCATATCCATATCCATATCCATATCCATATCCATATCCATATCCATATCCATATCCATATCCATATCCATATCCATATCCATATCCATATCCATATCCATATCCATATCCATATCCATATCCATATCCATATCCATATCCATATCCATATCCATATCCATATCCATATCCATATCCATATCCATATCCATATCCATATCCATATCCATATCCATATCCATATCCATATCCATATCCATATCCATATCCATATCCATATCCATATCCATATCCATATCCATATCCATATCCATATCCATATCCATATCCATATCCATATCCATATCCATATCCATATCCATATCCATATCCATATCCATATCCATATCCATATCCATATCCATATCCATATCCATATCCATATCCATATCCATATCCATATCCATATCCATATCCATATCCATATCCATATCCATATCCATATCCATATCCATATCCATATCCATATCCATATCCATATCCATATCCATATCCATATCCATATCCATATCCATATCCATATCCATATCCATATCCATATCCATATCCATATCCATATCCATATCCATATCCATATCCATATCCATATCCATATCCATATCCATATCCATATCCATATCCATATCCATATCCATATCCATATCCATATCCATATCCATATCCATATCCATATCCATATCCATATCCATATCCATATCCATATCCATATCCATATCCATATCCATATCCATATCCATATCCATATCCATATCCATATCCATATCCATATCCATATCCATATCCATATCCATATCCATATCCATATCCATATCCATATCCATATCCATATCCATATCCATATCCATATCCATATCCATATCCATATCCATATCCATATCCATATCCATATCCATATCCATATCCATATCCATATCCATATCCATATCCATATCCATATCCATATCCATATCCATATCCATATCCATATCCATATCCATATCCATATCCATATCCATATCCATATCCATATCCATATCCATATCCATATCCATATCCATATCCATATCCATATCCATATCCATATCCATATCCATATCCATATCCATATCCATATCCATATCCATATCCATATCCATATCCATATCCATATCCATATCCATATCCATATCCATATCCATATCCATATCCATATCCATATCCATATCCATATCCATATCCATATCCATATCCATATCCATATCCATATCCATATCCATATCCATATCCATATCCATATCCATATCCATATCCATATCCATATCCATATCCATATCCATATCCATATCCATATCCATATCCATATCCATATCCATATCCATATCCATATCCATATCCATATCCATATCCATATCCATATCCATATCCATATCCATATCCATATCCATATCCATATCCATATCCATATCCATATCCATATCCATATCCATATCCATATCCATATCCATATCCATATCCATATCCATATCCATATCCATATCCATATCCATATCCATATCCATATCCATATCCATATCCATATCCATATCCATATCCATATCCATATCCATATCCATATCCATATCCATATCCATATCCATATCCATATCCATATCCATATCCATATCCATATCCATATCCATATCCATATCCATATCCATATCCATATCCATATCCATATCCATATCCATATCCATATCCATATCCATATCCATATCCATATCCATATCCATATCCATATCCATATCCATATCCATATCCATATCCATATCCATATCCATATCCATATCCATATCCATATCCATATCCATATCCATATCCATATCCATATCCATATCCATATCCATATCCATATCCATATCCATATCCATATCCATATCCATATCCATATCCATATCCATATCCATATCCATATCCATATCCATATCCATATCCATATCCATATCCATATCCATATCCATATCCATATCCATATCCATATCCATATCCATATCCATATCCATATCCATATCCATATCCATATCCATATCCATATCCATATCCATATCCATATCCATATCCATATCCATATCCATATCCATATCCATATCCATATCCATATCCATATCCATATCCATATCCATATCCATATCCATATCCATATCCATATCCATATCCATATCCATATCCATATCCATATCCATATCCATATCCATATCCATATCCATATCCATATCCATATCCATATCCATATCCATATCCATATCCATATCCATATCCATATCCATATCCATATCCATATCCATATCCATATCCATATCCATATCCATATCCATATCCATATCCATATCCATATCCATATCCATATCCATATCCATATCCATATCCATATCCATATCCATATCCATATCCATATCCATATCCATATCCATATCCATATCCATATCCATATCCATATCCATATCCATATCCATATCCATATCCATATCCATATCCATATCCATATCCATATCCATATCCATATCCATATCCATATCCATATCCATATCCATATCCATATCCATATCCATATCCATATCCATATCCATATCCATATCCATATCCATATCCATATCCATATCCATATCCATATCCATATCCATATCCATATCCATATCCATATCCATATCCATATCCATATCCATATCCATATCCATATCCATATCCATATCCATATCCATATCCATATCCATATCCATATCCATATCCATATCCATATCCATATCCATATCCATATCCATATCCATATCCATATCCATATCCATATCCATATCCATATCCATATCCATATCCATATCCATATCCATATCCATATCCATATCCATATCCATATCCATATCCATATCCATATCCATATCCATATCCATATCCATATCCATATCCATATCCATATCCATATCCATATCCATATCCATATCCATATCCATATCCATATCCATATCCATATCCATATCCATATCCATATCCATATCCATATCCATATCCATATCCATATCCATATCCATATCCATATCCATATCCATATCCATATCCATATCCATATTCATATCCGGATAAGACGGATAATGGTTACCATTGAAATCCTCGGAATCCATAAAGAAAGTAAAAGTAAAGTCAAAACAAAATATTGGCTAAAATGTCAGATAGATTCCTTACGTCCGCATACTTGACCTTCTTTGAATTCTTTATTTTTTATTGAAGGAAATGAATTAAAAACAAAAAACAATTAAAATCGTTCTTTATCAACGAATTTCATAATTATCTTCGCTCCTTGTCAAAATTATATTCAAAACGTCATAAATTTCAAAATACCAATCTGCAAACCAATCGATGTGAAATGTTCATTTTGCTCCTTTCACTTCATCAAACACATAACAAAGCTTTTGACTTCAATTTACCTTTATAGGTGGTACATACATATATATACATATTTAACCGTGTGCATTCACATGATTTACGGTATAAAGGTATTACCTTATGAGGTATCGAAGCCAAGAGATGATCTAAATATAAACGAGTATAATGAAGGATAACAAAGAGTATGCTGCTGATATATTCGAGCTTATGTGGAAAATCAAACATTCTAATAGCAAAGTCAATGGAATAAAATCTAATCGGTTTCAATTTTCTGTATCATCATGATTATATTGACGACCGACGACGACGACTTCAACTTTAACCCTGGATTTCTTCCTTTTTGAAAATCAAATTTCAATCCTTTTGAACATTCCTTCATAGCTATATGAAAATATTCCTCTCACAGGACTTTTTTTTTAAATTTTGGTTTCGCTGATACAAAAGTAAAACTTGAATATATGATGATTGGGATATGTTTGGATCATGGGGCCAAGTCAGTAGAATTTTCCAGTTCAATAGACCTATTCAGGTCGTCATGGCACATTTATGAACATATGATCCTGGTTTTTGTAATTAAATATACATACGACATGATGCCCTGCTCATGAATGAAGCTTTTGTAAAAGAGGAGGGTAAGTAGGTATAAATTCCATCAATCGATTACCAAATCTAGTAGAGATATAAATTGGATCAAGATACCTACCAACAATTTTTCTTAAGGTTCATTGCATTTTCTGGATACCTAATTTCAAATCAAAAGATTTTTGACTCCAGGCTAAATAAAACAAGCTCTATGTTATAATAAAATCGTGTACTTCAAATAATATTATATACGGACATGTTTGATTTTTCGCTTGAGGAGTTTTTCGATTCCATTCCTCTCAATAAATTTGAACACGAACTCCAATACAAACATCACTAGAAACAAGACACAACATCCTTTTTTTTTAAGTAGATAATTGCTCAAAAAAATAAAAACATAAAACTTCACTCTTCTCCCCACCGTACCGCACCAATTTTCCTTGTGACGTGTCCTTTATTGGATTTGTATGCGGCAAAACAAATGTTTGATATTTTGACTCCTTTTGAAAAATCTCTGTATTTTAAACCAAATATGTTAAAGAAGGACCAAAACGAGAACACGACACAAAATTGTTGTGTATTTTTTGTGTTTTGTTTTTGTCATAAATAAATTTGAAAGACATATTGCTTGCAAGGACCAAGCTTCTTTTTCTCTCTGTGTCCTTATCTCCATCTGATCTGGATTCTTCTTGGTTTGTGTTTAATAAACTTGCTATCTACTTCGTATATCTGCTATTTGCTACTGCTACTGGAGCTGAACTGGTTGTCTGTATGTCATCGACTATGACAACAAGGACAACGAACGACGTGCGATTCTTTGAGCAAGTTAAAGAAGAGGTCCTTTTCATCTTTTTAAAATGAATCTGAAAAAATACAGAAACCATGGAGTTTGAGGATGTATGTATATGATGAAAGGAACAAAATTGGAAATGAATTTTCCACTTTGAAAGAGACACGTACGAAATTTGTACATATGTATATGATGGTTATTATCCTGGATGGTCGTCCTTTAGTTTTTTTTCTTTTTGTTTTCAACAGAATCATCAATTATGAAATATGAATAATTTAATGGTTTTATGAAAAGAATAGATTTGTTCACATTAAGCTAGTCCTTTAGTTAAATTTAACAGAGAGTCACCTTACTTTAACAGTTTAGGACGGTAAATTTCCATTAATTTCGACCGAGAAAATCAACTAATAGGTCTTACATACTATAGATTTTAGGAATTTAAGAATTTTAAGCTACAATTCATCATGTTTTATCATACCTTTGTTAAATTAAGAATTGACCTTTATTAGAGGAACATCATGTTCAATAAAAGATTACTGCTTTATCTCGGGAAACTTTTTTAAACTTCTGGTCAACTTTTAAGTTGGAACTGATATATTTTTAGATCATTAGCCCCTCGAAGTAACTGTCAACTTTACTGCCAATGATAACTACAATAACACGAAACCGCTAAGAGATTTCCCAAAACTTATTCGGAACAACTGAAACTTATTTAAAACATATCAACGAAACATGAGTGCAGATCTTATGAAACTGAACTCGCAACTTTATATTGCTGATATTAAAACTCTAACAGAAATTATAATGCAATGCATACCTTGATATAGACACCCAATAGCCTGTAAGACATATAAACAAAAATTATTGTTAAAGAGAGAAATATTTTGAATTCTTGAAAACTTTTGAGAACAAATAACTCCAATATCTTCAACGCACTCTATCGAAATGCCAACAGAGAATACAATCGAATTTGTCAACGCAAAAAAGTTGCGCTTAAACAACAATGCATCACAATCATAAACACTTCAAAGTCCTCGGCACAGTTCTGGAAAGATGTCAAATACATAAATGGGTACAAGTCAAACACCCCTTTGTCCATTAAATCCTTGCAACTTAGGACGTACTTCATTAAGCTCGTCAACGGTCCAATAACCTAACCGCTTTTTCATCACGCAGCTCCTATTTTCATTTATGAAAAACTAGACACTGCCTGTTACTGTGGAAGAAGTAAAAATAGTTGTAGATAGCTCAAAATCAAACAAAGCACCAGGGCGATTAAAAAGGTCCGAAGAACTGCAGTTTTTGAACACTTCAGATAAAGTAACTTTCCTAAAAAAAATTAAACTGGGTTTCGAAAGAGATGTTCAACAATCGATCATATATTCTGCTTTACCAACATTGCCGAATATTAGAAGAGGGAGTATCAATCTAAATTATTCCAATCCTTCGAACTTTTTATGAGAATAACGTTGCATATGTATATGAGATGGAGATTTAATCTCAGAGGAATTAAAAAAAATCTATGGGCGTTAAACAAGGCTGTATTTTAAGTGCACTACTTTCTATTTTGTATATTAATGATACAATCGATTAGGTCAAAGATGGAATTAAGTTTAAAATCCTGGCATTGATGTACTCGGATGATATTGTTTCCTTTTGTGACACTTACCAAGTAAAGTACATAGTTAATGATAAAACGACTAAGTGCATATTGTGAAGTGAAGAACGTATCTTTTCACATTTGGAAAAGTGGCAATCGTCAATTGTTCAGGAACTATTTGAGTAAGCTCAACCATATTAAAAATGCAGAAACATATTTCCTCAACAGTTCTTCAGCTAAAAAAACTATCGTACTATCTTAAAAATGAAAGTTGAATTTGACCTTCTAAATTTTGTTCCACATCGACCAGATCTTCCAACCATTTGAACCCTGTGCAACATAAAAAAGAGAGAAGATGTTTTTCATTTTCTCGGCGTTTGTCTAATTCTAAAAGAGATTTGACTATCAATATTTGGAAAACATATACTAGAAGAAGATGAAACAGTTAATATTTTAAATTGAGAGAAAGGATGGGATATGAGGTATATAAATTGTAACACCCAGTTTGAGTCTGTTTCTTCGTAGTTAATGATTGATATTATGTTGTTTCTCGAATCTTAAAGTACTGATAAGTCAATGAAATTGGTTATAATTGCATAAATTCTTAACCTGCCAAATCAATGTCTAAAACTGTTTCTTCTTTTATTCCCATGTAATTAAATCTTGCCCCTTGTTAAAAATAATTTCAGTTCCCAAGTCTTAAATCAAAAGTAATCCAAAATTAAGGTCAATTGCATTTTTATCATTAAAAAAGTAAGTAAAGTTCGTTTTTTTTAAAGTAGCTACAATTCCACTTTATTGGCAACAATCATCTAAATCCTGCTTTAAACGGATTTCTTGTCTTTCAGTTTTTAACTTAACCTCTAAAAAGTATTGTAATCTCAGTAAGAAGTTACTGCGCAGTTTTAATTTTGTTCTCTTCCTGTCGAATAGTTTGAATTATTATTTCCTAAAAGTCAGCAATGCGAAGAAATTGGAATACATACAAGAGTTCCCCAAGATTCTATTCTTAGACCTATACTATTTTCACTTTACGTGAACCAACTTACAAAATATTGTTATGTGCATATTATTGCTGACGATGTTTATAAATATTTTTAAATTGAGTACTAAGTAGAGATGTGTAAACCTGCGATGTGATAAACACTATTAACTTTCTTCTAATGCCCTTAAAAATAAGTTAAAAAGAGGTTTTTGAAGTTAGAAATACTACTCGTTTGAAGTACGAAACTATGTAACTTGTTGCGTGCATTTCAATAAAATTGACATGATGTTTCTAACTCCTGAATTATTGTGTAGGGTCAACAGAGAAATGGTTCTCTGTTCTGTTAAAGTACACGCAATCTTAGACTTGCAATTCATTAGTTTAACAATTTAACCGTAACACAATTGTCTATGTTAGTAAACCTTTTCTAATAAGCACCATGAATTTGTTTAAAAGAACTACCGAAAATGGTTAATCTAATGCCTCTCATTTAGATTGTGTATAGTAAAATATCTACTAGATTTTTCGTTCAATAAATTTAAAGCCTTTTCATCACTACTTTTACCTAATTCCAAGATATATTCTCTCTAATACACCATCATCATTATACTAAAATATTGGTTTAAACGGGCGACAAGCATACCAAGCAAAATGATACTCTTGGCGACGCACGGTGCTGCGTGGTGGATGGCGTGGCGTAGTGCTTAGAATTGATATGTTTCTAACCATTTAGAGCCCATGTAATCCAAAACCACTTTCGACACTAATTTTACACATACGACCTAAATTTCAACCGAAATAACTACCAAAACAGCTCACTCACACTAAATCACCACCATGCTTCGCGTCCCCTTCCCCAGCATCATTATCGCCACCGTCGCGTTGTCGTTGCCGCAATTTTCCACTATTTGCTACTAGCTTTAGCTTGTGCGTCTATCTGTATGTAGAGTACATGTAATAATATCCTCTCGCGAGGCCATTGGGAGGACTACATCATCAGGCGATATCAGTTCATTTTCTTGAAATCAAGTCGCACACCCAAGCCAACATAAAGCAAGCTAGCGTATACCACTCACAAAACACACATTGATCCTAATTATCCAAACGGATTAGCGTAATTGGCAACAAGAACTATTTTGTAGCACTGATGCAGTTGCTAATAAATCTCCCTTTAGAGTATAGGCGCTAACGCTACCCCTTTAGAGAGTATACAGTACGTTGGCATAGAGATACGTAAATACATCCCATCAGGGCAAAGAAGTGTTAGGATTGATATGGCTGCAAGGCATTGGTCGTATAGTGCATAAAGAGGAGCCCAGATACCACAGCGCATCCTTGTTAATTGGGCGAAATACATTTTAGGCGACCAAGGCAACGACAATGACGGTGACGACGACGACTTTAAGCTTGAAAGTTTTGGCTTTGACATACATAGCCTTGATGCAGAAATAAGGCTCCCTCAAACTCCCAACATCTCACGTGCAACATAGAATGGTGTAACTCGCACGTGGGGCTTGGTTTTAACGGAGTATTTACTTAATGTGCTGTTAATGGAAAAGGTCAATTAGTAAAATTTTTTAATGCGAAATCATTCAAAAACTTCGAATTTTAGAAACCTTAAAGACTTGAAGTTTTATCAAATTTAAAAGCACTTAATCATGTTTTTGAGTAGGTATAGCCTGGAGACTGGAAGCAGTTTATCAAAAATATTCTCACGTTCCCGGTATGTACATATGTATACATATTTTCAAATCGTTAACTTTCCATAATAATTTTATCAGACTTTGTCTTCGTTAATAAATCGTACGTGGTGTTCAATAAGTTTTAAGCCATTAACATCATGAAGAATATATTTTCATTTTCAATTCACTTTTTTGTGTTGCCTGAATCTCACCCGTTATATGCAATCTTTATCTTTTGTAAAAGTCTATCTATAATTTTCCAATTTTTTCCAGAAGAATTCAGACTTTTTGTCAACGTAAAAGTTTGGATTGTGATTTTTTTTTCAAAGCCTTTTCTTGTTTCGGCCGCTTTTTTCGACTATCAAGTTATTATTTATTCATTGTTCGTTCATTTCTTTCGTTTGCTTTGAGGCTAGAATAAAAAATTAAACCAAAAAATTCTTTGCGAAGGATTCTTAAAGAAAAGAATCATAAAAAATAGAACAGGAAAAATGAATATTCGCCAACAGAAACTGAAAGAAAAGTTCTTTTTGAATTGTTGTAGTAAGTTTCCAGAATATACGAGTTTAAGCTTTGGAGCGCAATGGTCACCGGCATAACGAGAAATTCCTACATTCTTTTTCTCTCTCCAAATATTCTATCCCCACTCCCGAATAACACACAAATTTCAGTGATTTACGACCATTTGTCTACCTGTAGGTGAGCAAATTCGTGTAAATTATCGAAACTATGGCTTGACTCCTGGTCTGCTATATATGTATGTACGAATAGAATAGGTATCAGGAGCGTCGAGGATACTAGCAGTTGTAGAGCATGTAAAGTGTCGTCCTTTGGAGAGTGTGCAAACTAGGATTCCCTACACGATTTCGATTATTCGATTTGGTCGAAGGACTAAGGTACAACGACGACGTCGAGGATGGACGACCATAGAGGGTATGTAGTGCAGTGCAACGACCGAAGAAACCAGCGGGGGTGTTTGCCATACAGGACATCCACTCGCTTGCTGTAGTGGATTTCTCTATGGTTTCTGGAGTTTAATTTATTGGCTTAGCCGCAAAGAGGTATAAGAAATCCCTCCGTGCTGTCTGGCTTAGTCAATGAATTCATCGGGATGTGCTATGGCTTGGCTAACACTAGGATACTATTTAAGAGGTTGATGAGGAATATACCACATCACATACCTTCCTCACGGTGTGGTGTTGTAGTACAACTTCGTCTTCAAACTGCCCTCTAACGATGATGGTGGCCAAGGCAGGCAGGTCCTGCTGTTATCGAGATTCTTCCAGAGAAGGATCGAAGAAGAATTAACGAACAAAATGAAATAAAAAAAAAACGTTAAAACATAGAATGAAGAAATTCAAGCAATTGCAAAACAAGTCCGTGAGCGCGCAATAAAGAATAAATCTTTTACAAAGTGTGTTCTACAATTGTAAGGGCTATGCTTCCCATAATCTTCGAATTGAACTTATATAGAACCTACATAGGTAGTGAACATGTTTAGGTTGTAGTGAGGAAGCACTGTGTAAAGTGACAGTGGAGATGAAAAGTAAAGATCGAAAAGATTTTTTTATTTACTTATTTTGTAATCAAATTCGAATATTTTATGGCGAAAAAACGTATCAAAATTAAGCTTACATAGATAAAGAACAAGAAACGATGATAATAGACCTTCCAGACTTATTGTCTTATAAAACAAAATTCAAAAATTGTTACAGTTAAAGACAACAGCAATCAGTTCATAATCTTCCGGAGATAGCAGAAAATATTGGATGATAGTTTGAAATAGCAGACCACTCTAAATTTTAATCTGCAAAATTGCAATCTCCACTTTCAGATAGCAGACGTGAGTTAATAATAGTTTGAGAAAGTAAACCTCACATTCTGATGTAGGAGCTAAAGTGCAGTGTGTTAGAGCTCACAAAACTAAATAACAGTTTGAATTAGCCGAGTCAGGTAATTCTATAGCAGATTTCAATAAATTACTATCTTCGATAGCCAGTGATGCTTAATTACTGAACTACAGTCTAAGATAACAGATTGAACTAATTTACAGTATGAAATAGAAGATGAAAGATGAGAGCTCATATAGAACTAAGTAACAGTCTGGGACAAAAGAATTTACCTAAGCAAAATCTGAATTAGTGTTAAAACTTAATAACAGACTTGGAGACATTACAAAAATACAACTGACATTGAACTGTATTACGGTCTCTACATAATTTCAACCTCTGAGATAGTAGCTGACAGAATAAATAAATAAATTAAGTGGAGCAACAGTCCGTTGAGAACTAGGGCCTAGAGACTTACATCTCTCAACCATTTCTGTGTGCGAGTTATGTTTTCAGGGATGGGTGGGACCTACAGTTTTAAGCCGAATCCGAACGGATAATTTGAGAAAGCACTTTTCATGACAAGAATTACTCTTGGAGGATTTGTCAATTCCTCGCAAGAGGCAGTACCCGTGAAAAAAAACCAAGACCTCTCGCATGACAGTCCAACACACTAACTTAACCATGCCGCTGCGGGTACTACTGACAGAATACAAGTTAATATAACTGAATAATAAGTTGACATCGCCTTCGCTAAATTACAAATGTAAACGCAGATGAAACTATGTAGCTTAATAACAGTGTGAGATGACAGATGCCATTGAATTACATTGTAACAAAGCACTCTGAACCTAAGGCGATATAACGTAACACCGGCTGATGCAGCGGGCACTACCATTGAGTGTATGGCCCTAGAAAGGTACTGACAAATAATATAAAATAAATAAAAACTGATTATCTTCTGCCTTGTAGCCAGAGGCTTGGAAAGATATTATCCACTTCTTCTAAGTATACGAACAAGGCTTAGGACGACCTATTGTTTTCTAGTTTGCTGGGGACAGGGAACTTAATTCCAACCGATTATATCGTATGTACTGTCTAAGCGTAAATACGCAAAGTCTAGTGAAGTCCGCTTCGCACAAAAAAGGATCACAAATCGGAGCCTGAGCAGAGAATTCATGAAGTTTCAACCGAACTCTGACCACTGTTGCACTTGCAATCTTTGAAACTACCACAAATCCTCCACCAGTAACCAACTATAATCGAAATCAGAAATCACCAACAGTCACTTCATCCACCGCAAAAATGTTCGATTTCGAAAATCAGGGCAATAAGTATTTGAACCCATACAAAACTGCAATATTCTTTTATTTTCAAAAAAAGACGAATTTATAGAAATTTTAATAACGAGCCACCACACAGCCACGACCTTTAGGAACTTCGAGATCATATTTCAAATGCTGATCTACCACAAAAATAAATATTTGAGCAAAAGTCACTGTGAACTTGAAGAAGGTAAATGACAAACCATAAATATTTGTTGTGTTTCGTCATATAGTCTTAGGTTCAGAGTGAAGAGTAACGCTTGGTTACAACACTCTGAGATAACCAATAGGGCAATAGAACTAAATTACAGTATCAGATATTCAACTAATTACAGTTTCAGAAAGCAGATTTTACAAAATCACAGTCTTTGAGACTGAGATTTAAGTAAATTAGAATCTGAGAAATTATATGGAACTAAATAAGAGTCTAACATAGTAGAGATCTCTTAATTAAATACTAAGGTCTAGCAAATATCACTCAATTACAGTCTCCGCTACCATAGTTTAATAACATTCAAAAAGTTAACTTCACAAAACTACAATATGAGAAAGAAAATGTTACTTAATTACAGTCTTCTGCAGCAAAAAATCACTGAACTATATTTTGATTAGTTAGAATTTTGTTATGTCAGACTTATCTAATTTACAGTATGATCAAGAAAAATTAAGAAATAGGGCCATGTTTTTCTTTTAGCATTCACTGTAAAATCCATTGATCTCTCTTTCAACAAATGCTCTAATCCAACGAATCCGCTTTCTCCCTTATTGTACTAAATTGCCATGGCCAAGGCGAACTTTTCCTCAATTATACCTGCTGATGGTGTGCAGAAGAAGGACCAGACCAACCTATACCTATAATTTTGGGCGAGAATATAATAATAATCGATCGAATGGCATAAGTCAGTAAGTCGCCATATTCCTCTTCGAAACACCCAAAATCGGCCAAACTTTTTCTTGTTTTGTCTTCAACAACTATACAGGATAAAAGTACTGTCTTACTCAGTTCCAAATACAAACTATAGCCTTGTATCTTCCTTCTATAGGTAAAGTAATTTCGTTGAGTCATTAGGCAAAGAAAAAATATAAGATTTACTAACTTCTGATTTGTAATTTAGAGAATTAGTTCCGATTTTGTTGGATCTTTGATTTTTTTGTTGTTCTTTGCAGGATAAGTTTTTCGATGCATGTCCTTAAATCTTTTGTGTGGCACACTGCTTTTCGTGCCTGCCATTTACTAGCACAGGTATAGGAATACTAGCGTCCTTTATATCGTTGATGTCCATCTCCGTTCTTCTAACACTTTCTTGTTCTTCTACTGGTTATAAATTTATAGCCATTCGGTCGAAAGATGTAATCAATAAATCTACAGTTACCCCGTATACAACGATGGCGGCGGCAACGGTACAATATTTATTTAGCAAAGTGACACTTGAGCATCCTGAATGAAATAAACAATCCTTCGTGCTCCTTTTTCCACTTTATTTGTATATTTACGGGAAGGTGAAAGGTATGTTAAGTACCCTTTCTATGATGGTGATTCCGGCCAGTCGGAGCGGAAGGGTGGAGTGTTGAAATGAATGTGTACGAGTACGAGTATAAGAAAAACATTCAGTACATCCTCTTTGTCAGGGTTGAGTTCCTTTTAACGGTGATAATGCTGATGATATGGTTTGAAAAGAATTGCCAGCATCGCACCTACTTAAATTTAATTGGAAAATTTTGTATTTCGGATAATTTTCGTGAGGGGCGGGCGGGTGATGAAAAATTTGTCGGTTGGGTAGATTTGTTCGGGTAGCCCAATTATTGAGGTCGCAAGGAGTAAATGGTATCATTTCAGCTCCAAACAAAAAAAAATAAACCGAAACAAGAAAGCAAGCTAAGATAACATTATTTGAAAGAGTGATGAGATTCGAAATTTATTGTTTGTAAAAGTTGTTTATTGTTCTCACGAGACTCGTTATATGGGGACGAACTGTAAGTATATAGAATTGTGGGTGTGTTGTGTAAATGTTTTGATTTGGTTTGGGGTCCTTTTGGTTATAGGTATAAACTGGAGATGGAGCTGAAGCCCTTTAGTTAGAAAATAAATTTGCCGCACCCTTAAGTGAAGTGTGGTTTGCATCTTTTAGAAGATGAAGTGAAATTTATGTTCGTTCATTTAATAGCAGCTACATATAGAGACCTATCCTCGTATAAAGCTAGGAAAAGTAGCAATAACAATTTGTATTTGTTAATTTCTCTTTTAGTATATATATACATATGTATGTGTAGTTTATGTATGTTTATTTGATATACAAATATGTAAGCAGTGAAAGAAAAAGAGTGAAATATAACTTCACACATGATATGAAGTATGGAGTGTGTGTTTAAAAGGTCTTAATCTGGAAAGTAAATAATATAAAATGAATGTTAAGGTATATAAATCTGGAAAGATGATTAAGAGAGTTTTGTATGGGAAAGTAGAACTACATTTATGACCAAGATAATTATTAAGGATCCTATTCTTTAAGAAATCTTATTAATACACAAAGCTTCTAGACTTTAATATTTTGTTAGACATAATTTAATTTTTTTTGTTTACTTTAGTTATATGTAAAAAAGGGCTGGGTCACAATATAACTAAATTGTAAATATCAATATTTTTGAATTTCGGCCATAAGACATCTGTAATCAAAGCTCCTCAAAGCAATTCATTCAGCGTTACAGTGCGATGACAACCCAAAAATTGCACCAAAATTTCACATTTTAAAGATTAACAGTCTTTTCAACAATCAATAATTATAGATTTTCCGAATCCTGAGGTGAAAATAGGCCCAATACTGAAGATGATTTTAACATGAAAATCCGTTATAATTTAAGGAAACAACTTTGCTGGTGATTTGCAATGACAAATTACTTTAATGTAATTTTTACATTATAATGAATCTGTTTTAATTTTACATTATCAACTGTAAGAAAAGTATGATAGGATTCTTGAGATATATTGATTTTTAGCGAAATTCAAAATTTGCCTAAAAAATCCTCAAATAATTGTTAATAACAAATGAACTAAGCAGTCTGAAAAAAATCTTACGTATTTCGATGGAAAATTTACTTTAAAGATAATATTTATTCCAATTTTCAAGTCAATTGGTTCTCCGAGTTATTAGTCCGGCAAACTTAATAAAGGCAGTATTGAGATAAACGCGTATGAAGTCTATCATAAATGATTATTTTCTAATTGATTGTAATGTAATTGAATTTATAAAAAAAGAGGCTGGGATGCTACTCACACTGATACCTTCCAGTCCGGTCTGTCGGTTTGTTTGCTTAAAAGGTTTGTAGGGTTTTGTGTTTTGTTAAAAAAATTGTCAGTTGAATTATTCTTAAAAGTTTAAAAATTACCAACTACATTTTGCATATGAAGAAATAGTTTGATTTCAAAATCTATTTTATTAAACGAGGTTTTTAGATGAAAACCAATTTTTATCAATTTAAGTAGCATTTCTTAAAAGCTTTTATTTCTTTTATAAACAAATACAAATTGGATGAATGACAAAATTTGAAGTCAATATCTTCTATTGTTCACTAGATATCGAGAACCAAACATCAATTTTTACCAAATTTGCGTACTATTTTTTGCAGATTTTAATGTTTTATGAAAAAAACTGACTGTTGGCTTTTTATATAAAAATTACTGAATGTCGAAAACAATTCTTTCTGTGAGATACAAACAGTTTGAATCCAATATTTTTAAATTTTGAAATGATATTTGAGTCGAAAGTAAATTTTTACCAAGTTTTAGTATTGTTTTTTGTTAGGTTTTTATTTTTTATAAAAGAAACTGTTAATTCAATTTTTCTCAAAATTTTACAGAATGATAAAAACAATATTTTTCATAAGATTATTTAATTTGAGATATCTCACATTTTTGAAAAGATATTTGAGTCGAAAATTAATTTTTTCCCACTTCGAGTATTATTTTTTGTAGGTTTTTATTTTTTATAAAAAAACTGTCAATTCGATTTTTCTAAAAACTTTGCCAGATGTCAAAAAGATTATTCTTCGTTGCACTAAATTTTTTGGAGATAAAATCAAATTTTGTTCGTAAAATTTGCGAGGTAACAAATATTTTTTTTTCATTTCTTTTTGATTTAGAAAAAATACCGTTAATTCTATTTTCTTCCAAAAATATACTTGTTTGGTATCACGTTACTATATACATATAATATAAAATTTAATTCAAGTCTCGAGCGTTATTGGTTCGTGAGATATTGAGGGTTAACCAACATTTTCACATTTATTTTTAAATTGCTATGGTAAAAAAACCACCCACTACATTTTTTTGAGAGTCCTTTCTGCAATTTTCTGCATTATTATCTGTATAACAAAATTTATTTGAAGACCAATACTCTACTGGTTCTTGAGCTATGGACGACGAAAGAACTTCGCGAACCTCGAGAAATGTAACAGTTTTCAATTCAATTCGACACAATAACTTTATATCGGAAGTTATTAACTATATTGATATTGATAATAGAAATCAAAAATGGAGAAAATCTCAAAAGCGGCAACTCTTTTTTTTTTCCTTTAAACTTCCCATAGGAAGTTATTGTAATGGGTCCGATTTGCCGAATTGAAAATTTTGACATTTCTCGACGTTTCAAGGTCCCTAGAGTCAAAATAAAAGATTTTTGAAAGATATCTGTGCGTGCGTGTGTACGTACGTTTGGGAAGTTTTTTCGTTGTCCATAGCTCAAGAACCAGTAGAGACATCGATTTCAAATAAATTTTGTTATACAGATAATAATGCAGAAAGGACTCTCAAAAAAAATTAAGTGGATGGTTTTTTTACCATAGCAATTTAAAAAGAGTGGAAATGTTGGTTAACCCAAAATGAGGAACCAATAAGACTTGAATTAATTTTTATTTTATATGTATATTGTAACGTGATCCAAAAGAATATATTTTAGAAAAAGATCCAATTAAAGGTTTTTTTATAAATCAAAAAAACTGAAAAAATATATTTGTCACCTTGAATATTTTACGAACAAAAAATGATTTTATCTCCAAAATAATTTTTTGCAACGAAAAATAACGTTATAGACATCGGGTAAAATTTTGAGAAAAATTGAATTGACAAATTTTTTAACGAAAAATAAAAACTTAAAAAAAATTAATGAAAGTTCGTAAAATTTGATTTTCGACTCAAATATCTTTTAAGAAATTTGAAATATTGCCTTCACACTGATTTGTCTTTTGAAAAATATTGTTGACAACGTTCAGTTAAATTTTAAGAAAAATTAAATAGACAGTTTTTTTAACTTTTTTTACAAACTAAAAAAACATTACTAACATTTGGTAACATTTTGAGAAAAATCGAATTAACAGTTTTTTTTTTACAAAAAATTAAAAACTTAAAAATAATTTAATAAAATAAAATTAAAAGTTAATAAAAATTGATTTTCGACTCAAATATCTTTTCAAAAATTAAAAAATTTTTTCTTCAAACTTGTTTTATCTCACAGGTTGTTTACGACATTCAGTGAATTTTTTTATAAGAATTAATAAAATTTTTTTTATAAGAATTAATAAAAAAATAATAATAATAATTGAAGATATTGACTTCAAATTAATTTCATTCATCCAATTTGTATTTGTGTACATAAGAAATTAAAACTCTTAAAAATGCTACTAAAATTGGTAAAAATTGGTTTTCGACTAAAAATCTCGTTAACAAAAATAGATTACGAAATCAAATTATTTCATTATATGCAAGATATTGTTGGTAATTTTTAAATTTTTAAAAATAATTTAACTGACATTTTTTCTAACAAAACACAAAAACCTGCAAACTTTCAAGCAAATGGACAGACGGGATGGAAAGTTATCAGTGTGGTTCGCATCCCAGCCTCTTTTTTATTATATTAAATGAATGTAGAATTCAAAAATGTAAGTCACGGTTTACGATTTATGTCAAAAAATACAAAAGATTGCATTCTTAAACAGTCTTATAAACAATTCTATGGCTCATAAGATCCTTAAACCTAATGCTTTAGTAAAAGACTAAAAAATATACCTCAGCTGACTATGGATTGTACATTTGGATTATTTTGCAAATACCCGCTTTAATAAAACCAAGCTGTTCATTAACATTCATGTTGACCCTAAAACTGATGAACTTATGTAATCTAACATAAGTCTAACGTTGATTAAAGCGAAATCAGATGTAACCTAAAACAAAGTGTTTTTTAAAATGATGTAAATAAAATGTAACGAAATCTAAACAAATTTGCTCAAGCCATTTATTTTTCTATGATATAAACCTGCATTTCAAAACTGTAAGCAAGGTATTAAAAATAAACCCAAAATAATCCTTTCAATCCTTTTTTTATTAAAGTATGTATCCTTTTTAGGATGACACACAAAATTTTATACAATAGAGAGCCTATTCAACATAACCCGCAATAAATGTTGTCATCGCGTCAAATATAACCGTGATATTCTATACCGCGACAATTTGCCCAGCACGGCCCGTATGTGCCCGTCGTCGTTATCGTCGTCGTCGTTGACGGTGTAGTCCTCCTCGCCGTGTCATCGTCATCATTGCCATCATATAGCTCGTCGCTCCAATGAAAACGCAAACACTATTTCAACCTCTATCCATTAGCACACTCGTTTAGATCAAAGGATAACCCCATTGAGTAGCGAACGCTAAATGCTTCCTGCATAACATTGCTGTGCACATTTTTTTTTATTGTTTATTGCTTTAGCGAGTGTTAGTCAACACCGCGTGGCAGAGTCCTTTGTATCCTCTTTCATTCTCTATTCTCGTATATACTCACATAGCAAATGTAGGTAGATTGTGTGTATGTAGAAGGATTCGTATCCTTCGTGTGCTCCATATATAGGAGTAGGTTCGTATGTAAATACGTTTTTGGCCCCTCGAATATGTGGTCTATCATTTACTGCCACCTAGTAACACAAATCAGGTAGAAACAAAAAAAGCAGCAACGTGCTTAAAGGCCCCTAGGAGAGAGACAGGTAAATATCAACACCAACATCGCACAACAAAATAGGGTTTTAGCAGGAGGCATAGAAAAAGGACTAAGAACTGAAAGGGGGGATGGGCACCCCTGCCCACTCGTGTAGGACTACCTATAAGTTTGTTTTATTCAAGTTTGTTCTATGCGAGGACGACACCAGGCAAATAAAAATTGTAGAGACAAAAAAAGGACATTTTTCTTTTCCGAATCCGCAGCCTCAATGAACACCATACACATATGGTATTTGTCCATAGAGGTCGTCGTCATAGTCGTCGTCGACGTTATCCTAGACCAGGTACAGGTACACAGGTATATGATGTGCTGATGGGGCATGGGCATGGTAATAGTATTCTGAAATAACCAAGTGCAAAACGAGAGAGAGATTCCAACATTATTTGCATGTATCTCTGTTTTGTATGTTCTTTTGTAAAATAAAAATCTATAGTATAAAAGAGCATCTATGAGAAAAAACAGAAAAACAAACAAACAACAACAAATTGGGTGTGGCGCTGCAGGACCAAATGAATGTATCCAATTCCACTGAATATTAATTAAAATTGCAACACAAAACAAGAAACTCCAGCTATAAAATATTCCAATGCATTTTTGTTTCTTTTCTTTTTTTGATGAATATCGTACTACAACCTGGCTGAACAGACTTTGGAAGTTTAAAAGCTGTAAAAGCCTTTTTGGCTATTTCCAAAAGTTAATGAAAGAATTGACAACATCAAAAAAAAATCCTCCTTTGCAGAGGTGCAGAGGAAATTTATGGTATACTAGGTTTATTTTTTTGGGTAGAAAATTAGGATGATATCATTTTTCATTTTTAAATTTAATGGATTTGTAAAAAGTCTTGTTTTTTTAGGGTTTGAGTAGTTTTGGCAACCAGACTTGTGTAGTTATTGAATTTCAGAAATCAATAATGAAGCCATTAGCGATCCAAATAGCTTATGGTTGGTTGAGAAAAAACTTTTTGAATAGGTGTGAAATTTGTTAAAACTTCCAGAGGAATACTTATTTTGTACTTACTCTGAAACGAAACAATTACAAAATTTTTTAACTAAATTATTTAAACCGTGTTCCAGAAGCCAATACACAGTGTCGAACTAGACTTTTAGGGGACTGGTGCTCAAATGTTGAACTGGGGTTCTAAATTGACAGATATTTCTGAAGTTTCTACAACGTTAAATAATGAATAGAAAACAAAACCCCGGCCTGGATATGTTTACGAAATTCTATCTTGCGTTAATATGAAGATTGCCTGAAAATGTCATCAAAATCGGTCACGTTGTGTTTCAGTCAATAAGGAACATAAATACATATATGCAAACATCAATTTTAGATAGATGTCTAAAAAGCAAACATATATTAATCCGGGGAAAATGGACATTCACTTCGGAAAAATTCCGTCAAAGCTGAAATTTGTTGCAGCGAGCTTCATTTATACGAAATAAACATTTCCTCAAAAGTTCTTTCATTTTGAACGCAAGCAAAAATAATTGAGAGGGGTCGAAGTTGTTCAAGTACACTTCTTTTGCAAATTACTCGAAAACTATAGGATTTTTTTTTAAATGTAGATACATATTGTAGCTCATGTAATTCTACACAAAAAACACTTTTTTACTTGCGACATATAGGAACTATATGGCAAGTTTTGCATTCGTGCAGAATTTTGTCTGTCTGTCCACGCTCCTACAGCCTATACCATTGGGTCGATTGAGTTCAAACTTGGAAGTTAAGGTTTTGAGCAGATTCGCGTTAGGCGTTTTTTTCATTTTTTTTTTAAGATCAAAACTAACAGTGGCCCCCATACAATTTTTTTGGTCAAAAAACGATAATTCGAATTTTCTCAAAAACAAACCGATAGATTTTTTTTTAATTTTCTCTAAAATTTTATTTTTTAACTTGGCTTCTTTTAATAAGAAAAACATATTTTTGTATTGCTCAGGAAAGGTACCGCTCATAGAACCGTTTTTTTGTTTTTTTAATTTTCTCAGCAACCTATGAACTGATTTCAATAATTTTTTTTGTGAATAAGCTCTTATATTGCTTTAACAATATTTGATTATCAAAAGTGCAATTTTTTTTTGTTTGGATTTTTAAAAAAATATTGAATTTTTTTTTTTCAAAATTCTATATCTCAAAAACGGGTATATATTTTTTTACGAAATTCAAATGTAGAGCGTATATTTACAATCACTAAACAACTGCATACCAAAAATATTTTTAGAACAAAATTGAAAAATTTTATATATAAAAAATTAATTAAAAAAAAAACCGCTCTAACGATTTTCGAAAAAAAATTTTGAAAAATCAAAGGCTTTCTTATTTATAAAATGGCATTTAAATTTTTGAAGACAAACTTATTTTTCAGGTAAAATTTTGAATCTTAAATTAGTTTTTTTTTTAAATTATTTTAACTGTATTGAATGTAACCCCCTACCAAAAAAATTGAAAAATGGAGGTTTTTTTGACGAATCAAATGGCATTTATATCTTTGAAGACAAACTTATTTTACAGGTATATTTTTTTTTTAATCTTATATACATAGATACTTTTTTAAACAGACTCTTTGAATACAGGAGCAAGTTCGTGCGACCCAGTCGTGCATTTTATTTCGTGGAGATTCGGAAAAAATGTTGGAAAACATGACACAATCTTCATTCTGCTGAACTCTTCAACGATGTCGTGAAAATCAATTTTTCTTGAAAATTTGCCTGAATTAATAAAACTGAGAGATTAACTAGACGTTCTTGAGGCAAAGTAGATTCAATGTAATTTTGTTTAAGTGTGAATTTTGAAAAGCTCCTTTAACATTATGGAACGGAGACGCAAATGGTTAAAAATATAAATAAGTTTTAAACCGTAGATTTTCTTGAGTTGTTCATTTCATATCATTCGTATTGATTGCACGAAAATGTCTATGATATCTTTTTGTCACTTCCAGTCCTTTTTATTTTTTTATTTGTCATGAGTATGAACCACATTTATACGAAATACCCGTGATACACGTGATGGTTAGTGCGTTGGACTGTCTTGCAAGGGGTCTTGGGTTCAATCCCTTCCTGTGCCACCTAACTTTTTTCACAGGTACTGCCTCTTGCGAGGAATTGACAAATCCTCCAAGAATAATTCTTGTCATAAAAAGTACTTTCTCAAATTAGACGTTCGGATTCGGCATATAAACTGTAGGTCCATTCCATCTCTGAATCATTTCTCCCACACAGGAATGGTTGAGAGTTGTAAGTCACTAGGCCCTGGTTCTTCATGGACTGTTGCGACACTTAATTTTTTTTTTATGAACCACATTATCAAATGCAATAAACAAATTGTCATCATGGATTTGGAGAATTGTGTTTATTTCCATCGCTTTGGTTTGACAAATTTTGTGTAGATCGGTCAAGGAATTCAAACATTGTTCGACATATTTCTTCCTGAATGTATAGAAGTTAGAGCAAGTTCCGCTTGCATTGTTTTTTTAAATTCTCCTTCTTCCGCGTCGGTAGATGTAACAGCTGTAGTTTTTTCATTCGTTAGAAAATCATTCAAAGCTTAAAGTTTGACAAGGCCGCTATACGAAGTTAATTTTTATATACTAGAAATATTGTTGAACTAAATTTACTTCTTCCAGAACCACAGTCAAGAAGTTGAAGTCACATACAGCTGACAAAAGCAAGAGCTCAAAGCTGATATGGTGTAAAGATTAGCTTTGCATATCCTCTAGAGTGCTGATAATTATTTCAATGTGTTCGTTTACACCAACGAGTATCAGACAAACTATTTATTTAAACACTTAATTTTTTTCTATCCAAGGTTTCTCGAAATTTTTATATGCCATAGTCTACATACTGCTTGCTTGGCTTGCAATGCAGTCGTTACCTTTTCGAAGCGTATGTCCAATCCTTTGCCACTTACGTCTTCGTATTATAGATTCTATAGGCTCCTGGCCTGTCCTTCTATGAAGGACGTCATTTGAAATACGGTTTGGCCAGAACATCCTTAGGATGTTAGGAAGACATCTATTTACGAAGGTTTGCAGCTTTCTTGTTATGGCTGAAGTAACCTTCCAAGTGCTGCACCCATAAAGAAGCACAGATTCGACATTTGTGCGAAACAGTCGTAGCTTTGTTCTTAAGCTGATAGAGTTATTCCTCCAAATTTTTGACAGCATACCGAACGCCGCTTTTGCTTTGCCGATGCAGCAGATGTCGTCTTGTTCGGTTCCGCCTTCGATGGAAACGATGCTTCCAAGGTATTGAAAGCTCTCCACTTTTTCCACCGGTTGCGAGAAAATATTTATTTGAGAGGATGGTCGGGTTCAGAGGCTGATCATTTTTGTTTTGCCGGAATTAATTTTCAGCCCCACAACTTCTGCTTCTCTCGCCACACTTGTTGTCAATTGATGGAGATCCATGATACTATGAGAGAGTAAGCAAACATCGTCCGCGTAATTCAAGTGCTTTAAATAGGATGTCAAAGTCCATTGGATCCCTCCGCTACCTGATAGAGCTGAGCGCAGTACATCGCTAATCACCAACAAAAACAATATTGGCGACAGAATACAGCCCTGCCAAACTCCGGTACGGATTTCAAAATCCTCCGACAACCTACCATCGTGCAGAACCTGACACTTGGATCCATCATAATTTATGTTGTTTCATAATAGCAATTAGTTTTTCTGGAATGCATCTCCTCTACAAAGCTAACCAGATGTACTCCCAGTTGACGCTATCAAGAACCTTTTCAAAGTCGATGAACAGCAGGTGTAGTGGTGCTCCATATTCAACGCACTGCTCAATTATAATCCGCAGGCTATTGATATGATCAATACAGTAGGATCCAGCGTGGAATCTTGCTTGTTTGGCATCGATTGTGGCCTCAAGGTGTTCTTTGATGCGTTCCAGTATGACTTTTGCTACTATTTTGGCAACGGCAGGTAGAACGAAAATTCCTCTCCAGTTTTCGCAATTTGTAAGATCTCCTTTTTTGGGAGCTTGACGATAATTCCCATCTTCCACTCAAGGGGGAAGCTTTCGGTGGTCCAGGCTTCTTTTATGAGCGGATGAAGCAGTTCCCTTGATGACGTTGGCGGAATTCCATTAAGCCCTACCACTTTGTTGTTCTTAAGTGCTTTAATTGCGGCAACGATGAATAGTTAGGTAATAAATTGGAAAACAAAAGTAATTTCGAGAACTTTCCTGCTTTCCCTTACAAACAAAAATTTTTTACTAAAACATATCCCAATCAATAAACAAGTTCATGTTTTCCTTAAAGTTTTTTAGCTAACCATTTTGATCAGAAAATGTGAATGTTTGCTCCACGATAAGCCCAAATCTTCTTTCATCCGATTCGAATTGATCACATAAAACATTTCAAATCAATCATATTATTATCCCGCATCACGCGTTAAATATTCCTTGACTTTTTTTGGTAAAATCCTAGTCTCCAAGATTAAAATCGCTCACTGTGGGCAAAAACCAATTTGCCTCCATATTATGTTCGCTATAAAGGTCTACATAAATATGTGAATGCGACATCTTTATGACGGTTTGCTTTTTAAATATTTAAATATTTTACACAGATTCGTCGCTCTCTATCTTGGTATCCATTTTTCATTTGAAAGGAATTACTAGCACTCACTCAAAACCGACATAAAAACAAGAAAAATAAAATAAAAATTTTAAGTGCTACTTTGCATAGAATACTCATTCTCGTATCGAACGAGGTACATTCAACAACAACAACAACAACAACAACAAACCGACAAAAGTACCTATGCGTTTTCTATATTCATGGTTGTATTTCCATTTGTAATTTTCTGTTTTTATTTCCGCCGATTTATTATCCTGTGCCAATCAACTATAAGGCTGGCCCCATGTCATAACATAACATAAACATCACTCTCTCTTTGAAGCAGTCCTAAGGTATATCTCTCAACACCCGAAAACGACGACATGATACTTTAATATCACACCAATAACAGACACTCAAAAAGCACCCTCCCCATCCTCGATGTCATCACCCCCCAAAAAAGAAGCCATTCTCCATCCATATACATATCAGATAGATACTAAATGTAATAAAATTGTTTATGTTTGTACCTTTTTTTGCGGAATTGGGAATTGTATAAGTACCCTACGTACGTAACGTACGTACCTCCCATAGATATATGTATTTTTGACGATGACGAAATGAATAAATATATCCTGATTCTCAAAACCAGTCATCCTCGTTCTATACATATCTCGTCTCGTCTACTTGTATATCAAAGAAAATAAATCCAAATTTTTTGCTGACGAATTGAATGTGATTTATAACTGATCCTTTCTAAAATCGATTTTATTCCCCTTTCCGTGTGACGATGTGTAGGTTGATACTCAGGACGTTTAACTAACATATATATACATACCTATAACCGTCTCGTATATTGTATATAAACTTAATGACGGGAACAAACCCTTTAAATGGTTCAAAATCCTTTCATCATCAACAACACCATTTGGTCAGGAATCAGACTCATACCCCAACACCATCACCTACACAATCGCCACCCACAAAGCTTGCTTAAATGTTGTGCATCCTTTTTCTCTCTGATTAAAATATCCTTTCTTTCTCCACATAGTATATGTGCGAGAGTATAGGTAGATAGAGTATCATATCATTTGTGATGTGTGTGTCTGTTCATTTGGGGTATTTTGATATACCAAAGTAGTTTATATAAATGTAGGACAACTAAAGTATCACGTTTCTAATATCAAGGATCCTATAAGAAGAAGAAGAAGTAGAAGTAGAAAATGACGAAATAACACTAAGGGACTACTTGAAGATTGTCGAATCCTAGAGGCAATAGCATTGGATGGCATTGGGATTTTTGTTTTCTTCAGAAGCTATTTGCAGGATCCTTAATGTTTACACATGTTCCGGGCAATACATCCCCATACGTAAGTATCTCCTATACGAGTATAGAATAGTGTGAAAATATATGAAGGAAGTCAAAATAAATGTTGCCGCTAGTACATACATGAGTGAAAGATAGTTCTGCCATATCATCATCATCACCATTGGGATTCGGGAAGAAGAAGAAGAAGGATACCCTTGGGGCTTCATTTCAAGTTATGATGAGAAAGACTATGGCTAAAAAGCAAACCGAGTACGAGCTCAGCCATTTTGTTCGTCGTCCTTCAGCTTGTAGTTCGTCGTGTCGTGACGATATGGTATGGGAAGAAAAAAAGGATATTTTCCACTTGACGTGGTTGAAGTGGTGTTTACTACTTGTTTTCTATTTCTCATCCTTGTCCTTTCTTTCCTTTTAAGTAACATACAACCTCTTAACTTTCATGTCCAGTTCATTTCGAATTCTTTCGATACAAAAACCAACAAAATAAACAACAACAACAACAATATCATCAGAACTTAAATGAAGACATTTTTTTATTCTTATATTGACCTAGAAGAAAATCAAGAATGGCATAATGGTATTTTTATTTTTTCAAGATACCTATGTTTTTTTGTTTTGTTTTATTTCAATGTCTGACGTTTTCAAGATGTTGTTTTAGTTTTTGTTGTTGTTGTTGTTCATGTGTTTGTTGTTTTTGTATGATGTTATAAACTTTTGTTATAGAACTTCAACTTCCTATGACCTGGTTTCATTTTTAATGATAGTTTTATTTTCTTGAAATCGATTTTTTGTTTTTAATGAGGAAAAGAGTTATTGGAGAGTATTTTTTTAATTCATTATTTTATAGTTAACCTTACTGTGAAGGTCTCCAGGTGACATAAGACTACGGAGAGCTATTGGGAATTATAGACCACAAAAGGTTTGAACATTTTGGAGCGTCTTTATATGATGTTGCTTCAAATAAATACCATGTTTTTAGAGAAGGGTATGGGAGGATATTTCATTTTATTTTATTAACATCTGGATTTTAAATTTTCTTTGAAATTTATTTTAATTGCGTTAGTTTTTTTTTTTTTTTCTAAATTCATTTTTTTTTTATTCATTTAAACTTAACTCTACTTACATGCTAGACAAAATGGGAAACTAGCCTAATTAATTCTACTTAAATATAACTTACTGGCCCTAATCGGGCGCTCTAAGAAATTCATGAATCTTAAAATTAATGCCTTTCGGCCTACGAACTAAGATTTTTTTTATTTATTTCAATTTTTTTTTTTTTTTTTTAGAAAAGTTTAAAAACTAAAATCTTTATCATTTTTTGGGTTTTTTACTTACATACTAAAGTCCTTAAAATAAAACTTAAAATTACCTAATCTACCTACAAACTACTTAAAACTAGAATTTGTAATTCCATCGAGAATTTTTATAATATTGTCTGTGATATGTGTTCGCATTTTTTTTTTTTGTATTTTTGATTTCTTTTTTTTGTTTTGTATTTTTTTTTTTTTATTCTTTTTTTTTTTATTTTTATTTTTTTTTTTATTTTATTGTGCCACCATTCCTGCTCTCCTTAAATCTAAAACTTAAGACTAAAACAAGTATGTAAGCCGGCCAAGGCAAAAATACCCCACCCCGGATTACCCATTATCAGTTGCAGTTTGAAGTCACCAAAACTGGTTCTCCTGCTTCACCCTATCAATGCGGTCCTTTTCGGACACAGCCCTACTGAACCGAAGCAGCTCCGCTCCATCATGAGCGAGGATGCCCCGTTCATACAGGAGCCGCCGGTCTACGGTTTTTCGCCTGACGTGGTAGATAAGCGGTACTGCCAATCTATCCTGTATCATGCCGCACTGGTCTAGATAGAGGAATGCCTCAATAATTGCGTTAGTATAGGGTATTTCGTAACATCCTTGTCTGAGCAATGTTAGTGTCAAATTTAAAGATCACATGTATCTTCGAAAATGAATATCCAATGTTAAGTTCGAATACCAAAACAGTATGCCAAGGAACCTGGGGTGGTTTATTACTCAGCGTCAACAAGTACAATAACTTTCAATGTATGTAGTTCACCTACGGCTGCAATAAACTTGTTCCAACGTTTTTTCAAAACTTGTTGCAAATCTCTCTTTATGTATATTCATAAAATCCTTATGCGTTTGTAATCATGTTTTCGTGTTATAGATATATGGCTTTGGCTTTTGATGAACCTATTATGGTTAACGAGTTCAGATATTGAGTGTTTTCCTCATGAATCGTGATTTCACTTTTCTAAAGCAGAAATTTTTTTCACTATTATTTTCAGATCTGCAAAATCTTACATACCGTTTATCAGATAACAAAAGCATTTTTTCGAATAAGTGAAACCAATGGGAAAATATGATCCATTGTTAAATTAACATTATTTAAGACTTTAAAAATTCGCTGGCAAGTCAGAGAGGGTACCATCTAATTTTTGGAAAGGGATGCAAAATTAAAATATTTTCAGTTTGAGGAAGACAAGTTAAGAGCGAAACTCGAACAGATATAAAATGTCCTGATATTACGCAATATTTGTTGACAGCACTTCCGATGAAAGCAGAACTGACGAAATAAGTCAATTAGATACGCCCATGTAGACTGCATTGATCATATTAACACCGTGCGGATCATTATTGAACAGTGCATTGAATATCGATCACCACAACACCTGCTGTTCATCGACTTCGAGAAGGCCTTTGATAGCGTTAACAGGGAGTATATCTGGTTAGCTTTGCGGAGGAGAGGCAGGGCTGTATTCTGTCGCCAATATTGTTTTTGTTGGTGATTAGCGATGTACTGCGCTCAGCTCTATCAGGTAGCGGAGGGATCCAATGGACTTTGACATCCTATTTAAAGCACTTGGATTACGCGGACGATGTTTGCTTACTCTCTCATAGGATCATGGATCTCCATCAAGTGACAATAAGTGTGGAGAGAGAAGCGGAAGTTGTGGGGCTGAAAATTAATTCCGGCAAAACAAAAATAAGCAGCCTCGGAACCCGACCATCCCCTCAAATAAATATTTTCTTGCAACCGGTGGAAAAAGTGGAGAGCTTTCAATACCTTGGAAGCATCGTTTCCATCGAAGGCGGAACCGAACAAGACGACATCTGCCGCATCGGCAAAGCAAAAGCGGCGTTCGGTATGCTGTCAAAAATTTGGAGGAATAACTCTATCAGCTTAAGAACAAAGCTTCGACTGTTTCGCACAAATGTCGAATCTGTGCTTCTTTATGGGTGCAGCAATTGGAAGGTTACTTCAGCCATAACAAGAAAGCTGCAAACCTTCGTGAATAGATGTCTTCGTAACATCCTGAGGATTTTCTGGCCATACCGTATTTCAAATGAGGTCTTTCATAGAAGGACAGGTCAGGGACCTATAGAATCTATAATACGAAGACGTAAGTGGCAATGAAGTGGACAATGGACATACGCTTCGAAAAGGTAACGACTGCATTGCAGGCCAAGCAATGCAGTGCAATCCGCTCACAGAAGAAGGAAGAAAAGCTGGACGACTGAGAAGCACATGGCGCAGGACAGTCGAGGCGGAATGAGCGTCACTAGGCAAGAGTTGGAGGGAGCTGAAACACATCTCCGGAAACCGTACACGTTGGCGCGTAGGCGTAGTAGAGGCCCTATGCCCCTTAAGGGGTTCCCAACGGACTTAACGGGTCTGAGGACCTAAGTAAGTAAGTAAGTTTAAAATATACAATTGAATATTGAATAGATTCAATAAATATGACGGCATTGCATTTTTGAAAGCTTTAAATCTAAATTAAACTTTTCCAGAAAAAAAATTACTAAATTGACCCAGGACGTTAAATTCGTGCAAATGGGCACAAGGAACATGGCAATTAATAAAGTTTAATATTTAACGATCAACATTTCCCTGAAAGTTTAAGTCCTAAGTTTTTCCATACAGTAGGGGATTTTACTTTGGCTAAAAAAACTACTCACGAAAATTTCAAATATGTATTCTCAGGAGAAATTTATCGAACCAGCAACTTCCACCCATACTCTCGATTGAGGACACTGACAATTTGTTCATACTAACAAAAACTTAATTAAAATAAAGTTTGCGAATTTCTTCCAAAATAGGGAATATCGCTAAGAAATGATAGACGTGTTCATTTTGATTTAAGTTACACAATCCACAAATTGCTCAAAAAAGATTGATTGTATTTAAATAGAAAGAGACACCATGTTCTAGAGCCAGTTCTTGCCAATTTTTATAACCGCAACGAAGAGAAACAATAAGTATTCCTTTGTGTAAGTTGTAATCTGTTCTTTTATTAATGTTGGTTAAAAATTCAACATTAACCTTCAAGTTTTGTATAAATATTTTAGGTAAACCGGACTCAACACAGATATCTTAGTTTGAAGTATTCGAGTGAAATTTGAATATTCTTTTGAAGAAATATTTTTGGATTTTTTTAATATCCTCCATTAATTGATAACTTTAGGCTTCGTTACCATAGCTGACACAAGTAATAGCTTTGGCGCTGTAAACTTTGAATTTTGACGTTTTGTTCACAAAAGACTTCAAAAAATATTTTGACCACATTGGATTAAGTGGTGACTTGTCTGCAGCTAATTTTTCTTTTATAATTGATACTCAGATGAGTTAAAAAAATTGAAAGCTAGGTATTTGAATTTGTTGACAACTTAGATTCTTGTAACATCTAATTTCCAGGTACTCGATTATCATTTAAACTATAGGCAACAACCCAGTTACTGATAAAGCATCGGTTCCAGAGGTAGCTTTAGTTATTTTGAGTTTTATTTTAAGGACCCAATTTGAAGTAGTATTTAAGTATTTTAGAAAAAAGAGGTAATAAAATTAGTTTTTTTTTTTTAATTTTCTAATTAAATATAAAAAAATTAAAACAAAATTTAATTAAAAAGATCTTAGGTCCGAAAGGCATTAGTATTAAGTATTATAGTTCAACTTAGAGTGTCCGTATGGGGGCAGTAAGTAAGTTGGAAATTATGGTTAACTAGGCTAGTTTTATGAATTTTTGTCTAGCTTTGAAATAGTTTTAAGAATGATTTATAAAAATGAAATTAAAAAAAAGCATGGGTTCCCATCTATCACCGGAATCAAGCATCAGTGAGTGGGGTTCGTAGACAGAAGGGGGACCATCTCGAAACCTGTCGCGTGTTGTTGTCATGTGTTCTTTCTGTCTGTTGTTTTTCTCTGGCCTTATGTCTTGTATTAATGTCTTGTGTTGTTATCACCTTGTATAGTCTAGTCACCCAAGATGCTGAGTCTCAAGTCTGCACATTTATGTGCTGAGTACTGTGTAATTTAATGTAAATCAATAAACAATGCATTTAAAAGTTGCGGTTGCTACTGTAGTCGAGGAAAAGATTTAATCCACCATCGAAAGAGTTGGGCTGGAAACCACCTTGGAAACAATTGATAATATTATTGCACTGTGTCCAATTCCACAGAGAGGGTATAGAATCTGAGTGAAACAATTCCTCAGATAATTTAAAACAGACCTACCTCAATAGTTTTCTGGCTGATTCAGATTGAAATTTTAGTTAATATTTAACATTTTATTCAATAAGCCAAAGATATATTCCAAAAATTCTGAAGTTGATTTCTTTTAAAACTCTATGAGAAAACCGTCTGACGTTCTAACTCTTACTAGAGAGGCAGTTTGGGTCACTAAACATATTTTTTTCACAAAATTCTTGCTTTTCTGCTAATATCTCGTAAATGACAAGGCCTTAAAAGTCACGTAAAATTTTGTAAAATTTTCCAGCCATTGTTCGAAAATGTGGGAATTCAAATAAGAATATGGTATTCCATACGAGTTTTTTTTTTTAAATGTCACAATGCCATGCACCAAATTTAAATTCCGTCTTCGTTCAAGAAGTCTGTAAACTTCTTGATATATAAAAAGGACAATTAGACGCGGTTGAAAATTGTGGAGAAATATCCTTGATTAATATTATAGCAAATAGTTTTAATAGGAATAACATCATATCTGAATTCCAAACAGGCTTTTTAGAAAGAAAAAAAACTACAGTACATCAAATATTTAATCTTACTTCCATTGTAAAAGTATTTCAAACTAGGAATTGAAAGGTGTATACTTTTTTCATTGATTTCAAAGCTCTCACAACTTGGAATATTTTTGAAGTTCATCAAAGTAATCAAGGCAATATATACGGATACCTTTGCTGTAGATTGGTTCTCTGATTGGTGTGACGTATGTTGTTGATGCTCTTTCCGTTGGCATTTGAATTGCAAATCAAACTGTTAATGTGCTTCTATATACGCTGATGGTCCTGTCATTGTCTTCGAATCACCTGGTCAGATGCAACTCATGATTAATCTTTAATCAAGATAGGATTTGAAAATTAAATTAAAGACAATGGTCTTTAAACACAGCACAAGGACTCACAATGAGCGTCTCTGGAACTATGACAGTAAAACTCTTGAAAAGAATTTAAATATTTAGGTGTGAAATTAGATACAACTTTTAATTTGAAGATTTACTTATGTGAGAAATGCAAAACCTCACCAGGATTGATCAACTTAGCTTGGAAAAGGTCAAACCCTAAATCTAAATCTTAGTCCAAACAATGGAAACTTCAATGAATTTTGCTTAAAGGCTCAATTGCTTCGGAAAACTTACTCTTTCACTTCAAGAAACAATTTGCTGACGTTAGGCAAAAGGGATTTAAGTCAGAAACTGGTAACACAGACTCAATGAACTTAGGCGTTAATATCAAAACAAATTATTTTGTCTTATTGTCCAAAGACTAAATGAATACTATATTTTGTTATTAAACGAAAGACAGGAAGAAAAGCCTGTAAGATCAAATCAAAACCCAATAAACAATTTTTGGTTAAAAAACGGTTTATAAACCGGATTATAACCCTAGGTTATTTACCGTAAAAGTTTGAAATCGGTTCGAAAGACGTCTCAGAAACGTTCCAGAGACGTTCCCATTACCCGATTTGGGCAGTAACTTTGTAACCTGAGTTCTGTAGTGGTTATTTCAAAGCCAGTTAAAAGCAGTTAGTTTTAAACTACTTTTTGGAGTTAAAAACTAACCGTTTTTATATGGTACGCATTTAACGCTTCTAAAACGTTTTTTCCGAGCGTTATTTTGCAGCTTTTTAATAACCGTTTTATTTTGGTTTCCTTTTAACCTATATTTTAGGTTTTTTAATAACCAATATAATTTTAAAGTAGGGTTTTTACTGGGTTTGGAAAAAACCCTGTATTTGGTTCCAAAACTGGTTTATAAATAACCGTTTTCCAGCTGAAAGTAAATAGCCTTGTAAATAAAAGAAATATGGTTTCAAAATTACTTGTGTGTCAGTATTTATTTTAGTTAAAAAATAACTTTTTCTTAACTTAACTTAAAACTAGAATCTTAAATTTAATTAAAAACTAAATATTAATAATAATTATATTACATAAATACTGGTGTTGGTGTAGTTGTTGGTGCTGGTGTAGTTGTTGGTCCTGCTGTTGCTATTGCTATTGATGCTGTTGTTGTTGATGGTGTTGTTGTTGTTGTTGTTGTTGTTGCTGCTGCTGTTGCTGTTGCTGTTGCTGTTGCTGTTGCTGTTGCTGTTGCTGTTGCTGTTGTTGTTGTTGTTGCTTTTACTGTTGTTGGTCTCTCATTTTCATTCCTGTGGAAAAGAAGAAAAATGTATGTTTTTATTAAAATATGCAAGTACGTAACTTTAATAATTTAAATAAAACAAAAATTTGGTAAAGAATATAGTAAAACAAATCAAACGGTATAAAGACAAACGCCTCATAATAAGAAATATATAATATACTTTTGAGTTTTGTACAAATGTACTTACAAAAGTTTCATCCGAAAACGAGCCTGCTTCAGATAAGTTTTAAAAAAATTAGCAGCATCGATGTCGGAGTAGTTTGGGTAGCAGTCTCTTACCGCCTCAACTACTGCTGCGAAGACGTTTTTATATCCAACAAACTTATTTTTGTTGGATGTTCCCAGCCATGAAAATTCGGACAACAGCTTGTCGTGGAAGAACAGCTTGGCGATGGTTCTTATGGTTTTATTGGCATTCATTCCACCGAATGTGCCCAATTTTCGAATCTGTTTAAATGAAAAGAAAAAAATAAGCTTTTAGAAAATGTTGCAAAACAATTACATTTCTTTAAGTGTTCAATTATAATAAAAAAAAAGAATCTTACGACTAATCGTTTAAACGAAGGGTCGGCCCCAATCCTCTCCTCCACTTCCTCCAACGCTTCTTGCGTGGATATGGGCAACAAATGTTCCGGAAAAACATTAATTTTTTCTTTGCGCTCCACATCCACGCACAACTTATCGATGATTATATTCAGCGTTACTTCGGTTTTCGCAAAAAATTCGGTAAGCATCTGCTTCATGGCGGAGGATTCTTTGTGTAGAGAATCGAGCGAGGCTTTAATTTGATTTTGGTTTTCGGTCAGCCTTTTGAAATTGGCCTCCATGGCCAATGCCTCTTCATTTTGGGAAGATTTTCCACTTGCATGTGGTAAACTTTCAACTGCTTCAACTGGGCCGTCAAGGAGTTTGCCATCTGATATAATCTCTGACATCAGTGTGTTGAGGTCAGAAATGATCACAGAATCACAGAACTGTGGGGACTGTTCGAAATCGTTCTCGTCAGAGGACAACAATTCCGCTGTTTTTTCTTTTTGGAGGGCTTGCTCCCACGTATCTTAAAAAAAATATTTTATACATATTTTATATATATTTATAAGTTGAAAAACTTAGTATTTAATATTTTAAAAATTGTTATATAAAAATTAGCTGGCAAAATTTTAAGTCCTACCTACCAAATTTACAAAAATGTATTCTTACCAATTCCATCAAAAATCAAGCGGCATTTAATTTGGTTCCAGTCGTCCTCTGGGTTGATGCAGTTCTTGCGACCATTTAAAATGTCCCTTCTCCTTAACGGCCACAGCAAAATGGAGCCATTGATGACCCAGCTCTTTGGAACGGCTGTCACAAACTTATCGTTGCCCTCCACAGTTTCCACCACTTGAAACATTCTCGCTTGTTGCATGGACTAAAGGATAGAAAACGGATTCTGAATTAAGTGTAAGCTTAAACATCTTAAACATAATGATGTCAATGGACCAAAACCGAGCCTCATCCATTTCTTCTTTCGACGTGAAAACATTTAAAAAATTAGAACAGAATGGCTGTTCGTAGAAATTTGTTTTTTCCTGTAAACTTCTACCAAAAATAACGGGAATGTCATTTTTAAATGTTGCAAATTCCATTCGAACAATATGATTGGATTTTGTTAAAAAGAAACAATTGGCTTCGCAAGACTTCAGAACAAACTCTTTAAGTTTAATAGCTTTAAAAATTCCTTTACATCCTTTAATTTTTCTATTTTTATCTGCATCATACAAAATTGGAAACCTGTTTGCTTGTACAGGGCTTTGTAAATTTTCAAAATCTTCTAAGATTCGGTTTGCTATTTGTTCAAGTGGCCTATTTCCGGATCTAATTCTTCGTTTCAAATACTGTAAGCGATTTTCGTATTTGAAAGCACTTATATTATCCAAAGAACCATAGAGTTTGCAATCATCTACAATATGATATAAATTATGAACGTTGTAACTTATGTTTTCTCTTCCATATAGTTTAGAAAAACCTTGTATGAATGTTGTGAACAGTGAATTTGCGATTCCGATAAACTTCATATTATTTTGACTTAGACATATTGTAACAGCGCAGTGTAAGAGCATGAAATGTTCGTATACTTTTTCATCAATAGAATTTTTCAAAACAACAGGACCTAGGTATAGTAAAAACGTTCTAAACTCCGTGGCCTTCCAAAAACTGATTACATCAAGCCCCCGAGCAGTTCGGTTAAATTCACATGGAGTATATTTTCGCATTGAAAGTAAGGATTCCGAAATTGTTTCAATATTTTTCGAAGAAAGTTTTGTTTTAAGAGACCTGTTTTTTATCCAAATAAGCAATAACTTTTTCATAACACCTAAACATATTAAATGCATATAGTCTAAAGGAAAATTTTCTATCATGTTGATTGGAAGAGTTTCTAAAGGTGACGGAAGGATATGATGATCTTCATGAGTCCTAGACCGGAAGGATGAATTAGTTCTTATTGCCTTTGATAAACTTGGGAAGCACATTTGATGAGTGTTATAGTTGTAATCTCCCTCTACGTTGCACCTTTCGCAAGCAAAATAACCATTATGTCCTTTTATACCTTTTAAATAAGAACGGGCGGGAGCATCACATATAAAGTTTCTTATTTTAAAATTAAAAGTTTTTGAACCGATAGTTAAATTCGCAACAGTTTTAGCCTCTTCAAGGAATACGTTAAGAAATTCATGAACATTTGCAGGCTTTGCTGTTCCGTAATAAACTCCTATAACAAGAGGCTGCAAAACCAAACCTTCTAGTGAACACAAAATGGGCCAAAATTGACCTTTTGAACTTTTGCTGACAGGAATACCATCAATGTTAAAGTCTAAGCATGTTTCTTTTGGACAATTCTCGAAGGTTGTAACAACTTTTGTTAAAGCGCGCACCAAACCAAAATGCCAATATTTGCCAGGTGGAACGTCAATAAATTCCTGTCCAACCGAACAGGACGTATTTAAAAGTGTTCGAGCGTCTGCTGGTAAATAAGGATGGCTTACTTTTAAAATATTAAGTAAATCACGCAAACAAATATGGGGTATATTATATTGTATTGCCCAGTTTTTAAGTTCTTTTGCTATATTTTCACAATTTTGGTTTATTAAATTGGTAGAAACTTCGAAGCTATCAGAAATGTCATTTTCATCTTCATGTTCAGATAAGATGAGCTGAAGGTTTTCAACACTAGAGATTTCACAACCAAAGTTTTCAGAAAGTTTTATTGGATTACTTTCCACACTACGCATATTAACTAGGACTTTTTTAATTTTTCTTTTAAATGTTGACCGGCTACAAACTTTATGTTTTATAATTGAATTCATTTTGAAGGATGCAAGGCGAGCTCAAGGAATATTAAATTGTTGTTTTTATTATTAAGGAAACGAACGAAAGATTTTTTTATATTGAAAGATACAAGGCGAGTTAAATATAGCTCAAGGAATATTAAATTGTTGTTTTTATTATAAAGGACACGAACGAAAGATTTTTTATATTGAAAGATACAAGGCGAGTTAGATATATAGCTCAAAGAATACTAAATTGTTGTTTTTATTATCAAAGGACACGAGCGAATGATAGAAGAGCACAAACTGAACTAAAAACTAAATATGGGCCAACAAAGCAAGTAAAAAACAATCGCTCGTCATATGAACAAAAGTAAGAAAATAACTGAAAAAAGGCAGTTCACGTTATTTTACTACTCATTCCATATGAATGCAAGTAAAAAAATAACCCAAACAACACGGCTGTGGTTATTTTTCTACTTGCATCCTATGAACAAAAGTAAGAAAATAACTGAAAAAAGACAGTTCACGTTATTTTGCTACTCATTCCATATGAATGCAAGTAAAAAAATAACCCAAACAACACGGCTGTGGTTATTTTTCTACTTGCATCCTATGAACAAAAGTAAGAAAATAACTGAAAAGAGGCAGTTCACGTTATTTTGCTACTCATTCCATATGAATGCAAGTAAAAAAATAACCCAAACAACACGGCTGTGGTTATTTTTCTACTTGCATCCTATGAACAAAAGTAAGAAAATAACTGAAAAAAGGCAGTTCACGTTATTTTGCTACTCATTCCATATGAATGCAAGTAAAAAAATAACCCAAACAACACGGCTGTGGTTATTTTTCTACTTTTGCTACCTACTATATGAACAAATAAGTAAATAAAATGAATATAATTGAAAAAATAATTATTTTCTTACCTTTTTCTCCAATTTATATAATTATTTATTTTATTTCACTATACGCCACAAATCACACTATAGAAAACGATATTAAATCAATACACGACCGACAAGCAACGCACTCAACTTCATCAACTCAACTGCAAGACTGAACTAAAATAAAACTGGTTAATCGGGTAATGGAAAACCCAAAAAATATGAAAGGAGAGAAACAAAAATAACAATCGCGATCAGTGTTACCACTGCAAATGAAATGTTTGTATTTGGATCTTTGTATGTTTAATGGGATTTTACATTGAGAAAAGAAATTAATTCTTCACGGATGTGTCGCAATTTTTTTTTCCCCTTTAATAATGAATTACATTGGGAAAATTATTGAATGTTTTACAGGACGAATTGATTTTTCTGAAATCTCTTTTTGGAGACAGATTTACACATATTCTCTCACGGATTTTCACATATACTACGAGTTTGACATTTCGGACATTTTGGTGTGTTTGTTAATATTCAAAACGTTTGATGTTTGTTGCAAGATTTGCTTAAAAAATTATTTTGGCGAATATAAATTTACGAAGTGTGTTAAAATGCACATTTTAAATTGAAGAATAATTATAATCATAAATTTGTTTAGCTACTTTTGACTTTACAAATTATACATTGAACCCAAAAAGTAGCGAATTTTAGAAGCATTTGGGGCTTATTCAAAATGAAACTTGTGGCAATACTGATTTTCGATGAATATGGAAACTGAGAACAAAGAAAATACGTTATTTTGAAACCAAACTAACGTGGTTTGTTTTTAACCACTTAAACATGGTTGTTGTTTAACCGAAAATTAATTAAAAGTTACATTGCGGTTAAAAAATAATCTAAATTAGAACCACGCTGTCAAAAGAACAGATTTGGTTATTTTGCAACTAAAAAAATAAGTTATTTTGAAACAAATTTCTAACGTGGTTTGTTTTTAACCATTTAAACATGGTTATTGTTTAACCGAAAATTAATTAAAAGTTACATTGCGGTTAAAAAATAATCTTAATTAGAACCACGCTGTCAAAAGAACAGATCTGGTTATTTTGCAACTAAAAAAATAAGTTATTTTGGAACAAATTTCTAACGTGGTTTGTTTTTAACCACTTAAACTGGTTATTGTTTAACCGAAAACTCATCAAAAGTTACATTGCGGTTAAAAATAATCTAAATTTGAACGACGCTGTCCAAAAAAGTTTTTTTATAACGAAAATCTAACTGAAGCTCACAAATAACCAGGTTTTAGGGATAAATTCTTACCTGAATTAAACTTAAAGTTGAAATTAAGACTTGTTTTTACTGGTAAACAACTACAGTTCATAAATTAACCAATTACAAACCACTTTATGACCAAAGTTATTGAAAGTAATATTATTACCGCGGTAATTTTGAAACTCAGGTTACAAATTGTTAATTGGGAAACCTAACATCCAATTTTTGATTTAGGAGCTTTTTTTCTAACGCCGAAGAACTAAACGATCAAGTTTAGCCAAAGTTTTTTAATTCAAACTTTGTATACTAGTTTATTAACTTCCCATAGGAAGTTATTGTAATGGGTCTGATTTGTCGAATTGAAAATTTTGACATTTCTCCACGTTTCAAGGTCCCAAGAGTCGAAATAAAAGATTTTTAGAAAGATGTCTGTGCGTGCGTGTGTACGTAGGTTCGTACGTCCGTACGTTCGCGACGTTTTTTTCGTCGTCCATAGCTCAAGAACCAGAAGAGATATCGACTTCAAATAAATTTTATTAATATTAATATTATTTTCAATATTCGGTAAACATTTTGAGAAAAATCGAATGGGCAGTTGTTTTACAAAAAATAAAAACCTAAAAAAAGTGTTAATAAAAGTTGGTAAAAATTTATTTTCGACTCAAGTGTCTTTTCAAAACTTTGAGATATTAGCCTTAAGCTAATTTTATATTTTAAAAAAATATTATTGTCAACATTCAGTTAAATTTTGAGAAAAATCGAATTGACAGTTTTTTTTACAAAAAATATAAACCTAAAACAAAACAATACTAAAACTTAGTAAAATTTTACTTTCGTCTCAAATATCTTTTCAAATATTAAAAATATTGGCTTCAAACTTATTTTATCTCACAGAAAATATTTTTTTCGACGTTCAATACATTTTTTATAAAAATCCAACAGTCAGTTTTTTTTCATAAAAAAATAAAATCTACAAAAAATAGTACGCAAAATTGGTAAAAATGAATGTTCGGTTTTCGATATCTCGTGAACACTAGAAGATATTAATTTCATATTAATTTTATTCATCCAATTTGTATTTGTTTATATAAGAAATTATTTTTTTTTGAAATGCTACTAAAATTGGTAAAAATTGGTTTTCGACTAAAAATCTCGTTAACAAAAAAATTATTTCGAAATCAAACTGTTTCATTATATGCAAATTATTATTGGTAGTTTTAAAATTTGTAAGAATAATTCAACTGAGAATTTTTTTAACAAAACACCAAAACCTACAAACCTACAAATCGACAGACGGGATGGGAAGTTATCAGTGTGGGTCGTATCCCGGCCTCTTTTTTATAAGATAGAACTATTTTGAAGCCAATATCTCAAATTCTTGGAAAGATAAAATCGATTTTTTCAAAAATGGATAACTTTTTGATATTCGAAATCAAAAACTTAATTTTAAATTTTAGACAAAAGTTATTCCATACACATTTACTTAATATAATTTGCATTTAAAAACAACTCAGTAAGTCCAAAAAAGAATGTGTCCATTTTGTTTGAATTTTAAAAAGAAATAAAAATGTATAAATACATGCATACTCTCTAAATTTCAATACCAAATTAAATTTGAGTCAAAATATGGAAATAAAATGAGTTGTCAAGTCATTTCACACCCAACAAATATTGCAGAATAAACTAGAAGTTGTTAAAAGTTACAACTTATTGATGGAAAATTATACTTAACAATGAATATTGTTCTGATAACTTTTCCACCAATTCCCAAGGCTCTTAAGAGTTTTTAAATATTTTTCTTGCTTGGAATTCTCAAAATTCCCAATTCTCAAAAACAAGTAATATTTTCCACTAAACTGACAACAAACAAAAATTCATCATCCGAATTGAAAATGTAAAAAGCATTTTAGTATTAATAATTGTTTTCAAATTAACAAATAATCAAGAAAGCTGAAAAACGGAAAAACTTAAATAAAAATAAGAAATATTCAAAGAAACATAAAACATGATAAAAAGAAAATGCATAAACTATAAGTACCGTACACCCCCACCACCTCAACCTGAAGCACTTTACAGAAATAAAACGAATGAAAATAATAAAATTTCGACTTTAGAGCTGCAAATGCCAGTGTTCTTAGATGGTATGGTGCAAAGAAAAAATACAAATTATCCTTTTCTGGAACTGCAGCAAGAAAAATTCCTAAAACACAAAAAGTAGCAACTCAAAAAAGCTGTATATATATGCATATAAATATATAAACTACTCTCCAGACGGTTATTTCCTGCTGATGGTACTATGTTCCTTCTCCCAAACTCCTGTACTTGTTATGTTCGGAGCGGAGGTATATCCATCCAGTTCCAGACCAACACCATTCAGTCAAACTCTCGGCGGCGCGCACCTCGTTTGGCTGCCGGAAATTGCTTGTAATTAGATTGCAATTATCGCAACGAACATGAAGTCATTTTCATCATATTACCGTTAGGAGGAAGTTAACTGAAGTAAAAGTAAGTGCTGCGCTGCGCTGTGAATAAAGTTTGATGGCAACGGGTGGGCGTGCCAACCCACCACCAACCATCTAACCATCCAGCCATCCAGCTACAACAATCCCATCAGGACCTCTTTTTCTATATATCTGTACATGTATATATCTTTGAATGTTAAACGATAGGAGAGAAAAAGAGTTCACTTAACTTTGAGTTGAATGTCGACAGGATGTTCGAGGATATGATCGACAGGTTGATGTTGATGGTTGGTGGAAAATTTGTATGCTTTTTTTTTTTTTATTAACTCATATTTTGCATTTGCATAGCTCGAATTTTGTTTTTCTGAAAATGGTCTTTCGCTTTAGCATTGTGATGTGGGGAGTTGAATTCTGCACAAAAAATGAAAAAAAGGACATCAGGACAATAAATTGAAGTTATATGACAATTTATTGATTACGCCCCAGCCAGACAGACAGGATATTGCAGTTGCTCGCTGATGACAGGATGAATTAAATGTTCATTTTATTAAAAATAATGTTTTTGTTATACATGTCAGGTCAATGATGGCGGGCCGCCCGTCAAGTCTGGAACAATTTGCTTTTTTGGTGGGGTTCAAAAGTTTGCGCATTATTATTTTCCGGGAATAGTGAGAGAACAAGGTTTTGGGAGGAAAAGATTAACAAGGTGTTTTTCAATAGAAAAGAGTCTTCCAATAGTGAAATTAAAACTGTGACAGTAAATAACTGTCATGTTATGGAAGGTATATCTGTCAAATTGGTTGTTGGTTGAATAAATCAGTTTGTTTTATCAAATCACCATGGTTCGTAGTAAACGAATAATGGAAACGGAACGTTGACACACACAAAATCGACGTTGTTCATGAAAGTGTGCAGCAGAATCGTAAAATGTAGCGAAACAATTTTGCTTAGCTTACAACTTTCGGTATGTTGCTTCTACACTATCAGAAAGTAAAATATTTGAGGACTCTAGTGTAACTTATAAACTGACCCTTGTTTTCATTTAATTTCAGTGATTAGGGCCATTTCTGAAAGAATATCAATTTTAAAGAGAACATAATCCATATTTCTTTCAATTTAATTCTCAAATTATTTCTCTCTAAAATAATCTTCATAGAGATATTATCTCCAAATAAAATTCAGGATCATTAAAAATTAAATTTACTAGACCGACAAAAATCCTTGAATATATTTTCTAAATCCTTTCTATCCCTCTCTCTCTCCCTTTTTCTATTTTGATATTTGCATATATTTTCAAAGTTTAATTAAAACAAGTTTGCAATTAGGTGAGGAATTGCTTTTTCCCAACTCAATCATGTCACTAGATGACACACGACAATCTGTCTGCATATAAACTTCAACACTATATAAATATATCATTATCCACACTATACAATAATTTTTTGTCGAACGTCATAGCATCATCAACATCATCATCAAAGTCTAACCATATTATAGTAGATTGTGAAGAAAAGCCATATGTGCACAAGTATAAAACTATCATCTTCTACTTATAGATACTTATATAAAATATCTATAGACACATACATAGTTATATAGCTATAGATACGATTAATTCTTAATGAGGTTTTGTGATGACATTTTTCGTGATACAATGTTAGTAACACTCATTATTCATCGGAAATTCTATACTGTTTTGCATTT
The DNA here is from genome assembly GCA_951509635.1 of Eupeodes luniger. Classification (NCBI taxonomy): domain Eukaryota; kingdom Metazoa; phylum Arthropoda; class Insecta; order Diptera; family Syrphidae; genus Eupeodes; species Eupeodes luniger. The sequence goes on from OX608073.1 coordinate 108,277,039, forward strand.
GAGTAACAAAAACTACAAAAAATAAAAACGGGATACAAAATTAAATGTCACAAACTAAGTCGATATTAAATGCTCTTAAGGAAATTTTCATAACTTGGGATTTTAATATCTCCGAATGTTTTCTTGACTAATTACTGACATATTTTAAGAATTAACAAATAAATTGTTTAAAAAGTGCACTGGGGCGTATACTCACTTTTTTTTTTTAAATAAAAATTGGTTTGAAATGAATTTGTTAGTGTTTAAAACTTGAACTCGCATAAGAATTTGTTTTGGTATTAATTAATTAATTTGAGTATTAAAATTTGTGTTTGAGCTATCTATCCATATCGGTAGGGCTGGCCAAGAGACAAGAAACTAGAAATCATGTATTCAATATTTTAATTTTGTTTGGCTTCAATGCTCTCCAATACTCCATGATAAGAAGTGTACACTGGCCACGTTTTTAGATATCGAAGGGGCCTTCAACAATGTACAAACCAGTACAGTCGAAGAAGCCCTCACGGGCCTGGAAATAGAACAGTCTGTTATAAACTGGATCATGTGCATGTTAAGACATATACAGATCAATAGCGAACTAGATGATACAGAGATAATAGTATAAACGTCCAGAGGAATGCCTCAAGTACATACATATATGTACTGTTAACCCTCTTTCACACGAGATGGTTTCGTCCGTACGGTTAAAATCCGTACGATTTTTTCCGTACGGACTTTGTTTTCACACATAACGTATTTTACCCGTGAATCGTCTACGTTTGGTTATATTTTAGATATTTTTCTTTAGCACAAGTGACCACAAAAACGGACGGCAGACGAATAAAAATCGTCTTTTGTGAATGCGTTCGCGTAGTCACGTACGCCATTGATAAGACGGCGACGGCACGGTCGCCGTATATTTCAGTCGTTGAGACGGTTGTTTTAAATCGTCCGTACGGAAAAAACCCGTCTCCGTCCAGTGTGAAAGCTTTAGTTAATTTTATTAGTTTACTATCAATGGCTCACGAATAAAAACCGTACGGATTTTAACCGTACGGACAAAACCGTCTCGTGTGAAAGAGGCCTTAGCGCTTCCCTAGATTCTGGTCATAAACGAAATCCTTGCCAAACTCGAATATAGTGATGTCAAAGCATTACCCTACGCTAATAACTATAATTGCCACAGGCAAATTCCTAAGCGAACAACTGAACTAAGCCTTTTCTAAAATAAATACATGGACAGAGAATTGTAGCTTGACGATTAAACCCCTTATAATAGACCTTGTCCTCTTTACAAATAAGACGAAAATACTAGATTATACAATTCCTAGTATAGATGGAACCCCACTCAAATTATTAAATCAAGTTAAATACCTAGATAGAAAGCTGAACTTCTGTCCAAATGCACTCAAAAGACCCAAAAAGCTCAGATCGTACTCTATTCGTGAAATATGATCTCCAGTGGAAATTGGGGACCAAATCCTGGATGTACACTGCAATCGTCAGACCAGTACTCACTTATGGTATGATGGTATGGTGGAATGCGTTAGAGAAAGATAAAAAATCTAAAAATCCTCACAAGGTTACAGAAAATGGCATCTATAGGCATAGGCATAACAGGAGTGACGAGTCTCACTCTCACTGCATGAATTTAGGCAACGCAAACAGCACCTTACGGATAAGCCATACCAGCTGTTGGAAAACCAGCCACATCGGGTACACGGTGATTGTACATGAAAACATTAGGAACAATGTAAGCACAGACTACACGACTCCCTATCTGCGCTTTAATGAACCCTTTAGTCGACGATATCCATACACTGATACTATACTGACGGCTCGAAAACGGATGGTGGAGTAGGTTCACGTTTCTTTTCTGAAACACTCAATCTTGCTTATTCTTTTAGACTCCCCAATCAAAACAGTGTCTTTCGAGTGGCAATGGCAAACGCTGCAAAACAGGTTTCAATGATGGCAGTATCACGAGCTGATATCACCCATCAATGAAAAAAAAATTTAATTTCGGCCACAGTAATCAAATCTAAGCTTGTAAATTACTATCGAAAAGAACTAATGTTTCTTAGTTCACATTAGATTCTGCTGTTAACCACATCACAGTGATGTGCGTGGGAACGGGGGAGCTTATGAGCTTCGGAAGATAGGTACAACTCTGGACCAATCACATATAGACTCGCGTATTAACAGCCCATCCATCCTATAAACTCAAAAAGGTCTTCTTCAAGAAACCAATAAAAGATGGGAAAGCTTTGAAACATGTGCTTCATCCAGAAAATTATGGCCAAATTCAATAAAACTATATCCTGGTTGATTATGCACCTAGAATGTAAATCATTTGGGTTACAATAAAAAGAAAATGCGGCTTACCACCGATGACATGAAGAGGAAGAGCAGGAAGACACAGCCCACTTCTTATACCACTGCTCAGCACTTTGCCATACTAGAAACAAAATGTTAACCAAATACTTCTTCAATAATCTAGAGAAACTAGTAGGCATTACATGCGAGTATTGGTAGTTATTGCAATGCTTTTGGCTGCTGTGCACTCCAATAACGGCAGTTTTGTTGATGTATCCATTCGACCAGAAATGAGCTTCCTTGCTGAACACAATTTTTCGATAAAAAGTGCATCTTCGGGCAAACTTTTTAAGAGTTCATTCATCAAAAATTCGAATTTGTGAAAGGTGTACAGAAAGTAATAAAGGCTTCACATTTAATAAAAGTAAATAAAGTGGGTAGCACAACAGTCCGTGAAGAACTAGGACCTAGTAACTACCACTGTCAACTATTCCTGTGTGCGAGTAATTTCTGGGATGGAGAAGACCTACAATTTTTATGTTGAACCCGAACAGCTAATTTGAGAAAGCGCTTTTCATGACAAGAATTACTCTGGGAGGATTTGTCAATTCCTCGAAAGAGGCAGTACCCCTGAAAAAAAAAACAACCCAAGACCTCTGACATGACTGTGCAACGTACTACCCAGCACGCACCATTGCAAACATTTTCCACGTATTGGATTGATTGACCCCCAATTGCCGAATCGATAATAATTCACGGTCTTCACTAAGCTCGGCCGATACAGCTGCGATATTTTCGTAAATTCACTTTCTACGTAAACCTAAGCGTGTTGGTGGTTTAATATTAACCTAGGTATGTAAATTTTGTGCGAAATTTAGTCACAATAGTAGGTTGATTAAACTGACCATAAAATTGAAGAAGAAGTGCGCGATGAGTTCTTAATAGAGCACGCTTTTTGATAATAAAAATCAATTATTTGGTAGCGTTTTTTGTTTGTGAGACGATTCATGGTTAAATTATAGACCAAATTTAAGATGTTTGACAGTGAGACAAAACACGAAACGTGAGTAAGCTGTCAAAACCAGTGTTGCCAAAAAGAAAATAGCAGCAGAAATTAACCATTAGCATAAACAAAGAATACAGGTCCCAGGTGCCTACCTTGAGGTATTCCAAACTGGGAGGATCTTGAATTCATGACTTAATTAAATGCGGTATTAAGCATCAAGTAAAAGTATTTCCATCGATGATCGTGTCCAGCCCTTCTTTGTGTTGAGAATTCATGTTTTTATCAAACCAATAGCAATCCTTTACCGCAGTGGGATATAAAAACATGATGGAACTTTGACAACAACAACAAAAAAAATCGTAAAAAAGAAGAAAATTTTTAAACAAAAAATTAAAACTTGTTGGCATAATCCCATCAGCTGCCAACCAACAACAGACGCATAGGGAAGTATTCAGTAGCAAAAGCTTCAGTAGCAGCAGCAGGAACAGAAGCAGCAGCGGTACTCGAATCCTTAACTATATCGAATGAGTAGAAATTATGAAATTATTAAAAATTAATGAGGGGTTGTAATTAAGTATGTTTACCATCTCTCTCTCTCTATACACTGCTGCTGGTGGTGGTTGTATGCTGAAGGCAGAGGTCTGATGTAACTTTTTTTTGTTATTTTTTGTAATGGAAATTGCTATGGTGTTTTTATCTCTACACACACACACACAACTATCTCCCTACCACCTCCAACATTATAATGAAAGTAGTTGTTCTTTTTTTTTTTGGGTTCGTTGAGTGTACGAGTATGTATGTAAAAGAGCTTTGCTTGATAGTTAGTTTGATAGTTTAGCATCGAGGTAAATGTAAAGTTTAACGTGTCCTTTTAGTAACTCATATTGTGCACGGTACGGGCTTATGACCCAACCCGGCTTTCCAACAAGCGACACGACGACAACGACAACGACGATATGTTTGCTAAACGGAAGTGCAAAAAACAGTTTGTTTAACATACCTAACCTAATGTGTATAAGTAGATGTATGCAGATATACTCATATGGCTTTGTGTGTATGTATGTATGTGTGTATATTAGTAATAAGGGAGGGTAAAAAAAGGGCACTAGAATACATAAATTACTCTTTGTCATTGAAATGTTTGAAGATGATGTAGGTGTGTACCTGTACAGTGTACAGTACAGGTCGAGTTTTTGTGCACCCACCCAGCTTGATGTCCTTAAAACCATTTGCAGCACATAATCACAGTCACTCAAACTAGAAAAATAAACGTAATTAATAAATATTTAAATGAATTTTAATGAGAGTTCTTTGGTAAGTTTGGATAACGGAAGGTTTATACTTGGTTGATGCAGGAAAAAAAAAACACTATACATCTCTTGCAAAAAAGGGACTTGATTAATAGGTAAATATATAGTATAATGTAACCAGTTTTGTTCTTTGAGCAGGAATATTTAGAATAAAACAAACACGTTAATAATAATTTGTCATTGACATGTAACTATTTTTGATGAATTGTACATTATTTTTGTATAGATTATAAAATAATTCAGATGGCGTATTGTGGCGTATGTGGAACATTTTTTTAGTGATTTTTATTTTGTATGTTAATACCTCATCAGAGGGTTGTCGGTTAGGTTTAAATATGTTGGTATCATTACGGTAGGGGGAGGGCGTTTTAAAATAGAAGTATTATTCCTGTAATAAATGACACCACTTTCCATAGAGCCAGGAGTTTCGAAAATCACGAAAACTTCATCTGCTTTTCAAATCATCAAACCAAATCCTTAATCCAGATTGAAAGATTTAAAAAATTATTATTTTTGCACTATTGTTAAGATTTTTGATGTAAACAGTTTTTTTAACGTCTAAATAAAATTATTGTAACTTAGCTGATTTGTCAAAATGAAAATTTCAATATTTCTCGAAGTTGGAAGTTCAAGTGTGGAGTAAATCTTTTCATTCTCAATATCCCAAGGTATCGATTTCAAATAAAAAGAAGAAAAAGTTCAAATTGGTTTTATATCTGAATATATTGAAAAAATTCGTATGTACATATGTATATACATTATATATTAGAATATGCTCTACAAATTTTTAAGTCTGGCTTTCTGGATTTTTGACTTAACGATTTGATCAATGTTTGTGCCCTCTGATTTTTATGAAATGAAATGCGTAAAAATGAAAATGTATTCTGGTTTCGTTTATGTGGTTCTGCCTGGCTCTTCTAATGAAATTTGTGAACAATTTAACAATTCTCTAGAACCAATATTTGATAAAACTGAGCCCTACTTCCCTTCTTGGAATGGTCCCGATTAACTAATGATGCTGTTTACTATACCTTCTAATGCTTCGAATTCCAATTAATTCTGTTTAATAAATAGAATGGCATCTTTTGGTTGAAGTCAGAGGAATAGTCTTAAAAATGAAAATGGAACAATATTGAATTTTGTCTATACTTCTCTAATGTAATGAATAATGATGCTGCTATTATCCCAAGCGATTCAAAGCTCGTACATAATATCGAAAGCATCCCGCCCTTACAATTTCATTAAATATATTTGCATGCATTATTTTTGACTTATGTAAAAGTAATATCAAGTTTGACTTTATAAACCGTAACTCTACTCAGCTTTTTAACTTATAGCTCAAAATTAACTGCATTATTTTCAAATTTGTGCTCAGATGAAATGATTTTACGATTTTATTAAATCTTGTTTGATTGTTTTGTATATATTTGTATATAGAACTTTGCAGAGAACTTTAAATAGTAGTCCCACATGTAAACGTAAATTTGACAGATATCAAGCAAGTTTGATCCTTCAAAATACTTCAAGCTATCTTTTCCAGAGTCAATTTCGAACAGGTTAGCAGATTGCTTTAAGAGTGCCTTTGAAGATACCTGCAAACACCTATTCTCTTATTTTTTCTTACACACAAGAATACATTCATCTTACATTAATATAAATTTGTCGATTTCTGAGGACTCTATACAACATTTTAAGGCCAAATGAATGTTTTAGACCTGCCCCTGATTTAATACCATAATTTATGTTGAAAAAATGTGTGTCTTATGTTTCCTATCCATCGTGTCTTCTTTTCAACGAGTCTGCTATGTTCTAAATTCCGAGATCAATAAAAATACTTATAACTAACGCCAGTCCATAAAAAAAGAAGGTTCAATCAATTTGGTTACGAATCATCGTCCTATAGCGAAATCGTCTGCTATTTTTAAATTGTTTGAATCCCTTGACTGTGACATTATTTTTTTTTAGTTGTTCTTCTAAAAATCAAAATGGATTTGTGAGAAGGAAATCAAAATTACTTATTTATTATAATTATTCTATACTTTTTGCTTGCATGAATTCGAAAAACTCTCTCAAGTCGATTACACCTTTAAAGACCTTAGACATTTGACAAATTAAGTCATGAACTTGTTCTTAATAAATTAAGTAAAATTGGACTTAATGACAGTTTCGTTATGTGGATTTCGACGATTCCTAAAAATTAATTAATATAGCGTCATGTTCAGAAGTAACCTTTTATGTCAATTTAAATACAATTTTGGTGTACCTCAAAGAAGTCAGCTTGGTCCATTTGTGTTTAATTTATTAATTAATGATTCATGTTTACAAATGTAAGACAATGTGTTTTACTTACCGTAATAGGTATAATAAACCTTGACTATACATTGAATTTGTCACGTTCAGTTTTTCTGACATTGGTGTTGTTCTGGACTCAAAATTAAAGTTTACTGATCACTATTACTATATTATTAAAAAAGATATCGAAACACTTGGCTTCGTCAAAAGATACATATATATGTAATGTTTTTTTTTTTTGTGAGGTCAATTCTAGCACACACTTGCGTATTGATAGAATAGAAAGTATTCAACGTAGATTTTTAAGATTTTGTTTTCGACTTTTATTACCTCAATGCTGTCAAAGGCTTCCCTTGATAAACCTCAAATCGCTTTTTGGTCTCAGAGAGTTTGCAGTTCTGATTTTAAGCTAGTGTATTGAATGAAACGATTTTATGTCTATCTATTCTATCTGAGTCAGGCTAGCTTAAGCAGAAATTTAACCCTTAGAACTATTTATATTTAGTAGAACGAACTATGGCGCTAATTCCCTTAATCAATTTATAGTTAATTTAACAAATTGTCTATACTCATTGACTCTACAAATGAGAAACTCAAGTCTGTATGCTTTAAATTTGATTTTTTTTGATATAAGTAGTCGAAATTATGTTAGTTTAAATTAAGATTTGAGTAAATATTGTAAAGTTAACTTTAGCACTTAACGTATTTAATAAATATAAGTTTATGTAAAGTGTATTACATAATAATAAATTAATATGGGTACAGTGACAGTAACCTTGCAAATTTTAAGAAAGCACAAGTTGGTATTGAACTCAGACTTCTGATATAATAACGAGGCCTAAAGCACTAACTATGAGCACATAGAGAATTTAAAAAAAAAATTAAAAAACATTTTCGAATAAAGAAGAATCCACTTAAAGTTTGAGTAGTATCCGTGGCATGATGGTAAGTGCGTTGGAATGTCATGCAAGAGGTCTGGGGTTCAATCCCTGCATGTGCCATATAAAGTTTTTTCACGGGTTCTGCATCTTGCGAAGAATTAACAAATTCTCCTCTTGTCATAAAAAGTGCTTTCCCAAATTAGCCGTTCGGATTCGATTTTATACTGTAGTTCTCCTTCATTCCTGGCAACAGTACCCGCATACATGAATAGTTGAGAGTTGTAAGTCACTAGACCCCAGTTCTCATTAATTCTCATTTATTCTCAAAATAAATTAATTTTATACAATACATTTATAAAAATTCGATTGAAATGTTTTTAGAAAAATTCAAGTGACAAAAAACGTAAACCTACGAAACACAACTTAAACTTGATAAATATTTATTTTTGACTCTAGTATCTTGAGAACAAAGAAATACATTGACCTTGAACTTTTAATCTTGTACAAATATTTGTTATTAATAATTTATAAGACTTTTAGTTCTATAACATTCACATCAACAAAACATTCATTCACAAAGAATAATAAATAGTCATGAAAATTGTATTTCTTACTAAAATCAAAGTTCTACCAAAAATAAATGCTTTATTTCGAATATATTTCGGCAGAAAATATTAAATCAGAAATTTGACATTGTCACAAAAAATATCACTTGAACATTTTTAACGAACTCCAATTGGAAGTTATCAGTTTCTTCACATCCCAGAAATAAACAACTCCACAAAAGTTCAGCTTTGTCTAAACGTTTTTTTTCTATATGTACTTATAAGAGATGCTAACTTCCCGTGCGAATAAAAATGATTCCTTTTGAAATACAAAGCCTTAGAACAAAGATTGTTTCAAGTTTAGATTGAACATCTCTAAATAAGTATAATCCAAAATGTTCACATTTTCTTCTTAATCTCAAGGCATTACTTTTCTATTCAAACCCTTTGAAGTTATTCAGATAGATTACGACCTAACTACATAATAATCTCATCATTAACGTCAGATTATCATTCAGCTCTTATAATATTGTCTTATCCAATTGGGTATCGCCTCCGTTGAATTTCACTACATTCACAAATTCAACTAAGGTATCCACCTAAATTCAATGTAAAATGTTATGTGTGGTGTGTAGATATAATAATGTTCAACATTATTCTTAATAATATTCTATATGAAAGCCACTTTTTAACTTAACTCACTCACACAAACATCACTTTATGCTCTGCACTCTCTACATGATAGCGCTTACAAGTTTAAAAAATTTATCTTCCTTAGAGAATCACAGCTTATCGTTATCATATAAAAAGATGCATGTTTTGAACAGCAGTGCAATGTATATGTACATAGTTATACTTACCTACATATGTACATATATGTTATAAGTTGCCTTCTTCAGTACCTTATATGTATACATATTCAAGAGTAATGAGACATTTCCGCTTGAAAATGCACCTCAAAGTAATATTCCTTATTGCATTACTGTTAAGCTCCTTTCACTCGTTAATATACCGCAAAAACTTATTCGCATCCTTGCACAAAAGCCTTACAAATAAAAGGATGTTATAAAGGTAACTATGTGATGGGTATATACCTATGAGTAGTGTATCTACATAAATTGTATATTGTATATGCACAGACACACAGTGAGTTCCTAGCGCACGCATCTTTCCTCATGTGCACGATACACCAGTAATAAGGTAGGATGTATTGTATATACATAGGTATGAGGTACCATACCTCTAGAATTCAACTTCACCTATCTTTAACAGAAATCCTTTAAAGGAAAAATCTCAAGCTTAAGCCACATTTGTCTTATTTTCTACATTTTATAAAAGGAATAAGGTTGGAAAGTCTAGAGAGGGCGCCACACTACAACAATAACTCACTAAAGCAACGAAACACCCATCATACCATCCTTTTAAGCACATTCACATGGTGCCCCAGCCCCAAATAACAACAAAAACACAATATATATTGTTAACTGGTAGCGTTTTAGTTCAGCTATTTTCCATCTCTATACTCCACCTGCACTTGCTCTCTCTCTCTCTCTCTCACCATATCGTCCTATATTTTAGTTTTAGATTCTTCGAAGTTGTCCTCGTTCCTTCTTATCTTTTTTCTTTTCACTCTTTGAAAAGTGCATGCAACAAATCCTTTCAACTCCACATTTTGTGTGTGCATATTTTTGCCTCTGCATCTGTCGTGCCACAATACACAACACATATTGTGATTGACATGAAACAATTGCAGGCAGTGAACCAAAGTCCTGCTCCTGCTTCTGCTTGTATTTTCAACTACAACTCTTCTTCTTCTACTTCTACTTGGTTCGTCCTTTCATTCAAATCAGCAGTAGGAAGAATGACTTCCCTTTTGAGTTCGCTTAGAGAAGCAATTTTGTGTCGCTATTAATAACTGTCATATAACATTTGAGTGGCAAATTAATTTTCACCATAAAAAGTACAACACAAGCAAAACAAAAATCACTACCATACAAAAATAAAACCAAACGTCAAACGACGATGAACACTGAACACAAGGACCAAGGACCCAGAGCAGTGGACTGGCCAAAAGGACGAAGAGGACAATGATAAAGGAAAAGGAAACAATCATACTGAATAGAATTTCCTTGATTTTTTTGGTAAGGTTTTTCTTTCGTTTTGTTCTTTGATTTGTTCATGTGGGCCCTGGGCCCCTATGACTTATGGTTGACCAAGAAAATGTCCCACAGAAACCCAGAAATAGTTGATGTTGACGGGGGTCACTTTGTCATCATGAATAATTTATTATAGACGGACGGACGGACGGACGAATGAATGAATGAATGTATGTATTTTTGATTGGTTGTTAGTTTTTGTTCTTGTTACCTGCGTGTCGGTTAGGACCTACTTGTAGGTTAAGGTATGATGTCCTTGAAATATATGCAATTAAACTAAGTTGCACTTATGTTTTATAGATCTTTGGCACATATCCTACATACTTACCAACCCTATCTAAGAAAACATATTACTATTACAACTATGTCAATATTGAACACATAACTAATTGAAATAATTTAAGTGCGAAAAGCATTTAAGACTTCATTAGGGAAAGTTTACTAATTGATTCTCTTTGTGTGGTTAAATTGTGTGTTTTCATTGAAATTATAATTATTATTTCAAAAACCACACATACTTTGATAGTAATAATAATAATGATGGTATAGGTGAGGTTTTGGGTAATTACAAATAAAGATGGGTCATCATCCATAATGATTATGAGGTATACGCAAACTAAAGCGCGATGTCAATAATTTTATTGTTTGTACGCTAAACATAACCGAAAATTTAATTTTCTATTGCACATACTTGGTTAATGTGCGGTAAAGGATTTTATGATGGCGGTTATACTTGTATACCCTTACAGAAGTAATGATATGAAACTTCCTATCGACAAAGTAAATAGTTAGGTACTTCCCTTAAATTATAAACATCATGTAATTATATGGACGTTTGCATATTGTTAAGGTAAAGATATCATATCATAATTTGTATAGGAAATTTGGAGATATTACTTATTGTTGCGTCTCTATCAACGACCTGCTTTATAGATATCGTATATCCGATAATTATGTCACAATGGTTTAATGTATGTATAAATTATTTATGAGGCATTTGGTTTTGAAGAAACAACTGTGAGGAAATTGGCTATTTATGCATGTACCTATTTACTGTAGAGAATCTTTTATTAAACTTTTCATTCCTTGAAATTTAGAAAACGTTAAGTAAGTTGATATCACAAGGCTTGAGTTTAAATCTTTTCAATAATATAAAATTAATTGTGATGACCTGGCCAAAGTAATATTAAGCCATGAAACCACACACAATACGTTATAATCCAGGTCGAAAAGTGGTGTTCTATAGCGAAACGTCTGCATATAAGCTTCACATCCATATGGTTATTCTGGGATTGTTTTAAGTAGTTTAGAAATTTAAGTTTTTGAGTCCATTTCTAAAAAAGCTTAATTATACACCGATTCCTCTAATGTCTCTTCTTTTTAAGGTCGTAGAAAAGCTGATTAATTATTTATTTCTAAGGTGGCGGCCTGTGTAAACTAGGGTATAACCCAATAAACTTCTCCATCCAGCTCGGTTCCTAGCTAGATGTCTCTAGCTTGATCAATGGGCTGGTGTTGTTTTCTGCATTTAAAGTGGAGCCCAGGTAGATAAAGTCCTTGATGGCAACATGAACATTGTTTTGTGCTCATTCACCGCCGAACCCATTTTTGCCACCTCTGCGTCAATACTCACAAAAGCCCCATTGGCATCACGCTGAGTTCTTCCGATTATGTCAATGTTATCAACATATATGTCAGTAATTGGACGGACTTTTGAAAGATAGTGCCTCTAGTGTTGAAGTAGGAGCTCTGCACTATTCTTTTAATTACGATGTTAAGGAAATCGCATGACTGAGCATCACCTTGCCTAAAGCCTTTTTTGGCATTGAAAGTTTCGGTTGAGTTATTTCCAATCCTTTATGGAGCAACGCAAATTTTCCATGGTCATCTTGCACAAATGGACGAGTTTGGAAGGTATTTCAAAATTGGACATGACTCTATACAGTTTTTCCGTCTATGAAATCGATAAAAAGATGGTGGGTATCGATTTGATGTTCCTGGGTTTTTTCCAGGATCTGCCGTAATGTGAATATTTGATCGATTGTGGACTTTCCTGGTCTAAAACCACACTGATAAGGACCTATCAGGCTGTTGACGACGGATTTTAGACGTTTACATATTACGGCAGAAAAGATTTTATAAGCGATTTTAAGTAGACTAATTTCTCTATAGTTGGAGCAATTTAGAGGGTCTCTTTGTTTTTAGTACTGTTGAAGATATTTCGAAACCATTTAATAAAGTCTAACGTATTTTCTTGAAAACTGTTAAATACAAATTTTATTAGATCATATTCTTTGTAAAAGACGAAATATAAATGCTGGTATGCCATAGGGCACTGTTTTTTCCCGATCCTCTTTCTTATTTTTATAAGCGGCCTTCACTCCAATCCATTTAATTTTTTTTTTGAATTTGATGCTTCGAAAACCCAATGCTCTTTTGTATCGAAATAGATTGAAACATAGTTCATGATTGTAACGTCTCCGGAATCTTCCTTCCTCATATAAAGGTCAACAATTCTCCGTAACACTTTCCTCTGGAAGAGCCTTTTACAATAAGGAATCAAGTCTCTTATCCATATGTGTGTACTGACAGAATCATACCTCATGTGCAGCTGCAGCTAAGAGTTTGTGGTACGGTTTCTGGATTAAAAAAGGTTTAGCAGACTATATAAGACTCTGTTGGCTTTGATTAACCGCCCGCTTATTTCTTCTTCGATGTCGTTATCGGCTGCTATTACTGCCCCTATATTTTTGAAAGATTGCTCTACTTTAAATTCATGCTCCGCTAACTTGTTTGTTTGACCAATTGTTCTCCTCGCAGTCGGAGCTACTATTAACTTTGTTTTTCCTTCGCTATTGTGCAGCCCCAGATTTTATGCCGCCGCACCTGCTCCATCTGGATTTAGGAATCGTGTACAGCTTTTTCGGTTCTCCTGATAATATGAATTTCATCTTTGTCAGCCAGTATTTGAATTTGACTGGCTGGATTGCTTTCTCCAAGGCCAGGTTGAAGATGAGGCAGGCCGATTGGTCTGGGTAGCATTCCGGCTATTTAAACTTGGCTTGATATATTGGTCATTATCAACTTACATAGTTGTGTAAATTTCTTTGGGAAACTGAATTCTCTCATGTTTTTGTATAGTCATAAACCCTGGTTATGCTATCGCAGGCAGCTTTAAAGTCTAGAAATAGGTGATAAGTTTGCAAATCTAGAAAAAAGAATATTTGTTTCGGTGACTGTGATGAAACCACGCTGATATTATCCCATGATAATTTTGTTGTATGGTGTTATCCATTCTTATAAGATGTAAAATTACAAAAAGTTATAAGAATAAGCCAGATTTTTGAAAATCCCAGTTTAAAAAAATAACCACGATTTTAAAACAACCTTGTTTATACAAATTAATCCGCGGTATACAATAACCTTGGATATACTTATAACCTGAAGTATTTTTATTAACTGAGTTATTATCTTAGCCTGGGTTGCTTTTTAGCTTGGGCAATATTTATAACCTGGGTTATTTGTATTATTTTGGTTATTTTATAACTTTGGTAACTTACATGATCTAGGTTATTTTTATAATCCGCGGTATTCATTTAACTTTGGTTATTTTTGTGACCTGATAGGTTATTTTAACAACCTTCATTAGTTTTATAACCTTCGTTGTTTTTATAATCTTTGTTATCATGACCTGCGTTATTTGTATGGCCTCTTTTGTTTTTCTAACTTTTTTTTTGTTTTTAAGCTTGCTTATTTTTCTAACCTGAGATATTCCTACAAAAAAATTATTATAACAAAGGCCTCAAATGACTATTCCTCTAACTTTTTTTAATCTTATAGCAAAATAAAATATAAGTGCAAATGTACTCGTAGCATTTTGTCTTAGAACTTTGAAAAAAGAAGTTAATGGACATAAAAATAGCTGCACCAAGTCTAATGGGATGGCTGTCAAACAGTCACCATGGTCTTCATTTTTAAAATTCGAGATGTTTACCTAATATGTAAGCTATAACTTGATTTGTGTTTCTAACGTTCAACTTTATAATCAAAGTTTTGACAAAAAGCAATAACTTAAGACTTTGACTGGAAAGATTCAATATCAGCGGTACACACAATTTAAGAACGTATACTTGTGTGTGTTACATCGCTTATAATCATATTGAATTTTTTTTTCCTTTTGACCTTTCTCCTTTGAAATCCTTGAAAACTATGAAGAAAGTACTTCCAAATTGCCTTCTTCTTAGTTTTGTATACTTATTATCAAACTTAAGAAAAATGACATATTTTATATGAAAAAGAACTTCTTTCAAAATTTATAATCCCCCTCTTTTTCTTGAACATATTTATAGAAGAAGTCTTATTATAATCCTCCCCTTCTGTGCTATTTAGAAGACTTTTCAGAGTATCTACTTAAGACAATCATCAAATATCATCAACATCATATGTTTAATAGTTCACCCCTTGACTTTTTCTCTGATGTAGCTATCATATTATCTACAAAATCTACATACTTTAGACCCACCTCTAAAACTTACCTGCTAAATTTAGCTCAACCCCTCTAATTAAAGATCCATTAGGTAGTCAGAAGTCAACCCCCGTATACAGTAAACCATCAGAGTGCACTGTAATATTATATGTATATGTTCTGTACGGGGGTAATAAATCTTCTCGGAGGGTAGGTATACCAGATACCTATAACCTAGGTACATACATATAAGATATATTAAAAACCTCTTCATGTGATATTATAGGTATACGTCACCACAAACCTCTTAGACTGTAAGACTCTATGGGTTTAGGTTTCTAGCGTGTAAAAGTTAGTTCAAAAAGTACTCATACACATATATTTATGCTCGATTGCATAAAACTATACTTATATTTACTTCACATTCCTTTTGTTAGTTTCCGAACTAGAAATAACATAACCCTCCTCAATTTTATCAATGATGAGATCTACAACCTTTTATGTGTAGCTGATGTCTAAACGCACAAAATTATATGCGGCAGGAAGCTATATCACAAGTGCAACCATAGAAGCTTTAATATATATGTAGGTTATGTGTACTGGCTGAAGTTGAGTTCATCAATCACCAACTTTAAGTCAGGTGAATTTCTTTTGAGAATTCTCACAGGAAGCAAAGTAAATCGAAGGAACTTAAAAGAAATTAGCACAAGAAGTCCTACCACTTTACAAATAGGGTGTTTAATATGTAATCAGTTTGGTAAAGGTTTGATAAAACTACTGGCTACCAAGTATCAACCAATTCAAATAATATAGACGTCGATAATATTGCAAATTTTAGATACTCATATTATCTCAAAACTGATAAAAAAGGAAGTATACTTACATACTTTAGGTGGTGCTACAGTCCTGTGTGAACTAGAGACTCACCCAACAGACTTTTCCATCTAGCTCGGTCCCTATCTAGATGTCTCCAGTTGTGCACTCCAAGTAAGGTTATGTTACTTTCCACTTGGGTGCACCACCTGATCCGCCGTCTTCCTCTACTCCACTGTTCTGTGGGCGTGGGCTACGTGACTCAGCCACCTTAGGACTGTTATCCTTCGGGCTAAGTTGACGTTGCTGTACAGCCCGTACAGCTTGTTATTCTATTTTCTCCTCCACTCACCTTCTATGCATACTGGACCGTAGACCACGCGAAGAAGTTTGCACTCGAAACGATCCAAGATGCTTTCATCCCCTTTTGTCATAGTCGAAAGCTTCTGCACCGTATAGCAGGCCGAGGATGATAAAGGTCTTGTACATCGAAATTTTGATTACTCGGGTGAAGGCTTTACTACTCAATTGCATTCTTAGCCCAAAGAAACAGTGATCAGCATTAGTGATCTTCGTTTGATCTCAGCGTTGGTGTTGTTTTCTGCGTTCATAGCGGATCCTAGGTCGACCAAGTCCTGAACTACTTCAAATTTACGTCTGTCACTGGAGATGTTTTGACTGACACCCCTGTGTTGTTGGTCCTTTCTTGATGACAGCATGTACTTTATTTTGCCCTCATTAACCAATAAACCCATTTTTTTCACCTCTGTCCAATACTCACAAAAGCCCCATTGACATCCCGCTAAGTTCTTCAGATTATGTCAATGTCGTCAGCATATGTCAGTAATTGGACAGATTTTTGAAAAATAATACCTCATGACGTAGGAGCTCTGCACTATTCTTCCAAGGACGATGTCAAAGAAATCGCACGACAGGGCATAACCTTGTCTTAAGCCTTTTTTGACATCGAAATGTTCTTTTAAGTTGTTTCCAACCTTAATAGAGCAGCGCAATTTCTCCATGGTCATCCTGCACAAACGAACGAGTTTGGCAGGGATGCTAAAACTATACATGGTTCAATACAGTTCGTCCCTGTAGATACTGTCATATGCGGCCAAGAACAATAGGTGGCTTAACCGCTCCTTACAGGTCTGCGCTCCGAATATGTCGTAGTAGCCCTATAATGTGTTCACTACGTAGTTCAAATTAACTGGATTTGTAGACGCCACCGTTGATTCAATCTCGGGAATTCCTCCGCTTTCGTTTGGATAAAAGGAGAGGTGCCTTAGTGGAAACACCTTTCCTCCCCTCTCTTGTTTGATAACCCACAAGCAACTTTCTACTAGTGTGGATCCGAATCTCCAGTTGAGGTACTAGGCATCCGATGTTCACTGCGGGGAAGTGAGAATAAGTGTTTGGTACGTGGGTTTTTGAGAAAAACCTGTGGACGTATGTCTTTTAGAATGCACATGTCTACCATTTTAAAAAGTAGGCTATACAATAAAAAAAAATAGAAGTTACCCTTCGCAACCTCTTTATAATTTTTTGATCAGGGTATTTCTGATGTGGTAGTCAATACGACAACTGCGGTAGTCAACAATATGACAACAGCGGAAGTCAATAGGACAATTGCGATAGTCAATATGACAAATTTTTCTGTAAACCGTAATCTAATTTGACTACCGCAGTTGTCATATTGATTACCGTGGTTGTCATATTGACTACCAAAATTGACTATCGAGAATTGTAATATTGACTACCCGGTAGTCAAATTAGATTTCGGTTTTCAACAAAAATTGTCAGACCACCCATTTTTAAAAACTGAAAAAATGGCTGCCAAATTTGACAGATGTTGCTGTAGCAACATGCCCACAATCAAAAGTCTTAAAAGACGCTAGTGGACCAATTACACATGAAACAAAAGTAATACCAAATTTGAAAACATTTTTTTTAAAGAAGAAACACGTAATGAAACACCCTGTGTACGCATGATGGGTTTCATGAAAATACACCTACCCTGTTATGGTAATTATACCATTTTCCTTATGTTAACATGTGAATTGCGTGATCAGGTAGAGTTGTTTTTAGCTCCTATAACATTCTCTTGTTCTTCACTTCACTCACTGTAAATCAATTAAAACATTCTTCCCTCCATCGCAGGATTTGCCTCAAATAACAATCCCAGTTCTCCAAGAAAATAAAGAGATCGCAAACTTTTAGCTCACTTTTGGTATTAAACTAACTTTAACCTAGAAAATTTCTTCCTGTCATCACCATAATAGATCCAATAGAGGGATATCTCAATTGTGAGTTCTTGTCTTTCAAAAGAACAAAAATCGTTTAATATGATAGGAATTTATTTTTATTATCTTTTAGTGAGTAAATGTCCCAGTAGATACACTCATAATTAATATCAATTTACTTACTAAGGGTCCGTAATTTTGAATTTATGAGAATTTTCTACTTCTCACACAATTTTTTCGGGAACGCTTTTTAAATATCCAAAAAAAAAATCTAAAATTCTGATAGTTCAACATCCTGATCCATTACAATCCCCCTTTTTAAAAAACTCCAATTCCCCCCCCCAGTCCAACTATAAGATATGGGATTTTGGAAAGGTATTTAAAAAAAAGTGGGATTTTAAAAAACGGGATTATAAAAAGGTGGAATGTCAAACCCAATCTTTTTTTACTTTATTATGATGTACTGTCATGGACTAAATACGTATTGATATCTTTTATTATTTAAAAGTTAATTTAAAAATATTTTAGCTTTCACTTTATGAAAAATTTCAAAACAAATTTTGAGAGCTGTCTTCTCAACCAGACCATAAGGCCTACATTAACAAAGTTAAAATATTTGCTATTTGTTTTTGATGTTCAAGCACAGGGAATGGGATAAGCTTAACCGGCGGCGGTAGCGACGCACGGCTATGGCGGCGTCAGAGACAGAGATGATATTACCCCTCACATTAGTCCCGGTGTTGAGTTATTTTAATTAAGAATAGGTAAACCTACGAGCAAGTAGCTGGTTAATGTAAAAAATTAGATTAACAATGTTAAGTGTTCTTAAGCTTATTACGTACATTTAGAGAAAACAAAGAGTGTGAGGAGGGTAGAAGTTGAAAAAGTGTAATTAAGTGACATACAGACAAGGGTGAGTCGTATACGTACCCTCGAAAATATACCTAAACCTTACCTGGGTGTACCTTATAAAAGTTATATGTATAAAGACTTTGCCGGCAACAAACAACGCAATGGTGAAATTGTGTGTGAAATGCGATTTAAATTAACGACTTTGAGATTTTAGAAAGACAGTTGAACATTTTAGAGCCTGCGATGATGGTTTGGTGGAAGGACCTACATACATACATATATAAAGAGAAGGGTTTAATATAAGTTAAAATGATGAGAAAAACAATGTTGTGTAGGTGGGCTACATACAAGAATATACTTTGACGACGGCAAATTAGGAAGATGAGTTCTTATGACTCTAGCTGATAGATGAGAAAAGAGGGTAAGCGTGGGAGTAAAGTGGTTTAATTATTTTTAGGATTATTTTAATGATTACAATTTATGTCTGAAGCTTAAATATGAGGTGAAATGTTAAGAGTGAGGTTTGTTATTTACATATCCTTGAAATTATGTATACACAAACAAAAGAAGGTATTAATGAGGTTCATTGTATTTGGATTTGTAAGTCCTTAGATGCTAAGAGTGATTTGATTTTAACAGCAATAAAACTAAAAATTCGGAGAAATTTAGAAAAAAGTTCTTGTGCTAAAGCTACATCTGTCAAATGTTCTGCCTTTTAATTGAAAATTTGAGCCAAAGCCCGACAGATCCATAAAGCTGAAGGTAAATTACCATATCTAAAAGGTGTGTTCTTTAAATGGACTCTAGCAAACTAACTCTGACTTTCATAGAAAAATCATAATCGGTTCTTCGATTAATGAGATTCAAGGTGAGATTAGGTTATAGAGCCTGTCCGTGATGGAGTAGGACATACTTAGGGCAGTTTAATGGCCCATTGTGATACTACATGAATCTTAAGGCTTTCTTCTAAGCTCAATGAAACCAGTTTGAGTCCCTTACGAAACGTGAAAGGCTGATAATGCTCATTTATGCTTTAGATCGTTATAGAAGAACTCTCCAAGGTAATTCTTGCGTTTTTGAGCTAGAAAAGGACATGAACAGAGAAGGTGAAGAACTGTTTCCTCCTCTTCCTCATCCGTTCAGCTTTGCAAAAGTCATTTGAGAATACGCCTAGCCGCGTGGCGTGCTTTTCTGTTAGACAGTGTCCGGTTATGACACCTATTGTTTGAATTTTTCATAACATTCTGCATTAGCAAACTATTGCCATTGGTATGCCAGCATTTGACAAACGTAATAGAATGAGTTGTACTGTACCATTCCTGGCTAGCTCATCTGCCTTACAGTTTCCTGGAATGTCTCTATGGCCCGGTACCCAGCAAAGGTGAATATTAAACTGTTGTGCCATCTTTATTAGAGATGGACTGTTATAGAGTTTGTAGAGACAGAGTCCAGAGATTTGATAGCGGCCCGACTATCTGAGGAGATACGGATATCAGATGTTGATATCACGTTTTCTTTAAGCCAAGACATAACTTCTTTTATCGCCAAAAGTTCCGCCTGGAACACACTTCAATGATTGGGAAGGCGGAATGAGAGACTTAATTTCAGTCGTTCAGAGTACACACCTCCACTAACCCCTTCTTTCGTTTTTGAACCATCTGTATAAAAATGGATTGACTCGTCTTCCAGGAATGCCCTAACCTCCCAGAAAGATATGAAAGGTATAGAAATCTGGAAGTTTCTGTCGAATTGCAGTTGGGGGATGGTGTAGTCTGTGTTCATGGGAATTGATTCTAAATACCTAAGAATTACGGAGTGGCCAATGTTGTTGTTAATCCCCTGCGACGAAGCTTTGAGGCGAATAGTAAAGCAGAGATCCAAGAACCTTTAACAAATTTCGAAAAAAGTCACATAGTTTTGAATTCTTGGATATTGTAAATTGCAGGAAAAGCTGAGCTTGGCGAAGTACGTCTAAAATTGTATGTTTAAGATGGCTTTTTCAATAGAGTAAAGGTTGTTAAAAGTGTTATAAAAGAGGTGAAACAAGAACATTTCCGATGACTATGTTGGAACGATGTAAATCAATGATTCAATGATATGTCAGTTATCATATTTAAAGCATTTCTTTAAAAACTTTTCTAGAGGGTTAAGTAAGTTTCTGGATTTGACCAAAGATAGTTAAACTAATATTTATTTATAAGTTCACGTTGACTTTTAAATTTTTAAGGTAAACTGTAGAAAATTGAAAGTCTTATAGAAAAAACTATGGATTCAGATTCTAGGGCATCGAACGTAAGGATTGGACTACATTGTTAAGTCGCGAAAAACGTCAAATTCCTTTAGGTAGTTTAAACATAGGTTTCGGAAATGAGGCATTTCTGCAGACTTCATATTATGTTATGTTTAAAAGCCATACATAGTCAAGTTTTTAACACGAATAATGGATTTATTTGCCTTGGCGTATTATGCATGTATTTTAAGCCTTTCAAGTTTCACGATTGTAACGTCTACAAGACTCATTAATTTTCTTTTTAAGAGTTGCCATCACCCTTCTGACTTTATAGTACATGGCATAATTTCCGGTACAAAATTTGCGATATCCCGTTTAATAGTTCAACTATTTTTTTACTATAACAAAAACTACAATAAAAGAAAATAGGTTAATATCAATTTTTATCACGAAAGCCCCTCCTCTTGCTCTATAACAATAATGTGTACTTAAGTATGTATAGAGCCAGCAATATACCTCTAACCTAAAACTCACATTTTGACAGTATTACTTTTTTTCTTACCTACTCTTTCCCAAAAGAATCAACTTTTTGTTGTAGTCCTTTCTCTAAAAAAAAAAACCCTTTCCTTGCCTTTTTCGTCTACACATTTGTGGCATTTTTTAACCAACAATAGTTTTCCACTCGATGGCGCTAATTTGCCCAAACAAACCTTAAGCTTATTTTGTTGCCTTTTTGAGTGTGCTATCATCATAATAAAACGCCCAATCGACCCATAAACATTTAAAATTCTCAAAACGCAACCTAAGTTGGCCTCGTTAAAGCCAAATCATTTCCCAAACTCAAAAAGTGTATGAAATATATAGGAAGGGGGATGGGAGTCAAAAGGCGAGAAGAATGAGGCTGAGGCAGAAATATAGAAGGTACTTCTTTCCAAATCACTTCATCCGACCATGAAAGCTGCATTCATTGTAACACTAAACCATCCTATAGTACTCTTCTCTCTCTCTTGGTCTGTGCTGTCCGTCGTCTATGCCATATTATGCCATACCAGGCCATGCCCTTCCTCTTCGAATTGCGTGTCAATTTGATAATTGCTACTGAAAATGAAGCCAAACCAAGCTAAAAGGAAGGCAAGGCATGGAAGTCTTCTATACTGAATACACCATCATAGTTACTCTTCAGATAGAAACCAACAAAGACGACTACGACGAGGACGAGTACAACTGACGATGATGACGAGAACGACACGACGACGAACCACCAGGACGACGATGAGCGACTCTGAGCATACGAACTATGAAGCTGCTCTACTGCTGGTTGCTTGTGGAATTTTCAAAAACTGAGACAGTGTTGTATATCATGCTTTCGAAATACTCTGACAGTGTTATTATTCGTTCTTTGGCATGTTGCCCAATGTGCATCACGAAAGCCACCAGAAATTCCACAGGGAGATCCTTTCAAGTCGTCCTGGGCGGTGGCAGAAGGCAGGCGGTGCGGCGCGGCGGGCTGCTGAGATTTTTCCTTCATCATCAGCACTCTTTCTATATTACCCAAGATCAGATTGCCGCACGTTATTGTGTACAAAAGAGCAGAAGGAAGAGGAGGATTCTCATGCGCATCGTTTTCCAGCCGACCGATTCTTCAACTGTACTTGGAGATGATATCTCATACTCCATAACCCCCCCTTCCCCCTGATTCGTATGTTCGAAAAAGACAAGATTATTCCACAAGCTGTGTGTTTTCAGCTTGTCAGTTCTTGGAATATTTCTGGGAGGATTCCAGGTAAGGTATACAAAGGATACAAAGGTAAGGTATACATATATTTTGACTTCCTCGGTCTAACAGGGGGGTGATGCAGTGCGGTTGTATATTTCGGCCTTATACTTTTGAAATATTACACACAATTCCCATTTCGGTGAACGATGTAACGGCGTGTCGGACCTGCTACTGCCGCGGGTGGGAATTAAACATTTCGACGCAGCACAGAGTACACTATGTACGCCACATCGTCTTACCACACCACAATGTAGTTACAGATACAGCACAAGTACAGTAAAATAGTTCACTTACTTTAATAACCAAGGATAATGGTGGTCGTAGAGGCAGCAGGTACCTATAGTATAGTCTTTCAGGCTCGGTTCGGTGAGTTACAGGAGCAACAACGACTTATGCAGGTTTTAGTTCTCGGTAGGTTTACGTTTACGTTTTTCTCTTCCCTACCCAAAACACGGAGACGAAGTATAGCAAATAGCAATAGCAATGGCAAGCGGCAAACAAACCGGAAGGTGAACCCTTTTAAGGAAATGATATACAAAACACCCTCGTTTGCGTCGCTCGGTCGGTTTGGTAGTCTCATTGCATTTTGATGGGGTATAAAATCTATGGGGAATTTCCGAGCGAAATTAATGGCCAGCCGCGACTTCGGAAACCGGGTGTTCGCCATTCGACATTTTGGTATTCGCTTTTCACTAAAGCTCTGCTGCACTTTCTGCTTTTTGATGGAATTTATATGCATTCGTTTTTCAGTAGTTATATAGTTGAATAAACGATACGCCCGCCCGTTCAGGAGCTTGTTATGAAATGCAGAATTCGCTGAGCTTATAGGTTATCATGACGTTGTTATTCGAGTAGGTATAAGAGTGTATGTGAGGTGTGTGTGGATGTACCTGTTTTTGAATTGAATTTAGTTTTGGTTCGGCGGGATTTGGATGCGATATTAAATGTTTCCGGTTTAAAGGATTTTAAAAATTATGTTATAGGGAGGTTTGAATTCAAAATGGGAGTATACCTGCCTGAAAAATTACTTGTATGAAAAGTAATTCGTCTTGAATTTGATTTTACTTTATTTCAACGAACATGTATCAGCCTTTTGGATCCGAAATATATGCGGGGTAGGTCCACATAGAAATCATATTTGCCTATGTTAAGAAGAACAATCAGCTGTCAAAATGTTCATTTTAAGGGTTGTCATGCTACGTTAGGGCCTATGAACCTGAATGCACAGTTAGTGCCTTAATTACAAGTTAAAGAAAATGGTGAAAATTTAAACAATTCAAAAATAATTAAAGTATTCAACCAAAAATTGGCAAAAATTGCTTATATGGGATATGACGGGATTTTGACCTATTGATTAAGTATTTAGTGTTCTATTTTACTATGAAAGTTTTTTTTTTTTTAAATTGCTGGAAAACGGATTAAAATGTGTTCTGTTCAGTTTCAAAGTTTTGAGTCGTAAATACGTATTCAAGTAAACATTTATGTATTTCTTGTTTGATTTCTTTTTTTCTTAAGTTTTAAATTGTGGTGCGGCATCTCATCTCGGGGAGGGTTGCCGCAGAAGTTAAATTAAAACTATAAAACGAGAAAATAGGAGCCAACGCACATAATGGTGATATTAAAATAAGACAAGGTTTAACTACTGAAATGCACCCGTTGCACAGATGGAGATGATCAACAACAATTGAAAAATATTTAGCAGTAAAACGAATTGTTTGAATCCAGTGCATTTAATATGCGGCATCTTTCCCACACATCTAGGGAGTAAATTATTTTATTATGGTAGAATTATAAATCCGCTGTTATGTTTTTTGAAAAAATAAATAATTGTAAGAAAACTACATTGAATTTTCAAAAAACACGGCAACTCGCCCGCGATTACCCTACCTAATTTAATATTTATTATTAAATTTTTGAAATGTTCTTATTTTATTTTCAAAAACTTTTTACTTATATTTGCGTAGATATTTTCATAAACGGATTAAAGAGAGGCCTTAAGGCTTTAAAATAAAAACTTAAGACACACAATTATAAGTGTTGCCGTATATTTTATTTGTTGTTATTTTCTGGCACAGCAATCGATTGGATTGAGCGGTAATACTGGTTATTATAAAGTTTATTCCATTTGTCAATTTTTGACTGCTTTTTTAGAAATAAGTATTTTTATTTATTTTGGTATTTATAATCCGGTATTTTCTGCTATTCGTTATGTTTCAAATATCAACTTAGTTTTTGGCTGCAATGATTTATTTTGAGAAGAAATAAAGTGAACGATGAAGAATAGGAGCAAATTGATGGGGTTGTTCGACGTTTTTACCATATGTATATCATGTCTTTTTCGGCTTTTTTTGGCTTTTTTCAACTTTTCATTTTTGTTTTATTAATTTTGACATTTTAGAATGGCTGGAAATATAAAATAAAAAAGAAGCTGGGATGCGACCCACACTGATAACTTCCCATCCGGTCTGTCGATTTGTCTTGTTTTGTCTTAAAAGTTAAAAATTACCAACAATATTATGCATACAATGAAATAGTTTAATTTCAAAATCCATTTTTGTTAACGAGATTTTTTGTAGAAACCCAATTTTTACCAATTTTAGTACCATTTATTAAAAGTTTTTATTTCTGATATAAACAAATACAAATTGGATTATAAATTAATTTGAAGTCAATATGTTCTATTGTTCCAGAGATACCAAGAACCGAACATCAATTTTTACCAAATTTTCGTAATATTTTTTGTAAATTTTAATTATTATAAAAAAACGGACAATTGGATTTTTATAAAAAATTAACTAAATGTCGAAAACAATATTTTCTGTTAGATAAAATTAGTTTGAAGCCAATATTCTTAATTTTTGAAAAGATATTTGAGTCGAAAGTAAATTTTTACCATGTTTTAGTATTGTTTATTTTTTAGGTTTTTATTTTTTGTAAAAAAAAACTATTAATTCGATTTTTCTCAAAATTTTACCAAATGTTAAAAACTTGGTGGTTGCACACACAAGTTGTTGTTGTTTCATTCTAAATTTTCAATTGTTAAAAACAACATTTTTTATAAAACAAAACAAGCTTGAAGCCAAAATCTCAAATTTTTGAAAACATGTTTAAGTCGACAATCAATGCTTACCAACTTTTAGTAATGTTTTTATTATATTTTTATTTTTTGTAAAAACAACTATCAATTCGATGTTTTACAGTATGTTGAAAACATTTCTTTTTTAAATAAAATTAGTTTGATGGCATAATCTCAAATATTTGAGTCAAAAGTTACATAAGCCTCAATTTTTACCAACTTTTAGTAATGTTTTGTTTAGGTTCTTATTTTTCGTAAAAAAAAAAACTTTCGATTCTATTTTTCTCAAAATTTAACTGAATGTTGAAAACAATATTTTTTAAAAGATAAAATTAATTTGAAGCCAATATCTCAAATTTTTTAAGAGATATTTGAGTCAAAAATCAATTCTTACCAACTTTTATTAATTTTTTTGTCCGCTTTATTTTATATATATAAAAAAAAACTGTCAGATGTCAAAAACGTTTTTATAAAGTATTTTTTTGTTCGTAAAATATTCGAGGTGACAATTATTTTTTTTCAGTTTTTTGGATCTATAAAAAAACCGTTAATTGGATTTTTTTCCAAAATACAATTGTTTGGTATCACGTTTCAATATATAGTTTAAAATTTTATTTAAGTCTCTAGCGTTATTGGTTCGTGAGATATTTTGGGTTAACGAAAAGTTTCATCTTTTTTTTTAAACAGCTATGGTAAAAAAGCTGGCCACTCAATTTTCTTGAGAGTCCTTTTTGCATCTCTCCGCATTATTATCTATGTATATAACAAAATTTATTGAAAGACGATATCTTTATTGGTTTTTGAGCTATGGACGATGAAAAACAGACGGACGTACGGATGTATGTACGTCTCTCTACAAATCTTTTATTCTTGACCCTAAGGACCTGAAACCTCGAGAAATGTCAAAATTTTCAATTCTACAAATCGGACCGATTACAATAACTTCATATGAGAAGTTAAAAATAATATTTAAATTTCTTTAAAATTTGGATTTTGAAAATTAATTTTTCAAAAACTGTTTTGAAAAAGAGCCTGATTTAAAAATTTAATTCAAGAATGTAATTCTTGCTTTCAAAAAAGTATATTATAATATCGTGTATATTATGTTTTTTTTAAAAAAGTTGCGATTTCCAAAAATATAAATTAAAACAAACATAGAATCCATTTATAAAATTGCTGCGGTCTCCGTCTAATATTGCGAGTGTCAATTGATACTTAAAAGGTATCGAAATTTTGACTTTTAAAAGTTAATTTATTGAAAAATGTATTAATCTTTCATTGGTAATTTTTGTTTGGTTTTAACAACCGTATCTATCATTCTCGTAGTACCCGTGGCGTGATGGTAAGTGTGTTGGACTGTCATGCCAGAGGTCTTGGGTTCAAACCCTGCCTGTGACATCTAAAGTTTTTACACGGGTACTGCCTCTTTGCGAGGAACTGACAAATCAATTAAGTGTAATTCCTGTCATGAAAAGTGCTTTCTTAAATTTGCCTTTCGGAATCGCCTTCAAACTATAGGTCCCCTCCAATTCTAAAAACATTACTCGAGCACAGGAATGGTTGTAAGTTGTAAGTCACTAGGCCCTAGTTCTCAAGTTAATGTTGAACCACCTTATTAATTTATTTATTAAGACAACTTAACTGAAACATCTAGACTGCAAAGACGATACGAAATTGCTCTCTTATAGAATTACAGATCTTCATTAAATGAAAATAAGCAAAAATCGTAGGTCTGAAACTCAGATAACGAGAAACTATTTATGAACTGTATTGCGGCTACATCAAAGATATTCGAAAATATGCAACGATGCAATTCATTTTAGGTTTTTCTGTTAGAGAATTACTTGTATTGCAATAATATACGCATTTCAGTTAATATTTTTAATTACATATTTAGATTTCAAACTGTAAAATTCCCGTTTCGTTTTTACTGCCAAACGTTGGCACTAAAAGATTGCGATCATAGGTTCACAGTAATCAAGTCAAAATTGCAAAAAAAAACCTCTATAGGATAGCACTTTATTCAAATATCAGACTCTTACTGTTACCATTGTTGATAACTCATGAAATTACCTTTATCAAGAAAACATCTTTAATTTCTAGAAATTGCATTAAAGATAATTCCCAAAATCTCTCAATTTTGTTTTAATCCATAAAATTAGTCTAATATGTAACAATCTTCGTCTGTATCACTGCTAGACACATCATTTCTAATACGTATCTACCAATAAACTGTTTCTAAACCTTCTATTTCTGCTATCTTTTCTATCAGAACCTTATGTTTCACCAAAACACCAAAAACTGTCTTTGTCCTGCCCATCGGATATCTTGATTTCATTTGGCTTTTGTTTGACCTTTTCGTCTGGTCGTGTCGAAACTATACCAGCTTAAAATCCTTAAACCGAAATTCATATATGCGTGAGAGTCAGCAATGATTTTAACGCAAACTTGTAGTTATATTTACCTATCTATACCCAATATTTTTCTTTTGTGCTTACCCCATCAGTTATATCCATTATTGAATCCGTTTAAAGAGTTTATATTTAAACCACACAAAAAAGGACATATCTGTCCCCCATATATAGATGGATATGGAGAAATCCTATGCAAACAACAACCACCAGTTTAGTTCAGCTCAGCTCAGCTCAGCTACAATACCTTTCTAGCTCAAATTCGAATAAGGAGAAAATCCTAAATAAAAACAAAAACTGCAAAAGAATCCTAAATGTTTAATGAAAACGGTGCAACTTTAACCTGTGGAGAATTCTTCTTTTTCTTTCCCATCGGGTATCAAGTTTTCTACCTTTCCGGGAATATCTATATCTATCTCAAAAGGGACCAGCTAACAACGCAAAGAAACAAACAAACGGAAGAAAAAAGAAATAATAGAAAACCCTTATAGGCATATTACCATAAGGATAAGAAAAACATACATATTGTCCTTTGGACCCCGTTAGTAATATCCAAAAGTGAAAAGTAGCCCCACATAATATCTACAGAAGTAGATAGAAAGATATAGATAGATATATGATATGCCCAACATGCATGATGGGTTTTTGGTCATGACCAAAATTTCTTCCAGTTCACCAACCCTTATCCTTTATCCCTGCCCCCTCCCCCATCATCGACCCATTGCTTTGCTTCCTTGGCAAACTAGCTCCTAACCAAACTATGTGTGTATGTATAATAGCGAGGGAAAAACAAAAACCTTAATCTTTTAAATGATACTCTAAGTCCTTTTATGGAAAATAGTAGCAACTTCTAGGTATAACATTATGCATACACCGTATAAGTAAAAAGAAACCCACAAAATCACCCTCATCTAGAGAGAGTGTAGGTGGGTTTAGGGTACACACGTTTAGCCACAAGGGATGTCAAGAAAAATATTATTCCTTTCTATACCCCAGTGGGAAACCACATAAATTTTCCCGACGACAAGTCCATCCAAAGAAGAAGACAAAAACATGTAAGCGGGTTCAGGTATTTTAATTTTTTTTTTTCATTTCTGCTCTATACAACTCCCCATTAAATTCAAGCTTAAATAAGCATGAAATGTTGCAAGTCCTTAAACTGTATTTGTAAGCAAAAATAAAAATGGAAGAGAAGGTAAAACAGTTCTAATTACACTTAAAAAATGAGTTCCTTTTTTCTTTTGTTGTTTCCTTGTGTTTACCTTGAATTGTTAGATTGAGATTGAGAAAGCTCATTGGATATTAAAATCCCCCAAAGATTAAGAAGGATATCTCAAGACAGTTTGAATAATTTAATATCAAGTCTTACTTTTTATTTTTGTTGATTTATTTAGCCATCGTCGTCGCAGTGATGGAACATTGCGAAGGACATTTTTCTGTGTTCGTGTACATTGATTTCCAATAGGTTTCGCCTGATAAAAATAAGAACCACTGTTTGGTCCTTCGAGCTGGATTTAATACATATGTATGTATTCTATCGCCTCCTCGTCCCCTTCCCTGTTTCAGAAAAATGAAAAAGTTATATTGATTTCATGTGGTTGAAATATTTACTTACATACTTTGTGGGAACTTTATAAGTTTTTTGTTTGAGTTTAACATCTTTCTATTTCAGGACATAAAAAACCTACCTTGATCCTTCAAAAAATACTCCTTAAACCTCAAGTTCTATATGTACCATATACCTAACTAACATCTCTACAACACGAACAAGGCAGTAAATTTCAATAAATTTTATACTGACATCTTAAGGCAACAAAATAGTTAATCCACATGTTCACCTGCTGTATTCACCATCACAGTCACCGTCACCGTCAGTTGTTGTTGTTGTCTTTGTCGTCGTTGTAGTCGTCGTCGACTGCACGTCCTTGTGTACGGTAACACAAAAAAAAGAACTCTTCTCATCCTTTTTGAAAAGCAAGCGAGTGAGCGAGGATGACATAAAAACAACTCTTCTTGTTTCCGCCATAAACTTTTAAGCCCCATAAATTTCTCATCCATAAAACAAACGATAGAAATATCTACTCCTCCGCTCCGGTTCGTCTCTGTTCGTCTGGATTCTTTTTGTTGATTTTGTTGTTGTTTTTCTTTTAAGCCAGGATTCATTATATGTTTGACATTATTATCCCCGGGGGTAACTCAGCTCAGAGTTGGAGTCGCCACCGAGCACCGACCGTACGCCCGACCGACCAACCAACAGTCCGACTATCCTTTCAATTGTTCCTTCTGTCAGAAACATAAAACTTGGAGGAGTCGATTCCCTTGTAGCTCACAAGAAGAACAGGAATGGAAGTGTTAGGGGAACCAGGGAGGGACAGAGGGGGTGAAACATGGTTCTCTTTCAGGAAAGCATTCATATTTAAACAATTAGGCGATTCTACGTTTACTCTTCGTCGTTGTCGTTGTCTTCATACACATAGAAGATATAGATGGAATTCCTCTACCACCCACTCGCTTCTCCGTAGATAGCAGGATAGGATAGGAATGATGGGAGTTCGAGCCTCCTGGCTCTCTCTGTCTCTCTGAAGGGTGCGGGAGCATGAAATGAAGCATTCCTTATGTCCAGACGCGAATAGGCGTTTTTTGAAAAATCAGGACATAGCACACTGCACTGGTTGAAATTGATGTTGGCCGCTATGTAAAGCCCTTAGGGGCAATGAGTGAGAACAAGGATATGACATTGTCCGTTTTGATTTCCTTTTTTCCTTTATTGTTTTTTTTTGTTGTTTTTAAAATTGTATTTCAATGACAAAAAAAAAGACATTTAACGAATCAAAAAGGACGAGGAGTATCAAAATAAAAATATATCTTCTTAATTCTTCTTTGGGAAATTTCGTTTCAATTTTGTTTTAATTGCCTCGCTTGGATGGAAATTTCCAACATTTTTTGTATCTTTGTGTTGATTGGGGTTGATGTTAGGGTTATACATATATAAACGTTATGGTAGAGGATGTTGAAGATTGAAGGATATTTTTTTTTAACTTAAGCTATGGACAAGATAATTAAATAAACGACAAAGAAGGATTGATATGAATGAATATGAATATTGTTTGAAATGCAATTATCTTGAGTGGATTTTTATGAATACTGAAAAAAAACTGACTTAGAAGTTCTTCAAAAACTTCAAAAACAAACAAAGTTCATAACATGCACTCAACATGAAATTCTGAATAAGAACGTGATTAGTCATACAGCAACTTCTTCTAAGCAATATGAAAAGCAAAATAGGTAAAACTCTGATATTCTATTAATTTTATCCACAAGGAATCACTTAAAAATAAAGGCTTCAATTTTCAAAACACGTTCCAAAGTCCTTTTCCTATTCAGGTTTTAATTACTTCTTCGTAGCCGTTTTTTTCTCTACAGACGGTGTCCATAGAGCCAGAAGTCGTATTATGTTAAGTCAGGTGCGTACGATGAAATAGTCGATACGATAATAGACTGAAGATGAAGAGTGCATAAATTGAGCGTTTTTGCAACAAATCCAGATAAAACTTTCTGAGGTAAAAATGGTCACTCAAAATGGTTTTTACTTATTCTGATTCTTTCGCTATTCTGTAAGGTCTAATATCTGTAGCTTATCATTTGATGCTGATAGTCGTGTTTCGTCTTAAACGCTTTTTTTCGATAGAGCTTACTTACCGTCACCGAAGAGAGAAGCAGAAATGTATGAGCACTTTAAATTCAATAAAACTACTTTGTTTAAAAGTTTTGTTCAAATGTTAGTGTATGTAGTTACAAATTTAAGCATTTGTATATACTTGAATTCAAACAAAATAAAATATATGCCAGTATTTCTTGCCCACTGTTTTAATTTATAATCTTTTTTGGAATGACGGAAATTTGGTAAATGTGAATTCAATTCCCTCTCCTCTTAAAACTTTTCTGCCTTCTTCTTAGATTCTAAAACGTCTGCCATATTTCAATCTTGCGAAATAATCAATCTTTTTTGATTTATTGTTTATCAAACTTGAATTTGATTTTAAAATTCTGAATATAGGCATAAAGGATTTTTAGCTCTAACTTCATGTGACCACTTTTTATGTCATTTCATCCCTAAATACCGTTTAGACCAACAGTGTTATCAGTTTAGTTATGCACTGTTAAATTTTTAGTGCAATTAAAATGATAAGTGAAAAGGTAAATGTCTCATTCATTCAAGTTTTTACTTGAGACCTATAGGAACTATGTACATACATATACATATGGGAAGTATTGCATTCGTAAAAAAATTTGAAGTCGAGATTTTAATCAATTGAGATCTCTACGATGGTAGAGAAGAAGAAAAAGTGTGGCCCCCGATTCCACCCGTCTGTCTTTCTGCCGTCGCCCTTACAGTCCTACCATTGGATCGATTGAGTTCAACTTGGAAATTAAGCTTTTAAGCTGATTCGCGTAACACGATTTTTTAAATTTGTTAAGACTAAAAACAACAGTAGTCTCCACACAAATGTTTTGGTCAATAATTGCGCTTTCCCAAAAACAAACCAATAGATTTGTATTAAATGGTCTCTAATTTTTTTTAATTTGACTTCTTTTAGTAAAAATTTTATATTTTTGTATTGTTTCAGAAGGGTACCCCTCATAGAACCGTTATTTCGTTTTCATGATTTATTATATAATAATTAATTTGTTTTTGCACAAGTGTACATTTTTTTGGATGCAAATCATTTTTTTTGTGCAATAAAACTTTTACATCCCTATCAAGACCTAATGAGCCCATTTCCATAATTTTGTTTTTTTAATAACATTTTATGATTAAAAAAGTCATTGTTCTTTTCGGGATTTTAAACAGAATTTGTAATTTAATTTTTTTTTTAATTAATTTTAAATATAAGTCATATTTGTAAACAGCAAGTTTATGCTACTCAGTCTTGCACTTTATTTTTTGTTGGATCGAATCTAATTTTTCTTGAATAAATTTGAAATCGCGGCATAAAATTTTAGTACAATCAAGCATTTTCTTATTTTCTCATATTTTTTTTTTAAGTTTTTAAAAAGTGAGTTTTTAAGTACTAAATGTATTTCTGTGAAATAATATCAGTATCTACATTAGTATTGGTTTATTTTCATTCTCAATTTCATTCAACCTCAACACTTTATTCCATCAAAACCAAAATAAAATTTCAGCTAAAAATTTTTGAGATTTCATAAATTTTGAAACTTAAATTTGTACAATCAAATTCTATCTACACTTCATTGTTCCAACAACTTGTCAACATTTTCAACTTGTCAGCGTTGGAATCCCAGTTTTTGGTTGAAGACATAAGTAGGTCAGCTTGACATTTGACGCACAAGTTTGTGTAGCGATGGCAAACATACATCTATCCCTTTTGCAAGAAACTATCTCGGGGACAGTTCGCAAGACCTCTCCCTATAAGGTGGAGGTTACTTAAGTAGTTTTCTCTATTTTATTTTACGTTGCAGGCTGTTATGGGTCATTCATTTCCCACTCCATCAACTCCTCCGTCAGTTCGATGAGCTTATCGTTTCTGAATACATTTTTGATTTTCCTTCGTGGGTTGAAATGTCAAAAAGTTATGACAGTCGGTACTGCTGCTACATCTATTAAATTGTAAAATGCAACCATCTACCAGCAATGTTTTTAACGTGTGGAGGAATAAATAAAAACGAAAAACATCGACTCCACCTTTGGTTTTGTCCAGTATCATCTCAGACTTATTTTGAGAACCGAAAGTTGCTTTCTCACATTTATGTTGCGTCGATAGCAAAACAACATGTTTGTTAGGCTTTGAAACAAAAGTCACCAACCCCATTCTTTCAGAAAATCGATAAATAGGTGAGTTAAGGGGGTCATCCTATGTGATGAATTCAAAAAATCGATTTTTTTTTGTTTTGATAAATTGCTAGTTTAATATGTCTAGAATACGGTAGTAAAGGGATTTTTCAAAATTCGAAGTCGTTTTAAAGATACAGCAGGTCCATGTTTAGAACCAGTGCTCCACTATCGTAAACGTCTTTATTTTATTTTTGTTGTTCTGTAATAATTCATGTTAAATGTTAATTATATTTTGTATTTTGTGCGTGTGTTAGGCTTTAATTGTATTATTATCTTACTAACAACTAACACATGCACTTATGATGAGCCTCTGATCGCAGTTTGAAGCTTGCTATAAGCTAACTACTTTCTGAAAATTCTGAAGTGTAAAAAAAAAAAAATGGGAAAAAGTATCTTACATACATCGGCGATGGTGACAGTAAAACTTACAAAGGGATCCTACTTATCATCTTTAATGAAGGTTTTGAAATTAATTTGAAAGTAATGTTGGTTATGGGATGCCCTACAGGCATCCCATAGCGAATCTCACGTTCTGAGCAGCGCGTAAGTGATGCCGTTAAACAAGCCAGAATTGATTCAAGAGCTTAACAATCTGCTTTGAAAGAGTTTCAAGAAGAAGAGGAAGGAATACTCTATGGACCAGGCATCGCCGATTGAAAGGTAAGTTGATATTTTCATAGTTAAGAGGACTTGAAACTTTAAACGAGTTTTTCTCAAAACTGTGTTTTTCAAACTTTCCTCCATCGTATCTCAAAAACGGCTTGACCGAATGACTTGAAATTTGATGGGTTGGATTCAGCACATGTAAACGCATGGAATGAACTATCGACAAGCAAAAATTCCAAATATTTCGATTTTTTTATAGCAAAAAACAAAAAAAAACGCAAAATTCGCGACTTTCTTTTTCAAATGTCTCCTAAAAGTCCAATTTTTTGTATATTCATTTGATGATAGTTCATTCCATGCATTTAGGCTCACAGATTAAAACGCCGTTTACTTTTTTTGTTTTAGATAAGCCAATCAGCCGGAATCGTGGAGGAAGTGCGAGCCCATTTTTTCGAGGTGGTGTTGTTCACACCGGTGTAACTCGTGTTCTTTACAATATTTTTAATTCAAATTTTATATTTATACTGTCGAACTATGTTAATAAATGATAATAAACTTAATAAAGTTGTATCTATTTACTGGTCGTAAAAAAAAAATCCTAAAAATTCCTTAAAATACAAGCCGTCACATGGGATGACCCCCTTAACTGGCATTTCCTGTCATCTAGAAATTCCTTTACTACAGAGGGTCTTGGCACGTATGATTTGTTTTCGCAGTTTTTTTCCAAACATGGTGCGATTTTTTACAGAACAACTTTGAATCCAAGTCCACGGGTGTGACGAGGTTATCGATTGTATGGTTGCGAGCGGTGTTGAGATATGATGGCATCAACGGCATGACCACATCATATCCACGACCAAGTTCTGCACTTTGATCAGAGCCTTATTATTACTAACCAATAGTTTTAGTTTTAAATATAAAAAGTTACAAGACCTTCGAATTCGTTGTAAAACTAATTTTTTGCATTTTGTCTTTAATTAAGTATTTACAAGCTTTTCAAAAACCGCTAAAATTGTCACTTCTACTTGAATAACAAATTAAAAACAGTGGATCTTTTAATGCGCATATTTGTACCTACTCAAGATCTTGAGAAGCCAGTGGAAGGGTTAAAAAGGGTTAAATTTTGTTTACAGGTTACTAATTAGGGCAAACCGGAAATCCCTATGGAAAAAAGATCTGAAAGAAATTTTAAACTTAATAAAGTTAATAATATGTTTTCGAATGACCTGGAAGATAAAGGGACAAAAACTGACCCGATGACACGATTGTAGGTACGATTTTTGCCATGATGTAAAGGAGGATGAAGATGCATGTATGTATTTCAAAATAAATTTTTGGAATTATTGAAATATATCTCAATGTTTTTCAATGTAAATGACAGCTGTCAAATTGTAAAAACGATGCAATGATGTGGTTTGAAATAACTATTTCCAAAGGTTGGTTGAAATGCCATCATTTATTTTCTAATACATATGTGCATATTTTTTTCAATTCTGGAATCAAACTTATTTGTACGAATATTCAGTCACAACATTTCACTTTTTCCTGAATTTTTTTGAACATTCACTCCAAACATCTACCAACACTAATCGAAACCTTTCTTGATCAGAAATTTGGCCATGCCTAAAATTAAAGTGTTTTCTCCAAAACTCCTCTTCAAAAATAAAACACATTGAAAATTTTAAATATTTATGTTCTTAGTTTTTTAAATTTCACTTTATTGTTTTTCTTCTTCGTTTTGTTAAAAATATTATTTTTGTTGTTGTTTTTCTTTTTAATTTAATGTATTTTATAATAGTTCTATAACTTTTCTTATCATTTGTTCTTATTGAATAAGTTTTTTTTTTTAATTTTTAAATAAATTAATTGCATGCCATAATGTTAAACATTATGTTAAGAATCATTACACCCCATGTTTTTTTTTTGTCCATATAATTGTATAATAACTAAATATCATAATTTTTTGTTTTTATACTTAAGTTAAAAATTTCATTATAATTAATAGTGGGCTATTTTTGTGTTTGTTTTATTAATTTTTCTTTTCTTTGTCATATTTACTTTTCAATATTGAGTCATTATTAGTCCCTATATTTTTATTGATTTAATAGTTTTTTTTTACTGTTCTTC
This sequence comes from Eupeodes luniger, assembly GCA_951509635.1. Classification (NCBI taxonomy): domain Eukaryota; kingdom Metazoa; phylum Arthropoda; class Insecta; order Diptera; family Syrphidae; genus Eupeodes; species Eupeodes luniger. Next base: position 108,313,981 of record OX608073.1, read on the forward strand.
GTTTTCGTTTGTTTTTAATACAAAAAAGTATTTGTTTTTCGTCTATTTTTAAATTTATAACTTAATTTTTTAAAACATAGTACAAAAATGGTTGTTTTTGTTGTTGTTGTGAAGCAATAGTGTATTGTTTGTTATGTTTGTTTTTTACTTTTATTTCTGACAAATTGCAGTTCTACAATTAATATCACGATTGTCATTTTAAAAATATTTTTATTTATGTAAAATTTACTTACTGTTGTTTGTTTCTTCTTTTTTTTCAATTTAAATTTAAATTTGTATCTAAACTTAAATTGATTTCTTAAAATTTCAACTTATATTTTAATAACTTACTTTTAAATGATATACTTTATTTTTGTAGGAAATTTATATATGTACTCGTATGTAGATATGAAAATATTTATGCTACTCAAAATTGACTTAGTTTTACAGCTCATTCAAAATCTATAGTTAAAATTACTCTAAAAAATTCATTAAAATTTAAAAATCAATTGAAAAAGGAAGGTCATTTACTGGGACGTTTTAATATTAAAATATTAAATTAAAAAATAAAATAATATTTTTTTCTTTAAATTCAGTGCACGTACTATTTTTATTTTTATTTATTTGCAATAAAAAAAACAACAATTAAATACCAAACAAATAATTTTTACATTTAATTTAATTCATTCGATATATTTTCTTATTTCATTTTTCAACTAATTTTTCGTGTTATGGTATTTACATTATTTTTGTGTTTCTTTTTGTTTTGCAGTAAATACAAAATTATTTTTATTTTTAAGATTTAATTAAATTTTAAAACTTCATCATTAGGAATCATTGCCCTTTTATTTTTAATTAATTATTTATGTATTAATCAATCGGTTTTGTTTTACAATTATCATAAAATTTAACTACGGTGTTTTTATATTTAACATTATTTTTATATTTTAATTCGTGGTTTTGCTATATATTTGTTTTTTTGTATTTACAATTAAAATTTTATTTTATATTTACAACTAACCAAATGTTTTGTTTTTATTTTGTCTTTGGTCATTTTAGGACATGTCTTCATCATTTCTTCATTTTTGTTTAAATATTTATATATTTTATTTTATTTTATTTTTACAATATCACTCCAATTTATTTCTTAAATATGGTTAGTGTATATTACAGCCTTTTTCTCAATGCAATTATTTTTTTTATTTTTTATATATTTATAATAATTTTATTTTTGTTATTGATTTTTCGGTTTTTATTTTAAAAATTAAAATCTAATTTTAATAATTATTATGAGAAAAACCGGAGTGATACCATAAATATGGGCAGTATTGTAGCAGCAAATGAGATGAGAAATAATTTTGCACTGGAACTGCTTAGAGCACTTGCTTGGCAAAGTAAGTCTTCGGGGAATATTTCCAATATGGGAAGTTTCTTACCGGTGGTTGGATCATGACATGTATTCGCTCGGGCACGCTGTGGATATGCAAAAAAAATCAAAACCATACAAAATTAGTAAAAGGCATTCATTTTAAAATGTTACTATTTTTGTTGGAAAATTTAAAAATTATCCTATTATCCAATGTGATTGATACTCCCAAATATAACAATCTACCTGGATAATATCGGATACAAACTAGATTTAAGACTTGGAACATCTAATAAGTATCGGATGAAAGTGATAATCAAACGTGTTGATATCTGGATAGTTTGTAACTGATTGAATGTTAAAAAGTGTCTAAATGTTAAAAAATATGTTTCGCAAAAACCAAAAATTATTGTTTTGGATATAAGTGAATTTTCGTGTTAGCAATGTTAAGTTAAGATAAAAATACAAACTTTATGCAAAAATATTTGCTGGATTACCCGGCACTATGGTGGATAGCAAATGGCGTGGATAGGAAGAAATCTTGAGAGAAAATCAGCATATTTCTGATAAAATTCTTTCACTCATTTGAGCAAATGCTTCTGATTAAAATATTTCAATATCCAATCCAGGCCTATCCAAAAGTGCTTAATGTTAGCGTTGTGTATGACTATATTTTCGAATATCAAGATATTCAAAAAGTCAAAAGTTCAGTTTCTTCATTGTTTTTCATTGTGGTGAAAATAAGTTCATGTACTAAATTCGGATAACATTATATATTGATTCACATTTGTAAAAGTATTACCATAGCTTATTATTATCCAAATACCAGTATTCATTAAGTATAAAGTTCGGATACAAATATATTTCTTCCATGAAAACTTCAAGAACCACATTTGTCTACCAAAGACATTATCCTTTACTTTCGGATAACAAGATAATGGCGTTTTTTTGAAAATTGTTTCTTAAAAATTTAATTTTGTAATTTTATTAAGGACAAAACCTACCTGCACCATTCGCCTCATATCGTCCTTAGGTATAACTCGTATCTGCGCTGACTCTCGTAGCCATCTTCTTAGCCAATGTCCGAACCACACTAATCCACACTCACATTCTAGTGGATTATTCGATGTATCTAGACCGCCCATGATGCTCCTTGTGCCCACGGTATCCCAGTACGTTTTATTCGGATAAAAACTATCCGCTGCCAGCGCATTTATTCGATTATCCGAAATATCAATGGATAAATGTGGCACCGAACGCAGAGTATAGAAAATCCCTGGTGGAAGATCGGATATCTTGGTGTGTCTTATCCGAACTGTAAGCTTATGAGTTCTGGCTAAACCTTCTAAGGCATCACTACTTATTGTGTGCACATTGGTTCCATACAACTCGATTTCGTTTAATTTTGTATTATTGACAAGTTTGGCTAGCAAACTGCCCCCAATATTGGATTCCACGGCGTGGACTCGTAGTTCCTGGAGTCCTGGGATGCGTGAAACTATTTCGCCTAGATTTGATGCCGATGACATATGCAGTCGTCGCAGACTGCGGAGTTTCGAGAATCCAATGGGATTGGCAACTTTGACATCGAGGATATTCAGTTCACTCAAGTGACGAAGGCCTATCATATCATGGACTGTGATTCTTCGGATGGGATTGTGAGCCAGGTCAAGGACCCTCAACGAACTAGGGAGATGATCGACAACACTGCTTATGTTGGTGACTTTATTACGAGACACATCCAGGAACCTCAACAATCGCATAGGATGCAGAGATGAAATCTCTTGCAAGTGATTCCCACTGACATCCAGATGCGATAGGAAGGGCAGATTTAAAGGTGGCAGGACATAAAAACCCATTCCTTGAATATTCAAACGTCGCACCCGCGGAGTATGGATAAACACCTCTCGCAGGTTACTTGTCACCAGAGGATTAAAGCTGAGATCCAAATTTGTCAAGTTACTTAGGAACGTAAAAGTGTTATCTGGCAACACTGTGATCTTATTTTGAGATAAATTCAAATCGAACAGGAATTGTGAGTTGATGAACATACTTGAATCCAGATATTCCAGAGTATTTGCCACAAATTGAATGCTTCGCAGAGTAAATCCCACATCGGTAAATGCTGGAACTGGCCAAACTGTCAAATAGTTCTGAGATATGTCAAGGTATTCCAGACGTGTATTCATGAAGACTTCCCGAGGAAGAGCTCGCAGGAGATTATTGCGAATACGAAGAATCCGCAACTTTCGGAGGTTGGAAAACTGCTCGACTTGCAATTGGTCAAGACGATTGTTGCTCAAGTCAAGTTCTTGTAAGCTATTTAAACCCTGAAAGCTCCTTCGACGTAGTGAGCTGATGTTGTTGTGGGACAAATTCAAGACTTCCAGAAATTCCAAATCTCCAAAGGCATGGTTGCCCAGCGATGAAAGTTCGTTGTTCATTAGATTCAAGAATCGAAGGGTGTTTCCAAGGTTACTGAAGCTAAGACTATTCGAGATTAGATTGTGACTCACGTCCAGATGATAGATGTACATGTAAGAGCTTAACTCATCGTCGAATATGGTGATCTGGTTATGGCTGATGTTTAGGCGTAGAGGTGTTGAAGCATTTGACACGTAATGGAACATTTTCAGCGACAACATACAGAGTGAGTTGTGAGTCAAGTCGAGGCTGGCAAGACTCGGCATAAAGCTCATAGCTCCGTGAGATATATTCTTGAGTCGGTTGAAGGACAAATCAATGGATCGCAGGAACTCTAGATTGAAAAAGGCATGTCTATCGATCGAACGGATTTTATTGGACTGCATATTGATGGTCTGAAGATCACCCAAGTTATAGAACGCCCGGAAGGAAAGGCTTTCGATTGAGTTGTAGGAAAGATCGATTTCGACCAAGTGGCGATGGACTTCAGGAATGAAGAGACCTTGAGGAATTTGCTTGAGATGGTTGAAACCCAGATTGATGTAGCTCAGTTCCTTCATGGCTGCGAAGGACTCATTTGAAAGGGCTTTCAGATTGTTGTTGTCCAATCCCAACCACATGAGCTCTGTAAGTGGACTCAGAGCTTCTAGAGGATCAATGGATTCAAGACTTCTGGCGGGAAATACAGCAAACGACAGCTCGAGAATCTTGAGAGTCTGAGAGACGTTTTCAAAAACATAAGGGTTGGTGATAGTGATGTCGTTAAAGCTCAAGCTGATCTCCTTGATTTGATCTAGGCCGTTAAAGGAACCAAGATGAAGATGAGTGATTTTGTTGTTTCGTAGGAGAATTGTTTGCAATTGGCTACCCCACACAGTGAAGATATTCTCAGGAATTTCCGTGATTGTGTTGTAACCCATATTGAGGTAGGATAGTTCGGTGAAATTTTTCAAAGCATTTACCGGAATTACGGAGAAGTTGTTTCCGCTCAGACTGAGAACACGCAGGTTTCCTGCGAATTCTGGCAGATTTGAGAGTTGGCAGATATTGTTTGACGTGAGATAGAGGTACTTCAACTTGTGGAGGGATTTTATAGCTCCAGGAACTGCACTCAACTCATTTCTCTCCAAATCTAGGTATTCTAAGGTTTCAGTGATTCCATCGAAAGCATTAACATGGATTCGTTGAATAGCGTTGAATGCCAAAACTAAGTGAACAATTCCGGTACCCTTGAATGCTGCCGGTGGCAGATGTCGAATGAAGTTCTTCTCCAGATTCAAAGCTCTCACATGAACGTCACTATAGTTGTTTTGGAACCAATCGGACTCAATGTCTTCGATGAGATTCATTCCCAAATCAAGTTTCTCCAAATGCATCCGAACTAACCGCACGGTTTCCTTATTCTGCACACTCTTGATGAGGTTATCTCGTAGCGAAACAATTCTCAGTCCAAAGAGATGTTCAAACAGCTGCTGCGGAAAGTTCCCCAATAAATTGCTGGACAAATCAATAGTGACAAGACTACGGGGCAGGAAGTTCGAACCGATATGATATATCCGATTGTTGCTCAAGTCAAGCCACAGGAGCTTTTGTAGCCTTGAAAATGGACGTGTTATATGATTATGACCTGACATCGAGTTCAAGGATGATGATGAAGCTGACATTGCTGACGACGATGATGTCTGAGCACCTTGCACAGCCATGGAATAGTGTGAACCACCCCCACCACCGCCAAATACCGATGACGAATTTGCAATTCCACCACCTCCTCTGCTGCTATCATCATGCGAATTCAATGCAATTTCAGTTATTTCGTTTCCAGAAAGATGCAAACTACGTAAAGTGTCAAAAAGACTCTCCCAATTCCCGTCAAGCGAGGTTATGTGATTGCTATAGAAAAAACGAAGAAGAATATGGTAAAAGGTTGAAAAATGATGAATGTTTAAGGTAAAATAAACAAGGTTATGTGAAGGGTTGAAGGAGGGGGAGAAGGGGGAGAGGAATGGGTATAAGGTTAACATAATGTGTCATAATGCTGCTGCAGTTTTTGCTATACTTACCGTTGTGCAACTAAACGTGTCAACGAATGTAACTTCTGCAATGCATCCAGGGGAATATGTTGCATTCTATTACCAGATATATCCAACGTCATAAGAGAATGTGTCATCGTACTGAAATGACAAGTTAGAAGGAAAAATTATAGCATAAGAGTAAACAGAAGGTTTTGGTTTAATGGTTTTAAAAATGCATAATTTATTCTAGACAAAAATAAACCAGAAGAAGCCATTTTCAGACTGTCAACTACTGTCATTCGAAAACAATTGACATTTTCTGGAAATATTTCAATCACAGTAATTTTTTGGTTTTATTCATAAATTATGGAAGGGAAATGATGAATCTAAGAAAGAACCACATGTGTCAAGCAATTAAGTTCTTCCAAACTTAAAATGGAAAATGGATACAAGAAGTGTGTAAGAAATTGTTTTAATTTTGTATTAGGAATATCAGTAGCGTTACATATGAAATATAACATCTATTAAATGTCAAACGTGCCTGTTCTGGGTAGCATGCATCTGTGATGTCTATATAATTTCACTCTTTAAGGAAAACTCAAGTCTATCGCTGAAGATGAATTCCGATGAAAATTAGTTCTCTCAGTGGAAAAATTTTGGCAGCTGTTAAATAAGTGTCTTGCATGAAACTTTGACATCCATTTAGATACAACAATTTTATCATTTGCATGTGTTTTAAATTATATAAAAAGTTAGCAAATTGGACTGACAGATGATCTGTTAAAGTTTGGTAGTCCCTTTTGTAAGACCTTTTATTTGTTCTGATGGTAAGTTGTTGCAATCGGTCAGATAAGTCGAATCGAAATTTTTGATTTTTTCTCGACGTTTCAAGGCCCCTAGAATCTAAATAAAAGGTTTTTCGATAGGATGTGTGTGTATGTATGTTCGTACGATAAGAATGCCTCTTTCGACGAGCATATCTCAAATACCGGCAGAGATATCGACTTCAAATCAATTTAGTTTTACAGATATAATAATATCAAAAGATGCAGATAGGACTTGCAACACAACTAAGTTGCTGTTATTTTTTTTACTTAACCATTTTAAAAACAAATTTGTACACATTCGGTTGACCCCAAATATGTCTACTCTAGGGTCTTAATCAAATTTTATATAACACCCGTTGTGTAGTCTTGTGTTCAATCATTGCCTATGCCATCTCAAGTTTTATTTCACTGGTACTGCCTCTTGCGAGGAGTTGACAAATCCTCCAAGTGTAATTTTTGCAATGAAAAATGCTTTCTCAAATCAGCAGTTTGGGTTCGACATAAAAATTGTAGGTCCCGTCAATCCCGGACATAACTCGCTCGCACGAATGGTTTAGAGTTGTAAGTCACTATGACCTGGTTCTCTACGGACTGTTGCGGAACCTAATTTATTTTATATAGGAACTATAGGGCAAGTATTTCATTCGTAAACTAATTTAACAAATGTAGAGAAGTCGAAAAAAATGGGTCCACTGATTTCTTCCGTCTGTCTGTTTGTCTGTCCTTGCCCCTACAGCCAATACCATTGGGTGGATTGAGTTCAAACTTCAAAAATAAGATTTGAAGCAGATTCGCACCTGGCGTTTTTTTTTAAGATAAAAAATAACAGTAGACACCATACAAATTTTTTGGTCAAAAATCGAAAATTTGAATTTTCTCAAAAATTAATTGGTAGATTATATTTATTATTAAATTTTGGCAAACAAATTTTTTACTTGAATTGTTATTTTTCAATAAGGAATATATATTTTTGTATTGCTCCAGAAGGGTACCCTCAATAAAATCGTTTATATTTTTTTAATTTTCTCAGGAACTCATGCACTGATTTCAATAATTTTTGTATGCACAAGCTCTCATAGTGTAAAAATAATATTTGGTGATCATAAATGTCTTTATTTACTGCCTTATGAAATTAGTGTAATCGGTCCGATTGGTTTAAGTAAAAAGAGGCTGGGATGCGACCCACACTGATAACTTCCCATCCCGGCTGTATATTTGTCTTGCTTAAAATTTGGTCTATATGTATCAATTTTTACCAAATTTTTTTTAGATATTATTTTTTTATGAGAAAACGGACTGTTGCAATTTTTTAAAAAAATTACGGAAAATCGAAAACAATATTTTCTGTGAAATAAAATAAGTTTAAGCCAATATTTTTAATTTTTGAAAAGACATTTGAGTCGAAAGTAAATGTTTACCAAGTTTTAGTATTGTTTTTTTTTTGGTTTTTATTTTTTGTAAAAAAACCGTCAATTCGATTTCTTTCAAAATTTTACAGAATGTTGAAAGCAATATTTTTTGAAGATAAAAGTAGCTTAAAGCCAATATCTCAAAGTTTTGAAAAGATATTTGAGTCGAAACTCAATTTTTACCAACTTGCATTAATTTTTTTTTTGGTTTTTAATTCTTTGTACAAAAACTGTCAATTGGATTTTTTCAAAATCTTACTGAATGTTGAAAACAATATTTTTTTGAAGGTTAAAGTAGTTAAAAGCCAATATCTCAAAGTTTTGAAAAGATATTTGAGTCGAAAATAAATTTTTACCACCTTTTATACATTTTTTTTTAAGTTTTTATTTTTTGTAAAAAAAACTGTCAATTAGATTTTTCTCAAAATTTTATCAGATGTCAAAAACATTATTCTTCATTGCAAAAAGTTGTTTTGGAGATGAAATTATATTTTGGTCGTAAAATTTTTGAGGTGACAAATTTTTTTTTCAGTTTTTTTGATTTATAAAAAAAACCGTTAATTGGATTTTTTTCCAAAAATATAATTGTTTTGTATCACGTTACAATATATAACATAAAAAATAATAATAACAAATTTTCACTTTTTTTTTAAACTGCTATAGTAAAAAAACCACCCACGCAATTTTCTTGAGAGCCCTTTCTGCATCTTTCTGCCTTATTATCTGTATAACAAAATTTATTTGAAGTCGATATCTCTTCTGGTTCTTGAGCTATGGAAGACGAAAAAAACGTCGCGAACGTACAGACGTACGGACGTACGGACGTATGGACGTACGTACACACGCACGCACAGACATCTTTCTAAAAATCTTTTATTTCGACTCTAGGGACCTTGAAACGTCGAGAAATGTCAAAATTTTCAATTTGACAAATCGGACCCATTACAATAACTTCCTATGGGAAGTTAAAAAGAGGATGGGATGCGACCCACATTGATAACTTCCCATCCCGCGTGTCAATTTGTCTTGCTTAAAAGGTTTTTAGGTTTTCGTGTTTTTTTAAAAAAGTTGTCTGTTGAACCATTCAAAAAAATGACCAACAATATTTTGCATTTGATGAAATAGTTTGATTTCAAAATCAATTTTTGTAAAAGAGATTTTTAGTCGAAAACCAACTTTTACCAATTTTAGTAGCATTTCTTAAAAGCTTTTATTTCTAATTATAAACAAATACAAATTGGATGAATGGAATTAATTTGAAGTCAATATCTTCTATTATTCACGAGATATCGAGAATCGAACATCAATATTTACCAATTTTGCGTACTTTTTTTTGTAGATTTTATTTTTTATGAAAACACAGACTATTGGATTTTTATAAAAACTTTACTGAATGTCGAAAACAATATTTTCTGTGAGATAAAATTAGTTTGAAGCCAATATTTTTAATTTTTAAAAAGATATTTGAGTTTTAAGTTTTTAATAAGTTTTAGTAATGTTTTTTTCTTAGGTTTTTATTCGATTTTTCTTAAAATTTTACCAGATGTTAAAAACGTTCGTTGCCTAAAATTATTTTGAATGGTGGATCATTATTTTTTCGTAATATATTCGAGGTGACAGTTATTTTTTTGGGTTTTATTTTACAAAAATATATTTGTTTGGTCACGTTACAATATACATTAATATAAAATTTAATTCAAGTCTCTGATATTATTGGTTCGTGAGATATTTAGGGTTAACCAACATTTTCACCTTTTTTAAATTATGTTAAAAAAGCACCCACTCAATTTTTTTTAGAGAATTCATTTAAAGTTTATTTTTTAAACTTAAAAACCTGAAAAAGAATAATCGTCACCTCGATATTTTACAAAAATCATTTTGAAGAGCAAAGCTTTTGAAATCCTGTAAAATTTGAGAAAAATTTAATGGACAGTTTTTTTTACAAAAAATAAAAACCTAAAAAAAACATTACTTTATCTTGTTAAAAATATATTTCCGACTTCAATATATTTTAAAACATTATAAATAAAGGCTCCAAATTAATTTCATCTTATAGAAAATATTGTTTTTGACATGAGTAAAATGTTCATAAAAATCCAACAGTCAATTTATTCATAAAAATTAATATCCCAAAATTGGTAAAAATTGGTGCTCGCTTCTCGATGTGTCGTGAATAAATGAAGTTATTGACTTCCAAATTATTTCATTCTGTGCTAAATATTCTAATAAAAATCCAATTAGTAGTTGTTTAAATAACAAATAATAACCTTCAAGAAATGCTACAAAAATTGGTAAAAATTGACTTGCGAGTTAAAATCAAAAACAAAAAATTAATTGAAATCAAACTATATTTCATCATTGAGAAATTTTTTTTTTTTTAGAAAAATTCAACAGACATCTTTTTTATCAAAATACAAAAACCTACAAAAACTGACAAAAAATCTACTTCGAATCAAATAATAGGAAGTCAAAGAAATATATTTACTTCAAATTATTTATCTCGCACAAAATATTGTTATGAATATTTTGTTAAAGTTTTAAGCAGACAAATTGACAGGCAAGATGGAAGTTATCCCAGCCTCTTTTTTTGGATTTTTAAAAAACTATGAAACTTTTTTTTCAAAATTCGATATCTTGAAAATGGGTTAACATTTTTGTATGAAAATCAATTGTAAAGCGTATATTAATACTACTTAACATATTTTTTAAACTGAAACTGAGAAATAATTGTATGCATACAAAATGAATTTAAAAAAACGCTCTAACTATCTTCGGACAAAAAATTAATAAATCATGGGTCTTTTTTGATTATTCAAATGGCATTCAAATTTTTGAAGACAAACTTATTTTAAAGGAATATTTTTAAATATACGCTCCATTTTTTAGAAAAACGCTTAGTTTTTTAGAAAAACCAGGGGCCCTACTATGTAACTCGATTCTACTTTTGATTCTATTCGAAACTCATTTCCGATTCTACTTTCAAATCGTACTACGTATGAAAGTAGAATCGAATGCCGGTTATACCAACTTGTTTTCAAAAAAATTTCCACTTTCGAACGAGTATCGACATCGAGTCGTTTGACAGTTTTAAAAACAAAGGGAAAAAAAAAAACAAAAATAAAACATCAAATTTTTAGACAAGAATAATTATAACAAAAATGGACACCGTTGGAATTTGGTTTAATTTGCAAGGAAATGAAGAACGGTACGAGCAAATTGAACGCAGAAGAATAAGAGATAACTCCAAAATAATGGAGTTGAGTGAGAAAAGGTTTGCACATATAGGGTCCGCCATCGAACGTTTTTTTTTTTAACTATTGCTTAGTTTGTAAATGGTTACACTAAGCTCATGTCTGATTTCACAGATAATTAGTATCTTTCCGCTGAACGAATATGGTTGTGTATACGCTTCATCATCTTTTCAGATGAAGCTCATTTTGACCTTGGCGGGTATGTAAACAAGCAAAATTCTCGCATTTGGGGCACAGAAAACCCGTACGCATACATTGAATAGCCGATACACCCAAAACGAGTCACTGTTTGGTGCGAATTTTGGTCCAGAGGCATAATTGAGCAATTTTTCTTCGAAAACGAGCAAGGAGTGGCCGTTACAGTCAATGGCGATCATTATCGGGCCATGTTGAACGAATTTTTGTTCACAAAAGGAGGAGGATATTGGCAAAATTTGGTTTCAACAGGACGGCGCTAAGTGCCACACAGCCGAAGCTACACTCGATGTTTTTATAGCATTTTCAAAAAAAAAAAGTTATTTGGCGGACCCTTTATATATACGGTAGAATATTTGAATGCATTCTTAATGAAAAATATATACTTTTGTTTTAATTTTGTTAAGAACTATCGTCTTTCTAAAGACTCATTTATGTTCTTACTTAACACCATATCATACGACATAACTACTCGCATAAGACAAAATGCTGTTCCCATTATATCATTAAGTTATCAGCAGCAATGAAGTTTTTGGCAACCAGAGGTTACTAAAACCAAATTGGTGGGGACAAGAACGCAGGACTTGCACAGCAAACCATGTCAAAAAATACTTGCCGAAGTTTTGACTTCAATTGAAAATGTTATGTGCCAGCTGATGATGAATTTTGAAATGAATGAGGAAGAGAAACGAAAGTCCAAACGCTATTTTTGGCAAAAATCACGAAATCCCGGCGTAATTGGGGTGGTAAAATAATAAAACACAAAAAGTTGAATGAAAAACTCTCAAATTCAAATTGCATATTAATAATTTATAACATTTTACTTAAACTTTGGCAAAAAAAAACTTCGTTCGCAAACACATTTGATGTAGAGCGATTATTTTCGATTTTGCCTTGTTTTGAATTCTACTTTCGAGTTACGTATAAGAATATAGTTGCCACTACTAGAACTATTCGATTCTCGTTTGTTCGAAAGTAGTCAAATAGATACATAGTACCAGTTTTTCGAATTCGAGCAATTTCATTGTAGAATCAAGTTACGTAGTAGGGCCCCAGATTGACAACGTTTTTTCAAAAAAACTACAATAACGAATAATGGTTTTCGACTAAAGTAATTTAAAAAAATAAAGATATTGAATTAAAACTTTTTTATTTTAGAAAAAATGTTGGTATAACATTTTGCAAAACTTTTAAAAATATCGAAAGACGGAAGTTATCAGTATGGGTCGCATCCTAGTATCTTCTTATTTATGATACTATAAATAATTTCTGTCTTAAAAAATAACAGAAAAGTTAAAAAACAGCTAAGATTTCTTTGTTTTATTGTACGCTCACACAAGGGGTTATGAATACTTTTATAATAATTAACATACATACATAGAGCAAGCAATTAGGTAAATAGAAAAGGACTTTGAAAGAGCTATCGATACATATTGATTTTGAATGTCTGCACATTAAAATAAGTGAGAATATTGCGCAGAGTAAAGTATTGAACATTCGTATAGTGCGGTTAAAAAATAATCTCTAAAAATGGGCTTGATATTTTAATATGACTCAAAAAATGACAGACATGAAACATTTTATAGATACTCGAGAATTGCAAATGCTTCAGTTAGATACCCATCTTGAAACAAAAGCATAATGCTCACATTAAGAATGCTCATATTCAACTTCTATTAGAAATTCGTTTATGTATCCTCCTGGCCCAAAAACGGGGCAGTTTATTTTCTTCTTTGAGTCTTCGTAAAATTTTTTTGCATTTTAAATATATTAAACTTCTTAATTCGTATGAAAGTTCTTTTCTTAACTTTTATATGTCAGATAGGTACCTGCACACTTAAATTTGTTTTTAAATTCCAACAACCTTTTCTGTAACGCCTCTTTTGAACAAAATCTAATTGAATATTCCTTACTAATTAACCTTATTAATGTAGGTAGGTACACACTCGTTTTAACCTTTAAGTAAAACACTTTATCAGAAAAAGGTAAATTTCGTCCTTTCAATAAATAAAAGTTGTTTTTTTCGAAACCACTAATTACAATTTCCGCCTGCGTTAAATCATTAAGGAAAATTTCCTGCTTATTAATTAATATCCCATGCACCAACATTTTATATCTATACCAATTTATATTATATATTTTATCAGCTGATACAAAAAACAAATAATAATAACAGAATAACGTAGTTCATCAGAATTTTCACAATATGTAATTAACATTATCATTATAATTCATTAGTCATGAAATGAGAGAGAAAAATGAGAAAATATATATATGTACCTACGAGTTTTGTAGGACTTTTGTATACTTAGGACAAAAGCGCACATCATAATCATTATTATCATGATCATTGTTTTTATAATCATCATTAACGTGATGATACAATTTATCATTAGTCGCAAAACTCACAAGGATTATTATGAATTATTTTTGTTTTAATGAAAACAACTCCCTCATGAACCCATCAAGCTGTCATCTACCCATGGCGCTTTAGAAAACAGACAAAAATTAACAAAAATAAGTAGTTAGGTACCTTCATTTCATACCTACGAGTAAACCTTATGTAGCTGCATAGCGATAAAACGCCACACCACTCGCCTTAAAAAAAAAACATTAACTCGTATAAATGGAGCTACCAACAAGCAAACAGAAAAGCTTTCGAGAAAATTTGACACAGAAAGAGTGTTTTATTTTGTGTTTGTTTGTTATTTTTAGACATAAAATGTCCTTTTTTGAAAGTTTTTTTCATTTCTGTATGCAGACAGATATGTGATGACATTGTCCTGTGTATTTTCAGATTTTTAGCACGCAATCACAAAGTGAGACTAGCTATTCTTTTTTTTTAAACATACACATACGTTTTTGCATATTTATTTACTCAGGACGAAAATGTATGCAATTCACGTGCACAGCACGCGAATGTGGGACACTGGCTCTGAGAGATTATTGTGTCCTTGTACATACTAAAGGTGTGTATATATTTATTTTGTATTTAAGTTCTGAAAAAATTAAACATTTTTTCTTAATGAATGTAGGGTATTATGACAAAATTTAAAATTCAGAATTTTTGTACAGACAATGTTAAGTGTACCTGTAATAAAGTCGAACTATCTCGAATATTTGTAAATATTTAAAGCTAAATTATGTAAAAGGGTGAACATAGTTGATAGAAATTTAAGAAATTTGAACGTATTACCATTGTTCCAAATAACGTACACAAGTTATTCACATTTATTAATGTTAAATTTTACAGATATTAGGCTTCAAACAAATTCAGCAGAATTTAGAATTTTTTTAAATTTTATATCGGGTTTTTTAATAAGAGCGCTACAAAAGTTTTTTTTAAATAAACCAAAAACTGCTTCGGATATCAATGAAATTCTTTATTTCTGTGAAAGTACGTTTGATGCCATTATGTATGGAACTCGATTTCTTTTGCATGGCCACCACAGGCACGCTTGCAGAATTCCAGACGCTGAGCCCAATTTTCGGTTTTCAAGCATAAATCGGCCGATACTGCTGCAATTTCACGTTCGATATTCGTGCGAATATCATCAATATCCGCTGGGTTGTTGACATAGACCAAATACTTGACGTAACCCCACAGGAAATAGTCTAACGGCGCCAATCGCACGACCGAGGCGGCCAAGCGGTTGGACCATTTCGTGAGATAACACGTTCTCGAAACTTGGTTTCCAATAAATTGATTGTGACATTTGCTGTGTGGTTTGTGGCGCCGCGCCGCCGCGCCGCCGCGCCGCCGTCCTGTTGGAACCACATGTCCTCCAAGTCCATATCATTCGATTGGGGCCAAAAATATTCGGTTATCATTGAACAGTAGCGATCCCCATTCACATAAACGTGTCGGTCTTGATCATCACGGAAGAAGTACGGCCCAATGTCACCGTCGCCGGCCCATAAACCACCCCAAACAGTAATTTTTTTGCGGATGCAATGATGAAGTACGTGTAGATTACTGCCTGACCAATACCGCATATTTTGTTTATTGAAGAAGCCATTCAGCCAGAAATGAGCCTCACCGCTGAAGATGATTTTTCGATGAAAATCCGAATCATTTTCAAGTTGTTGCTCAGCCCAATTCACGAACATACGACGCTTCTGGTGGTCAAGCGTCTTCAGTTCTTGCGTCAATTTAATCCTGTAAGGATGTAGGCCAAGATCTTTGCGCAGAATTCGCCACAACTACGTCACAGAGATGCCCAACGCTTGAGAACGACGTGTGAGAGACACATTTGGGCTTTCTGCAACTGAAGCCTCAGCGGCATCAATATTCTTGACACTACGGGCACTTGTTTGTCTCACTGGCACGGGCATATTTTTTACTGTGCCTGTGGATTCAAATTTTTCAACTTGACGCTCAATTGTTAATCTGCTAGGACGATTATGAAGGCCATAAATTGAACGTAGCGCTCTTAACTCTGAGGCCACTGACTTAGAATTTCGGTAGTAAATTTTAATAACTTCGACTCGTTGTTAGCTCGTATATCCTTCCATCATGAAATGGCAAACCTTACTGAAGAGAAATGTCAAAAAAGCGGCAAGAAATATGGCGTCGTTTGCTGTCCCTGTCGCTCTACTTTTGTAGCGTTCCTGTTGAAAAACCCTGTATATACATATAATATAACAGGGTACAAAATTAAAAAAGAGGCTGGGATGTGACCCACACTGATAACTTCAAATTCCGTCTGTCGATTTGTCTTGCTTAAAAGGTTTGTAGGTTTTTGTGTTTTGTTAAAAAACTTGTCAGTAGAATTGTTCTAAAAAAATTCAAAATGTTTGCATCTGATGAAATAGTTTCATTTTAAAATCTATTTTTAATTACGAGGTTTTTAGTCGAGAACCAATTTTTACAAATTTTAGTAGCTTTTTTAGAAGTTTTTATTTCATATATAAACAAACACAAATTGGATGAATGAAATTTATTTGAACCCAACATCAATTTTTACCAATTTTGCGTACAATTTTGTGTAGATTTTAATTTTTTATGAAAAAACTGACTATTGGATTTTAATAATAAAATTACTGAATGTTAAAAACAATATTTTCTGCCAGATAAAATTAGTTTGAAGCCAATATTTTTAAATTTTGAAAAGCTAATTTGAGTCGAAAGTTAATTTTTACTTTTTTTTAGATTTGTATTTTTTTGTAATAAAAACTGTCAATTCAATTTTTTCAAATGTTGAAAACAATATTTCTTATAAGATAAAATTAGTTTGAAGCCATAATCTCAAATTTTAGAAAAGATATTTAAGTTCAGAATCAATTTTACCAACTTTAAGTAATGTTTTGTTCAGGTTTTTACTTTTTGTAAAAAAAACTGTCAATTCGATTTTTTTCAAAACTTTACCGAATGTTGAAAAAAATATCTTCTATCTACATATATATATTAAAAAAGTCGTGTTAGTTACACTATTTATAACTTAAGAACGGCTGTACCGATAGACTTAGAGCCAGGAGACGTACATAGGATACTGTTTATCAAGTTCGGCAGCGTTCCCGTATGTTGACTTGATTGAATAAGTATTCAATAGATGGCGATATGTCAAACTTCCAAACGTTTTATATAAGCTACAATTTAAAAGCATAAGCACCACAATATATTGCTGAGGCTAGAGTATACGTAGGTTGCATTTATTTTGTAGTAAACGAAATACAGTGAATTTTACTTTTTCAATTTTTGATGTTAGAATAGTCTGTTCTGTTCTTCAGGAAAAAAATGCATTAATTCAGAGTATTTTTCCGGATAAACAGAGTAATTACTTGAATCATAACTGGTTCAGTTATCGCGGCTGTATTTACAGCCATAAATGTTGACGAAATTAACTTCCAGATACAACAGTTTTTATCAGGCGAGCTTATGTCTTTTAAATCAATCAATATTGTTGTTAATTTAAATGATAGTGTACATTTTCCAATTGAATTTTTAAATTCACTAGATATACCTGGAATGCCACCACATAATCTTCGATTAAAAATTGGTTCACCTATTATTCTCCTGTATAATTTGAATCCACCTTAATTATGCAATGGTTCACGTTTGGTCATCAAAAAGATCACCGGAAGTATTCTTGAAGCAATCATTTTAATTGAAAAGTTCAAAAGAAAAGTGGTCCTGTTGCCACGTATTCCAATCCTACCGTCTACCATACCCTTTATAAGGTACGAATTCAAAACTCGTTTAGCTTTTGACTCAAGGCCAAACAATGTCTATTTGTGGTTTAGATTTGGAAAATCCATGTTTTTCTCATGAGCAGCTATGTATATTGTATATGTTGCATGTTGACGTGTAGAAAAAACGTCGAACCTATTTGTGTTAGCGAAAGACAGGTTAACCAAAACTATTGTGCACCGATTAGTGCTTAATTAAATTGAAATTAAAAGTATTTTTATTTCTAGAAAAAGAGGCTGGGATGCGACCCACAGTGATAACTTCCCAGTCTGTCGATTTGTCTTGCTTAAAAGTTTGTAGGTTTTCGTGTTTTGTTAAAAAACTTGTCAGTTAAATTATTCTAAAAAAATTAAAAATCACCAACAACATTTTGCATATGATGAAATAGTTTGATTTCGAAATCTGTTATTTTTTAACGAGATTTTTAGTCGAAAACCAATTTTTACCAATTTAGTAGGATATTTCAAAAATTTGTAATTCTTATATATAATTATACAAATTGGACGATTGAAATTAATTTGAAGTCAATATCTTCTATTGTTCACGAGATATCGAGAACCAAACACAATTTTTACCAAATTGGCGTACTATTTTTTGTAGGTTTATTTTTTTATGAAAAAACTGATTTTAATAAAAAATTTACTGAATGTCGAAAACTATATTTTCTGTGAGTAAAAT
This sequence comes from Eupeodes luniger, assembly GCA_951509635.1. NCBI lineage: Eukaryota > Metazoa > Arthropoda > Insecta > Diptera > Syrphidae > Eupeodes > Eupeodes luniger. Next base: position 108,332,312 of record OX608073.1, read on the forward strand.
TAGTTTGAGTCCAATATTTTTAATTCTAAAAAAGATATTTGAGTCGAAAATCAATTTTTACTAATTTTCTGTTTTAGGTTTTTATTTTTTGTAAAAAAACTGTCAATTTGATTTTTCTCAAAATTTTAAGGAATTTTGAAAACAATATTTCTTATAAGATGAAATAAGTTGGAAGCAATAATCTAAAATTTTCAATAAGATATTTAAGTCCAAATTCAAATTTTACCAACTTTGAGTAATGTTTTTTTTAGGTTGTTATTTTTTATAAAAAAAAACTGTCAATTCGATTTTTCGCAAAATTTTACCAGATGTTGAAAACGTTACGACATGATTTTGGAGATAAAATTAATTTTTTATTCGTAAAGTTCTCAAGGTGACAAACATTTTGTTTTCAGTTTTTTTTGATTTATAAAAAAACCGTTAATAGGATTTTATTTTTCAAAATATATACTTTTTTGGTATCACGTTACAATATATAATATAAAATTTAATTCAAGTCTCTAGTGTTATGGTTTGTGAGATATTTAGGGTTAACCAACATTTTCACATTTTTTTAAAAATTGATTTGGTAAAAAACCACCCACTCAATTTTTTTGTCTATATAATAAAATTTATTTGAAGTCGGTATCATGACTGATTCTTAAGCTATGGACAACGAAAAAAACGTCGCGAACGTACGGACGTACGAACTTTGGATATTAATACATCAAAAAATATGGTATGGCCCCTTAAAAATTGAAAACAAAAAATGATTTAAAACTATATGAATAATGGAATTACGAAATAATTATCCTGAAAAAAATTAGTTGCCTAGCATAATACAGCTTAACGAGTTAACTCAGCAATAATAAGTGTGTTTTCTTTTCTATTTCAGACTGATCAATATTGTCAAAAACGGGGTTTAAAACACCAAAATAACCATTTTACTGAAAACAACAATATTCCCTCAAAGATGCAGATTAATTTCTCCCGTTTACTACTGTAGGTAGGTACAAATATAATACATTTTTTCAAAACATTTTATTCATAAATGTTTAAAAAAAAATTGATTTACGTAAATGTCTGAAGTAGATAAACTTTATTTGGGTGTTTTTGTAAAGTTCAATCTTAAATGTCAACTCATAATAATTTAAAACGTAAATTTTTAGTGTAGGAATACTTAAATAACAATAAGAGGGACTAGTCCTTTTACGTCACTTAAAAAAGAAGGATAACATTCAAGGGAAAAACGTCACAAAGATTATTGGTCCGCTCCCTTCAGCAAAAGATTATAAGGAAATATAACTCTTTATTTTTGTTTGACAATTCCTCCTTATTAGAATCCTTATTCGAATATCGTTGACAAATTTTATTTAACTTTAAAATTATGAAGTCAATAAATCCAAACAAAAAAATTTGTCGAAAATTCCAGTAACCCAAGTCCAAGCAAAATTTATTAAATAAAAATCCAATTAATGAAAATTAATTAATTTTTACCATACAAATATACATAAATCCATCGGAAAAAGCTTAAATCTAAAAATCTAAAAAAAAAAAAACATTAAAAGTCAAAATTGCGTGTAGCAATTTTTACTTCTCATAGCATCGGATCAATTTAATAATAATACTCCCTTCATATATAGTTTCATATAATAAATTCCAAATAAACATAAACAAAAAAAAATACAATACAAAAATATTAAAAATCATCGAACCATCAAAAATTTTGTAGGATAAAACTTAAAAAAATATTTGAAATACTTTAGCTTAACCAAAATTTAATATGAATAATGAAAAACAGATTGAGGTGGCTTTTTTTTTTACTGAAGGCCTTTCCGCATCAAAGTTCCACCATCAAGCTATAAAACCTATAAATAAGTGTGTGTGTATAATGTATATTTGTTTGCAGATGCCTGTAGATGTATATGTAGATTTAAAATAACATCTATGTAGTCCTGCAGGTTTTATTATGCGGTCTGATTATTATAAGCCCCTCGAGCCTCTAGGCAATAAGGTCAATTTTCATTGTTTATATCATATTATTTTTTCTTTCACTCTGTGGAAAATTATTTTGTTCATCAATGAAAATTTCACATCGGCTTGTTTGAAATTTTGTTGTTTTCTTTTTTTTGTTCTGTACGGAAATTGCTTGAATGCAAAAAACATATTATTTTCTTTCATTTATCCTAAAGGGGTTACCCGGGGGGCTCAGACCGAGGCATGTCCTGTCCACCAAAACTCATATACCATAGGTATCGATAAAAGCTCACAAAAATTACAAAATCGATCCAATAGACCGCATCATCGGCAGGGCAGCATCGCACTCCAATGGACGCGGACCATTGTGGATTTTAACCATCATCATCATCATTGCCATCAAGAATGATGATGAAAGATGAGCCATCGTCATCATCATGAAGCGCTAAAGTTTGAGCACCGAAAATAGATATTATATGCTGATGCTGATGATAATGCTGATGGTTCAAAAATGCCAAGAATGTTTTATAAAATGCAGAGATTTTTTGCGGTCATTTTCAATAGTTGTTGTTGTTGTATTTTTCGTCAATCCCATCCCTAATGAGAATGAACGGAAATACGCTGAAAAAAAAGGATAACACACAGTAAATTGTGGCTGTGAGAACATATTCAATCTGATCGAGGAGGGTATCGGAATGAAGGGCGGAATTGACTACAAAAACCGACACAAAGGACGAAAAATTGGATCAAGGGTTAGTATAGTGGTTTGATAAGGAGTTTATAGGAGGTGAGTGGTGAAGAATCGATGGATGGAACACTATATCGTGGCTAAATAGATGGGAAATAGAAAAAGGAACTGTACCTATGTATATATCTATATATCCTTTTGCCAAAAAATCTTCAAACCGGAACCAATACGATGATAGTTATTACCATCACATGTATACTATACACAACGAGTTCCAGCAAATTTTGATTGTCTATTATTACTGCTATTTCAGGGCATCGCCTTCATCCTTATCGACATCGTCATCGCTCGAAACGTCGATGATGATGATGACGATGGTCAAAAATGATCACACAAGCTGCATCAACATCCATCCCCTTTTCCTCGAAGCCGGATGGATGGTGTGCTGCTTGCTGATGCTGGTAGAGCATAGAGTTTGGACAAATTTTCCGTGTTGTTGCAACATGCACTATATACGATTGATTATGAGAGAAAGTACATCAGTCTTCCTATATGAAGAACATACTCACATGGTTGATGCCAAACATTGATGCTGCTTCTGCTTCTGCTTTCTACTGCTACATGCTGTTGTTGCAGCTTTTGAGCCAGACAATTCAATCATTGAATTGTTTGGCTTCCACTTGAATGAGAATTGAATGGATTCTGGTCTTCACTGTGACTTTGTCCGGAAGACATCAGCAGTGCAGCAATGAGTTAAGAGCTTGTGGTTATAATAGCCTGGCATACAGGATACAAGAGGAACAACTACATCAACTATACACTATACTATACAGTACCTTTAAGGGAAAGAAGGAATTTTTTTTTTGGGGTCAATTGAATAAGGCAACATCACCAATGCAATCTATCGATAGTTTATTCGTTCGTTCGTTGTTTCTTTTTATTTCCTTAATCACAAGTTAAAATGTAAGAGTTGTGAATTTGATGTTTGACTTCGCAGAAAAAATGTTAACTCTTTGAATTTCTTGCCATAGTGAGTAACGATTGAGTTTTGAAGGTTTTTTTTTAGAGGTGTAGACAATTTTCAATAATGGAAGAAACATTTCATTTTCAACAGTTCACAACACAAGTTGCACAGTTTTGAGCACTTAAGTAGCATTCACATGAGCGCGATCAACGAACAACGAATGAATTACAAAATGTGATTTTATATACGTTTAAAGACATATTTGAACACAAAATCTTAACAAAACGATAGCAATATAGTTTCTATTTGATTTATGATGCATACTTTTACTTTTCAATATCATTATATTAATAAATTTAAGAAAACAAATTTATTCGTCGCGAACAAAATTCTAGTTGATACGAACTGTCAAACTTTATTCGCGTCCCCCATACCATCCACACTGCAACGAATAAATTGATCGCGTTCCACATACCATCCACACTGCAACGAATAAATTGTTCGCGCGCTACATAACCTAAAAGTCAAACTTCATTCGCGACGAATTAAAAGCTCTCATGTGAAAGAAATGTCAAAATCGACGAATATTCGTTCATTCGTTGGTCGTTGGTCGTGCTCATGTGAAAAGTGCTTTAGAGTTTTATATTAGTTTGTACAATCGGAGAAAGTTCTTAGCTACAAATGGTCTATCAGCTTCAATTCTTGCATTAAACTTTTTATTGCCTATCCACAAGGGTGAGAATTACAACCGATTATTGGAGTAAAAATTATTAAAGTTGCAGTCACCGATTCTGAATTTCGGTAGAACATTTTTATAATTAGCGGACGTTGCTTATTCGTGTACTTAATTTTCTCTTCAGATGCCTTTAATTCTCTCGTTTCAGAAAGTACTCAATTGCTATCTAATCTACCCTTGATTGATTCCACCCCTCTCTTCCTCTAACTTTTTCACTTGATTGCGATATATTGATTCGGTGTCGTCTTCAAAGTCATTTTATTTCAATTTCCGCCTGACTTTGTCTGACTTTGCTTTACTTAATAACCTGATCAAAAATATCGATTCTAATTCGTTCTTCGATAACAATACTTCAATAAATATCACCCTGCATTTTTTATATATATGTCTATTTACCAATTTCTCGTTCAATCTGTATCATATGTCCCATGTAAAAATGTGTCTTCCTCGCCTCCCTGTTATAATAAAAATCTTCTAAATATCAGAAATTCTTTGTGGAAAACATATTTGAAAACCAGGTCCGTTGTTGACTATCAGCAAGCTCAATTCAGATTTTCATCATTTTGTGAATTCCTATATCTAGAATATATTGACAAAATGCAATATAGCCTGATTACTTATCCCATCAGACAGTTCTACAAATTTGTTAACATTAAACGTAAATACTATGACTTTCCTTCAACATTAAAATTACTCGATATGACATCTACTATTACAAACCTCTTTGCCTCATTCTTCAGCCAATCGTACAGTTATCATCTTAAAGAACCTAAATGTAGTTCTTTTGCTTACTTAAAAGTACCTCATGCACCTCCCTTACCGAAATTGAAATAAGTGTTGGTATTGTTGAAAAAAAATTAGGTCTACTTAAAGTGTGCTATCTTCCTATGTAAACCTCTTTCAGTACGGTTTCGTCTTTCCGTTTCTCAAGCTATCTTCCGAAAGCTTTGGAAAGATTCCTTTGTTTTTTCTTTTCACAAAATAAAAATTAAACAAATATGTTATGTATTACAGGCCCATAGCTAAGCTTTCTTCAATTTCCAAGATTTTTGAGAGCATTGTCTAACACCCTCTATATTTTCATTGTAGACCTATTTTTTCGTGGCTTCTTAAAAGGCAGATTCACTATAACCAATCTTACTAAAATTGTGTCTCAAACTCTAAACGAATTAGAGAAAAGGAATGCAGTGGACGTTATCACTACAGACTTTAATAAAGCTTTTGATAAAATCAATCACCAAATTATTTATATTAAACTTAAAGCCCTTGATTTCCACCCTTTTTTATTTCATGGCTCAGATCGTTTTTAGAGAACCTTCGATATAGAGTTGTTTTCAGGTTTTCAATCTCCGATCCCATTTATGCTTACTCAGCAGTTCCTTAAGGGAGCCACCTTGGTGCTTTGTTATCAGTCTTAACTATCAAAGGCGTTATTATCGTGATTAATAATTCAACTGTCTTAATTTAGGCTTTATGACATGAAAATAAAATCTGATTCTATCTTGTTCCAAAATGATCTTGACTCATTTCAGACTTGTTGCGACAAACATTTTTAAGAACTCAATGTTGCTAAAAGCCATTTAATAATATTCGACACTAAGCAATCACATCTTCCCTCCCGACATTATGTACAGTCCATGATGACACCATTTATTCTGTTGGTACTATTTGCGACCTAGGAGTTATTTGCGACACTTAGCTAAATTTTCGAGACCATTTTGAATACATTATTAACAAGGCTTAGTCACTCCTTGGTTTCATCAAACGTTTATCTAAATAATTCTCCTTTTTATTAATAGCTTGCGTTAAACGTAAATAAATAGTAAATAGTCTTGTAACTACCATACAAAATTAATTAGGTGGCGCAACAGCCCATTTAGAACTAAGGCCTAGTGACTTACAATTCTCAACTATTCCTGTGTGCGAGTAAATAAAATAAATTGGGTAGTGCAACAGTCCTTTTGAGAACTAGGGCCTAGTGACTTACAACTCTCAACCATTCCTGTGTGCGAGTACTGTTGTCAGGGATGGAGGGGACCTACAGTTTTTAAGCCGAATCCGAACGGCAAATTTGAGAAAGCACTTTTCATGACAAGAATTACTCTAGGAGTCAGTTCCTCGCAAGAGGCAGTACCCGTGAAAAAAACTTTAGATGGCATAGGCAGGGATCGAACCCAAGACCTCTGGCATGACCTGTGTGCGAGTATTCAAATATAAAGCCAGATTCTTAAAATACTATTCCACAGTAGAATATACGAGTATCTTTATTCTGACAAGTATTGCCCGATTCTATCTAGAAAATTAAAAAGCAGCTTCAACACCATTGATAGAAAAATTTTATTTTACAAACTCTTAAACCTAGACATGTCTACGAAGATGCTTAAGATACTGCAACAGCCTAACCACAAAAATCGTTCAGCTGTGTGGGATGATAATACTATCGGAATGGATTCAAACAGAAACAGGGGTAAAACAAGACTCCCTCCTTAGTCCACTTCTTTTTATACGAATATGATACACCTGATGATCAACAAACTCCAAAAATATTGTGAACTATACAACTTAAGGCTAACAAAAGCAAATCAAAAATCTTGATTTACCGAAATAGAACTGCGGACGATATGCCAGAAAGGTCAAACAATCTATAAGATTCTGGGTTAGTAGATGATAACTTAGAGTGTTTTTAACAATCAAATTGAAAATTAAGATAAAACAGCGATACTTAAAGCAAGCTTCCAGATTACGACTAAAAAGTTGACGAGCCTAAAACGAGACATGATCAAATCTACGCAGGTTAAAAACAAATCAAATGCTACCTTTAACTTTTGAGCCAATTGAGAGTCAAGGTCTGCAAATAGCTCGCAACGTTACGTAATTATAGGCAGAAGGAGTGCAATAACCAACATTAATTTAGTATGAGTCGGTAGATTTGATCTAATAACGGATAAATACCCCTCTGATTGCTGCATACATCTTTGACACAACAGTACCAATGTGGGTATCTCAAGCTAGTCTATTGTTAAAAACTAAATCCTAAGTTTTTGACTTGTGTAACATTATTCAATTTCTGGAATATTTAATATATCGGAAGGGAAGAGCTTTAGTTTTTTCAGGATTAAGGTTAAGCCCAGAGCGGGTCCATCAATCATATATAGACTGTAGATCAATGTTAGTTTTAGCTATTGCAACCATTCTATTACAAAACAGTAAAGGCCCAAGGATTGATCCTTGAGGAACACCAATATCAACAGGAAGAAACGAAGACAGTTCACCATTACAAAATACGGTTTGCATACGATTGGTCAAATATGAATAAATAAGGTTTTTAGTTGTGTTAGAGAAATTAACATAAATATTCAGTTTATCACAAAGAAGATTAGAATTCACGCAATCAAATGCCTTCCAAAAGTCAAGTAAAATTAACACAGTAGTACGATTTTTTGTCAATAGCCTGTCTTATGTTAATTGGTTACTTATAAGAGTTTCAAAAGCTTTAGATAAAAAAAGGAAAGATAAATATGGGTCTGTACTATTTTTTCTTTCCTTATTTTCGAATAGGGATAATTAAATTAAATTTTTGGTGATCTTCCAAGAAGTGGGATATGAAGAGGTCATTATAATTGTGTCGAAGATGTTATGTTACCTTAGGAAGTAGAATTTAAATAAAGTCAGGATGAATATTGCAAAGTCCAGTGAATTTCGATTTCTTAGAAAAGATTGCTTTTCCTACTTGATACTTATCTACCGCACTTACCGAGAAAGCGATTGTATTATATCGTTCTTTGCAACTCTTGAGGACATACGACTAAATTGGTTTTGGTAGGTAAGGAATTTACGATTCATATCCTCCAAATTAATATCGTCATCACAAAATTTTACATCTCTCCTTGACCCAATGTTCTTAACTTCTTTCCAAAAAGCTTTGAGGACCGATTTGGGTTAAACTATTACTATAAAAATTGTATTTCTCAAATTTTTTGAAGCTCGTTACAAGATTAAGTGACAGTTTAAACTCGTGAAACATTTCGTTATGAAACATCTCTTGTCTTAATTGCATTAAACACATCAAGAGAGAACCAGGGATAACTCTGTGATTTCATAAAGCGAGTTTTCAACGGAATACGTTTATTAAAATAATGATCAATCATTTAGGTAAAATTTTCAATTTGAAAATTGTCATTCGATATACTATAGATTGAGTTCAAATCTGTTGATAAACAATCGTTAAATAAATAATAAATATTGATGTAACAAAAGTCACGATACGAGGGTTGTGAAAACAAGGTCTTGATATAAAAAGACAGGGATGGATAACTGACTGTGACATTTCACTTAATTAGGGAAAAAGTTAGTTGGTTGAATTTAATCACCAAAAGAGAGTTCTAGAGAGTTCATTGATGTTTTAAAACAATTTGATGAAGGTTGAAAAAAGATTACCCAATACCGGCCAATCAAACTTCAAATCGTTAGCTGCCTTGTAAATAATGTCAAGCATAATTTTTATTTTCCAATATTTTAAACCTCTCTTCCTTAATATGACCTCAATAAACATATTTCACATTTTGTTTGCTTAAATTAATGAAATCCACTTTGGCCTCAAACCAAAGCCACTCTTCTGTATATTTTTGTATATCAAGTCTCTTTCTCTTCTTGAGCTATTATGCCATATTTAACACCTATGTTAGTACTTATTCATTTTTCCCATTGCAAAGTAAACACCAATGAACCAAAACAGGGAATAAAAAATAGAATCCGAAAAAATGGAAAAATATCACGAAAATAGACTGTTGAATCTCTCAGGAGGGTGTATGTCTCATCTTATCTATGTACATCGTCGTTGTCGTCCGTTGTCAGTCGTTTTGGCTGGGCCTTGACAAACATCGCACTTCAAAATCTACATCCCAGAATATGTTGACAGAAGTTTTGGTTTTTGGCACAAGGAACAGTGCCAAAACGAGTCAACATTTCAACCTAAACCACGTTATCACAGCCTCATCCAAAATCCTTCATGTGGAGATATGTAGGTTGGTAATAAGGAAGGCACGCCACGCCACGCTGCCGTGACATTTGAGTCCATATATCTCTTTTATATCATTTTTTTTTTGTGGAATATGCTGCTATATGAAGATGCCTAAATGGAAATTGACGTTCGCTGCAGATGGAGCTATGGGAGAGGCTGAGAAAAGTGTGAAAAAAGAGGTTGTTTTCCAACCGCCTGCACTTTCTGCTACTTCTTTCTATTCTGACTGATATGATGTTGGTTTGGTTCGATGGGTGTAGGTTTGCCTTGCGCCAACTTGCAAGGATATTTAAGGACCATGGACTGTAATATCGTTGCATATTAAATCCGGGTTAACCTGCATTTGCTTGCTTGGGGTTTTCCGAGTTTAGAAGCAGCTAGTGCAGAGCAGCGATGAGCGAGAAGAACCTTGCAAGTGAGCAAAAATTCTTTCACTTTAGTCCACATGGGCGAGTAAATGTGTGAACTACTGTCATTGTAGGGTAGAGGATACTTTGACGGTATAGTGACGGAGCAACGAAGGTCCTGTGTTCAAAATAGTACAAACAATTTTAAAATATATAGATAACCCACACATATGACACAGTATTGATAATGTTGCCTCTACAACGATGAACGACGACGGACGACGACGTCGACTGCTTGTGCTCCTGGAAGCCTGCATACATTTATTTACACCAAGGATATATCACCTAGGGGAGTTTTTAGTTTAGTTTTATTTTTGGTCCTTATTTTGTATGTGATGCGGTGGCAATGACGATGACGCGGTGTAGCGGCGGGCGGTGGTGGGACTATGGTGCAAAACGTTCTTCTAATTGGTTTTATGTAAATTCCATGTGTATGTGGCTGCGGTATACCTTACGCTGCATAGGAAATGACACAACAAAAATAAAAAATACCAAAAGTTGGCGCACATTTTTATTTTACATTTTACACTTCAGTGTCACCTAGTTTGCTCCTTGTGATGATCCTGCGGGAGGTCCTTTTTGGCGGGCTTCAGGCATACACACATAACGACAAAAAAAAAGTGAAGGTGACACACACAAAATATAAAATAAATTTAAAAAAGGAAAATGGCAAGAATCATCCAAGTGACATAATATTAAATTCAAAGGAATTTTCATTTAGTTTTTGAGAATTGCAAAGTGAGGATGTCCCATAGACGACGATGACGACGACGGACGATGACGAAAACCAACGGGGAAAGAATCAAGGACATACCTACCTAGAATGAAGTGTAAAAAGTCTGAGTTTGAAGTTTTCTACTATATTTATGGATGACTGGGCTTTTGCTGCCTGCGATTGAAGTTTTGCTCTTTTGTTTATTTTGTTCTTCTTTTACTTCCATTATTTTGTATACAGACGACAACGACGACGCCGAAGGAAGAAGGACACTTCTTTTTGGGTGTCGTTATACATATACCTACCTAACCTACCTAGTTTGTTCAAATAAGGAAAAAGCAGTTTTTTGCATGGTTGCACAAAATGTAATTGGTTAGACTTTTCTTCCGGTTTTCTTTTTTTTTAAATGATATTTTAAGTGAAAAAGTGGAAAAGAAGAAGGAACAATTATTATGTATCAATTTATAAAAGGACATTATGCATACAAATCAAATATTAAATGAAAATGAAAATTTATTTGAGAAATGTCTTTTATTTAATGTCTAAGTATTTGTTTACGTACAATGATCATTTAATAGTGTGTTTTAGACCTTATATCGAAAAAAGGTTGCAAAACAAGCTCAAAACAGACCAGCAATTAGCTCAAAGATCAATTTGATAGACAAATCACATTTTGACATCCACTTATAACAAGAGTCCATAGAAATTTGAGTCAAAGATGTATTTATGATTATTTGAAGTAAATTAATCTGCTTGCTGAATAAGCTTGGTTGATAACTTTTCAAAAAAATTTAAAAACAACTATTATTGTGGAATTATTTCGTAAGAACTTGAGATCTGGATGATTCTCTTTCTGATCGCAGTTATCTCAGTACTCATCAAATCTTAAAGCAAAAACTCAACAATCAAGAACAATTTTATAAACATATCATTTTTAGTGTGGTATGGTTTTCCTTATCACTCAAGAAAACACCATTTTTCATAACATAATTTCATAAGCCTCAAGTATATTCCGATTTATTTACTTAACCTTTCTTAAATACTCACAATGCGTGTGGACAAAAGGCCATAAATAGGGAGATTTCGGTTGACTTTCGACACTCTATACTGAGTGTTGACAGCTGAGCCAATTTTAATAATAAAATTTAATGCACTAAATTATTATTTGCGGATTCTCATTTTATTTCAGCCAACAAAAGAATAATTTTTTAAGTTGTGTGCACTTTCTATCATTTTAGATATATCGAACATAAAACAAGTCCAAAACCGTTTTTCTTAGACTTGTTTAATCAGTGAAAGACAAGGTTTTATTTCTGGTGATAAATGTCCTCTTTGTCGATGGGTTTTAATGATCTTAATTCGAATTCGAATCCATATTTTCTTTATATTTAATATTCGATATTTTGGGGCTATCAAAATTTATGAAGCAGTTTATTTTTTCAATAAAATGTGTGATGGTTCAATATACAGCTAAATATTTATAGTTTTTCATAGAATTTTTGAAAATCTATATAAGTTGTAATATTTCATCGGTCTCACGTATAAATGTTATGAAAACCACTGAACCATTTATAATAAAACGGTTTATTTTTTTTGTAACGAATCTGTCCTCTAAACAACGCTAAAACATCATTTTTGTTTAAAAATATTGCAAAAATATAAAAGTAATGTTGAAAACAAGTATTTTTAAATTTATTAATTAAAAAATAAACCGTTTTATTATAAATGGTTCAGTGGTTTTCATAACATTTATACGTGAGACCGATGAAATATTACAACTTATATAGATTTTCAAAAATTCTATGAAAAACTATAAATATTTAGCTGTATATTGAACCATCACACATTTTATTGAAAAAATAAACTGCTTCATAAATTTTTATAGCCCCAAAATATCGAATATTAAATATAAAGAAAATATGGATTCGAATTCGAATTAAGATCATTAAAACCCATCGACCCACACTGATAACTTCCCATCCCGTCTGTCGCTTTGACTGAAATTTCCGAAAGTATTAGTTTACTCAACAACGTGGACAATTTTGCGGAAGGATTTAGGTGTGATGCCCTTTAAAATACAGCTGGTGCAAGAATTGAAGCCGAACGACCTACTGCAACGTTAAGTTTAACGAAGCTCATTTTTGTCTCAATTGGTACGTAAATAAGCAGAATTGTTGATTTGGAGTGAATATCAGCCAGAAGCATTGCAAGAGCTACCAATGCATCCAGAAAAAGTCACACTTTGGTGCGGTTTATGGGCTGGTGGCATCATTTGCCCGTACTCCTTCAAAGATGATGCGAATCGTAACCTAACTTTGGATAGTGAGCGCTACCGTGAGATGATATCCAACTTTTTTTGTCCAAAATGCAAGAGCTTGACTTGCATGACATGTGGTTTCAACAAGACGGTGCCATATGCCACACAACACACGCAACAATGGACTTATTGAGAAGCGAGTTCGGTAAACATTTTATTTGACCTTTGGGAACGGTCAATTGGCCGCCTAGATCGTGCAATTCAACGCCTTTAGACTATTTTTTGTAGGGTCATGTCTATACAGACAAGCCCGCTTCAATTGACGCATTGGAAGACAGCATTAAAGCATTTTTTCGTGAGATACCGGCCGAAATGTTGGAAAGAGTATGCCAAAATTGGACTAAGCGGATGGACCCTTTGAGGCGCAGTCAAGGTCAACATTTGCATGAAATAATCTTCAAACATTAAATTAAATGTACTATCGATTCAAATAAAGATTTTATGCATTTTTCTGAATTGTATGTGTTTTTTTTTAAACTTTCCTATAGCTTTTAAAAAATCACCCTTTGCATATATATCTTATTCGTAAAGAGGTAGCTGCGGGCTATGATCTATGAACTGTGAATTCAGCCTAAGACTACCAGAGATGAGAGATAAAAAAGCAAATCCCTTTGATAGAAATAAAAAAGAGAGAACGAGATTTACCTTCAGTCGGCAACCAGTGATGGAAACTTCCGAACGTTGAAGAAAAAAAGTACTGATATATAAGAAATAGTATTGTGATCTTTCAAATGGATAAAATACACAAGTTCATCTAGTCAAAATCTTCTAAGAAAAATATTTTTCGTTTCCGACGAATTCTTAAATTATTACATTTCAATCAAACTTAACCGCCTTTTTCTCGAAACGGTCTTTTCAAAATGTGTGACCATGATATTTAAATTTTGCATACATTTTTATATCAGAAGGTATGATCGATACATACTTACATACTTTCTTATGTCAAGGATATCCAAACTTTCGAAAGCCGACCAATTTTCCAATTTTTATATTTTGATATGAAAAATTTTGTTCAACATTTTCTCAGAAGGTATGCGGAATATTCGGCTTTTAATGAATATTTTGAAGCATACAATTATTGCATTCATTTTTATAAGCCCAATTTTCTATTTTTTCATGGTCATTAGAAAAACCACTTGAACCTTCCTCACATTAGCCCTTTATAGCTAGGACATCACAAATAGTTCCCGATCTAACTTAATAAACCAGTCCTCGGAAGTAATACGTCTAAAGCTTGTCTTTGTCTTGTAGTACTCGTGACAAGATGGTTAGTGCGTTGGACTGTCATGCCAGAGGGCTTGTGTTCGGTCCCTGCCTATGCCATCTAAAGGTTTTTTCACGGGTACTGACTCTTGCGAGGAATTGACAAATTCTTCAAGAGTAATTCTTGCCATGAAAAGTGCTTTTTCAAATTAGCTGTTTGGATTTGGCTTTAAACTGTAGGTCCCCTCAGTATCAATTTAACCTATAGCATAGCTTTGGTAACGATTTAAGAACTTATAACTGGTATAGTAATAAGATTCTAGCTTGTTTTGAGTTGTTGCTTTGAAACGAGTCCTAGCTAATACTCGGTTCGAAAATGATAAGATGAGAGACTAGTACTCATATGAAGAAATTCTAAGACTAGTACTGGTACTAATGTTAAGACTCTTGGAAGAAATCAGCTGTGCACAAATTAGACGGAAGTCAACTTGATCTCTAAATTCTGCGCTTCTGGAACAATTGTTAAATGCCTAGGTACATAATACAAATTAATCAAAATCCACTATTTTTCTTTGAATTTTGCATAAATGTTATACATTAGTTTTGAAGCTTTCTATTTCTTTCTTCACTGAGTTTCTTTAAAGTGTAGGTATACAATTTCACATTCAGTTAACATCTTTAATTATTATTAAGACATATAATGAAAAAGTGCAATAGAACTGAACCGAGCACTCAGTCAAATTGCGGGGAACATGTTATATTGGTTAACTTGGTTTCCAATCACGAACAATTTTTTCAATAGATATAAGAGAAAATTAACTTAAGAAATAAATCAATTTTGTACAAATAATTCAAAACTGTACTGCAATTTGCAAAAATGTACTCTCGTACTGAGAAACTCAAATTGTACGGAATTTAGTACAATAGTAATCCCTTTTCCAACAATGGCGACAACATTGTCATCGGTCATTTTTATTTCTCTCATTATCTCTTTTCCAGATCAGAAAAGAGACAACCAATTTCTCATTGTCATCTTAAAGTATACATTAAACAGAAATAGAGACACAAGTGGATTAGTTATAGTTTGAGGCAAGGTGAACTCGATCATTGATCAGTTCTTATCCTTTCGCTCTCGTGGTAACTTGCAATCGATTCTTGTAAAATTAAATAATTATTAAATTCTTAAAGTAAACCATTAAAAATGTTAATTTGTGAAAAAGTGAAGTGAAATACGAACAAATTATAAAGTGTATAATTTATAAGTGTTTTGTGTTTGTGTTTATTTTTTTCTGGCTGAATGTAAATTTCATATCGGTTTTTAGAAGCAAATTGAAAAGCATACTTTTTGGAAAGAAAAATTAAAATTAGGTAAGTACCTTTAAAAAAATATTGAAACACACCTATAGTAAAAACTTTTTTCGAATTTTTGTGATTTTCTTTTCCAGCATTTTTATTAAATTTTATATGTATTTTAAATTAAATATTAAATTAAACATTTAAATAAATTGATCATAACAAAAATATCATTTTTAAAATCATCGCTTCGACTTGAAAACCCAAGTTTAGCAAAGCAAATAGACAGTTTTCATAAAAGTTATTTTATAAATCAGAAAAAATCTCTGTATTTACGTACTTTACGTTTTATTTTCATTTGTAATATCAGAAGCAATCGGTATTGTCAAAACCTTCCGAAGAAAAGAATCGTGCTAAAAATGTTTTAACTTTTAGTCAAAAATTTAAGTTTACTGAATTTTAATTTTCTGGCTGCTGTAAGTAAAAGTTTGTTTAGTTCTGGTTTTGATGGCATTAATTCTAATTTGATGGTTCAAATCTCCGGTTTAGAGATGTTCACGCAAAATTTTAAA
Organism: Eupeodes luniger; assembly: GCA_951509635.1. Classification (NCBI taxonomy): domain Eukaryota; kingdom Metazoa; phylum Arthropoda; class Insecta; order Diptera; family Syrphidae; genus Eupeodes; species Eupeodes luniger. Next base: position 108,348,183 of record OX608073.1, read on the forward strand.
CAAACTATTGGAAAGGGTTACACAATTTAGCAATTTAGAAATTTTTTAAGGGAGTCCAAAATGTTAAACCTTTCTTTTCGTCTTGGTAACTAGTTGATAATTGCTTTTTGTGAAAAAACGAGTATCCAAACATGTCTAAAATAAATTAGTGAAAATAAACTAAGCAAATACGCTAAAACGGGCCTATTAATTAGAATTCCCAACTGTTGACTAGACCATTTCATCAACTATTCTTATAAGAATAATGTTACAGATGTCATATGGATTTAGCAAATTGCTAAAATTTAAAGTAGCTATATCGTGATTTTAACTTAAGCAAATTATTAAGAGATAGTAAGATGTTTAAATCGTTTAAAATTTGTTTAAATCATCTTTTAAGCTTAGAAAAATTGCTAAAGAAGGCTATATCATTATATTAAATCGTTTGAAGTTTTGCGGCATTGCTTTTTAAAATTCGAAAAACACTGTTGAGCTAAGAAACAGAACGCCACCCACCAACTAGTCTTCAATTTGTTTGTTTTTATAAAGTTATATAATTGTAAATGTCAAATTCAAATTCTGCTTATCATGTTTCATTTTTATTATTGTACCATTATGCCTATTTTGTGACAATAATGTCAAGAAAATAAATTATTCTTCTTTATAACGTTGGAACAAAAAGATCGTCTTTTATTTTAATTTATCGGCGAAACATTTGGTCCTTCGAGCCGGATTAAACTAATACGACATTATATACATATCATCAAAGTTGATTGTGATAAATATACAGATAGTAAATCTTAAAGACTGTGATAAATAAAGTAAAATAATAATACTGTGATATAATCAAAACAAAATACTGTGATAAAAAATACAAATTGTGAGTGTACGTCGAGCTGTCCAGTGGAGTACCCATTCGTTGTCTTGTCCTGCGGAGCATCCAGTCAGTGTCCTGTCCAGCGGAGTTCCCAACCAGTGTCCTGTCCAGCGAAGTACCCAGTCAGCATCTCAGCCTGCAATTAATCAACACAATTAATTTATAAATTCATAATTTAACCACCAAATGTGATATTGGATTGCCGTTGCTTCATAACTGTTGTCCGTTATAACTGTTGCTGCATTACCGTTGTCACCGTTATTACCGTTGTCACCGTTTTAACTGTTGTCATCATTATCACCATTCATCATTACTGTGCAGAAACTGTGGAGAATTTGTCGAAATCATCGTGTGGAATTTTTATCATTTATCCTGCTTTTAAAGTGAGTGCAATAATTTTCATTTTTATCATATATACATACATAAATATATTGAGTGTTATATATACGTACATACATATATTACAATGAGTGAATCAGCCTCAATGAAATTATTTAAGAAAACTTGTGCTCAAGTCAAAAAGAGTTTCACGAGTTATAAAAATTTGGGTGCTGAAAGAAAATCCAAGAGTTATTTGCATGTTCGATTGAGTGTTTTAGATGATAATTATAAGAAAATTAGTAGTATTTTCGATGATATTCAGAAATCAGAGGAAAGCGAGGATGTAGCGGATAAGTGTGAAGAATTATATGATTTCATTGTCGAAATGTGTCTCTGTTATAAATCAGACATTCTAAACGATTTAGAAGAATTGGTGAAGTTAGATGGTGGTCAATCTGGTGAAGCCACTAGAAAGGTAGAAAGGAATGATGAATCTCATTTTAATAGTACTATGAAAACACCACATGTACATGAGATTAAGCTTCCTCGTATAACTCCTCCAACCTTTTATGGAGATTACAATACTTGGCGTCCTTTCCATGACCTTTTTGTGTCATTGATACACAACAATTCTTCTTTATCGAATATCGAGAAATTGACATATTTAAAATCATGTTTAAAGGGTAATGCTGCATCATTATTAGACTATTTAGAGGTTAATAATGACAATTATGATGAGGCTTGGGAAATTTTGACAACACGCTACGACCATAAAAGAATTTTAGTCAACTCACAATTAAAATCATTTTTTGAGCAGCCAATAATTAAGGTTGAAACGTCAGATTCCATCAAGAGTTTGTTAGATAAATCGAAAGAAGTGCTTCATGCTTTGAAGAATTTAGGTGTGCCAGTAGAAAGTTGGGATGTTTTAGTGATTTTCACATTGCTACAAAAACTACCTATAAAAACACAACAGTTATGGGAAGAAAGACTTGGATTAACAAAGGAGTTACCTACTTTCCATGAATTTTCAGTTTTTTTGGAAACTCGTTTTCGTTCTTTAGAAGTTGTTTGCCAATCAGGGTCGAAGTCACAAGATTCCACTAGTAAGGAACCATCTAAATTCAAACCAAGAGTATTTCACTTGAATTCTACAAGGAAGGATACTCGTGGTTGTGCAGTATGTCATCGCGGTCAGCATACACTTCGCTCTTGCTACTCATTTTTAGATTTGGATGTACCTGAAAGAATGAAGATAGTTAAACAAATAGGAGTTTGTGAAAATTGTTTGGCTTACAACCATAAAACATTCAAATGTCCGAGTGAGAAACGATGTTATCACTGCAGACAGAAACATCACTCACTTTTACACGATTCTCATTCTACTCAGCAATCCTATAACAATCAACCTTCATTTTCTCAAGATTCACAGTTCAACAATTCACAGCCGTCTAATTCGCACAATTCACAACCACATCGTAGAAATCCAATACCAGTTTCAAATCAAAATAGCTATCCAGTATCAACACAAATCAATCCAAACGCTCCAGCATTTCATCCAGGTAGTGATCAAGCTTCATCAACGAACACCACTCGCAGTTATCACCTCTCAAATCAAGCGAATTCTTTCGTTCTACTTGCCACAGCAGTAGTTCAGATTCAGTCATTGAACGGAGAGTTTGTGAATTTGAGAGCGCTGATAGATCCAGGTTCAGAAGCAACATTCATCACCGAAGCAGCAGCACAACAACTTAATTTAAGAAAATGTCGTACCCTTGTCGAAGTCTCTGGATTTGGAAATAACAAAACAGGTTCTTGTCAAAGCTTTGTCAACATAAAATTAAAATCGATACATACCTCATTTGAGATAGGTGCTAGGGCGTTCGTTTTTAAAACTTTAACTGGTTTACTTCCCAATAAAGAGTTTCTTCCATATCAATGGACCCATATTCAGGGTTTGAGTTTAGCCGATCCCTCATTTCACAAACCTGCTAACGTTGACTTGCTATTAGGTAGTGATGTTTTTAGTGAAATAGTTCTGCCGGAGATAGTCAGGGGAACAGAAGCAGTTGCTCCAATTGCTCAAAACACTGAACTTGGATGGATCGTCTTTGGTAAGGTACCTGTCGAAACATTTCGGATCCACTTGCAGTTTGTCGACATCGATTCACAACTTCGCAAATTTTGGGAAATTGAAGAAACACCGTTCGATGAACCTGAAGCTGCGGAAGACGCTGCTTGTGAGAAGCATTTTCAGATGAACACCTGCCGTTTACCAGATGGAAGATTTGAAGTTGCCTTACCATTCAAGAACGGTGATAGACCTGCACTTGGAAACAGTCAGCAAGGAGCCTTCAGAAGATTTCTTCAACTCGAACGAAGACTCAACAACAATCCAGAGTTACACAAACAATATGCAGCTTGCATTTCCGAGTACCTTCAACTAAATCACATGGAAGAAGTAGATGTCAGCCAAGGAATTCTTAATTCACCATTCTATTATGTCGTGCCTCATCATGCTGTATTTAAGGAGTCCAGTACCACAACGAAGTTGCGAGTAGTTTTTGATGCTACCTTCAAAACTTCTGACGGAACGTCCTTGAACGAACATCTTTTGGTTGGACCTAAAACACAACCAAACATTATGGACATCATTTTAAAATGGAGAACTTTTAAGATTACCTTGACAGCGGACATTGAAAAAATGTACCGGCAAATTCAAATGAGAGACCAAGACACGCTTTATCAGCTAATTTATTGGAGAAGTGACAACCAGAGTCCTTTGAAGCTGTATCGTTTAAAAACAGTAACTTTTGGAACCGCATCTGCTCCTTACTTGGCAACACGTACTTTGAATAAGCTCGCTGATGATGAAAGGCAAAATTATCCATTAGCAGCTGATATGATAAGACAAGACATGTACGTTGATGATTTAGTAAGCGGAGCAGACTCAATTTACGAAGCTCAACAGAAAGTGACCGAAATCAACCAACTCTTATTATCAGCTGGCTTCCATCTTCGGAAATGGGCCAGTAATTTTGAAGAAGCTCTTGTGAACATCGCTCATCAAGACCGTGCAGTTGATTTCATGCTACCCTTTGAGTCAGCAGAACACATCAAGACTCTTGGAATCAAATGGCTTCCTTACAGTGACTCCTTTTCTTTTCAGTGGACCAAATCCGAATCAGTAGAAGTCACCAAACGAGAAGTTCTTTCAACTATTGCCAAACTTTTCGATCCCCTTGGATGGATTTCACCATGTGTGATTTTGGCAAAAATCATTATGCAAAAGTTATGGGTGAAAGGTTTGGCATGGGATGCACCTGTTCCGCCAGAACTGCAGCGAGAATGGTTATCTCTACAAACACAACTACCAGTACTTCAAGATATCAAAATTCAACGTTGGATACAAACTGAAAAGAATAATTTAAAAGTAGAATTACATGGATTCAGCGATGCTTCAATGAAGGCTTATGGAGCTGTAGTTTATTTACGGACCTTGGACAAAAATAATAAAATTCACACCAACCTTGTTATGTCGAAAACTAGAGTTGCACCACTCAATACTATATCGCTTCCTCGACTTGAATTATGTGGTGCTGTGATGTTAGCTCGACTTTTAAACTATGTTCAAAAGGTCTTAAAATTAAATGATGTCAAAACGTTTGCGTGGACGGATTCTATGATAACTTTATGTTGGATTGCTGCACCGCCATCAAAATGGAAAACATTTGTTAGTAACAGAGTTGCCGAAATACAGAGATTAACAAATGTCAACATCTGGAATCATGTTCCTACAAAACAGAACCCAGCAGATTTTGCGTCCAGAGGAGTTTCACCATTGGAACTTAAAGACAACTGTCTTTGGTGGCGAGGACCAGACTACCTTCAATCCGATTGGAAGTTTTCGAGCCCAAGTTCAACATCATCGTTTGAAACCGAGGAAGAAATGCGTCCAGAAAAAATCCACCTGCATTGCGTCGTTGAAACTGAAAATGAAGTACAAAAATTAATTAACAAAATTTCAGATTTTAAACAACTCGTACGAACCATTGCTTACTGCCGGAGGATTGCATTCTTTTTTGTTAAAAAATTATCACAAGACCAGTTAAAAAGCCCAATTTCAACAACCGACATTAGAAATGCAACCTTTAATTGCATTAGAGTAGTACAGAGACAGCACTTTTCAGAAGTATTCAAGGATTTGACAAAGCATCCAACATCAGGTAAACATTTTGGATCATTAAATCCCTTTATTGACAGTCATGGAATACTACGAGTAGGAGGACGTTTACAAAATTCAAATTTACAATACGAACAGAAACATCCAATTATTTTAAAATCTAGCAATGTCTTCACAGAACTTTTGATTAGGGAGGCGCATGAAAACACTTTCCATGGTGGAATACAGCAAACGATCGCATATATAAGGACAAAATATTGGATTTTCAACCTAAAAACTAGTGTTAAAAAATATATTCACCACTGTACTATCTGTTTTCGTTTTGGAGCGAAACCGTTACAGCAATTAATGGGAAATCTTCCAGCTCCCCGAGTAAGAATCTCGCGACCATTTACCCACACCGGGGTAGACTATGCTGGACCGATAGATGTCAAATCTTGGAAAGGCCGTGGAGGAAAAACGTTCAAAGGATATTTCTCCATATTTGTATGTTTAGCAACCAAGGCAATACACCTTGAAGCTGTCACCGATATGACAACTCAAACTTTTTTGGCAGCCTTTCGAAGATTTACAGCACGTCGAGGTATTTGCACAGAAATCTACAGTGACTGTGGAAAAAACTTCGTAGGAGCGAATTCCGAACTTCAAAAAATGCTGAAGGCCGCAAATTTCGACTGGAAGCAAGTCCAATTAGCAACAACCAACATCGGAACAAAGTGGAATTTTATTCCTCCCGCTTCCCCGCACTTTGGAGGTCTATGGGAAGCAGGAGTGAAATCCGTTAAATTTCACTTAAAGCGGATCGTTAGGAACGAGACCCTTACATTTGAGGAACTCAGCACACTTCTAACTCAAATAGAAGCATGTTTAAATTCGAGGCCTCTATGTCCTTTATCCGACAACTTTGAAGACTTCGCCATTTTAACACCAGCACACTTTCTAATTGGAACATCAAGTTTTCTTGTACCAGAAGCAGATATAAACGACGAAAAAATTACTCATCTAAATAGATGGAATAAAATGCAAGCAGCCGTCAACTCATTCTGGAAGCAGTGGAGCGGAGAGTACTTATCTCGAATGCAACGTCGACCAAAATGGTTACACCAACAGCCACAACCTCAAGTTGGAGATTTAGTATTGCTAAAAGATGAACGCCTGCCACCATCGCAATGGGCTCTTGCACGTATTACCTCACTAGTACAAGGAGCTGATAAGCTTACTCGTGTCGTAACTATAAAAACAAAATCAGGTGAATTCAAAAGACCAATAACTAAAATATGCCTTCTACCCTGTAACAAATCTTTCGACGAAAACTCAATTATTTAACCATGAGAAATTATATTACTGAATCAATCACAAAACAATCTCTCATTTAGAACCAAAACATGCACTCACTAAAACACTCAAAATCGAAATACACACTCAGTCAAAATCGAAATACACACTCAGTCAAAATCGAAATACACACTCAGTCAATCAATCGAATACAAACACTCAGTCAATCAATCGAATACAAACACTCAGTCAACCAATAAATATGAATCAGTCAATCAGAATATAACAGTCATATTTCAGATTATCACAGTCATGCAATTCTTATGTTGTCACAGAAAATCAAAATATTCAACATTAGACATTCAATTGCACAATTCAGAAAATGTTACTCACAGAAAATCAGCATTAAACGTATTGCATTTTTATACAATTTAAATCTATCACCCACAATTACACAGTATCATACTCATTTATCACAGCAGAAAACATAAGTATCACACGTACTAAAAAACACCTAAACATGTTAATTAAATTGTTATATTATCATTAATGTCATCAAGAACATTCTTCATTTAATAACAAATAAATAATCACATATAAATTCATCACATTTAAAATCACATTCAACTCTAATTCAAATATAAATCAACAAAACAATCATCTATAACTAAGATTAAGCAATCATTAAAACATTAAATATTAAAACGATGTCAACCAAATCAACAAAAAAAAACAACAATTTTTTTTTCTAAAAATATTCTAAAACACCCCACTGTTATCGTCGATTAACTTAATTAATACAAAAAATTAATAATAATACAGTCCACTAATAATATCATAATAATAAAAAAATATTTTTTTCCGAAACCAATAAGGGACCTTTAGTCTGCAACGAATGGAATTTTACTCAATGGAGATACGAAATACACACGAACATGTGTACTTTCCTTATGGGCAACACACGCACTCGTATATTTCTTATGAGAAACACACAAACCTGTGCATTTCTTATGGGAAACACACAAACCTGTGTATTTCTTATGGAAGAGTAAAATGCAACTAAACTACGCTATTATACTAAACTTACCTACAATATTAACACAAAATTTAAAAAAAACTTACCCTTATTTAGCAGCACACACCACAGATAAATATTTAACAATTTATTTATTATTTATAACAAAATAACACAATTTAATATCACTGATAAACAAACTTGAACACAATTTACAAATTTACAAACAACAAACAACGAAGCGAAAATCAAGGTGCACGGACTAGAATGAGACAACTATAGTCACATTGGAAATTTAATATCTGACGTTCAGATCTGTTTGTTTGAACTTTTCTGTTTATGTCTCCGTACCTAATCTAGTGCTATATGTTTTATATTTTTGAATCGTATTAATCATTTAATTTTATCGTTTCATGATGTCTCAAGACGAAGATGGAGTTGAGAACTATGTTCACGCCGGGGAGGAATGTTGAGCTAAGAAACAGAACGCCACCCACCAACTAGTCTTCAATTTGTTTGTTTTTATAAAGTTATATAATTGTAAATGTCAAATTCAAATTCTGCTTATCATGTTTCATTTTTATTATTGTACCATTATGCCTATTTTGTGACAATAATGTCAAGAAAATAAATTATTCTTCTTTATAACGTTGGAACAAAAAGATCGTCTTTTATTTTAATTTATCGGCGAAACAAACACATATGAAGAGCTTTTTGAGGCTATCTTAACTCATGAAGTAGTTTTTTTATTCAAAAATAAAATCATGGTTTTTCAAAGCTATAATTTAGTTTTTAAATATTCTGTTAACATATTTATAGTATTTCATACAATTTTCGAAAAATTTTGCTTAAATTGTTGGATTTCACCTTAATTCTTAAAGAACAGCTGAACCATTTATGAAAAAATCGTCTTTTTACAGAATTAGCCAAAAAGGTTTGAAGTTATTGTTGCTTTTGTAACTAATCCCTGGTATATTGAAAAAATGTTGTTAAAAACTGGTATTTTTGAAATGGTGTTATCATGCTTTCCAGAAATATAACGGTATGTCTTTTTTAAATTTCGTTTGTGTACTTCTGATAAGGTAATAATTAGCTATGTTTTTGAAAATGATTTTAAATTACGAAACGACTTCTCAAATCCAAAAACTTTTCAAACTAATATTTGAAGAAAAATGTGCTCTACTACACTATTTTATCAGACCGTGAGAACAATAGTTGCTCAAATGCAATTTAATAGATATAGAAATTAAGTTTATTACAACTGGATCTATGTCCACTATAATTAAGAAAGCTCTATATACCAATTCCCCACACTTTATTTTTTATTATATTCCAAATCTTAAATCACTTATTTTAATATTTTATTTAAATATTTTCTGTATATAAGTTATGTATCTAACAAACCCTCTTCACTTGCTTTAGATAAGCCATAAATAACGCTGAAGCATTCATGCTTAAAAGGTTTTGAAAAGAAAAAATTAACATAGTTTGAAAGTAATTTTGTAAATAGTTTGAGTAGATACTTAAGATCCAAGTTCGGATTTGAAATCAGCACACAAAATAAACTTCAAAACGCATTTTTTCAAAAACCACTTAAGCATTTAATTCTAGATTTTTCAAAACTTCATAAAAATGAAGACTAATAAGTACTGCAAAATTCCAGAACCTAGGTAACATACAAAAATGATTTAAAATGTATCTAGAAAACAAAGACTTGCGCTTTGCAAAATCGTGATACAATTTATTTGTAAGGGATATATTAGACATAAAAACGTCGTTTTTTGTTATCTTTAGCCTTTTTTTAAATTTAGTTATTAAAATGAGAACTTTTGAAAACCCAATGTCAAAATTATAAAGCGATATTTAAATTCGTGACAACTTAAATCTTCAATTTTGCCTACAAGTGTATCAGAAAATATACCTCTGTTGAAAAAATATTTATAATTGTATCAAATTGTACGTTGTAATCAAAACCATAATGTTCTATTTAATGTCTTTTATCAAAAATTAAGTTAACATTGGTTAACTTGTTTTCAAATCACAAACAATTTTTTCAATAGATATAAGAAAAAATTAACTTAAGAAATAAATCAATTTTGTACAAATAATTCAAAACTGTACTGCAATTTGCAAAAATGTACTCCCGTACTGAGAAACTCAAATTGTACGGAATTTAGTACAATAGTAATCCCTTTTCCAACAATGGCGACAACATTGTCATCGGTCATTTTTATTTCTCTCATTATCTCTTTTCCAGATTAGAAAAGAGACAACCAATTTCTCATTGTCATCTTAAAGTATACATTAAACAGAAATAGAGACACAAGTGGATTAGTTATAGTTTGAGGCAAGGTGAACTCGATCATTGATCAGTTCTTATCCTTTCGCTCTCGTGGTAACTTGCAATCGATTCTTGTAAAATTAAATAATTATTAAATTCTTAAAGTAAACCATTAAAAATGTTAATTTGTGAAAAAGTGAAGTGAAATACGAACAAATTATAAAGTGTATAATTTATAAGTGTTTTGTGTTTGTGTTTATTTTTTTCTGGCTGAATGTAAATTTCATATCGGTTTTTAGAAGCAAATTGAAAAGCATACTTTTTGGAAAGAAAAATTAAAATTAGGTAAGTACCTTTAAAAAAATATTGAAACACACCTATAGTAAAAACTTTTTTCGAATTTTTGTGATTTTCTTTTCCAGCATTTCTATTAAATTTTATATATATTTTAAATTAAATATTAAATTAAACATTTAAATAAATTGATCATAACAAAAATATCATTTTTAAAATCATCGCTTCGACTTGAAAACCCAAGTTTAGCAAAGCAAATAGACAGTTTTCATAAAAGTTATTTTATAAATCAGCAAAAATCTCTGTATTTACGTACTTTACGTCTTATTTTCATTTGTAATATCAGAAGCAATCAGTATTGTCAAAACCTTCTGAAGAAAAGAAGTGTACTAAAAATGGAATAAAAATATCATTGCGTCATTTCTATTTAAAATATAATAACTAGATAAGAAACTAAAGATGGCAGTTTCCACGAACTCCAAATTTCGGTTCAAAAATATTTGTTCAAATGAAAACTATGAAACTTTTCTAGGATAAATATCTTTAAACAAAATTGTCGACATAGTTATGTTTCTGACAGTAAAAACCAATAGGTTTACATCAGAGTTGTTTAAACGACTGTAGTAAAGTCTTTTGACTTACAGAATAACTTTGACTTGAAACATGAAATCAAGTCATGACTTGAATTCAAGTTAAAAAGTCAACGTTTAAAGTTTGGTTTTAAACTAAGTAATAAATATTTTAAAAAATGTTGTCGTGAATACACATATGTACATATCTCTAAAAAAGGACAACTAAAACAAAAATACAAAGTTAACAAAAAATAATATATGTAAAAAGCTTTCACTGATTTTTAACAAAATCTAACTAATGCATACATAAGTCAACTCCCTATCAAAATGATTTTTTGAGATTTAGACAAATGTATCACTATCACATATTCCATGCATCGTAATCGGAAAATTTTAAGAATACTGAGAAAGCTTTCACCAAATCCATTTATGCTAAATTGTTTGAGCTTTTCCGCTATAAATTTGAAATGCGATTAATTTTTATTTTCCGGATATTTCTATTTGAATTGGGGTTATTAATAAATTTCTCTATAAAATACACATATTTAAATAACATGGAATTCCCAAAGCAATTAATTGATTTAAGTAAATAGACTGCATTCAAATAACTTACTGGCTTTAAAAATTGACTTTCATTTAAAATTGACTTTAAGAACTTTATTGAGTCAAGAGTAGTGAAATTCATTTTGAGTCAAATGGACTTTCCCGCAAAGTCATGAAAATGGCTACAATAAATAATATAAAAACTTTTATGTGATTAGTCAAAGTCAAATCTCCATTTTTAACTTTTAGGTTCAAATTTTAGTTCACTGAATTCGACTTTATTTACTGCAATCAGCAAGTCTTTTCAACACTGGTTTTCATGGCTTTAATTTAAATCCAACTTCTAAAATTACTTTATCACGTTAGGGTTTTGAAATATTAGTCTTAAAAAGTCGAAAAACAGGTATGGCTTTTTGAAGCTATTTTAACTCATGTAGATTTTTGTTCAAAAATAAAATTCGTGATGGTTTTTCAAATCTTTAATCCAGTTTTTAAATTTTCAATTTACATGTTTATAGTATTTCATACAATTATTCGCATGTTGTTAGATTTCACCTTGAATCATAAAGAACTGCTGAACCATTTATGCCATTACCGTTTTTACAGAATTATTGTTGCGAATCCGTCTTTACAAGATCAGTTTTTTGAAAAGTATTGAACAGAATATCGTTTGAAATGGTATTTTCATTGTTTCCAGCAATATAATGGTAAGTTTTAAAAAATTTCTTTTGTGTATTTGTGATTCGGTAATTATGTTTTAAAAAATGCTTTGGGGAGAGTACGATAACTTTGGCGACAAAGTTTAATGACGGATTTGTATAGAACAGTTAAAAACAAGCATTTTTTACTATGTGAGGGGGGTCTGTCTCCCCCTGTTTAGGCGGTAGGGGCAGTTTAAAAAAATATGTACATTAAATGGAAAAAAATAATTAAAAAATAACGGTAATACCCTCAATTAAGTATTATACCTTTTTCTAAAGCCAACACTTTTTTCTATTAGCTTGTTTTTAAATCAAGTCAAAACTATGCATAGTTTTTGAAAAAAATTGTTTTAAAGTCAAAATTTGTGCAAAAAAAGTTAAAAAAAGGTTTAAAGTGTAATTTTTCAAAACTTTCAGATTATCTACTATTTTTTTGTATTAGAATTCATTGCTCTTATTTGTTTTTGATCAAAAACTGAAAACTAGATGACTTTATGTCTTCTAGTTCTTGAGAAAATTGAAAATTAACAAAACAAGTATTTTAATTAAATTACTTTTTCCTTGCTTAAGTATTAACGTAGTCTTATTTTGATAGTAATAATCGAATATGGATTAAGATACACCTAGGGTAAATAAATTTTTCTTAAATCCAGCTTATTTCAATGCAAAAGAAACTTTGCATGCACCCCATCTTGCACCCTCCCCACCTCGCACACACTCCAACTTGCACCCACCCCAAATCCTATAGTGTGTCCAAGCAGGGGGGTTGCAGGGGGGCAGGGTCTATCTCCCGCCTAAACGGGGGGAGATTGACCCCCCTCCCATAATAAAAAATGCTTATATTAAGCCCCTCTACCAAAAACTGTTATTATATCTTGTCGCCAAAGTTATCGTACTCGTGCCAATGCTTTTAAATTATATAACGACTTCTTAAATTCGAGAACCTTTAAAACTAATATTCGGAGAAAAAAGAACTCTACTATGAGCTTCACATTTTTGAGGATATAATGTTATCATGCAGTACCCGTGGCATGATGGTTAGTGCGTTGGACTGTCATGCCAGAGGTCTTGGGTTCGATCCCTGCCTATACCATCTAAAGTTTTTTTTACGGGTACTGCCTCTTGCGAGGAATTGACAAATTCTCCAAAAGTAATTCTTGTCATGAATAGTGCTTTCTATAATAAGCCGTTCGGATTCGTCTTAAAACTGTTGGTGTTTTCCATCCCTGATAATAGTACTTGCACACAGGAATGGTTGCTTGTTGTAAATCCTAAGGCCCTGGTTCTCAACGGACTGTTGCACCACCCAATTTATCTATTTTTATAATGTTATGAGGCCTTTAAAGATCGAAATAAGTTTATTACAATTTAATTTGTATCCACTACAATTGAGTGTAAGAGTGATAAAATAAAATAAATTAGGTGGCGCAACAGTCCGTAGAGAACCAGGGCCTAGTGACTTACAACTCTCAACCATTCCTGTGTGCGAGTAATCGCAGTGATGTAAGAGTGATATATTTATCAATTCCCCGCACTTTATTTTTGGACAACTAAGAGGAGAATTCTGCAAAAAGATATCAGATTGTTCGCTTAAAAGGTCCAATTGGTTTAGCTATTGAGGGACCATTTTTCTTCGAAAATGGCAATAAAATTCCACTTTTTAATTGGGTTTTGATGGCCCTAATTCAAATCACCAACTTTAAAATTACTCTATCCACATAAAATTTTTAAGATATGACTTTTTAAATTTCCACAAAACACATACGCACGGAGAAGCTTATTTTGAGTAAAATTAGTGATGAATTTTGAAACCTAAAATTACTTACTTAAATATTCTTGTACATTATTTATTTTTCCAAAAAATTATCATAAGTTGTAGGTCTTCACTTTTCCTATATAGGCCATGAAGGAACGCTGAAGTATTTATGCTTATAAGGTTTTTAACACAAACATTTAAAATATTTTGAAAGTCATTTTTGTTCTTGTAATGAATCCATCTTCCAATTAATTCTATATTATATCAAGTTTAAAAATATAAAAACATTGTTGAATGCTAAAATCTGAGTAGATAGTTAAGATCGAAAACACAATTCGGATTTGAAATCAGACCAAAAGATTTACTCCAAAACGGTCATCACACAAAAACGTTAAATTCAAGATTAATTAAACAATTAAAAATTCCAGAAACTAAATAAGACACTAAAATGATTTAAAATATATTTAGAATACAAAAGGCTTGTACTTTGCAAAATCGTCAACAAATTTATTGTTAAGCGATATATTAGGCTTAAAAGCATAGCTTTTGGTTGTATTTTACATTTTTTTGAAATTAATTAATTTTAGCTGCATGATTTTAAAAATAAAATAAAAACTTTTTAAGGTAAGATTTGAATTCGAGACAACTTAATCTCTTAAAAAGTATTATTTTGTTTATTATATAAACAGAAAAAAAACTTAATTTTGTCGACTGTATTTCAACAAATTTAATGCTTTTCATAAAATGTTTATAATTTTATCAAATTTAACGTTACAATTTTCTTGCTATAAAGTGGAATCTTACACTTATAGCAACTCTTTTTTGGGACTGGAAAACATGAAATGTTTCTATACTCAAAAGCCAAGATTCAAATTTTTAAACAAACCTAAATTACTCCTATGACTTTACAATTCAACCCGCAGTCGTCGAGCGGATTACTATTGTAATCCACTCATACAAAATGGAGTATTCCTGAAAAACTAGTGGTGGAGATTTTTGTGTTTCTTTTAGTACTTACATTTAAATAGTTAGCACATGCTTAACTTAACTCAATATAACATGTAATTACATTTTTGAAACCAAAATAAATTTGAAAAAATTTAAGTATTTTGGTTTTATTCTAATTTTAAAATGGACTTTTGGTGTAACATTTTGGTGTGCGACGATTGCAGCGTTAAATAGAACTTTTTAAATGTCTCGTTAAAAGGTTTAAAAGAAGATTGTTAGAAAAACAAATGGAGCAAGTTGTTTTACTTTCCTAACACAAATGTTCATAGATTTTTTAATAAAAAAAGTACGTATACGCACCAGTTCACCATTTAAAATGTCTTTCATAAAACTAAATATAAAAATATCAAAACAGATTTTTCAAGTTTCCTCCAATGTTTCTCAATCAATTGAAAGGTCGTACCTCAAGTCCTTCGTAATGTGAAAAGCCATTTATAGGTTCTTTTTTGATACGAGTATAAATAAAACAAATATAACAAAAGTTGACCACTATACGATTGACCATTGGTCAAATCATATTCATCACCTGAACTGGGTCGAATATATGAATTCTACTTCACTATAAAATCCTTCACATTTATTAAAACTTTGAGACTTGGAACAAACAGAAAAAAAGATCAAATATAAATTTCATACTCGTATATTTTTCAGCTCAAATAACATGACTTGAATATTTCATAAAAAGTAGCAAATCCAAATCCAAGCAAATATTTAGTCTAAGTCTTCTTATATTTTCTTTATTGAAAATATTCTTCATATAGCTCAAAACACAATTTGTTGAGTTCAAATAGATATATGTATTTATTTGCATCTATTTTCATTCATTTGACGTGACTTGACTATAGGTAGGCAGGTCAGAATAGAGTACAGAAACATACGTATGTATGTATGTATAATCGTGCAAACACATTTGCAAGAGAAAACTTAATATTTCCTCAATTTAATGTGACCTACTCGTGATTTGTCGTCGCATAGTTTCATCAAACAGACAAACAGATATACAGTCAGAAAGATAGACAAACTAGAAAAAATACATATGAAATGCATATAGGTGCATATCCTTTCCTTATACACAAGTCTAGACACACTCGTTTTCTTTTTTTCCGTCAGGCAATATTATATCTTGCTTCAATGATGAATTTTATGTCCATCACGCAGACAAGATATATAAATCTCTATAAGGACACCAACCTCATCTTAGGCGTCACCTCTCTAGGACATAGAACACCTCTCACACGTGTCAAAGATGAAAGTATAAGAAAAATACTACATATAATGATCCTTAAAGAAACAAAAAGATGAATATAGTGACGAACTACACTAGGTTCGTACAATTCTAATGCCTCATCCATCCTAGAAAAGTTGTGATGCGTTTTATTTGTTATATACTATAGATACCACATTTTATGTGTGGATGTCCTTAAATGGACTCTATCTTGCTTCTTTTCAAAAATATAAACAAAATACCCCGCATCATTCCATGACTATAGTCCTCCTTATAGACACCACGCACACAAACATACTTAACATTTTCTTTTATTCAATAATTTATGCATCTAGATACCAATGCTAACTTGCTGCACGAGTTTGAGTTTATAAACTCCGAGTATATGTCCTTTTTTATAAGACACAAATTGATGACTTGTCTCAGAGACAGAGGTGTGACACAGAATTATTTTCACAAGGATAAGAACGTACCTATAGTTGTTTATTTTGTATTTATATTTGGTCTCAATCAATGTCTACAGCCAATAATTGCTATCACATCATTTGTTGTGTTTCGAAATTGCTATTGTTGCATATTGGATATATTTTTATTTTTATTTTGTACATAAATATGTATATTTTCTTACCTAAAACTTCGATCTGATATATCCTGCAATTCATTGTCAATCAGTTTGAGCGTTTTCAAGCGAAGTCCTTGGAATGTCTCATCGTCGACACTTTGCAAATGAGTGTGTGACATTTCAATGTAGCGCACTGAACTGTGTACAAATTCTGAAAAGAATAATAAACAACAAAATATGTATAAAGTAAGTGGTACTGAGTTGAGCTATTGATTGAATAAAATAAACAACAACAAATTTTGTATAGATTTTTTGAATAAATTATTGTATATTTGAAGGAACCGCTTGTTAAAATGTATAAAGGATTTTCAAAATCAACCTTATTCAAAAGTAAATTATTCATTTATATTTTCGAGCGAGAGTTGACTGTTTTAATTCAATTTTATACTGAGCGTATGTTAAGCTCAGTTTTTATAAAAAGATGTTTTAGAATCCTTCCGATCAATCAATGGAATACCGATTTTGATTTGTACTGTATTCAGACCATTTTCCTATCACCACAACCTTTGGGCTCATTGCCAGAAGAGCGCTAGAAATAAGGGTTATGAATACATTGCCTAAACTGAAATGTAAATCGAAAAACAAGTCAGAATATCAATCAAGGTTATAAAATATACTGCATGTTCCTGTACATACATTTTGATCTACTTATGTTGGATATGATAACCATAAGCCTCTTGTTTAATTTGGACTGCCAATAACGACGCTTGACAGAACTTAATTGCACATGGTATGATTTTGACTTCAGAAATCACAGAGAATTATCTTCTAGTTGGTTAAATTATTTATATCATCAAATGGTGACCATTTCAGGAATCACAGGAATCAGTACTTAAGGGCTAATAGAACTTACAAGGCAGAATGTACGCAAAAAAAAAAACAAAGTTCTTCGAAGCTCAATCGAGACGATTAACTATATCTAGAAGCTTAAAGGAATTCTGGAACTTGGCAAAAAAGCAAATGGGGGTTTTCAATGCACTCTAAATTGAGTAAAAATCTTCTGGCAGCCAACTTTGAGAAATTGTTTAATCCAGCCAAAGAGAAAACTATCGTATAATATGCGACTTCATCTTTTTCCAATGAAATTCTTTATTCTTCTTTAACCAAAAAGTCTCAGAAGTAATGAAAAATAAAGAGAGAAAAGCAGCAACATCGAATGGGATATCAGCTAAATTTTATAATTATGATACAGCTTAACTAATAAATAAGTTGACACTAATATATGACAATGACCTGAAAACAGGGGTCATACCAAAAGAATTTAAGAAATCAATTATTTTTCTGATTCACAAGCAAGGACATTTTAACGGCTCGTCCAATTATAGAGGATTAGAGGCATTTCCTTTTAAAAGTGTACATACAAAATATTTACGCTAATATTGCAAAAGTGCTCCAATAGATGGATCGACGACAGCAACATTTAAAGGAGTTTCAGGCAGGATACAGGAGTAGATATTCTAGGATTGACCACATTTTTACTCTCAAAAGTACTGAAGAAACATTCCTTCATTCCTTCGTGTGCGTAGTGCACATGACTTCTAAGACTGAGCAAATCTGATATGCGTGGGTTCGAATCCTATGGTGTGCATAAAAAGTTTTTTAAATAAAATTGGATTAAAGCTCAGCACCACAAAAAGGAGACTGATGAGTGCAAAAGCGGCAAAGCACGAAATAGCTATATCTCCAGCCAAAAACAATGAGTGGTAGCACCTTTAAAATGTTGTTGTTGTTCAAACATTCAATAAAAATTGACAGAATAAAGAATGGTCAAGTCTAACAAGCTGACATTCTAGTACGAATAGTACAATAAAAATAACCATAAAGAAAAGAAGTTTGTATAACTTTTACGTTGATTTGAGATTTGCATTCGATATGATTGATAGAAAAGCGAAAAGCTCTATAGTTACGGGATGTCGTGGAAGTTTGAAAGGGTTATAAAGAATCTTTACGGGAACACAATGGCTAAGATATGGAATAGTGATGCACTGTCAGAATTTAAAAAACGATCGGAAGTTAGACAAGGTTGCACATTAAGCCCAAGCATATTTCCTTTGTCTTTTGATGATCTTGTAGACCACTTGTTGTACAGAGTTGAATACGCAGCCGGGAAGATAATTAAAATATTGATGTTAGACGATGAAATTGTTGCTTATGACAAATCGCCTATTTCAAATACTGTCAACATTGGAGTTTAATTGTTAACTTGGATGTATCCAAGATTATAATTTTTAAAGGGTGAACAGGGTGCAACTGCTTACTTAATTACTTAAGGGGACGCTACAGTCCCCTAGTTTGTGTGAACTAGGGCCTCACCCAACAAACTTCTCCATCTAGCTCGGTCCCTAACTAGATGTATCCAGTATCACGCTACAAGTTGGGTGAGGTCACTTTTCCACTTGTGCACGTCATTTGATCAGCGGTCTTCCTCTACTGTGCTGTCCTGTGGGTGTGGATTAGAAGACTTTCCGGGCTGGCGTTAATAGCAGAGCCTTGGTAGACGAAGTCCTTGAAAGCCTCAAAGTTACGCCTGTCGATGGTGACCGAGACGTCGGTGTTGTCAGTCCTTCCTTTGCCGCCTCTGCGTCAATACTCACAAAAGCTCCATTGACACCACGCTGAGTTCTTCCGATTATGTCAATGTCATCAGCGTATGCTAGTAATTGGACAGACTGTTAAGTTGTTTCCAAATTTTATGGAGCAGCGTGAATTCTCCATTGTTATCCTGCACAGGCGGACAAATTTGGCAGGGATGCCAAAACTAGACATGGCTCTATACAGCTTGTCCCTGTAGATACTGTCATATGCGGCCTTGAAATCGATGAAAAGATGGTGGGTGTGGATTTGATGTTCTTGGATTTTTTCCAGGATCTGCGTAATTTGAATACTTGATCGACTGTGGACTTTCCTGGTCTAAAACCACACTGATAAGGACCTATCAGGTTGTTGACGATGGGCTTTAGATGTTCACATATTACGACAGAGAAGATTTTGTAAGCGATGTTAAGTAGACTGATGCCTCTGACAAATCGCCTATTTAAAACATTGTTAACCTTGGACCTTAATTGTAAACTTGGATGTATCCAAGATTATAATTTTAAAAGGGGGAACAGGGTGCAACTGTACAAACGAAAAATGGCATTACAAAGGTCAGAACATCGATGTTGTTACAGAATTTAAATATCCAGGAGTTACTTTAACACAAAATGTAATTATGGAAATACATTTGAAAGAGAAGACGAAAAGCTCAATTAGCGCATAATAAAAGTATAGCTCATAGCAGAGAGTTCAAAATATTTTAGCAATACTTTTTTACGCTGCACAGACTTCTTATTCGGAGCAGTATGACACGGTTAACACCTAAATATGTCATCATGATGAAAACAAAATTATCACCTCTGTTCATAAGAGAACCTTATAAAAGCATGTACTCGACATAACGAAAGTTTTAAAAATTAATGATAACCGACTTCCAAAGATAGTAGCTCTCAGAGTTATCAGAACTAAAACAAGCTGGAGTACTGAATGGCTGGATCTGCCAATAGAATCTGGGATAAAACTGAACTTGAACAATACAACTAATAAAGAGTTAGAAACTTCGCTTCACCAGCTCATTTCTGCAGCAAACTTTAAGCAGCGAGAGAAATACTTAAAAGATGCAAGACTTGCTATGTCAATTACTCAGAGGTATTGCCTCTTGCGAGGCATCCCTGGCGTGATTTATACACAGGAATGGTTGAGAGTTGTAGGTCACTAGGTTCTCTAAGGATAGAAAACAACCTGTGTGACATAAAAGAACTTTCAAGAATAGGCATAAAGTCTGTACCTTAAAGGCAGAATAAAGTTTTTGGTTTCAAAAATCTAATTACAGTTTTCTTTGGAATGAACTTCTATATTTTTAGTCAAAATTTGAAATCACTCAAGTTGCTTTAAATTCTATCTGACAAACAAATGAGTAACACAAAATTTAAGGACTTGAATTTTTTCCATTCGATAAAGAAAAGGGAACCATTGAAGGTACCACACTAAACCCAAATTATGACTTTCTTAAATATTACATAGGAAGTGCACTGCATATTGCGTCAAAACCCTTAGCCCAAAATCCGAACAATAAACTATTCCCCCAAATAGCACTCCATTTCTATACGAGCCTTAAGATTCAGCTATCAACGTTTTCATTCTTTTTAGGGTTTGCTACATTTAAATACACAAAAACGTTAAAGAATTCAGATCTTGCCTAAATTTTAGGACACCTTTTAAAAAATTTTAAGAATATAATAGGCACAATGAATTTTAGTAAAAGGATAATAATCCTTCTATATAGGTACGTTTCCAACACATTTTCATTCATTCTTTCTTAAAACAAAAATATTTGTGCTCCATCTTTTCTTTTGTTGAAAAATATTTATTAATGAAAAACCTCTGAAAATATTTCAAAAATTTCATAGGTATATTTTGGTTAGATACAGGTATTCTTTTAAGTAGCTTTTGTTCTGCTCTCTTATTCTGTCCTATCCATCAAAAAGTTCACTTACCTAGAATCCTTTATATCTCTTATACTAGTATAGGTGTATCTATATGTAGGTACGTGTCGTCTAGACAACGGAGATTCACTTGTCACCAAAAACATTGTTATTTATATCTCTCTTTTCTCCAGCTAAATCTGTTCATATCCATCCTCTTTCTCGTACAAATTCATCTACTGAATTTCTATTATCCTTTTATATTCATTCTACAGATTGAACATAGACAAAACAAAAAAAGGAAACAAAAAATATTTTAGCCAACTAAGCTAAGGTAAGAGTACCTACATACATATATACCTACCAAAAGTCACTCTCGATCTCGTCCTTCTCGTTTCCTATAAAACTAAAAATTTATCTCTCTTCTTCAGGATACGCGTGTACCTATATAGACACATACACATTTATGTATATAAAACAATTTATGTATATATGTATGAGAATATCCTCAATAAAGGTTTTTAGCACGAGGCATCAAATTGAAAACAAAACCAAACGATTTTTCCCATCACAAAAGCGACAGGATACCCCAAATCTCTGGTACATGCCCCACATCCAATTTGCTCGTTTTAAGAGAGTGAGTGCTTCACATTCACGTCAACTAGGACCTGCTATCTAGTATCTACCCTGTGACTATATACCTATTGCTGGACTGATGTGATGGTTGCCTCACGCTGGGAATTTGTGTGTTTTTTGTCCCTTCTCTATGAAAAAGGCTTTTAAGCCATTTCTACCCTTTTGAGGTTGATGTGATTCTGATGAGGAGAAGAGGAGGAGGGCGCCATAGGTAGACAGATGTAGATAGAGCTTTGGATAAATTCTGTTTCTGTATATCACGTTGATATGGGGATTCTGTGTTATTTGACCAAAAACTGTGCAATAGGTTAGGACCTCTCTTCCTGATGGCTTCGTTCCTTTTTGGCAGCACAAATAACAAGCCTTGCCTGAGCTGTTCTGGCCTGACCTGGTCTATAGGTACACTATAGCAATACAAACGTTTTGTATGCGATGATGTTGCAATTGGAATTGAACATTCTCAAGCTAGTGGCGCTGCTGGCGATGATGGTGGTGGAGCAGTAGATAGGTGGATCTGGATAGATATTTCAGAAGTCTGTTGGTTAATTTGACATTAACGTTTGGATTTTATGCTTTTGCTGGTAGTCCATGAAACTGGTGCGATACCTACTCGTTGTGTCTCCATAGTGAAATTAGTTTTTCGTCCACACATAAATATAGTCAACACACCGAGGGAGCTTCTATAGCCTAGTCAGAGCCGCAGTGATAGCAGTTACGGAGAGTGGAAGAGGTAAGGCAATATTATGCAACTTATGGAGCTCTATATATCTCTCAAGCTTTTGGTGAAATTTTAGCCTAATTGAAAATGGATGGGGTCGTCGAGATATAGGAGGAGACAACATCACGAGGTGAATCAAATTCTTGTCCTCTGTTGCTGCTGCTTCTACTGCTGCTGTTCCTCTTAAGTTGGCAGCTAAATGGATACGCTGTACCGTACATATAGCTAGGACTTGGAAAGCGTTTTATATCATTTTTTGTGTACTTAAGTTAATTGGTTTAATTGGAACTTTTCCATCTCCTACTTAAAGAGTCAGAGTAGCAGAGAAATGTGGGTTGGTAGAGAGAAAGAGAGCGAGAGAGAGGGGGATCAACCCTTTCTCTACATTATGGGTTAATTTGATGCAAAATTCAAATTCCCGAAACACAATATCAAGATGAGGCTAAATCTCTTGCAACACACATAAATTCCACTCTTATATAACAAGCAAAGGAATTTCTTCCCCCTCTTCTCTTCGTCGGTTGGTCGGTGTCATCGTATAGTTGGATCGTTCCACAGGATTTTCAATCTCATTCCGAGAAAAACCAGTAGAGAGGAACATCACATCACCATTCTCGACGAAAAGGATGCTAATGTCGCTAAAGAATTTAGATACCCGCATACCTCCATTTCCTTCCATCATCATCATCCCCGTATTCACACTAACTACCAACCAAAACCAACATAGGTTCAAGCTAGGCTCTGTACTTATGTTTATAGGAGGATGCGGTGTCAGAAGAAGGATGTGATGTGGCATGGCATTTATATTGTTGGCTCTTTTTGGGCTAAAAGTGAAATTTCATGTTGGCCATCACACGGACAACGACGAGGACGACGACGAAGCGCTGAGCAGAGATACGAGGCAGATTGGAAGAATGGAATGATGCTGTGTTGCTGTGTGACGTTGCACGTTTGTCACCGAATATAAAGCTAATTAGGCTGTGATCCTTCTCGGGGATTTTGAGAGGATATTTTTATTTTATTTTTTACCTCTTTCTATCCCTCTTTTAAGTTGGTTCTTTCTTTTTTTGATTGTTATTCCGAGAATATATAGAAACGTCCTACTACACGACGACAACGACAACTCAGGACAATTTAAGTGATGCCCAGTGTTTGTTGTTAATTCTGTCTGTCAGGATATTAACACTGAGCCGAAAAGGATTTGGTATTTTTTTAGAAAATCATTCTAATCAAAGAGATATAGATGTAATGTAGCCTAATTTTTAAGGATGGTTTTGTGGGATGAAATTTATTTAAAAAAAAGTTAAAAATTGTTTCAACAATTTTTGAAGTGTTTTGAATTGCAAAGGAGGGATGTTATGTAAAATGACAGGCATTTTGTATAAATTATACTCTTGGGCTTTGAAGTATTTATGTACATATTTAAAGAGCGATGCTATTATATTTTTATTGAGTTTAAAAGCGAAAACCTAACAAATAACAGCTCAGAAGTGGTTTAAATGGGATTTAAAGTTTACAAATCTTTTTGAACTTAAGTCGTTTGAATTCTATCTTCAAATCTCAGCAGTGATGTTCTCTCTAATATAATATGCTCATAGTTTTGTATATAGAGTAAGTGCGGCAAATGTGGCCTACGTGGTTAATATGGCCTACAGCGGTATTTCCCAAACCGGAAGCCGGAGCGAAAAAAAAAATGTTGCATTACGAACACGTTCAAACCGGTTTAGCCTCAGTCTTTCGTGCTTAATGTGGCGCGACGGTTTTGAAAGATATACGGGCACTTTGTTTTTTATTACTTTGGTTGTAATTTTTTGGTAAGTTTTCTTAAGTGTTTTAACATTCAATTTTGATTTAAATTGGTCACTTCTTTTTTCAATTAAATTGTGTTTAATATTTTGTTAACATGTTTGGTATCATGATTAAAAAAAAAGTTGATAAAGTTTATATACAATGGCCCACTCTGGGCCATATTTAACAACAGGTAGGCCATATTTGCCGCAATTTTTTTTAATATGATTTATGAAGTTCCTTTACGTTTTTGTTTTTAACTTTTTGTTATGTTTATTTTTTTAGTTAAAGTTTTTAAAAGCTGAATTAAAAATGTTTTGTTAGACTGTTTAAAAAAAAAATAAATGAATTAGACTTAAATTTATGGTTTTATTTAAAAAAATGTTAAGGGTGGGCCATATTTGCCGCACTTACTCTACTCGTATTGTACACTCCCTCAAGAGGTATTAATGATGCAATGACTAAGACACCGATGAGCATTGGTTTTGAATGTGTTCATCGTTGCAATGAGTAGGAAATTTTGAGATTAGGAAAGCATTCCACATTCGTGTTGTGCGGCTTAAAAATATTATTTGTACTTGACAATACGTTCCAAATTGGGCTTAGCGGAGCTCTGATAAGCATTCCTAAAAATATTGGTATTAAGGTATAAATATTTAAGGGCCGCATTCCAATTTTCTTTTAAAAAAAAAGTGAAAGGTTGCATAAATAGTGGAAGGTTCCCTTAGGTAGACAACAACGGTCATAAGTTTTTCGTTTAAGAGAAGAATAAATTAAATTCCTGGGTGAATGGTAATACTCGTGCTTCTAGGAATGCTCATCAGTATATCCTCGAGCCCAACTTCGGCCGTACTGTCAAATACAGAGATTCGTTCTTTACCCGTACTACGCGAATGTGGAATGCCTTACCACACTCTGTCTTTCCTAGTCATTGCAATATTCAGGGATTCAAAACCAATGTGCACCGACATCTCCTTTTAAACCCTCTCTCCTCTTCCTAGTGCTCACACTGTGAATCTGCATAATAAGGGTAGTAATATCCCCTTGAGTGTGTGCTTATTATAAAAAAATATAATAATTATACCTTTATTATACTATCAGTCTTTATTTTTTAGCTCAGGCTTTCTTTTTGTTGGAATAAAATGATTGAGCTAATAGAGTTAAAATGTTCATTCTAAAAGCTTTTAATTCAAATTATGTTCAGAGCGTACTCGACCCACCCAAGCTCTTTTCTGTGTTCAGCCCAAAACTGCTGCCAAAATCGACGATTCTTTGAACTTTTCCTTATTAACGATACTTTGGCAATTTTCTTTGTAAAATTAAATCTTTATCTTTGGAAGAAAACAGGAAAGGTTTTTTAAAGAATGAGGCGATACAAATAAATAAATAAAGTTGACTATTGTCTAACACCAATAAATGGAGAGGACCCTACCTTTTTAATGCCGAATCTAGACAACTAATTTGAGAAAAACATATTTATGGCAAGAATTACCCTTGAACGATTTGTCAATTCCTCTCAAAAGGCAGTATCTTTGAAAAACTTTGAACTAGCACAGGGAAGAAATAAATACAGACTTTCGACATGACAGTCCTACGCAATAACCATCATGCCATCTGTACTACGATATAATATGTGATGATGGTGTAGCTTTCGGTTTTAAAACCTAGTTAATAAGCCACATATCAATTGTTGGCTTCTGAAGAATTCATTAATATCGTGAGCTTTCTCCAAAATCATTTTCGAGTTTATGACGCAAAGCAAATAAACGATCGACTGATAATAACATAATAATTTGATTGTGATTTTTGGTTCAAAAGACCAAACTCAAACCTCATAATTGCTCTCTGGAGGTATGATCAACATAATGAT
Source organism: Eupeodes luniger (assembly GCA_951509635.1). NCBI lineage: Eukaryota > Metazoa > Arthropoda > Insecta > Diptera > Syrphidae > Eupeodes > Eupeodes luniger. Next base: position 108,374,307 of record OX608073.1, read on the forward strand.
ACGTATCTTCACTTGTTTTTATTTTATTTTTAGTGATGTATATTTCATACTAGTTGTTAAAAGAAAATCAAAACCAAAAGCAACGCTTTCTATTTTTAAAATGATGAAGCACAGCTTTTCTAGGATCACCCGTTAGTTTTAGAGTTTCCACTTGCGCGTTATTAATTTTTATAGCGAAACTAACATTTATGAGTAATTGAAGCCCTTTTGAATTGGAATTATTGGGATTCGAGGAATAATAACATTGTCACCCTTTCTAACACTGCCGGTTAAAATATTCGCACTAATAATGTTACGATCAAGTTGTGTAACACGAAGTCTTTTACTGTTACTTAATCGAGTAGCATCTAAGTTTTGCAGAAGCATTACTGAAGCGTCTTATTTCAATGAGAGATTATATCAAGGCATATCGGACAGTTCAAGTGAGTTAAGAAAATTTACTGGGTATGAAGTGCTATGTTCTGAGTCCATAATGTCAAATTTCCTGCTACTTCATGCAATATGTTTGATATGTTTTTCAAAACAGCATCGTTTTTTATTTGACAGAAAAATTGATGTTTATGTATCATATTTTTTAAATCAGGGTAAGCACTTGCAATAAACAAATAAACAAGAATGTATTAAATAACAAAAATCTTCCTTTAGTGTCGCGTAACCCTTGGCAATGGTTTTTAACCACCCATTTGTGTTGATGTCAGCACCTAAGCATATGCTACTAACTAGTGTTCTAAAAAGAATATATTGAATATCTAGTTATAAGTGTTACCGGTGAATCTGATCAATTGAGCTATGAATGAGGTATTTTACCGTCGTAAAAAGTATCTTAAAACACTTTATAGCTTTGTAAATACCTCCACACAAAAAATCATGTCATAATAAAGCTCCGTTGCTTCGTGAAGGACTGACAAACAAACAAGCAAACAAACAAACATGCCAAAAATGTAATCAAAAGCTTTTAATAAAGCTTTTTATTCAGGCTTTAAAGCTTGGCTTATATTTTGAAATTCGAAGAATATCTAAAATTATAACATTACCCTTATTTTTACTAGGTTAAAATCCATAAAAACGAAAAACCATATATTTTTAATCGTACCCAAAAAAAGTCAATTAAAAGTATCAGCTATCAGCATGTCGTTATGACATAGATAGGATGAACTTAACTTCTTTCTCTCATGAATTTCTTGATCTTTTGTTTTCGTCTATTTCAATTTTCAAATCATTAATAAAAGAGCTTTTTGTTCTTGATTCTCTTAGAAATGCACTTAAAAATGTTAAGAGATATGAGTATCTACTAAATTTTGAAAGTTATTTTAACTCTAACTTTTGTTTTTTAACAAACTTCTATGACTTTTGTTGTTATTTTATGTCTTGCAAGCAGTTTTTGCAATTTTTATTTAAAAAAATATCTTTTTAAATGAGTCTGCAAAGAACAATCAAAGAAAGAAAGTAGAAATCTAATGAATACTATATCTAAAAGTTGAATGCATCGACTCACTGAATGCTTACAAAACCTCTTAACCAACTAAAAAAAAAAGAGAAAAACTTGGGTAGGTACTCTATTATCCACTCAATCTCATTCAAAGTAAATATTTGAACTACAAATTGATTTTTTTCTTCACCATCTTACTCTGTTTCTGATGCAATGACTCTGCAACATAGTAAAAGAACACAATGACGTGTCAGCAGAAAAGGCTAGAGTAGTTATATAGGATCTATCTATCTATCCACCTACCTATAAGAAAAGTGCCAAACTATCACATTGTCATTTCTTTGTGTCACAATTATTATCCTGATGCTTGCTCACAAAACAAACACAAAAAAAAAATGAAACACTAAAAACCAAGTATGTACATTAATACATACACACATATATAAAACATACACATTACAGTAAAAATAACAACAACAAAAAATAAACCTTAAGTATAGGTACACAAGGACAACAAAAAGTAGTTGTCTGATGCTAAGCTCTATAACATCAGAGGATCCCAAACAGACTTTTCACAGAGGAGAAAAACGACAAAAGTCAAACTCTTTTCTTACAGACTTTAAAATGCGAACAAAAAAGTCTTCCTCTCGACCTTAATGCGAGAAAAATCCTTTATAGGTACCAATATATTATATCTAGAATAAGGACAATTTTATTCCTACCAAGGATTCGCGCAAATTAAAAGGACACAATTGTCACACAAAGTGGATATTACTAACTTAGTTGGTAGAACATACTGTAGATGTATAGATAAACATTATGTAATTTTGTGTATATAAAACGCATCATTCTTTATCACGCACAGCACAGGCACAGGCACACGCAACCAAGCGATGTACATCAAATCTAAAGATACGTTTTGTTGCACAAACACGATTAATTAACTCGAGAGCAATTAAAAGGACATATATTTTCATTTACTTATATGTGCACTGTGCAGTGCATCTCTAACCTTACATATTTACAGAAGAATTTGCATAAAGAAAGAAAGAAGAGGTGAAGGAAAATTAAAAAAAAAAACTTGGCTACCTCAGATCTTATCAAAAGATGTACACACACGATATCCCTGAGAACGAAGGTATAGTATACCTTCCCACTTCTGATGTGTGAATGTGTAAGACCATCTCACCACCGACCAACCAACCAAACGACCATTGCCGTTGATGTAAACCAATGTCAAGTCCTAAGCATCTTCACCTATTTCGTTTTTATTTTTTTTTTTTTTGTAATTTAGTCCCTCTTTCTGTTTGTCGTTTTCGTTTTTCTAGCCATGCCTATGCATAAAATTGCACCGCAAAGGATATATACAAGCTTAGCCAGCATGCAAATTACTGTTAGCAAAGTTAACCAACATCGATTTTAATAGGAAAGAGTATGCGAGATGGTATGCGTCTGTAAGGTAAAATATATGAATGTAGTGTCTAGATTTTGTATTATTCAAAATAAAAAGGGTGTTTCAAGGAGACCTTTAAAAATAAGAAAATAATAAGGTATTAATTATTCAAGGAAATCACATAAATAATTATGAGCAAGCTCCTGTCGAACAATCGATTTCGGTTGATTTAAAATCAATTAAAAGTATCAACATTAAATTAAAAATTAATGCTAAATGAAACATAGTTTAGAAGTTAATTTTGAGGTAAAACTTCCTCAGACACGCTCGATTTGGGGAGTAAGCTGGTGAATGCGTTACGAAAAGTGTAAAATAGCTAAAGAGTGATATAGATTAGCCAACATAGAGGAGAGTAAGTTACGTTTTTGTGTTACTGCAGGAGCTACAATGAGAATTGCTAGCGCACATTTTCTTTTTCTTTTCCTCTCACCCCCATTAAATGTCTTAGTTGCATAGTTTCTTCGTAAACTTTCTTCAAGATAAATTAGAACTACAAGTGAATAATAACAGAAATGAGGCTATTAAAGGACATGAAAATCAATGCAGTATTCTCCAGATTTACATATTTAAAATTTCCATTCTAAAATATGTGTCACTTATTTTTCATAGTTTTGGTCTTACAATCAACCACAGTCATAGCCGATTTATCCGATTATACAAATAAAAAATCTATTCAAACATTCTAATTCATTAAAAAAGACCAGTATACGAGTACCTACACTATACAGTGGTGACCAAAATAATAAGAGTGAATCAATACATTTTCGTAATAACCTTTCAATTTTTGTTTTTTAAATGTTATACATTATTTTCGAATTTGCTGTTAAAATTTTCCAAAGTGACTGCAAAATATCCAAAAGTAATTATCAAAGCATAGTGTCAAGGGGGGTAATTGTAAACAGGGGTAATTGTAAACACACTTAATTTTCTCAAAACCGTTTATAATTTGAAGCATGCCATGAAATTATTTGAAAAGACATTATATTTAAATCATATTGACGCGTGGAAGGCGTTACCCCTTTCCACAATGGTAGGACGACTGGTACCGTTTTCATTTACCCCATTTTTCTCGTTTACTTAAAAAACCAGGGGGGGGGGGTAAATGTAAACATCAAATTTTATGAAAACTAATTAACAAACGCCATTAAGATTACTACTCTTTGATAGATAATACAATCCAAACTTAAGTAGCATAAACAAAAATGTTCGACATTGCATAGTTAAGCTGTTACAAACATTACAAGTGAACAAAAATAAAAAAATGCAAAATCGTTTACAATTACCCCCTTTGACCCTAGTTATTTTTATTCATAAAACTCCTTTTTTAGCGGACAAAATAATAAGAGTGCACTGAAAGTTTTGAATATTAATTCTGGGAAATGATTGTTGGGTTTTCTTTTTTAAAATATAATTAACAAAGATAAATTTTGAAACTTAACATATGGGACGCACAAAACATTGTTCTGAAGAAGAACGCCGCGCCGCTTGATTTTGCAACTAAGAGATAAAGATAACACTAATTATTGCAAATGCAATTCATCGTTCTTTGTGTGTTGTGAATCGAGTATTAAAGAACCGATATAAAACACAAAAGCCAGCGGAAACAAGAGGACTTTCAAAGAAAACTTCACCTACCCTTGACAGAAAAATAGTTAGAGAAGCTCTTAAGGATCCATTTGCAACATCCGCCTTGATAAAAACATCAATCAATTTGTCATCGTATTTAAACGGAAGAATTGCTAGGAAAGTTCCATTGATCAGTAAAAGAAACATAAAGCAGCGTATGGAATTTGGAAACTTTAACCAAGCATCAGGGAGACCAAGAAACTGGAAAAATATTTTGTACAGCAACGAAATCAACATAAATTTGTTTGGATCTGATGGTCGGATTTATGTTAGAAGGAACAAGACTAAGGGACTAGAAACACCATAGGGACTATAAAGCATGGTGGCGGTGTTTTTCTTACAATGTAATAGGCCCTATCTTTTGGATCAAAAATATTTTGACTAAAGAAACGTACTACTAAATATTTAAAAACGTTATGCTTTCGCTTGCAGAAGATATTCCTGCCATTAGTGTGGTCAATATTTCAGCAGAATAATGACCCCAAACACAATGCTAAAGTCGTGATAAGGGGGTTTGAATAAAAGAATGAAGCATTTTCAAAGATAATTTTTGAAATTTAACTTTAAATAGGTGTACATTTTTGGTATTGAATACAAAATGTTTGTTTTTTTTTGTATTTTTGAGCTTCTGCCTTTAACTTTTTTAACTTTAGCATTCCTTTCTATTTACTAAATCAGACAGAAATTGTTTAAGCTTCTATTTTCAAACGATGTTTTCGAGAGTAGATTGTTTTTTTCATACATCCGTTGTTTTATAATGGAGATATTTCGGACTTTAATTCTTGGGCGCGCTTACTTAGGATTTGTATGGTTTTTAAAAATTAAAACTTTTTCAAAAATTGGATGTTGTTGAATCCGCTAAAAAAAATAACAGTACAAAGGTTATTATTTTTTTGTTTGTATATTGCACGCGTCAAGGGGATATGAACGCCCTTATAATGATTATACACAGTGCGAGTAATTAGGAAGGGAGGATAGGATTTAAAAGGAGATATCGATGTACATTGGTTTTGAATGCCTGCACATTGTAATGAGTGAGAAATATTGAGTCTGGTAAAGCATTCCACATTCGTGTAGTACGACTAAAAAAGAAACTCTGTACCTTACAGTACGACCGAAATTCGGCTCAAGGGTTAACTGACATTCCCAAAAGAACGAGTACTACGGTTGAATTGTTTGAGGGGAGGAAGCTATTTCATTAGAGCACTGTTTATGAAAGTAGCGATAAAATAATGAGAGACATGAAACCTTACGACGACGACGGTGCTCGAGAGATGCAAAAGTTTCAGTTAGTCAACGGTCATCTATCATTTTTAGGGCTCTCTTTTGAATTCTGTCCAAGAGACTTAAGTGCGTTATAGGAGCACCCGCCGAAATATGGGAATTGTACTCAAGTTTTGGACGAATATATATTTATAAATTATAGCCAGATTAGAAGGGGTAAAAACTTGTTGCATCGTCGGAGAAAACCTAAACACCTAGTAGCATTTTTGGCGATGTCAAATATGTGATCACTCCACAACAAGGGGTTTGTAATGCATATACCTAGGACTGAAAGCTGTCCAGTATCCTCGATGCAAGTACCACTCATGGATAGTGGCATTAGGGGAGGGTTGCGCTTTCATTTTTAAAAATTTGGAAGATTTTCTTGAAAACTGACCACTCTATGACAGTTTTAACTACTTTTCCGTAATACTTGAAAAGTCTTAATTTTTAACTTAAAATTCCGATCAAAATTAAATAAATTGAAATTTTGTTTTTTTTTTTTACATTTTTATTTCCTACAAATTGCGCAAAAAAAGCACTACGGATTTTTAAATGTTATACTTTCTGTTCTTCCCAAAATAATATTATTTAATTGTCTGGTCTAGTTTCCATTTTGAAAGTGTCAATTGTAAGACAGAAACCATTTATCAATTAACCTGTCAGAAACACTTTTATTTATTTTGAAATTTTATTCTATGAATAAATACAAAATAAAATACTTAATTTAAAAAACTAAATTAAATTCTTCAAATGCACAGTAAACTAATTTAACTCAAATTTCTTTTTTAGTCTTAAAGCTTTTAACTACTTATAAGAAGTTATTGTAATTTTAATGAAAGGTTCTTATATAGATGTCTGGTCTGTGTGTGGGTGCAATAGTACAATCATACGTTCGTACGTTTGTACATCCATACGCTCGGTATCCCTTTTGTCCGTCGGCCACATCTAAAGAACCAACAAATTTATCGATTTAAAATGAATTTTGTTTTACGGATAATAACATACAAAGATGTAGAAAGCAGTTTAAAAAAAAATTTAATTTGTATTTTTTTTACTATATCAACTAGCGGCCCGTCCCGGTTTCGCATGGGTAGACATAGGTACAGATATTTAAGTTATAAGCATGTTAATTAAAACGACCACGAATCACTAAATTAGAAAATATTTTTTGTCCTATCATTAATACTCTTCGCAGCGTATGCGATGAAAGACATTTTTTGGCTAATTTTTTTACACCTTCGGTTGGTTTTAATAGGAATTTAAAAGATTTTTGTAGTAATCTAGTACTAAATATAGCCTCTGTTACTCAGTGATAATGTAGCTTTCTAATGAAAAAAAATTATTAAAATCGGTCCAGTACTTTTTGAGTTTATTCGTTACATACAAAAATACAAATCTTTCCTCTTTATAATATTAGTATAGATAATAATAATATAATTGAAAAGAAATATTCAGAATTATATAGAGCACATGAAATTAAATGAGAAATAATCCAGAAAAAGCGATGTTACGTTATAGATCGATCAAAATATCACATTGTACCACGTGTTGTTGAAAAAGAAATTTCGAATTCCAACGTGGCGCCATCTATGAGAAGTTCACGATAGATGGTCCGACAGTTTTCTGTAAAAAATCTGATTTAAGGCGCCATCTGTTTGAGACTTATGAAACTTACGATTAATAACAAACATCAACATTGACAATCAGTTTATTGTTAATTATAAATTATTAAGACCATTAATCGAAATATAAACTATCCTATATCTCAAGTTAGACCTTATTACACCTTAAATGCCAACTTTTATCGAAATCGGTTGACTTGGTTAAGAGTTCACTGGGAACATACATATGACACTGGATTTGTATATATTAAGATTTAAAATAAAAGGCTCGACAAGGTCGCACGAACTTGCTCTTGAATCTAAAGACTCAGTCTAAAAATAGTATAGTTATGCTTTAACATTTTATAATTTATCTACAAAATCTCAAAAATTTAATTGCCATTTAATTAATCAAAAAAAAAACTTGATTTATTACATTTTTCGTTTCGAAAATTGCTAGATTAGGTCTTTTTTTAAATTTAATTTGTATGTATAAAATTTTTCAATTTCAGTTTTAAAATATTCTTAATATACAATTATTAAGATCATTTTGTAAAAAATGATGACCCTTTTTCGATAAATCGAATTTTGAAAACAATGCTCAACATTTTTTTTAAATCCAAAAAATAAACAGCGACATTTTTTATCTTAAATTATTATTATGACATTATTAAGAGCTTGTGCAGTAAATTATTGAAATCGGTTCATTAGTTCTTGAAAAATCTTAAATACTAAATTAAGGTTCTATGAGGGGTAACCTTCTAGACCAATACAAAAAAGCCAAGTTAAAGAAAAAAATTAGAGAAAATTTTATAAAAATCTATCTGTTAACTTTTGAGAAAATTAGAGTTTTCAATTTTTGACCAAAAGGTTTATATGGGGACTACTGTTATTTTTAGTCTTACAAAAAAAGTAAAAACACCTTACACGAATCTGCTTAAAACCTTAACTTCTAAGTTTGAAGTCAATCGATCAGGACAGACAGTAAAACCGACGGACGGAATCTGGGAACCCACTTTTTTCGGCTACTCCACCATCGTAATGTCATGTTAGATTAAAACCTCGAGTTAAAAATTTTTACGAATGCAATATTTGAGTATAGAGAAAGTATGTCGATAGTGAGATAGTGAAAAATTGAATATTCCATTAAATCTTATTTATTTGCAATTTCTTTCAATTCCATTTAAGGTAGTTTTAATTTGAAAAAAAGAACCCCTTAATTGAAATCCTTTTGTCCTTTTATCAATCTTTGTTAGAAATTTTGAAATTCCTAGTATATATATAAAAATAAATCACACTACGATCAAAAAAATAAATTGTAGCTTGTCATTTCTTTGTATAAGTACTTTTACATTTTTCTAGTAGAGAATTTAAAATTCTTATGCTTCCACAAATTTTATTTCATTTCATTTTACTTCATTCCTTTTTCAGGAATTGTGTCCTTCTATATATATTATATATTCCTTTCAAAAAACTTCCATGGAACTTCGACTCATTTAACCTTGAATACAATATAAAGATATACCAACACCACTTTTAATTACAAAACAAAAATAGTTCAAAACCCACAACAAGTACAAAAAAAAGAAGAAAATATAATAATTTTGTTGACAAGATTTTTCCTTGATATCAAACTTTAATCCAAGAACTTCTTTGATGATGATGAAAATTTGTGGACAGAAAAGACCACACAACAAAATGAAAAATCATGCTTAGCATATTGTAGAAGAGTTGTCAGAGAAAGGATGATGAGAAAAACACAAAACACCCTGTTGACATTTTTCAATGAAGAATTAGTAAACATTCCGTAACACTGAGGCCCAGGATGCCGGAATGTGTAAAGGACAAAAGTTCCACAAGGGTTACAATAACAAGAAAAAAAAATACAAACAAAAAAGTAAAACAAAAAAAAAAAGGAAAAACCACCAACGTACAACCTTGCACATCGGAATGTACGTTCGGTCGTACATATGACAAAGTGTTGCCTCCGAGGCAGTAGTTGTCGTTCCAAAGTGTACGTACCCACATAGTTTTGCATGCGACTCTCCAGGATATCTACATACATTTTTTGCTTCTTCAAAACACATTCTCTATGTCCTTGCGCTGGGATATACAAGAACGTATGTATATAGTGTTGTGGCTACAATATTGGTCGTGTGTGTCTCTCTGTCCGTATGTACGTTTTTTCTTAAGCTCTCTAGGAATGTAGTATAGTCTTTTCTCGTGCTTGATGCCGCCATTTTTTTTTGTACTCTGTTGCAATGTTTTTTGCTTTTTCATCCTGTTTATCCTTTTAAACCACACTCTCTCAAACACTAACAAAGTGTCCTTGTTGGCCACCCACTTCTATACAGCAGCTCTATTGCTGATCCACTTTGCTATGGCGCTCATATAATGGGAATTTAGGTGACTTTCCCTTAAACGTTAAACCGACTTGCCGTTGCCATCATATACCGAACCGCGAAAAACTGAAACATGTACATTATAAGGATCAAGGATTAGATCGGAATGAAGGGAGAACAGTTCATACAGCCACTCTCTGATGCAGCAGCAGTATAACAGCAGCAGAGTCATAGTGTAATGGCGGTCTTTTTTACACACCGAACTACCGTCACCATATCGTGGAGTACCCTTCCAGCCACCAGCAGCAGCGCAGCGTACGCTCCGCCGACCACACCATCACCACACCACGCTTATTCATATATAGATAGCTAGCTAAGACTAAAACGCGTATATGGATGTCCTTTTGTGATAATCGCGTGTACTCAGTGAGTGTGGAGTTATTAACCTTTCATGTTGCGCATATAAGCAATTAAAAGTAATAACAGCCCGCAGGGTGAGATAAATGTTTCACATTTCACCGAGAGAGAAAAAGCTGGTGGTTTAGCTTTTAACCTTTTTTTCTTTTTTTTTTGTTGTAATCAAAAAGCATCGTCATGTCGTTGGTATATATGTATGTCTGTCTATTTGTATGTATGTATGTATGTATGAGATGTGCGAATATTTATAGTTGGGATAAAATAGGGAAAGGACAAGAGTTGTTTTATATCGTATCGAGTGTAGAGAGATATTCTAAATATGAATACTATTTTATACCGAAACGATGCTATGCTGCTATACGCTAAGTACCGTAGGTAGATGTACTCTTAAGGATTATAATGTAGGATAGTACACGCGTTATACATATATCTAGAAGTATATTTATGTATATTTTATAATATGGGAAAGGGTTGGATAGTAATTGTTCTAGTTAAGTATGCTATCTCCGTTAAGTGGGTATTCGAAGGATAGTGTGATGAGGATATTTTTTTTTACACTGCTATTTAACATCCCAAACTACCTAAATTAACTTATATGGTTTTTCTATGATAAAATGAACTTTAAAATATTTAACTTTATGAAGATATAATGAGAATATTATTTGTGAGTTCAAAACTTAAATTAATGAAAATGTTTCTTTAACAGAAATTATTACTGTCCATTGTTTTGAAAAACGATCATGCCACGCTCAATTTCTGAAACCAAAGACCTGTCAAAATTATAGTCGCTGAACGGGAGAATGTGCCGAGTACCTCGGTGACATAACTATAAAACTTGTTTAAATTTTAGCCATAACTTGAACGTTGAGCATTTCTTAATTCCCAATCATTTCCACACGACGTATTCGTTTTGACAGAAACTTGGCTTAATTCAAGCTTTTCCGACACAGAACTTTTCAGTCAAGAGTTCGAAGTTTACAGAAACGATCGTCATGTTGGTAATGCAAAGGATTTAGGTGGAGGTGTTCTCATAGTGGTAAAAAATACATATTTCTTCTTCTGTATCTTTTCCATTTGAATTATCAATTCTTTCTTATAAATTCGTCCAGCTCTGACACCAATATTTTACCTGCCTTGAAGCCTCTCCTTCTTCTTCACAATTGGAACTATCTCTTCTCGATAAAGTCCTTCTTAGTGACTCACAGCAAACAAGCTGTGTTAAAAACTCAAAAAATTTAATTCTCGATTTAGTCTTTTCTTCTGACGCTTGTTCTAGAATCTAGATCAGGAATTACTAATATTGATAAATATCACCCCCCTTTGGACATTTTTTTTTGACTTAAGTAATCACCTTACTGAACACAGTAATTCCTTTGATTGCTTATATAATTTTAATTTCAGAAGAGCTAATTTCCAGCTGATATCTGAAGATTTAACCATTTCTGGAATTGCTGATACATTAGCATTTTCTAACATTGACGAAGGTTAGGTTAGGTTGAAGTGGCTGTCCAAGATGGAAACGGACACACTGAGGCCAGTTTAATGGCCCATTGTGATACCACATGAATCTTGAGGTTTCTTCCTAAGCTCAATGGAACCAGTTTGAGTCTCTTACGAAACGTGAGAGGCTGCTTATACCAATATGATTTAGATCGTTTAGATCGTTAAAGAAGAATTCTCCTAGATAATTCTTGCGTTTTCGAGCCAGAGCAGGGCATGTGCAGAGAAGATGAAGAACTGTTTCCTCCTCTTCTTCGTCCATACAGCTTCTGCAGAAGTCATTTGAGAATGCGCCTAATCTCGTGGCGTGCTTTCCTATTAGACAGTGTCCGGTTATGACACCTATTATCGAGCTTATATGCGATCTGCTTAGAGAGAGCAAGTACCTTGAACGTTTTAAATCCAGTGTTGGCCAGATGCTTTTCGTGACTTGACACGTGGTGATGTTGTTCCACCTGGTGCCTGCCCTCCTCACAGCGTCTTGCATTAGCAACAGTTTACAAGTAGCGATTGGTATACCAGTACGTGCCAAACGTGGTAGAATGGGCTGTACTGTACCGTTCCTGGCGAGTTCATCTGCCTTACAGTTACCTGGAACGTCTCTATGGCCCGGCACCCAGCAAAGGTGAATATTAAACTGTTGTGCCATCTCCATTAGAGATGATCGACAGTTCTGGACTGTTATAGAGTTTGTAGAGACAGAATCCAGAGATTTGATAGCGGCCTGACTATCTGAGAAAATACGGATATCAGATGTTGATATCACGTTTTCTTTAAGCCAGGACAGGACTTCTTTTATCGCCAAAAGTTCCGCCTGGAACACGCTACAATGATTGGGAAGGCGGAATGAGAGACTTAATTTCAGTCGTTCAGAGTACACACCTCCACCAACCCCTTCTTTTGTTTTTGACCCATCTGTATAGAAGTGGATTGACTCATCTTCCAGGAATGTCCTATCCTCCCAAAAAGATCTGGGAGGTATAGAAATCTGGAAGTTTCTTTCGAATTGTAGTTGGGGGATGGTGTAGTCTGTGTGCTTTGGAATTGATTCTAAATAAGTAAGAATAACGGAGTGGCCAGTGTTGTTGTTAGTCCACTGCGACGAAGCTTTGAGGCGAATAGCAGAGCTTGCAGCTATTTGTTTGCTAAAAATGTCAAGAGGTGTTAGGTAGAGTAAGGTGTCCAGTGCCGCAGATGGGGTCGTGCGAAGCGATCCGCTTATACATAGGCAAGCTGAACGTTGGACTTTATTTAATTTATCTCGGTTTATACCTTTTTCTAAAGCAGTCCACCAAACTGCCACACCGTACATTAAAATCGGTCTGATTACCGATGTGTATAGCCAATGCGTGATTCTGGGTTGTAAGCCCCATTTATTACCGATGGCTTTTTTGCAAGAAAAGAGAGCTACAGTAGCTTTTTTGACTCTTTCCTCTACGTTGCGCTTCCAATTTAGTTTTTTATCTAAGACAAGACCCAGGTATTTAGCCTCGTCTGAGAATTTTAATTGGATTCCTTTAATATGGGGAGGGTTGACAAATGGAATTTTGTATCTCCTCGAAAATAAGACCAAATCGGTTTTGTGTGGGTTAACACCCAGTCCACACCGATCAGCCCAAAGTATTAGTCTGTCTAAGGCATTTTGTAAGAGTTCTTTTAACGTGTTAAGATGCTTTCCTGAAACTGCTATAGCAACGTCGTCCGCATAGGCTATCACTCTGAAACCCTCCGCATCCAGACTAGTTAGGATTTCATTCACCACTAGGTTCCAGAGGAGAGGGGATAGAACACCACCTTGCGGTGTCCCTCTACTAACGAATCGTCTGCCAGAAGAGTTGCCCAGTTTTGAGTTAATTATCCTGCTAGTAAGCATTAAATGAATTAACTCCCGAAGCGAACTCTCTACATTTAGAGATGTTAGTGCAGATGTGATTGCAGATGTGTCCACGTTGTTAAAGGCACCTTCGATGTCAAGGAAAGCAACCATAGTGAACTCTTTATGATGGAGGGAATATTCGACGGTGCGTACTAAGGTGTGTAACGCTGTTTCCACCGATTTACCTTTACAGTAGGCATGTTGAGACGAAGACAGAAGTCTTGTATCAATACTTGCCCTTAAATGGATATCAATCAATCTTTCCAAGGTCTTAAGAAGGAATGATGATAGACTTATAGGTCGTAGATCTTTAGGGTTGACTTGCGAGCATTTACCTGCCTTGGGTATAAAGACAACTTTAACTTCTCGCCATGCCGAGGGAACATGGACCAGGTAAAGACAGCTGGTAAAAATTGCCTCAAGGATTGGTGCAATTATGTCAGAAGTCTTTTGTAGCTCGGCTGGTGTTATTCCATCTGGTCCTGCAGATTTAAATGGTTTGAAGCTGTTGAGAGCCCATTGTAGCTTGTCCCTTGTAATCAGACCTTGTGGATATGTTGTATTGGGACTTGAACGTATATAACCGTTGCAAGTCTCGGTAGGAGAACTTCCAGGAAAATGAGTATCCAGTAGTAAGTTCAGCGATTCATTACTTGAATTTGTCCAGGAGCCGTCTGCCTTTTTCAAGCAGCTTGGCATCGCTGGATTTGTTGAAAGAATTTTCCGTAACCTAGAGGCTTCAGAAGTTTCTTCTATCGTGCCACAGAAGGATCGCCAAGAAGATCGTTTAGATTTCCTTTAGTGCCTTCTTGTAAATTCTTAAGGATTCTTTGTAAGAATCCCAGTGAGAGGCTAGTCTTGCGGCTTTGGCTCGGTTGAACAGTTTCCTGCATTCTTTCCTTAGCGAGTCAAGCTCTGAGGCCCACCATTGTGGTTTCCTCTTTCCTCTTATGTGTATAAGTGGACAAGCAATTTCTAGCGATCTGTTCATAGCTGAGGTAAGGTCATTGACTTTGTTGTCAAGTTCATTAGCGTTAGAGGAAGGACAAGATAGTCCAGGTTTTAGTAAACTCTGTAATGAGTTCCTGTATGAGGCCCAATCAGTTTTCCGATAATTTCGAAAAGTCAATGGACTCGGGTTATCATCCACATTGATATTGAACTGGATATATCTATGATCAGAGAACGAGTGTTCTTTGGATACTTTCCAGTCCAAGATCATATGGTGTACAGTATCTGAGACAAGAGTTATGTCTAGGACTTCTTGTCGAGTTTTAGTTATGAAGGTTGGTTCATTTCCAACATTACTTACTAAGAGGTTAGTACCAAGAATATAATCAAAAAGAGACTCACCTCTGTCGTTGATATTGGTACTTCCCCATACCGTATGATGAGCGTTGACATCGCTCCCAATAATTAGGCGGATTTTTTGCCTTTCCGCTTCAGCGACGATCTTCTCCAGGGTTTTTTCCAGGGAGAGGGCCAAGGTGGTCATGGCCAAGATACGCAAGATCTAGGTTCACCTTTATCTGTCACACACAGTATGTAGTATCCAGGAGTCCTGAGTCCACGAACAACGGATCTCACAATCCATGGCTCTTGGATCAGGACAATATCTTCCCCGTTTCTTGCCAGCCGGAGAAGAAGTGAGGCCGAGGCCTTTACGGAGTGCTGGAGATTAATCTGTACTAACTGCAGCATTTTGGCTACAATTAGGCAGATCAACCTCCACCACGGTTTTGTTCTGATCCTCTGAGTCTGAGGATGAACCCAAGAGTTCGTCCTCGCTCAAAAGGATCATGTTGAGGTCGTCCTCAGTCTCCATTAAGGATGGACTGTCTACGACTTTTGTAGAGGGTTGGGTCGCTATTGGAGAGGGCATGGGTGCATCGTCACCCTCGGTTAAGAGAGAAGACGATGTCCCAGGCCCACCAACCGCTAGTTCACCCTCGGTTGTTTTTAGAGGCCCGCTTTCCGCGTTAACCTTGGTTGTTTTTGGAGGCCCGCTTTCCGCGTTAACCTCATCTTTTTTATAGACTCGAATTTTAATGGTTTCGAAGCCATAGTTTATCGAGCCCTCGTTTAAGGCTAGAGGAGCCAAAGATTCCTTATTGAGTACCAAAATGGCGCTCCTATAAAGATTCTTTACCTCCTCTAGCTTGGCTATCTTCCAGTTGTGAGTCGGAAGGGACGGGTTGCAAACTCTGATCATCTCGAGAATTTCATCGATACCGGCAGGTTCCATCGGGATCCAAATGCGGGCTCTAGGTCTGCTAGGAATGTCTTCCTTAGCGACAACCTCGAGCTTCGCACCTGGCCAAACTTCACCTAACCGGCTGACAGCGAGCTTATATAAGTCACAAGACTTATATAAGCCTTGATGCCAACCCCCATCGCTTATGGAAGGAAGTGGTCCTGGAAGCTCTCTCAAAATGCTTAAAAAGCCACCCGAGAGCTTAACCTTGACCAACTGCCAACGATCAGCCGATATTGTTCCATCATCATCACTCCTGTCAATGACCGCAACCACGACTTTGCCCTTCGCGACGTCACTGAAACTGGCTTTCTTGATGGGATTGAGGGGAGTGCTGGTGTTGTGCACCCGAGGCCGTTTTGGTGTCGGTACGGCCCCCTCGAGAGACCTTTCTCGCTTGGACGTAGAGTCCTTACTGGTCTTAGTTGTAGCAAGTATGCTATTAGCCCATTCGACGCTAGCGGTTTGCTGCGGTGTCCTTTCAGCCCCCGATGATGCACCAGAGGCCTTCAAGATTTTCGTCGCTTGCCGCCTTGGCTTTTCGAGAGTTTCCCCTTTCTCTCATTAGTAGTGGTAGGGCCATTTTTCACAACCCTTCCACTGAAATTAGGTATCACTACCTTCCTCTCCTCGTTGCTGCCAGCTGCAGAGGAGGGTCCATGGTTAGCCACTACTCCCTTCTCTGTGCTGGCCGCAAGAGATACGACAACAGGTTTTGACGCCAAATTGCCCCCCCGGTCCTGAAGAGATACCGGTCTCATCATCCTTTAATTTTTTATTTTTGTTTTTTGTATTTTCCATCTTAATCCCACGAGTTGCGAAGAAAAGAGGTCCGTCTGCACAGAGATTCGCATGTACAGATAAGGCTAGTTAATCCGGAGGTCGCCAGGTATCCGGATACTCCGTTAGAGACTGGGCTATTTTTGAATTGGGCCCCCAGCCAGGCTGATCATCGGCACGGGTCGTTTAACACCTTAGATCCAGCCCAATAAAGATAAGAGGTTGTAGGGAAGGAAGAGATAGGGTGAGGAATCAGTAGATGTTAATTCATCATTCTGATATGGGAGGAAAAGATTGGGATTCGGTAACAGCAATTCAGCTAATTTACCTAGAGTGAGAAGGAGTATAGGAGATAGGAGCGCTGTCTAGCTTTTTCGCCATTACAACGTGGGAGGTGGGATGGGAGTTGGTGACATAAACGTAGGCTGGTATGCCTTGTTTATGTGGGAATGGATGATGATTTTGGGAAAGGTAGAGGGATAAGAACGTCCTTTAGTTTCAGGACTCATCTGGAGAAAATTCTCGAGAATCATTGACCCTACTCAGCTTCTACAACTCGACAAGTTCGACGTTCAGAGTAGAAACATTGACGAAGCAATTTTAACTTTTTATAAGATCCTTAATTATTGTTTGGAAAAAAATGTACCTTTAAAGAAATCAAAAAATACAAATTTTAGCCACCCTTTATACACGAAAGAATTGCGTTTACTGCGTGACAAAAGAATTAAGGCATTTAACATTTATCTCAAAACTCTGTCTCCAACCAACTTCTCTTTTCAACCAATATAAGTCTCTTTCTAATTTTGTATATGCTAGCTATGTTACTGATATGGGTACCTCTTTGAAAGAGAATCCTAAAAAATTTTGGAAACTTGTAAACTTAAAGAAAAAATCAGATTTCTTTCCAGTTAACTTTACTTACAAGAACCTTTCTTTAGATAAAACTGTTGATATCTGTAACGCTTTCGCAACAAATTTCCGTGAGTCATTTGTTAATAGCCCTCGAGAAGTTGATGAAGTATATTTTCATAATCTTCACTCCTTTTCGCAAACTAACTGTAGTCACATACCTGTGCTACAGAGTACGGTCCTTGATCTTTTATCCGCGTTGAATGATGACTGTTCAGCCGGTCCCGATGGTATTCCCCCGATAGTATTAAAAAAGTGTAGTAATGCTTTAGTTGAACCCCTTACGTTCTTATTCAAACTTTCTCTAAAAACAGGCAAATTTCCCAGTATATGGAAGAAGTCATTTCTAACACTAATTTTCAAGAAAGTTAACAAGGCGGATATAACAAACTACAGGCGCATTGCAAAGCTTTCTTGCATTCCTAAATTGTTTGACCAAGTTGTATGTGAAAGTGTAGCATTTTTTAGTAAGAATCTTATTTGCGAATAGCAACATGGTTTTGTGAAAAAAAGATCAACCGTTACTAATCTCCTTACATTCTCAAACATATGTATGTTCAATCGCTTAAGAACAAGGTTATGAAGTTGACTGTGTATATACACTGACTTTGCTAAAGCTTTTGACCAACTTAGCCACGGAAATATTTTATTCAAACTTAAAGCTCTTGGTTTTCCAATATTTTTCTTAGCTTGGATCAAATCATACCTTGAAAACAGATCCTATGAGGTAAAATTTAGAAATTGTCATTCTGAACCTTTTGTTGCTCAATCTGGTGTTCCCCAGGGAAGCCATCTTAGCCCTTTTCTGTTCATCCTGTCTATTAACGATGTATCGTCATGTGGGATTAAAATCACTGTTAAGAACCAGTGCTCCAGTATCGTAAACGTTCTCATTTTATTTTTTGTTCTTTAATAGCACTGGTCGACAAGGTTTTTCTACTGGCATTGAAATTGCACTTTTCCAAAGGGTTTTGGAGGCCTTAATTTAAATCCGACTTTAAAATTAATGTATCACATCAGGTTTTTCAGATATTACTTTTTAAAATGCGAAAAAACACGTATATTCGGCTTTTTGAGGCTGTCTAAATTTATTAAGTAGCTTTTTTTCAATCAAATCCCTGAATGTTTTCCAAATCTAAAATCCCTTTATTCAATATTAAATTGAAATATTTATATTATTTCATATAATATTCGAAAAAAACTTCAAAATTTGTTAGATATCACATGTCTAACAAAAAACTAAAAGAAACGCTTAACCACTTTTGCTAAAATAGTTTTCAACAGAAAAAGGCAAAACGGTTTGAAAGTAAGTTTGGTTCTTGTAACGAATCTGTTGTCTAAATAATTCTATTATAGCAAGTTTTTGAAATATATTAAAAAATGTAAAAATGATGTTGAAAACGGGTATTTTTAAAACTTGAGCAAATAGTTAAAATATGAGTTTGGATTCGAAATCAGCACTAAAAATGTAGTCCAAAAAGTAATTTACAAAACTATTAAAGTATCAAATTCAAGTTTTTTTCGAGACTTCATATAGATTCAAATAAAGACTCATAAATAATGCGAATTTCCAGAAACTAAGTAAGATACTAAAATCCTTTGAATTGTATCCAAAAGAGAAAGGTTTGTACTTTTCAAAATCATCATACAATTATTGTTAAGAGATATTTTGAGTTTGAACTTAGGCTTAAAAAAACCCGTTTTTGTTTGTTTTTAGCATTTTTAAAGGGGCATATTTTAAAAACTTGATGTGATAGAAAAATTTAAAGGTTAGATTCGAATTTAGGACATCTTAATCCTTTTAAACAGTATTCCTTTGTTTGTGCAACATGAAAAAAACGTAATTTTGTCAACCAGTGTAGTTAAATGTTATTTATGTTTTGTATTTTGTGCGTGTGTTAGGCTATAATTGTATTATTTTTTTACTAACAACTAACACATGCACTTATGATGAGCTTCTGATCGTAGTTTGACGCTTGCTATAAGCTTACTACTTTCTGAAAATTCTGAAGTGTAACATCTTTCCACCGTTATCAGACTTTTATGTCGAAAAAAATTTCTTATCAGCTTTTTTTTGTAAATTTTCTTTTTTTTTTTTTAAAGTTGTCAATGGAATTTTTCTAATACATTAACTCAAAGTTAGAAACAATATTTTCCATATCATAAAATTTATCTCCAAAACACGAACTATTTGGGCTACACAGAACTCCCATTTGTCAATAGGTTTTTCAGTATTTTTCATAGTTGTTCAAGCAATAGCAACTAATTTCTTTCCGTGGGGGTGGGTGGGTCAGTGTCAAAATAACCTTTTTACTTTAAAAGTTCTTACAGAAAATATGTAAAATACTAAAATACTGAATTCCTTTTTAGACATTGTATTTGAATTTTCTTTAAAGTTTCTTCTGTAGGTGTTTTCGGAATGTATTCAAAATAATCACTATTCCTCCCACAACCTGGCACAAAATTAAATCAATAAAATTAAATTTATCAATCTATGTCTATTTTTGTATAAAGATAGGTACCTTACATCATAATATTCAAGTTCTCATCAATTGAAGTTATTCATAAACGAATGTACATGGATTTGGATTCTTTAAAGAAATCAAACCAATTCATCCTCTGATTATGATGATGATAGGAATATGGTCGTTGTCATTGTAATATAGTCACCAGCAAGGATCTGCAGGATCCTTATAAATTCTATGTAGATTCCAATATTTGTCATCCATAGACAAATATAGAATGAAGAAGAATAAATATATGTTACAATCATCTTGTCAAACCTAGATAAAGCCATCATTACATAAAACTTCTCTACCTTCATATGTTTGAGAAAATTCAAAACATACATAGCTAGATGGACTTTTTGATGAATGAAAGAAAAACACAATGCCATCATATAAAGGTACGTAGGTAAGGTATAAAAGTAAAGAAATACGAGTACCTTACCTTCTAACTAAAACTAGCAAATAATTCGTTCGTCGCATATGCATGAGCCAACTATGGTATATGTATGGGTATAGGGAGCATGATGATTCAAATACATTATTCATGATTTTTGTTCGCTATTCTTATTTCTTATATCCTACAAATCCTTTCATCACCTGAACACACACTCAAACACACAAATACACACACATCCGTATGAAATTTAAATACATCTATAGTTTCATAGAAATGATTTACACATCACGTTTTGAATGTAACAATACATTCGGAACTATTCCTAACCTTGTTTTAAAATGAAAATCGTATAGAATTTATGTCCAAAATGATTAACGTTGCCAATATGATATTACTTTAAAAGGAGGATATTCAATATTATGATAGATTGAAAAGTTTGCTCAAAACACTAATTTAGAAATAAAAATTGAAGAAATTGAAAAACAAGTAAAAAATAAGAAAACCAATTTTCTGTTTCATCAAAATCGTTGATGTGATCTGGGTGATCTTATTGTCCTGTAAGTAGTAGTTGCATTTCTTTTTTTGAAAGAACAATCGATGACTTATGCAAAGTGTGGTGTAACTAAAGTCTCGATGTTAATATTGTAAAAGAAACAAAAGTTTTAAGAGAATTTTATCATTAGGAAAGAAAGATCTATAAAAATTAGGTGTCAAAAATTTTGGGAACATTTTCGCAACTTCTGCGGTAGCATACTTGTAATGTAGTCAATGTGCTCAATTATCTCATATTTTAGGTCTTAAATGGTTTTTGGCTTATTGAAGTGCATTTTTTTTTTAAATAACCCCCAAAAAGACTGAAGTCGAAGAGTTTTAAATTACATACACATGTGTTCAAATATGTTTTTCTAATGCATCCTAAAGGAAAAGAATTTCACTTCCATTATACAAAACAACGGTGATACACGGAAGCGGTAGCATCATTGTGTGGGCTTGCTTATTAGTTTCACATAGGAAGTTATAGTAATCGGTTCAATTTTTCGAATTGAAAATTGTAATATTTCCTGACTTTTTAAAACCCATTAGAGAGATTTCTGTTTAGCCGTGTGTTCGTCGCTCTCTACGTTCGGGATACCATATTTCGTCGTCCATATCTCAAGAACCAGTACAGATATCGACTTCAAATAAATGTTGTTTTTCAGATATTAACATCCAAAGATGCAATAAGTACTTCCAAAAAATTCATTGTGTGTTTTTTTAAATATAAATTAAAATGTAAAATAAAGTACAAGACTGGCTCGCACAAACTTGCTTCTGTATCCATAGACTCTGTTTACGAATAGTATTTTAAAATTTAAAAATGTACCTACGAAATAAGTTTGTCTTCTTCAAAAATTTAAATGCTATTTCATTTTTTAAAGAAACTATTATATAGTGAAAAAAAAATGTTCGAAAATCGTGGGAGTGGTTTTTTTACAAATTGATTTTGTATGTATATTTTTTTTCAATTTTAGTTTTAAAATATTTTTACCATACTGTTACTTAGAGCTTACTAACGTATGTTTAACATTTGAAATTCGAAAAAAGATGACTCTTTTCGAGATATAAATTAAAAAGAAAAATATTTAATATTTTTTCAAAAATAAAATTAAATTTTTGATCATCAAATACTATTAAGTCATTAGATAAGCGTGTGCAGAAAAAACTATTGAAATGGGTTTATTAGTTCTTGAGAAAACTTAAAAACTATGTTACGTTTCATCAGAGGATACCCTTTTGAAACAAAACAAACATTCTTTTATTGAAAGAAGTTAGTTAGAAAAAATTAATAAGAATCTATCGGTTCGCTTTTGAGGAAATTTTGACCAAAATCACATGATCTTGGCATCAATTGACATCGCCACCCCGTAAGATAACACGGCTATTGAATTTCGTTAGTTGTGTTGTAAATGGCTCCACATATCGTCCACATCCATATCTTCCAATTCGGATTGTAAAAAGTTCGTTATCATCTCACGATTGTAAACACTATTTACAGTAACTGCCTCAACGGCCTCATTTTGGAAAAAATACGGATCGATGATGCCGCCAGCCTATAAACCGCACCAAACAGGCACTCTTTGTGGGTGGCACTCTTAATTTATCATTCGCCCAAATGCTGAAATGCTGGTTATTGACGAATCAACTGAGGTGAAAATGTGGCTCATTCCTGAAGATGATTTTATTTGAAAACTAATCATCCACTGTTGTCATTTCTTGCCGCCATTTTGAAATGGTCATAAGGCTTTTATTCTTGAAGTCAATTGCACCATGTAAGCAATTTATCAACGACTAGCGTGAGAGGTGCAATTGTTGGGCACGATGACGAGTTTAGGTTGCAGCCACACTACGACAGCTATATTTTCTGCAGTAAGAGCTATACAAGCATGCATTGGTGTTTCACATCTCCTGCAGACCCGGTTTTGCTTAAATTTTTGCACTATTTTTCCGGTTGAATACGAACATTTGGACGATTAAATTGATCGAACAAATCACCAAGTTCACGATCTGCATTTTGATTTAAACGTCTATCTTTATTATAAGCCTAAATAACTCTGACGCATGGCTTGATTGTGTATCTTTTCATAGTTCAAATTGAGTTAGTCTGAAATTGAGAAAAGTCAAATGAAATGCAGACAAAATATTGGCGTTAAGGTGTGGTTTACTTCAACATTGGCCCTTAGAGTTTAACCACCCTTTAGTGCACTTTAAATTAAAATCTGATATTTCAATAAGTTTTTGTCAGTTTCGTGGAAAACTCCCTAAGTCCATTTTTCACAAAAATGAAATAAATACACTATGTTCATGCAAATGACAAAATTCATATTTTCTCCAAGCTCCCTAAGTTCGACGATACACCATTTTTAAATTATAAAGAATTAAAACTCCTAAAATCTATTAATTTGCATATTGATTTCAAACTTTAAATGCCAAAATCTCAAAATGATGGATACAGGTTTTCGAAACATTTTCAAACCTGGAGAAATGTCAAAATGTTCATTTTCAAAGATCGAAACGATTACAAAATCTTTCAAAGGGAAGACAACAATATTTTGGTTTTTGAACTACAATAAATCACTCTTTATGAAATTTTTAAACGCCAATTTGAGAAAACTCACATCACTGATTAGGCAGGGGTTGCTGCTGCGGCGGCGGTCTTACATGACATTATGGTCATGTTAACAGAATTATTAAATTAAAGCTAACAAAAGTTCCCTATTGGCTTTTTATATCTTACCAACACACCAATATCAAAATTCACTTGTTCATCTTTTCTCTTTCCAAAAAAAAAGAAACACAATTTGAAGAAGAATATTACACGAGTAATAGAATTAAAAAAAATGAATATTACAAAATTACTATTGCCTTACAACTGTTGAGAACATAACCTCAATTCCAATTCATGTTTTAGTTAGGCTTTGGGGAAATATCAACACAGAATTAGCATGAAAATACAAAACTCCTATAAGCTATATGTACTCTCATACTGAGTACTAAGTACATGCACACCAACAACAGATGTCAAACTTTACATACACCCATACATTCACATATTGAAATAAACAAATTATTCAGGATTCTTCTTCTTCTTCATCATCTAAATACATACATACATATTCTCGCACAAGAAGGAATAATAAAATTACAATTCGGTGAGCATGTGTTAATTAATGCCGAATACCGTCAGAAGTTGTCGTTGTTGAACGTTCTTGTGTTGCGTTCTCGTACTCGTACTCGTACTCGTTCATCGTCATATGTACATATATGTATGTAGTCATAGTCCTTGTCCTTATTATAAAACCGACCCAGAATATTATCTTCTCGACTAAACGTAGGTAACGTGTAGATCAACAAAAGAAATAAGTTCCACAAATATATAATAATTAGAGTACGCCCCTGGCACTTGTTTCTCACATACACACTAGGGCGTATGAGTAACATTTATAATTACAAAAATTAAACACACAGTTGTTTTTGTCGTCATCCTGTTTTCCTAGGTAAAAGCATTGTTTAAAAAAAAAGAAACAACAACAAAAAAACACTACATTAAGAGAAGTAAAGGAGTGGGGGTAGACTTAAGGTTGGAAAGTTTGGATCTGGGATTTAAAAAGCGAGACATTGTTTTTATTGTACTAAAGAAAAAATAAAAACAACCGAATTAAAAACAAGGACATGAGATTTTGTGTTCAAAAATGTGAATTTTATTATTTTTGTTGGCTCATTTATAAATTATTTTATAGCACCAAATTTTATAAAACTTGTTGTCGTTGCTACTTTTTTGTAGGTTGCTCCACAAGTGTATGCTATATAAAGACTTTTTATTTGTTATGGCTGTGTTGCTCATATCTGGAACGAGGTGCTAATTAGGGACCAATTTAGAAAGTTCTCTTATTTTTGTTGCCAATTTTTGGAATTACATACTCGTAATTTTGAGGATATGGTTTTTGGAAAGTTTTTAATGAGCGAATTTGTGAAAAGATTATACTTGTAGTAAAAACTTATTAAGGGAGTTTCTTTTGTTATCGATATTATTATTTTGGGTGTTTCTTTGGAAATAAATCAGTTAATAAGCAATTATTTGTTTCTTGTACTTTTTCTTTAAGAAAACATTTATTGTTTTTTTATTTCATAAGATCTCATACAAGATACCTAACCAAGGATAGGTTACCTACTGAAGGGGCATGTTTGTTTATTTGTTTGATATTTTAAATGGTTACATTACAAATGACTTAAATACTGGCAGTAAAAATGATTAAACTTAAACTCATTATATGAGTAATAATTGTGAATTAATCGTAATAAAAATAATTACATTGAATTCAAATGTATATAACAAAAGAAAGAACAAGACTCTACTACATTTAATTGAATTAATTATAGAAGCTATTTTTGAACTTTTGACGCAATCTACCAAAAACACACAAACTGGTAACCTATTTCTTAAACCAACATGCCCAATTTTTAATTTCAGTCGATCAAACACTCAAGAAGGTTATGGAACCTGTTATAATCCCAATTATAAAACCTAATTTTAAATTTTCTCTGTGAACTAAAAGTGATGGTAAATGTATAAGTTGAAGTCTATGCGAGTAGGTCAAATCTATCTTTTTGTATAAATCATGTAGTATGGTGCCCACACTATCTATCCGCATTCAAGAATTGGCCTTACAAATGAAACATATAGAACCTTCAAAAATTTGATAATTTACACAATTACGACGAATGTATCTCATAGTTGTAAATATGAATTTTGTTTTCCTGTAAAGCTCATTAATGTTCACTTGTCAATATTTAAAACAAGGCGATTTGTGCAACACGATTCGATTGCAAAAATCTTTGTAAGACTTCTTGCAAGAGCAAGAAGCATTTTAGAGTTTTGGAAAACAGAAAGAAGGCCATTTATAAATAAAATAAAGAGTAACGGGCCTAGCTGACTTCCTTGAGGTACACTAAAATTTACTCTAAAGCTCTCAGAACAGTCATTCTTGAAAGTAATACAGTAATACCTAAAGGCCTTCTACTCAATCATTTATTCCTATTTCGTATAATATCAAAACCTACTTGAAGTCTTGAATTCGATTATTCTTACAAAAGTTTAAACTTTTTGCTTAAAGTACCTACGTCCTACATACATACATATTAGAATTAAAATATCTTTTAGGGCAAAACAAGGGTATTTTTCTTCCGACAAACAGGTTGGTGTTGCTATTTGCACCTACAAAATTCTATTTATACAGAAGTTCACTAAAACTTTTGATCCCAAGACCACACAAAAAAACCACATTTTTCTAAACAAGGACTAAGGTTAATGCAAAAGAAGAAGTAAAAAGTACAAAAAAACAAAAAGAGTTTCTAACATAGAAAAAGTTCGTTTTCATTAATAAAGTTAAAAGTAACACCATTTTCTTAATTAACCCTGTCACTATGAAATGTAAACTCAACAGCTGTGTTTTTTTTTCTACATATTTTTTTAAAAGGACACTTAACTAATTATTTGAATTTTTTTTTTTGAGGAAAAAGGATAACCAAACTTGAATGAACTGAAGTCGACATTTTGGTCCAATTTTTTTGTTAGTTGAGTTACAAAGAAATACCTTCATAGGAGCCTTGATTTTTTTTGTTTCTTCTCGCCTTAGCAAGGATCTGCCATATTCCAATTAATTTTTATTTTGTCTTCCCATCCTCTCATCAAACTTACCTTTATTCTTCTTTTGATACCCAAATCCGGTATCATACTGGACCGGGCCGATTGAAATCACAAAGAATATATTCTCAGCAAAAACACAAAGGATCCTTTTTTTTCAGCCTTCTTTCTTATTCTTTACCTTTAAAACTAGGTCTCTGTTCTATAACACACTAAATTGAAAGAAGTGAGAAATGAGAAATGAAAAACAAAACAAAAAGTTGAAGAAAACAGAGAAAAAAAGAACACATTTGTCTCCCATCAATTTAAGAGTTTGATCCCTTTTTTTCGTGATTCCTTTCTTTCAATCTTAGGAAACAGGAACAAAAAATGAAGCAAAAAAAAAAACAAAAGAAACGAAAAAGGATACAAAATTATGTTAGACAAAGAATGATTCAATTGAAAGTTGAGAAGAATGAGGCGAGAAAAAAAAGAAAACTGAAACAGTCTAAAAATACAATTAAAAATCGGGAAAAGCCCTATCAACACCACCAGGACCAGAACCAGAACCAGAAGCGGGACCGGTACCAGGACGAAATAACAAAATAGGAATTCAAATTGAAAACGAACTCAAACGGAAGTCCGTCGTCCAAGAAAAATAAGAATAAAAGGCTGCTTTTTTATTTCGTTCTTTCTTCCTTGAAAAACAAAATACAAATACAATCTTTTGTTTGAGGAAAAAGGATCAAATTCAGTAAATTGAAATTCGAAAAATGGACAAGCGAAAAGTATAATAAAATACATTTCGGATCACATTGAGGTTGGATTTTTGCTTTTTTCTTCTTCTTGTGTTCATTTTCTTTTTGTACCATGACGAAAAGAAATTAGAAAAACCGGTAAAATTAAAGTTTGCCAATTAGCAGATGTGCTAAAAGAAGGGTTTTGAGGGTGATGTGCTCTTATGCAGTGTGCTGGCGCAAAAAAGGTGTTCTTTAAAAAATTAGATTACATTAAAAGAATCCTTTTTCTCGGGCTTGCAAAGAATACAAAAAGAAACACCTTCTACACTGAGTTTTGATGGAAAAGAAAGAATTTTTAGCTTAGGGGGATTGAGGTGAGATTTGATGTTTTTTTTTTATACTTTTTGAAGTGGCAATCCTTTTTTTTAAAGAAGAGATTTGGTGTAGGTACCTAGATTCTGGAATTTATGCAGTATCAGGAGAATTTAAGGAGAACATAATTCATAGCTTTTATATATATATACGAAACGTACATATATCAAAAGTATGCACATTGCACCCATATAATCATAATTTTATATCCTTGGGTGTTTTTAGGATTTAAGAGAGAAGAGAAAATTATTTGAATTTTTGTGTTATCCTGATGCTGGGGTTATCCTTGTATTACACACAAAGAAAGTGGTGCATATAGATGAGAAAAGAGTTTTGGTAGTGCTGTGGGTTAAAATAGATGTTTTTTTTTTTTGGAAAATAGTCTTACAAAGAAAAATGCGAAGTTTTGTAACCTTCACTTAGTGTTTTGAGTTATTTTTATTCATATTTTTAAAGATTTTTTTTTCTAGTTTTGCTTAAAGGAAGTTTTTTGCTACTTTGGAAAATTAAAGAAATGAGTTGAATTCAATAATTTGTGTTAGAAAATATTTAATATGACAATAACAAGAAATGAAAAATCTTTTAATAGAAAATAGCTTATGACAGGTAATAAGGACCACAGAGCATTTAAAATGTTTGCAATTTATTTGAAAAATTGGTGGAAACTTCGGCGTCAGAACTTTTCGTCTTAAATCCCAAAATATCAAAAAGGACGCAATTGGTCACAAAGAACAAAAAGTTAAAAAAGACCGAAAAACCCAAAGTGAATATCGTAACTCATAAATAAATTTTAAATAAAAGCTAGCCCAAGTTGTTAGTTGCCCAAACGAATTTATAATTTTGAGTTTATGTTTCATGACATACAGGCTTGGTTTTGTGGTATTTATTTTGGGCATTACGATGATAATGATTTGCTTCTTCTTATCACCCAACGACATATGTTTATTATATAACCCAAACCATAAAATGACAAAAAGCCCAAAAAGAGAAACGTTGTAAAAAACATCACTTCGAAAACGTAACAAAGCCCAAATAAAATGTCATATCACCAAAACCAACTTTCAATGTCGTAACGCCCAAATTTAGAAAAGTCGTAACACCCAAAAATATTTCGGGTGGTTGGGCTTTGAAACGTATAAGCAGTGAGGTATGTATGTATGGAAGCGCATGTTGTCTCCCTGAAACCCTAAAGCTCGGGCTCGCATTTGGAGAAGGTGCGAAGTTGGGTGTATGCAAAGTCTCGCTTTTAACTCAAATCCTCTAGTTTGTCCAAGCAGGGGGGTTGCATACATATTTCTCTGTCTATACACACTTGGAGGAAGCAAACCATTTCGTTTTATTTTACTTTGAAAATAGGCACTATTTTGATTTCTGAAAGTAAAATAAAGCCAAAAATATTTGTTATGCTTTCTTGACATTCCAAGTTTTTGGCTGATCTTTTTTTCGTTTAATGTTTGCGTTTGAGCGATAAAATTTAAAACTCAAAATAATGTAGTACCCAAAATAAACAAACATTTTGTCAGAATGTCCATATGTTGAAACACATGACATCTTTTGGGCAATATGTCAATTAGTAATTTATACGTTATAATATTTTAAAATTGATTTGGACAATATGACATTGATTTTAAGCTTTGTGGCATTTTCTTCTGGAAAGGTTTTTGAGCGATATGACATTTTTAACATCTTGGCGTTATTCAATTGGGCAATAAGACCGAGCTCTTCGATTTATTTAGTATTTCCGAAAACCCAAACAATTTTTGTACGCCCGATGGTATTATTAACCAAATTGTGCAACAACAAAATGTTCATAAAATTGTTTTAGGCGCTATGCCATTTTCAATTTGGGCGATATGGTTTTGAGCGGATAGACCTAACACCACGCCTGAAACTATCCATTTAATGTCATAGCAAAGTCATCTTCTGTGATGAGGAAAATTTTTCGGTGAATGATTACGTACAGAGTTGGAAAAATTTGTGACGATAACAATCATCAGAAAAAGTTACTTCTTGGTATGGGTTCAGAACTAGCGACCGGAGACGTTATTGGTCGACTACCACTGTCAATAACTCGAATTATATAGTTGGGAGGAAATGGATGTCTCATGCTAATGTAGACTTTCCACAAAAGTAGTTTAATTTGATTCCGTTAATTTGGCTCTTGTGTGATTTTCTGAAAGGGGCCTTAAAGCTAACATAATCGATGGACATTCAAACACTATTTATTTCATCTAATGTGTTTTCCAATAGTATAGGTTTAATTTTAAATAACCCACCATTTTGCCAGCTCTCATCTTTTAAAATTTTACAAGAAATTAAAACCACACAATTTCTAAAAATGGAGCGATAAAGTCTTCAAACAAAAATTCAAAAAGTCAAAAGTCACTTAATTAATAGTAAACATTTTGCAGTTACATTTCGAAGTTTTACAATCAATTTTTCCTAAACGTGTAATTAATCGAATAGATTATCACAGTTGTGATTCAACACCATTCGACATTACGTGAAAGGACACGTTTAAGCAAATATTCCACAATAGATTCAATGGAATGCGTGAACTTATAGAAGACATATTAAAAGTCTGGAAAAAGGATAACCGTAGCCTTACTTACTTACTTAGGTCCTCAAACATATTAAGCTATGGGTGATTCCTAGCTGGACATAATACCTCACTACTCCTATTCGCCATCGTGTGCGGTTTTGGTGACGAGCTTGAGCTCCTTCAGATCTTCCCACGTGCTTCTCGGTCTACCGAATCTTCTGCAGTCTTAAGTTAATGGATTCCACTGCGTTGCCTATCCTGCAATAAAGTCATTTCATTATCGAAGTTTTTGTACAATTCCCTGTCACTTCGTTAAATATCTTCAATGGGTTATTGGATATACGACTGGGCCAGATTACCGTAAAGATGTTTCGTAGACACCTATTATTAAAGGTCTGCAGTTTTCTTGTAATAATTGCTGTTATTTTCCAGGTGCTGCAACAATAGCGATTCAAAGTTTGTTCCTTCAAGCATTGGACAACATCCCGAACTCAGTCT
Source organism: Eupeodes luniger (assembly GCA_951509635.1). Classification (NCBI taxonomy): domain Eukaryota; kingdom Metazoa; phylum Arthropoda; class Insecta; order Diptera; family Syrphidae; genus Eupeodes; species Eupeodes luniger. The sequence goes on from OX608073.1 coordinate 108,404,976, forward strand.
TTGATTTTCGATACAGATATCGATGTCTTGTTGAAAACTGAAAACTCTCTACTTTTTCTGCTGGTTTTTGAGCAATATTTACCAAAGAGGATGAAAGGAAGGTTCCAATGCTGAACATCTTAGTATTTCCCTAGTTGATTTTCTGCCCCACAATTTTTGCTTCTCTCTAAACCCTTGTTGCCATTTGATGGAGATCCATTATTTTATGATAGGTATAGTATGATGGTTAGTGTGTTGGACTGCCAAGTCAGAGGTCTTGGGTTCAATCCCTGCCTGTGCCATATCAACTTTTTTTCACGGTTACTGCCTCTTGCGAGGAATTGACAAATCCCCCAAGAGTAATTTTTGCCATGAAAAGTGCTTTATCCGTTCGGATTCAGCTTAAAACTGTAGGTCCCCTCCATCCCTGACCACAGGACTTGCACACAGGAATTGTTGGAAGTTGTAAGTCACTAGGCCCTAGTTCTCAACGGACTGTTGCACCACCTTATTTATTTTTATGTAAGCATAAATCGTCCGCATAATCTAGATGTTCTAGGTTTGTTGTCAGAGTCCATCTTATTCTTAAGGTCACCCACAGCAGCGTGATAGTATATCCCTCTCTGACTCTACTTTTGACTTTAAACTCCTATAACAACCCATCTCCGTGTAAGACGGGACATTTAGATCCATCATAAGTCACCTTGATAATAGAGACGAGCTTTTTCATGATACCTCTCTTCAGCAAACACTCTTTTGGCCCTGTCGCTGTCAAAAGTCTTCTCAACGTAGCCTTGGTGGCGATCATTTTTCTGCTATATCTTCCTCTTTACTGAAATTAACATCAATTGATCAAAACCAAAAGTCTTGTTGGAACATTCTTTATAATGTCCTTAATAGACCTTGAACAAAAAAACAAAATCTCTTTTTTATCTCACACTTAACACACTTAAGTTTAATTTAAATTTAAGGATAAACAACCATTTAATGAAAGACCCTGTATAATCTGGATGGTGGGTTTCTGTGGGAAAACAAATTAAAATGTAATGTAAAGTGTGAGCAAATTTTAGAGCTAATGGTTGTCTGTTAACAAAATTAATCTTTTGCTGATGTGTATAAGTCAACTTTTTTACTATCGACCTTTTAAGACTTCAGTTTGGACATGTAGCCATAATATTAATTTATAGTATGGGCTAAAATTTTATCTTATATGGTCGTTCTATAGTCAAAGAGGATTAATCACTCTAACCAGTAGTTGCGGTTTTGCTATATCTTTGCCGTTTAATGAAGTCTATAAAAGTGTTTTTTTATGAGTGCAGATATTTATGCTAACCATTATCAACTTTATAAGAAGGATCTACACATACAATTCGGGGGTCTCTAGTATTTATATCTTTGAATAAACACTTAACAACTCCTCAGTTTATCACATAATTTTTCAATTAAATTAAGAAAACTCTTCGATGTGTGATATAAAATAATTTATTAAGGGTCGATTTTGAGTCATAAAAAACGGGCCAACACATACCTACTCATGTGTACTGTACACATACGTCCATAAATGTGATCTATTTATTTTGGGAGAAAAGTAACGGGTGACAAAATAAATCAGGCAATTTCTTGCTGAGCTATTTCATTTGTAAAGTGCGCTAACAAACAATAAAATAATATTTTATGACCCCAAAAAAAAAAGGATAATAAATTCTTTTTACACCCATTTTAAGTCCTTCAAACAACATTTTCTGATTATGACAACTGAATGTTTCGCTGCCACCGTGCGTCGCGTCGAGCCTTCCCAAATAAGTAATAATTTGTATGCATATGTGTGTGAGTGTGCAAAATAAAAACAAAACTTCAACATTCCTCGAAGATTTGTGGCCATATTATGATTTACAACCCAACAAAAACAACAACAAAAATAAAAATAAACCAAATCATGTATTATGTCCTTTTTTTATGATATCATGTACGCTCATATTATAAGAACACTTTACGACTTTCCAAGACATTTCATGAGCTTACTAAACCATTGTGCTTATCCTTGAAAGTGTGGCATTAAAAATATAAAAAGCAGCAGCAACAGCAGCAGCATGCAGCACCAATTCTAGCACTATGTCTACTTGTTTTTGTTATCCTTGTTGTTTTTCATATCCTTTTCTCTTTATATGTATATGTAAAGTATGGTTATACTGTACGGCACTGGTTACTTATAACAACATTGTTGTGGGCAGCTTCTTAAATTCCCATTGTTTAAACAGTGTAAGCAATTTTAACGATAACCAGGTCCTTTCAACAAAATATATACAAAATGAAACTGCAGAAACACATGTAGGATGTATATGTATAGGTACACATTATTATAATATGCTACAAACAATATAACAAGAGAAAAGAGGTGACTATCAAAAGCTTTAGAGGGTAATTCGCTTAAGCAAAACACGTGCTTTTGTTTTGCTATAAGAAAGTAGGTGTTGGTGAAAGGAGAATATTAAGGAAGAACCTAGTGGCAGCAGAGGTATGAAAAAAAGGATATTTTTTTCTCTTTGGTTTTTGTTTATTTTGTTTGGTTTGGATGTATGTAGGTGTAGGTAAGTTGGTACCCATAAAGCTATATGCATGTTGATCCTTGAAAGAAATATAAATCTCTCAGGATAACACACATGAGTTTTGAAGACATATGGTAAAAGTAGGTAGATGCTCTTGTGCGAGTGCGAGAATAAACATTATATCTTAACTTTGTGTATGAGAACTTAGGTTTCTTTTCCTTAAGACTTCCATGTGCGATGGGAAAACAAACAATGGTTCAGCAAACTGTTGACAATGACGTATACATACGTCAACAATATAGCAAAGAAGAAGACGACGACGAACGACGACTACGTCGACAGGATTAAGAAGAAGACGTTGTCTAATCTTGAAGAAATAATTATATAAATATTTTCATAGGCAAATTAAAGTATTGTTTGAATACTGACGGTATGGATGTGTCTGTATGAGTGCGAGTTGGAAATTGGTTGCATCCGAGAAGGGAAATAACATATTATTCAAGTTAAATTTGGTTCTATGTTTGAGTACTTAAGAGTTTTAGGGTTATCTTCAGAAGACACAAAATTATAACAAGCTTAAATTGACGCTTTTTATGGAAGTGAAAGTGAGTTACAAAAGGTGTCGCGAAATTTGTACTACAGATTTCAATTTGTATTTGTAGTCATAATATGTTGGGATGCGAAACACACTGCTAGCTTCATATTGGTGTCCTTTGAGGTTATAGCTAATCTATTTTCCTTCTTTGACTTCACACATTATCTCAACATTTAATGTCGGTCCAGACGAAATTGAACGAGTAACTTCAAATTTCGCAAAGATTTTCTTGGAGATTTGTTGATTTTTGAAGAAGAAGTAGTCGCTCAAATTTCTACTCTTGACTCATCAGGTAAAAAAGGTTGCGATAAATTAGCGGCTATATTTTTGAAAATGTGCAAAGTAAATTTGGCCAAACCTCTAATAAAGCTTTTTAATTTATGTATTCATAATGATGAATTTTTAGACGAATGGAAACAATCCTATATAACACCGATTTATAAATCTGGTTCAAAAAAATTGGTTACCAATTATAGACCCATTTCAAAACTACAATTTGTACCTAAAGTTTTTGAAGCCATTGGTAAAAAATTGTTTATCTGAAGCACAACATGGCTTCGTTAGCGGTAGATCCACTGTGACAAATCTAATAATAAAATAATAAAATCTAAAACAAATATTAATAATATTGAAAAAGGATATCAAGTAGGCACTATTTACATGGATTTCTCAAAAGCATAATATACATAATGTTCTTATCAAAAACCTTGAGCTTTTAGGTTTTCATTCAAACTTACTTGGGTGGCTCAACAGCTACTTAACCGAAAGAACACAGTTTGTTGTTATTGGTTCAAAGTTTTCTAAACTTAGGTATTTATAATTATTTTGGTGAACCGCAGGGAAGCCATCTGGGAACTCTTCTCTTTTTCCTATTTATTAACGATCTTCCAAATGTAGTTTTATCTTCGTCATGTTTACTTTATGCCGATGATTTGAAATTATTTCGAGCAATTAAATCCTGTTCTGACTTCGAAATATTACAATCAGACCTTAATCTAATATCTGTGTAGTGCAAAGGAACTATCTTGATCTTAATATTATAAGGAAACGTCTTTTCAACTGAACTGATTTTCTGAATCAATTTTGTATGTATGAATTCTTTCAATTTTTTAATTAGTGGTAATTAATATACAATTTGTATTTGAATCTTCGAAGAAAATATTTATTTAAGCTTTTTTAAGGTACCTAACGAATTTTGAAAAGAAATTAAATATTTTTCCTTACAAAAAATATTATTTAAATTCTCTTATTAGTTTTTGAGAACATTTAGAAAGAAAATAAAGGTTGTATGGAGTGTACCCTTCTAAAGTAATACAAAATAAGTTTTGTATGTTGAAAGAAGCGAAGTTGTGAAAAAAGTCAAGGAAAATTTAATAAAAATCTAGCTAGCCGTTTTTCAGAAATATTGAATTTTCGATTTTTGACCAAAAAAATTGTATAGGAACTACTGTTACTTTTAGTTTAAGATAAAATAAAAATGAAAAACGTCTAAAGTGAATTCGATTTTAACCTTAATTTCCAAGTTTGAACTCAACCGACCCAATGGCTTAGGATGTCGGGGTGAGGATTGATACACACACGTACGGAATTGCAGGACCAACATTTTTCGATCATGTCATGTTTAATTAAAACCTCAAGTTCAAAATTTGTTAGGAATGCAAAACTTGCCATATGATTTATTTCTATACTAGCTTTTTACCCGCGGCTTCGCCCGCAGTGGAGAAATTAAATAAGTATGAGAGATAAAGGGTAAGGGTATAATAATAGAAATGAGTCAATATAATAACTAAATTTTATTGCTTGGCTGAGATCAACAATTTTTAAAAATTCCTACAGACAATGAAGTTTCAACACCTTAATATATGCTTATTGAAATGCAACAACAAATGTTAAAATATATTTCACCGTAACAAAAATAAATAATTCTGAATTCTAACAATTTAAAAAAATAAAATACAAAGTATTAATTTAAGATATTTTTATAGACAATGTTATAAGTTTTCCCGTCGGGTGCAAATATGTGTGAATTCCAGGCATTAGATACACGTGAACAGGCTACATAAAGTTGACCATGAGAGAAACATGGGTTTTCTAAATGCACTCCTGCTACCTGTAATGTTTGTCCTTGTGCCTTGTTTATAGTAACAGCAAAGCTAAGCTTGACGGGAAACTGAACCCTTTTAAATTGGAATGGAAGGTCAGTGGGAATAATTGGTATCCGAGGTATTATAAGAAACTATATTCAATTGAATTAAATATTGAATTAGATATTGTCGTCACCGTCGGTAATACAGTGGGTTGGTATTACAGTATTCAGGGTTGAAACTTCATTACTATGATGCTAGATGATGCTAGATGGCGTTGAAGTAGCTAAATTTGACGATATTTTGACAAAAAATTTTCTTATTTTTCGTAAATTTTTTTTATTTTTTTTTTTAATAAAAATTATCCTATGTTACTTCTAATACCTTCAAGAGTGTATGTGCAAAGTTTCATGATGATCGGTTAAGTAGTTTTTGCGTGAAAGCGTAACAAACAAACTTACATTCGCATTTATAATATTAGTAATAGTAATGATGTCGCAAGTAAAAATTATATTAAAACTGACAATTTAAGTCCTGATTTCCCCCAACTTGAAAAAGGTTTCAATTTCAAAGCTTTAATAGTTTTTAACAGTCTCCCAAAAATTCATTACGCAATATATTTTTAACACTTTTTTGACCGTCAATCATTCGCAGGTTCCAAAGCAAAAAATTTAAGCGTTTTTAATTCAGAAGTTAAGGTGTTCGAATATACGATTTTAATTTGTTGCAATTTTGTACAGTTTTGAAAATTCTAAAATGAATACAATTTTTGCTTCGAAAAGTAAGTTTCAATAATTCAAAGGATATTTTGAATCTCATAATTGACATTTTAGAATTAAAACAAACATTTTTAGCTTACATTACTTGCAAATTAATGTACTCTTACCTCCCTAAAGTAAAGGGTGTTTTTTTAAGGGTATTTAACTGAAATAATACTTTAAGTTTTTAGGAATTTCAAACAAATTATCGCCTTTTTCGATTTTATTCCTAAAATTTTCGTCAAGTGGATCCTATAAAACTTTTTTGATTTCATACATTCTTATCACTTCCATATCATAAAGTTTAACATTCGGAATGGCAAACAGGGAAGCATTTAAGAAATATTTTGCGAGCGTCCAGACCAAACATTTTCAAAATGTTTCCGAAATGTTTCTTTATTTTTTCTGAAACGTTTTAAAAATGTATTTTTGGTTTAGACGCACTTTATTCAAACAAAAAATATTTATTTAAAAGATATTCCTCTGGCATTTTAATATAAATATGATTTCTGGCACTCGACCGCCATCTCGGACTCGGACTTAGCCGTCGGACGATCTGCACGTCCAATTCAGGGGTCTGTAACGTGCAACTATGAAGTTATTCAATAACTAAATTTTGACACGGAGCTATGTGCCATGTTGTTTGGACCACGTTTGGACCACAGCTCCTGTATAGCATAGTTTTTCAATTGGTGAACGAAAGAGTCAATAATCATGGCTCTATAGCGGTCACCATTGACGGTAACGTTCTGGCCAGCATCGTTTTTAAGGAAGTACTAAGTATTTTACCAACCCATAAAGCACAACAAACAGTTAGTTTTTGTGGACGTAATGATATCTCAACATACCCTCGAGAATTATCATCACTCCAAATACAACAGTTATGTTTAGTGATCTTCATTTTTAAACAAAATATTAGCTTATGAAAATTGGAATGCATATTTCCAACAGAACCATCATTTTTAAAATAACATTGCATAATTTGGAAGTGTTGTTCAGCCGTAAGCTTATTTATGCTTAAATGACAAACTAAATTAAAAATAAAAATAAATTTTGTTCATTTATTGAAGCTTTACAAAGCCAACATTCCAACCGTAACGTCAATCATTTTTGTTGGATAAAATTTACCTTAAGTGATGGTTGAATCAATCACGGCCCATTCAGTTACTTCCCAAAAATAAGTCCAGTCTTAAATCAGAACTCCGAAATTATAGACATTTGCAAGATGGTTGCGCCATCATGCGTGAACAATAGGTTGTCCAAATCAATGCCTTCAGCTTAATTAGATAAAAATTCGGTTAACATGGCTCTATAACGCCCACCATTGAACTTAACGTTGTTCCTAGCCTTATTTTCAAATATAGAAATATTCCAATGATGCTACTACTCGACATTGTACAATACGCATCAAACTGTCAATCTATGCTGATACATTGGCTTCTTGACAATAATGCGTGGGTTTTTCAGCCCTAGATGTGGAAACCCACCTCGTCAGAAAATATAACTTTTGTTCAATTAAAGCTGCTCTATGGTATGTGCGCAACGTATGACGAGACGTCAATGTCTATGAAGTCTGTATTATAGCAAACCAGTTTGATAAACTCTTGCGTTTTCCAGTTATAGATTGAAATTCATTTTGACATACCCTATACTTAAGTACCTAAGAGTTTAAAGGCTTTAAAATATTAATGTAAGTTTTAATTGATAGTGAATTTCAAATATCAAAGTGAATTATATTAATAAACTTTAATTAAATTCTGATTATGATGAACAAATATCTAAGTAAATTATAATCGAACATGGACAATAAATTGATGAAGTTCAAAGTTCAATTCCCTATCCTGTTCTGTTCTGTTCTTCTACGTTATTCATTAATGTCTGGAATGGAATCCTTTTGTAACAGTACAATAATTTAATACTCTCATCATCAAGGATTATTCAGAATTATTATTATTCACTTTCCATACAATTTATTGTATTGTGTAGAATTTCATACATCATACATAAGTCTGCATACCGTATGACAGATAGCAAAATGGTGTCCCTAAAGTGAGTGAAAAAATGTGAATTCAAAAAATCCTTAGATTTTGATTTCAATCATATGACTAAAGCCCCACAGAGAAAACATGAAGGACAACAGACACACATCACATGGAGAAAGAATTTTACATCAAGGATTTTGTATCCTGTGTCGTTATGATTTCTACAATCATTATTTAAATACAGAAACAAAATATTGATAGAAGAAAAATGTAATGCAGGCATTGCATACATTTTGCGGTGACATTCGCAGCTTCAGCTGGAGGATAAACCTGCAAGGAATCGTCTATCCATATATCCTCCTATGTCCTATCTTACCCGTTCCCGTTCTTGACTCGTGCATGTACATTGTACATATCTCGTTCTCTAGGTATATCCCTGATATATTGGTATTAGATTTTTCGCTTTAATGCCTGAATGCATTCAATTCACTTTACTATATGGATCGATTGATTATATGTGATGCATATGTTATGTAATGCAGATATATATATAGATAGAATATGTTGAGGTTTTGAATGAATGCATCAATGATTACAATATCAATGTTGACATGCGTTAATATTAATTTCCAAGAAAATTATTTATCATCATAGGTTTATAATAGATTCATCATGTAGAATATACTCCAGATATGCGAGGTTTTCAATTTGTATGGTTCACTGTACTGTACTATACATATATAATATGCACATATTTTCGTAATTAAAATTAACATATGTATATTTATATGTAAATCTATATTACGAAGGAATATTGTTATTTTATTAATCTAATCACGCAGTAAATTACATACAATAGATCGAAAATTAGCAACTATTTCCATTATAACATTTCAAATAAAAACTTCTTTTAATAATTTCTTCAAACACTTTATTTTGTCTTAATGTGATTTAAATTCCTTTAAAGGTTGAAGATTAGTTATGAAGTTAAATGTTGCTACTTTTGGCTTAAAGAACTAAAGAAGCACTACAATAAGTTTCGTTTTTTGCATAAGAGTTTGAAACAAAGAGCAGCTTCAATTTGACAAAGTGCATTTAAATTTGGGCAGTTTAGCTCGGAAAATCCACACGGCGTCATCGCAAAGCCATGCATCCTGAGGGAAAGATAATTTGGTGTAAAATAAGACTGGAAATAGGGTTTAGGTGGGCGTTACCAGAAGTCTTTAATACAATAAAAATTTTTTGGTCAAAAATCGAAAACTCGAAATTTTTCACAATATTTTTTAATTTTTGATAAGCTATTTGAGTCGAAAGTAAATTTTTACCAAGTTTTAGTATTGTTTTTTTTTTTTAGGGTTTTATTTTTGGTAAAAAAAACTGTCAATTCGATTTTTCTCAAAATTTTACCGAATGCTGAAAACAATATTTTTTATAAGGTAAAATTAGTTTTAAGTCAATGTCTCAAATTTTTGAAGAGATATTTACGTCGAAAAACAATTTTTACCAACTTTTGTTTATTTTTTTTTTAGGTTTTTAATTTTTTGTAAGAAAACTTTCAATTCGATTTTTTTTCAAAGTTTTACTGAATGTTGAAAACAATATATTTTGAAAGATAAAAGTAGTTTAAAGCCAATATCTCAAAGTCTTGAAAAGATATTTGAGTCGAAAATCAATTTTTACCACCTTTTATTATTTTTTTTTTTTGGTTTTTATTTTTTGTAAAAAAACTGTCAATTCGATTTTTTTCAAAATTTTATTGAATGTTGAAAACAATATTTCTTATAAGATAAAATAAGTTTGAATCCTTAGTCTCAAATTTTTGAAAAGATATTTGAGTCGAAATTCAATTTTTCCCAACTTTGAGTCATTTTTTAATTTTTTTTTTTTATAAAAAAAAAATGTCAATTAGATTTTTCTCAAAATTTTATCAGATGTCAAAAACATTATTCTTCGTTGCACAAAATTGATTTTTTAGATGAAATCATATTTTATAGTTGTAAAATTTTCGAGGTGAATTTTTTTTTTTTCAGTTACAATATATAATACTAGCGGCCCCTCCCGGCTTCGCACGGGTAGACATAAATAGGTACAGATATTTAAGTTATCGGCTAATTTTTTTTACACCTTCGGTTGGTTTTAATAGGAATTTCTAAAGATTTCTATAGTAATCTAGTACTAAATATAGCTTATGTTACTCAGTGATAATGTAGCTTTCTAATGAAAAAAGAATTATTAAAATCGGTGAAGTACTTTTTGCGTTTATTCGTTACATGCAAAAATACAAATATTTCCTCTTTATAATATTATTATTAGTGTAGATAAAATTTAATTCAAGTCTCTTGCGTCATTGGTTCATGAGATATTTAGGGTTAACCAACATTTTCACCTTTTTTTAAATTGCTATGGTAAAAGTACCACCCACGAAATTTTCTTGAGAGCCCTTTCTGCATCTTTCTGCCTTATTATATGTATAACAAAATTTATTTGAAGTCGATATCTCTTCTGGTTCTTGAGCTATGGACGACGAAAAAAACGTCGCGAACGGACGGACATACGTACACACGCACTCACAGACATCTTTCTAAAAATCTTTTATTTCGACTCTAGGGACCTTGAAACGTCGAGAAATGTCAAAATTTTCAATTTGACAAATCGAACCCATTGCAATAACTTCCTTGAGAAGTTAATTAAAAAAAAATTAAGGTTTTTTTGAGAAACCAAATAGCATTTACATTTTTAAAAACAAACTTTTTTACGGGTACATTTTAAAATCTTAAAATAGAGGAAATATTTTTAAGCACACTCTTTAGATATACGAGGAAGCTCGTGTGGCCCTGTAATGCATTTTAATTTGATAAGAAATAAAAGCTTTAAAAAATGTTGAAATTTATAGAAATTTGTTTTCGACAAAAATTAAAACACAAATAAATTAGGCGGCGTAACAGTCTTAGTGACTTACAACTCTTAATTATTTATGTGTGCGAGTAATGTTGTAAGGGATGGAGGGGACCTACAGTTTTAATGCGAATCTGAACGGCCAATTTGAGAAAGCACTTTTCATGACAAGAATTACTCTTGGAGAATTTGTCAGTTCCTCGCGAGAGGCAGTACCCGTGAAAAAAACTTTAGATGACATAGGGAGGGATCGAACCCAAGACCTCTGGTATGACAGTCCAACACAATAACCATCATGCCACGGGTACCACGGGTAATATTTTATAATAATGTAAATTAATAATGCAGGAAAATTTGTACCCCCTTGATATGAAAATTTCTCTGCGTGACCTCAATATTGTAAAAATGTTGAATTTTCTTTCGAAAGCAACGCTGATTTATCAATAAAATTTAATTAAATACCAAAAATAATCTCTGTAATAGTCTCAGACCTTTTACATACTGTGTGAGTGTGCTTTCTCATTATTGTCCTTGTGATGGTCGGGTTTCGTGAAAGTTCAAAAATATCCATTAAATCAGTAGATCACCCAAGATGGCCACTTAAACCAATGGACCATTTGAAAAAATAAACCTCCAACGAAATGTGATTCAATCTTAAATAGACAAACGTTTCAATTTTTGTCATTTGCTTTTTTTTTCTTCTTTTTTTTAACCACTTTAGATCCTTGTCAATGAACCCTGAAACTGTCTTCGCACTCCTTTTAAGCTTATCATCATCAGCATCATCATGAACCGACCAAAATTAATGGCAAAATAAGTTTGAATTTTCTTGCTGAGGCATTGATTCTTTGTTTTTCGATTTTGTTTTTCTCAAGCCATCATCTTGGCTTGGCTCTCTTTATTATTTCGAACTATATAATAGTATGTATATAAGTATGAAAGAAACCCTTGTCAACCATAACCAACGACAAGGCGGGTATTGAGAGTATCCTTCTTCATTGTTGTCGCATCCATATAAAAGGCCATAACTGGAAGCCAATTCGATGAAATTAATTTTCCGCGATTTATTTGCAACAGCCATTCTTCTTCTATCCGGAAGTGAGGCGGAATGGGGCACAAAATAGCCTTATAAAAAGAAAATTATTGAAAGAGGACTCAATTATTTGGCAGAGCACATAAGATGAGAGACAGAGACCAAGGAAGAAAATTGAACTTTGCTTCGTCCTTATTTTGCGCCAGTACTTAAACATCCAACAACACAACGAAAGATAGGTGGGGGGTAAAATAATAGTTGTTTGTTTGATAAGAAATTGGAAAAATAGAAGTATTTTGCCAACAATAAATCACAACCTCTAACACCGATAACCTTTTAATATCCTTTGCTTTTGCTTTGCTTTTTTTTGTATTCTCTTTTCATCTTAAGGATTTTAAATGCAATATTATGAAAAAGAAGAAATACTAAGAGAGAGAGAGTGAAAATAGTGAGTGATCCTTTTGATTTCCTTCGTCAATTTGATACTTGTCTGCTTTCTTTTTCTCTGCTCTTACCAAATCAATAAAAAGCAATTTCAAGGATTAATCTCCCTCTCAAGTCAAAATGAATAGAATAGACTGACTTTTCTATAGTTATTGAGCAGCGCATCACATCCTTGTAGTTTTTTTGTTCGTCTACCCTTTTTTATTGTACCGGCATCGGCACAAATGTTCAACCGTTACCTATATATGTGTAATGTAAAAAGGACACAAACTATGTGATTTAAGAAATTGATTTTTTTGTTTGTTAAGGAAGATTTTATTTCAATCGAGTATTTTTGATCGAAGAATGTGATTTTAGTTTAAACTTGAGAATTTTAGATTTTGAAGATTATTTTTTTTAATATCTGTATGAATGGGTGGTCAAAAAGGGATAAGGACTTCATTTTTTTGTTCGATTTTATTAAATGCAAGATTTAAAAAAAATCCAATATCCTGCAGATTCAGATAAAACAAAGTGAACGTCAAATCGATTGCCACAGCGCCTTTTCTAAGTCGCAGCACTCAACCAAAAGCCCAAATTCATTTGACTTTGGAACATAAACTATGCACAAAACTGAAGATAATTCCACAAAAAAATAATGTTTGATTGGAGCTTTAAAGAGGTTATTAGTATCAAAGAAGTAAGTTTTCAAATTTACAAAACCAACCCCACTGGGGAATACCGGAATAAGATCAAACAAGCTAGAAAGATCTGTAACGAACATATTCGACGCCATTCATGAAGAGGTGTTCTTCAATGCTGGTAAAACCACTGAGTAAGCTTTTTCATCAGTAATCAGTAAAGAAAACTGAATTTTTTCAGTCTGTCCTTTAAAAAGGCGAATCCTTCTCACCCTCCAACTATCGTTTAATTGCACTTACGTCCCTTCTCTCCTGGGCCATTTAAACGCTGATCAATTTTCAGCTTAAGAAAAATTTTGAAAAACAAAAACTTCTTAATGACCGGCAGTATGGCTTTCGTAGCAATAGGTCCACTGGTGATCTCATGATTTATCTCACCGAACATCGTTTTGGGGAAAGTAAGATTATTGCAATTGATATTTCAAAGGCTTTTAATAGGGTTTGGCATCAAGCTCTCTTATCGAAAATGCGTGCATTTGGTATTAATGAATCTTTTATATGTTGGGTTAGAAATTACCTTTTGAACCCTAAAATTCAAGTAGTTTTGGATGGTTTTAGCTCTAAAATTTACAAAACAAACGTTGGTTTTCCCCAGGGCTCCATTTTGTCTTCGACTCTTCGTTATTTTTAAAAATAACCTTTCATCTGAAATTTCTAACCCACTTAATTGTCTCGCTGATAATAGTACGCTGATCTTTTCATATTTTCATATTCTCATCCCTGTTCACATCGTATGATATGATCTTCATAACATTGCCCAATTGAAAATCAAAAACCGTGTAGAATTCAATGCTTCGAAAATTCAGTACTATCTACTATCGCAAAAGCTTAACTCTCCCAAATAACTCTACGATGCAAGAAGTTTTTTACTCGTTCTGATCTAGCTATAAATTAAAAAGCTTTTATTCATCCAAGCCTAGAGTATAATTCCCATATTTAGGCTGGTGCTCCAATAACGTACTTGAGTCTTTTGTATAGAATTGAAAATGTTAGGCGGTCGTATTAATACTGAGAAATTTGTTACTCTTGAATACCGCCGCAAAGTTTCATTCCTATCATTGTGTTATCGATATTTTCACAAACAATTTCAATAGAAATAGGTAGTTGTATTCCTCCCCTTAAACAATTCAACCGTAATGCCCGTACTTCTAGAAATGCTCTTCAATGTTTAATCAAAAAAAATGGTCAGGTTCCAACTACTCCAGAATCTATTCAAGAGAGACAGAGTGTTGTCTATAGCCTTTTACCTTTGGCCTGGATGAGTATTATTTTGTACTGCTGCATCAAGTTTTTGTGGGTAGAACAAGTTCGAATGCCTTTAACTCCAAACGCACTTTTGATGCTAATCGTAAAACTAAAGCATTTTTAGGTCGTCGTAAAACACCTTCATAAGCTGGAAATAGTATAACTGAGCAGAAAAATTGAGCCCAAAAGAATTAAATTAGTGATGTGAAAAACCGAAACCATGCGATTCGATCAAGAAAAATTTAGAATATTGCTGTCAAAGGAGCTAGAGTTACCGAAAACACAGGTTTGTCCGTTGTTCGTCGTTTTTAAAAATCAGCATTCCCAAATGAGACTGCACAAAATTTTGCATTACGACTTAGGCTCTTAAAGTTCAGTAATTACAAGAACACAGCCTAAGAGAAGAACTTGATCTGTGAACTTGAACAGAGCCGAGATCGAGGTCAGCACCAGGCGCGGAAGTTCAACCAGTCCTTTCGAAACATGAAGCAGTATAAGTTAATAATATATTTCCCACATTCCCATATCTCCACTTGCACCTCTTATTATCCCAAGTTCTCCCACATTCGTTATCTCTACTTGCACCTCTTATTTTTCCACGTTCTCGCACCTTACTAATTTTCCACTTCCTGCACGCGTAGTGTTATATTGTAATAATTTTAATGTAATTTAAGAAAAGCTTGCAAATGCACAAGCCAAATGTTTTAATCGCTTTGCAAGCGAAAATAGAATTAAGTAAAAATATGTTGAATAAAGTCAGTTTTAAAACAGAACTCAACGACGAAAGGTCTTTTATTTACTGGCGCCCAACTTTAAAATTCGATTAGTATTGTGTGCTCCAAAAATCTTTGTATAAAGAGAATAGAGCAAATTATAAATCATAAAAACATCGATCATAGAAGAAACCACAGAAGAACCGACAGAAGAACCCAGAGAATTAACTAGAGAAGAACCCACAGATACAGAAAAACAAACTAAACCAGAGAAGAACATACATCAGATACAGAAAAACAAACGAAATGCAGATGAAGTTATTAATTGTGTAACTATTAATTTTGTTTTTATGTTTATACAACTTTTGTTCTAAATTATCTACGAGTACCTATTACCATATACATTAAGTACATATAATAATATTTATTGTTGATTTTGTGACTGTGCTTAGAATTATTGTTATTGAAAAATGTCTGAAATCGCGCAAACAATAGCATCAGCCGTGCGGGTAGCTGTCGAAGCAGCTTGTGAAACAATGGTGAGAAGAATGGCGGATTTAGGGGTAGAAAATAAAAATAATAATGATCGGTTAAACGAAAAAATTTTCGAGCTTTCGGAAAAATTAAATTCTATTCAATTACCGCAAACAGTTGTTCCCTACCAACCCATTTCTGTCGCGACACCCGAAATAGTATGTCAAATATCACTCGATGTAGTGAAATCCGTACCAGATTTGAATGGTGAACGTGCGAGATACATTTCGTGGCGTCAAGCGGCAAAGACAGCAATAGCACTATTCGATCCATATAATGGATCAGAGCGGTATTATCAAGCCGTTGCAATAATTAGGAACAAAGTTGTTGGATCTGCCGATTTAATTTTATCGTCATTTAACACAGTTCTTAATTTTGATGCAATTATTGCTCGCCTTGATAATGCATATTCTGACAAACGCCCACTACACGTACTCGAAAACCAAATGAGCATTCTATGTCAAGGACATTTATCGATCTCTGAGTATTACGACAAGATAGAAAAACATCTCACGTCTATCACCAATAAAATCTCAATGGAATATTCAGGCAATAATGTTCTTATTAACTCTTTAGCATCAAAATACAGAGCAGATGCATTGCGAGTATTTATTTCAGGCCTTAATAAGCCTATTTGCAATATTTTATTTTCTTCCGGTTGTGAAGACCTGCCATCTGCATTAGCAAAGGCACAGGAGCTTGAGGCTAATCAACACAGGTACGAATTTGCAAGAGCATTTGATAAAAATGTATCATATGCTAGTACAAGTGGTTTTCCAAGAAGTAACCCTCACTATAAACGTGTTATTCAAGCAAAACCCCAAGCCCCCCAAGCCCAAGTTTCCTCGACCGATAACCAGCAGAAACAAAACCATTAATCAGATCCATACGATCACATGAGCGTGGATAACTCGTCAATATACCGACGCAGTAAAAAATCGCAAAATCGACCAGCAGCGGTGCCAGAGGGTAGCAGCAAACAGACTACCAGGCAACAGCCGCAAACCTTTGAGAACAGAGCATCGAAGCGCTCTCTCGAGTCCGGCAGGGCACCACTATCGAAAGCCCAGAGAACTAATTTTCTAGACGAATACGAAGACGATTATGAAAACCTCGATGAGGAATATGAAGATCAGATTCATTTTTTAGATTAAAGTCGGCTTTACCATTTGTTGAAAAGAAACTCAATGGCAAAACTGTATTGAGAATCCTAGTAGACACTGGTACAGCCAAAAACTATATCAAACAAATTCCGCAATTAAAAGTCATTCCAAATAGTAAACATTTTAAGGTTAAGTCCCTCCACGGTGAAAATAAAATAACTCACAAATGTAAAATACAATTTTGTGGTATAATAACAGAGTTTTTTATCCTTCCCCAATTAGAAACCTTCGATGCGATTATAGGGTATGATTTTCTCGCGCAGATAAAAGCGCAAATTGATACAAAACGTTCTTTGTTAGTTTACGAAAATGGGGAGATGGAAATCAAATTTTTGGAATGCGAACAGGTTAATAATTTAGAAATCGATATGAAAACAATTCCTAACACCGTCAAAAGTGAATTTAAGGAATTAATCGAAGAATTATCAGAAGTGTTCGCTCAACCGGATGAGAGATTACCTTTTAACACAAAAATAAAAGCAACCATTAAAACAATAGACTCAGAACCAATATATTCCAAACCAAGACCATACAATATGGCAGCAATTCCTTTTGTAAATAAGGAAATTAAAAGATTGTTAAGTGATGGAATAATTCGGCCTTCACATTCCCCGTATAACACTCCCATATTGGTTGTAGGGAAAAAAGGCATTAACGAAGACGGTACTCCCAAATCTAGGTTAGTGTTTGACTATAGAAAGTTAAATGAACGCACTATACCAGATCGGTATCCCATCCCAGAAACTTCAGTAATCCTCTCAAATTTAGGACAAGCTAGATTCTATTCAACAATAGATCTAAAATCCGGCTTCCACCAAATTCTCCTAGAAGAAAAGGACCGGGAAAAAACTGCTTTCTCCATAAATAATGGAAAAAAAAGAGTTCTGCAGATTACCTTTCGGCTTGAAAAATGCTCCCAGCATTTTTCAACGAACAATAGACAACATACTGCGAGATGAAATAGGCAAATGTTGTCATGTTTATATAGATGATGTAATCATTTTTTCGCAGACAGAAAGAGATCATCTAGAAGACATAAGGAAAATTTTTTCTAAACTTTTCAATGCTAACATGCGAATATCTCCAGAAAAATGTAAATTTTTTAAGCATGAGCTTGAATTTTTAGGATTTCTTGTCTCTGGAGACGGCATTAAAACCTGCCCAAATAAAGTCAAAGACATTGTAGACTTCGAAGTGCCAAAAACACTTCGTGCACTAAGATCTTTTCTTGGTCTTTCTGGTTATTACCGTCGCTTTGTTAAAGACTATGCCCAAATAACCAAACCTTTAACAAAATACCTAAGAGGAGAAAACGGAAATATAGGAACGAATAAGTCTAAGAACATCAAAATTAATCTAAATACTGAGGCTATTTGTGCCTTTAATAGAATAAAGAACATTTTAGCCTCAGAAGATGTTTTACTATTCTATCCTGATTTTCAAAAGCCTTTGGACTTAACTACCGATGCTTCATCGCAAGCATTAGGCGCGGTTCTTTCTCAAGGTGGTAGACCTATTACAATGATATCTCGAACTTTAAGCAAGTCTGAAGAAACTTACGCTACAAATGAACGTGAAATGCTAGCAATAGTTTGGGCATTGCAATCTTTGAGAAATTACTTATATGGTGCTCCCGATATTCATATTTATACAGATCACCAACCACTCACTTTTGCGATTTCTGAAAAAAATCCTAACACCAAACTGAAGAGATGGAGAGCATTTATTGAAGAATATTCTCCAACCTTTCATTATAAACCTGGTAAAGAAAACAAGGTAGCTGATGCGTTATCTTGGCAACATATTAACACGCACTCTACTTCCGGAGAAACTGTTCATAGCGAGGAATCTTTAACAAAAGTAATACCTTCGGTAGAAAATCCAATCAATTGTTTCAAAAATCAAATCTTTATCAGTCAAGGTTCTCAGAAAAGCAAAAAAGTTAAAATTCTTTTCCAAAAACAGGTTAGACATACAATAACATTCAGTTCCATCAGAGAACTTATCGAAATATTGCGTGATGTTCTTCATACGGATTTAGTCAATGGAATCTATTGTGACATTGAAACTTTAGGTAAAATACAAAATGACCTCATGGTTGCTTTCCCCAAAGTAAAAATTAAATATGCAAACAAACTTGTTCAAGATGTGTTTAACACATACGATCAAGAGGAACTTATCATAAACGAGCATAACAGAGCACATAGAGGACCAAAAGAAAACTTCAAACAAATAATCTCAGAGTACTATTTTCCAAATCTTATGAAGCTATGTAATACATACGCTTCTAAATGTAAAATTTGTAAAGAAAATAAATATCAGCGTAGACCAGCGCAACATCCGATCGGTGCAACACCAATTCCCACGTATGTAGGAGAGATTTTGCATTTAGATATTTACAATACTGGTCGAAAATATTTTATAACATGTATAGACAAATTTTCTAAATTTGCCATTATAAAACATATTCCATCCAGAAATTCTGTAGACATAAAAAACCCATTAATCGAAATAATTTCCCAATTTATAAATACGAAAATAATAGTTATAGATAATGAAGGCGCTTTTACATCAATTGCAACGCAAGCATTGCTAAAAAACGAATTTAACATTTCTACACATTCTGTACCAGCACTCCACAGTCAAAGCAATGGACAGGTAGAAAGATTCCATTCGACTCTTGCTGAAATAGCTAGGTGTACAAAGGATAGTACAACAGATATTGTTGAATTAATGCTACTATCAACCTTCAAATATAACAACTCAATTCACTCGGTAACAGGTTATAAGCCCTCAGAAATTTTTCACGATATCTCTAAAAAAATGACAAATGCAATTATCTCAAAATTAAAAACTAAACAGATCAAAGACCTTGAATTCCACAATAAAAATACCACGCCTAAAGATTTCAGGCCAGGTGAAAAGGTATATGTAAAAACTAATAAAAGAATTGGTAATAAATTATCCAAACTTTATAACCAAAAAACTATTCAGGCTGATTTAGGCACAGCTGTAGTAATTGAAGGAAGACAAGCGCATAAAAATAATCTAAGATAAAATTTTATTTCTAGATTTATGAAAATATGGCTAGGCGCCGCAAAAATTGTTGACTACTCTTCAGCGTTATTCATTCCTATTCCTGCAGGAGAAGCTGCCATTTACGAAAACCATTTCTACCTTAAACACACTACAAATTTTTCGGATATTGATACAATAATGTCAGAAAATAGAAATATTTTAAATGAAATCAAAAACGAAAGAAGCAAAGAAATACTGCTTCAGGACATAAATGAAATTGAACGCTTGTTAACATTACTAAGACCTTCCACGAGAAAGACGCGATCGATAGATTTTTTAGGTTCCGCAATCAAATTTATTGCTGGTACTCCGGATCATGCAGATATGGAACTGTTAAAAACCCAAAAAGACGAACTAACTAGGGCTAACAACAGACAGATTGAAATAAACACGCAATTCACGGCAAAAATAGACGAGATAACTGATATAATAAATACAATAAATATAAACGAAATTAATAAACCTAATTCGGCTGATAACTATGACAAATTAAGTGCAGTTATGTCACAAAGAAATAGGATTATAATAAATAATTTAAGCAATAACATTTATTCTCTCATTCTTGCCAAAAACAACATTGTTAATCCTTTAATTCTAAGTACAGAGGAAATAGGTATTATCAAGATTAAAGAAAATGTTTTAACTGATTTAAGCGATTTGTTAAATATTGCCGATGTAAAAATATATTACCAATATAATTCTTTAATTTATTTGATTAAGATTCCTGAGGTTCAGGAAATATGTAAATTATTCGAAATTATTCCTGTTATTCATAATAATAAAATTATTGATTTAAGTTCAAATATATCAGCAATTTGTAAAAGTATTCAATATCCCTTAAGTACTTGTAAGAAAGCTCCCTTATACTCCTATTGTGAAACAGATTCCCAAAATCCTTGCCTTTCCCAACTCCTTAATAATAATACGGCACACTGCCCCACAACTCATGCTATCGACATCAAAAAGATCGAAGTCGTAAGAAATGGACTTATCGTAGCCAGGGACGAGAACATAACTATAGAAGAAAAAGGCCAGCGTATCGTCCTGAATGGAACCTTCCTAATAACATACGATGATAAAATCAATATCAATGGCAAACAATTTTTCACAGAAAAGTCTATAGAAGTGAATCACCTACCAGCACCAAAACGAACTATTTTGAATGAAGTTGTCTTCAACGAAAAAATTACGCTTCCGCGCTTACACAAGCTGCACATCATCAACAACCAAAAAATAAAAGAATTTTCGATTACGCTCGAGACAAGCAAATGGATGTTATATGGCACCATAGCTATACTTGCACTTGTGATTTTTGTCCTGCTTTATGTAAAAATTAAGCCGAAAACTGTTAAAATAACAACAAAAACAGACAATGTTTCATCAGCGTTAGATGAAGAAATTTTAAAATTACGTGTTATGAACATCATGAACGAGGACGTCCAGTCTTAAGGATGGGAGGAGTTAATAATATATTTCCCACATTCCCATATCTCCACTTGCACCTCTTATTATCCCAAGTTCTCCCACATTCGTTATCTCTACTTGCACCTCTTATTTTTCCACGTTCTCGCACCTTACTTATTTTCCACTTCCTGCACGCGTAGTGTTATATTGTAATAATTTTAATGTAATTTAAGAAAAGCTTGCAAATGCACAAGCCAAATGTTTTAATCGCTTTGCAAGCGAAAATAGAATTAAGTAAAAATATGTTGAATAAAGTCAGTTTTAAAACAGAACTCAACGACGAAAGGTCTTTTATTTACTTATACACCACACTGCACATATCACAATGACGGAGAGGAATATCTGATTACCAAATTTGCAGGCATACTGGAGCGATGTGAAATGTACTTTAATGAATTGCTAAGCGGTTAACTCACTTAAGAAGGAATTCGGCATCACTAACAAATTGACACCAATATGTAGGCTGACCATGACCAACATAACAAGCCAAGTTCAAATAGCCGGATTGCTATCAAGTCCAATCAACATCCTCAATGGCCTCCAACAAGGGGATGGTTTGTCCTGCCTCCTCTTCAACCTGGCATTGAAGATAGTAATCCATGATTCTGGCACGTCAACAAGAGGGACCATCGTCACCAAGCCTAGCCAGATACTATCTTACGCAGACGACATGGATATCAGCGGGCTAATCTAACAAGCTGTACACAATTACTTCACCCAGATCGAGCACACGGCACAAAATCTGGGGCTCCACATTAGGGAAGGAAAAACAAAGTACATGGTGGTGGATGCGTCAACTGCAAGAAGAACAATTGGCCAAACAATGAAGAAAGCGGAACATGCATTTAAAGTACCCTGGGTCAATAGTAGCACCCGATAACAACATTGAAGAAGAAATGCGCTGGCGGTTGTTCAAAGCCAATCGAGTCTAATATAGTCTGTCAAAGCTTTTTAAATCAAGAAACCTTACCATAACTTATTCTAAGCTGCTGCTGCTGAACAGGACTATTGTTCTGTGAGTACTCACATATGGATCCGGGGTGCTTAGGCACTTGGACCCCTTAGATTCACTCGAGAGGAAGGTCTTGCGGAGAATTGTTAACCCCTTATGTGAGGAAGGATGATTCCGGAGATGCAACAATCAAGAACCAGCCAGGACCGGATTCCATCTGTTAAGCCAATGATAATGATGTTATGATTGGACCGTACTTATTCCATAATGAGCCTGGTGTAATGATGTGGTTTATTTTTTGCAAGACGGGTGTTACATGCCACAACAATAACGAAACAATCGTATTTTTGCAAAAAATAGTCTTGACCGTATTATATTTTGAAGAGTTAACCACAATTGGCCACCAAGACCCTGCAATTTAAAATATTTATAGACTGTTTTCTTTTTGCGGCTACGTGAAAAATAAGGTCTATACTAATGCCGGACCATCGATTGAAATCTTGAAATCAACAAGATCATCCTGTGGCAAGTGATGTAAATAGTCATGGAAAGTTTCATGAAAAGGATATACGCTACATTGATTAAATTAAAAAATACTTCTTTTTATATACAAATTTAATTAATCTTCCTTAAAAGTTTATTGTTGTAATGTGACCTATACATCTTCTGGTCATTCGTATGTGGAAATATAACCCATATTTTGAAATAAACAATTATTGAAAAACAAAAGCTTGATCCTTGAACTTTCTAATAATGAAAAACTTATAAAAATATTTGAAAAATTCGTCTACAAAGAACAACATTGACAACGATTAACTAAGAACTGCTCCTATATTTTCTCGTTTGGCTGCTATAAATGCTAAATGCACAAACAAATGTCAACTCCAATACATAATTCCACAAGCATATATTTCAATATTCCTTCTATTTCCGCTCTAATAATAAAAATGAAAGCGTTTTTATGCTTATACAAAACCAAATACATATATACAAAATATATATTAATTTATTTTTGTTAGAAACTTAAGCAACCTAGGTATATAATATAATATCCAACTGACCTCACTCAACGCATTTCAAACATTTCAAATTCAAAGGATCAGAGCATACTAAAAAAAAAACCCTTTTTGCAATCACCATCAAGCCGATTAGTTTGTCCATGCATATTTAAGGACCTTCACAAATCTCAAAAGAGTTCCATTTCTCTTTTCTTCTGTGTTTTTTTTTTGTGCACTGTATTTTATAGTGTTTTTCAAGCCCAACCTTTATCCTTTTCTCATAATTCTTTCTTGTTTTTTCAAAACCTAGTAAACCAAGTACCTCCCAACTATGGCCACAGAAGAACAAGAAGAAACAAGATGGAGTGAAAGGGGGAAGAGGTTAAAAAAAAAAAACTAAAAAATCCTTATAAAATTTTCATAATTTTTTGTTATGCCAAAATGGTTATGTTGGGTTGGTCTCTTGAAATGTCAAAATACAAGACATTTTTATGTTTGTGGGTATGAGAGAGTACTAGAACCTACCTATAAGCGGTTAAGGGCTTTATATTTTAGTACTTTTAAATCTTTTGTTCTCTAAAATTCATTTGAATTTTTTGATTCTTGTTCTTTTTTTTTGGTTTTAGAAAAATAAATGTGAATATTAAAAATTAAGGAAAAAGGACATAATACGAATGAATTAATAGGAGAGGTAACTACCTAAAGGAAGGTAATAACAAAAACGATTGACTATAAAAAACAACCCACAACGAGGACAGTCAATGTGCAAATAGCCCAGAGCCGAATGACTTCCTTTTCAATTTTAATATTTCAGATGAGAAAATATACAAACACACAAATCCCACCCCGAAAAAGAGGGACTTTTCATATGACACAAACAAAGAAAAAGAAAACAAAAGTATAACCTACCCATTTTCAATTTTGTAAACTTGTGTATATCTTCATAACCCAGAGAGGTCGGTTTGTCACGAAAGTGTACTTTTTTTTTAACGTTAGAAAATTTTCTCTGACACACAAAAAGTTCCTCATACATATATTCATGTATGTTATATAAACCTATAAGAATTCAAGAACAATATAAGAATATAAGACACGTGTACTCAGTAGATTCTAGCTGCTCTGATGGAAACGTGGTCCTGACTAAGTTTACTATATCCTATACACGAGACACACACGACCGACGACGACAATAATAACAAAAAACTAACAATTTTGTTTGTTTCTGAACAAATCATATCGGCCATTGGATTAGCGTTGCCACAGTGTTTAATTTTTATTTATTTTTAAGAAGTTTTGTTCAAATTTTATTTTTAGTATTTTGGAACTAATTGCAACGCTGATTTTACATTTTTTGATACATTTTTTCAAAATGTTTATTTTTTGAGTTTTACAAAAGTATTAATTTATCATGTCATAATACGTTTTTAAAATATTTTGTATGTTACCGAAAACGCTTTAATTTCTGCTGCTATTTTGTAAGCAATTTTTGCGTTTTTTCATTTATTTTGTTACAATTTCTTAAAAGCCGACACGGCAACACTGTATTGGTTGTTATTATCTTTAAGTTTGTATATACTCTATGAACAAATAGTATCTCTATTTTTAGCATGTGTATGTAGGTTGAAAAGAGGACATTAAGATACTTTAACGTAGACCTTTTTCGCTTTAGGGTGTAGGTGATGAAGAAATAGAAAAAAAAAACACATATAAAGAACATAAAATGGATTTTCTGTGGCTGGACTTGACCTCAAACAACCAGTTGTTTCAAAGCGACCCTTATCTCCATTTTCAAGCAGAGCATTAAACTTTTTTTATCAGAAATTTTTATTTTTGTATAATTTTTATAAATGCTGCAATAAAGGGTGTACATATTTTAAATGGCGTATAATAGAAGAAAAACACTTGAACACATTATTTTGTCTTGAATGTTTACAAATTTTGTTTAAAATATTTTGATATATATGCACTTTTAATTTCAATAACTTGAAAAACCATACCAAACAAAAATACGCTGTAGTCCTGAAAACTTTAAATAGATTTTAATTTGGTAAATGAGCCAAATAATCATTTAAAAATTGAAATCAAAAGTTAAAGACTATGCTCTTTTCCGGTACGATATAAAGAGTGATTAAATTTAAACGGCCGATATTGATTTTGAATAAAATCCAAAGGTTTTAGAAATTTATATCCATTTCTTTTTGTTTTGATAATATTGGAAAGGTTCAGTTATGTATAAAAAATATGTAGGCCAAATGGCCGTCGCGACCTTCGCAACACACCTCTATCTGATAATTGAGGTTCATTACCGTTAATAGGCCGAATTATCGCATCCTTTGGCTCTTAAATTGTTGCTGGCTTATTGGAGTTTACCTTTACCTTGAAATAACTCGAAAGAAAGAAGTCCAACGGTGTCAAATCACATGATATTTGCTGCCACTACGTGAGATGACACGCCCATTGAATTTGTCGGCGTCAAGAAGCCTTTGTTTCGTTAGCTGTATGCCAAGTGGCACCGTCCTGTTGAAACCACATATCATCCACATCCATATATGCTGATACGGTCCATAAAAAGTTCATTATCATCTCACGATAGCGAACAATTTTAACGTCAACTGCCTGCCCGGCCTCCTTTTGGAAAAATTACGTCACGATGCTGCCGCCAGCCCATAAACCGCATCAAACAGTGACTCTTTGTGGTGCATGGTTTTTCGACAATCACTTTTGGATTATAATTCGCCCATTCGCTTTTCTTCGAAAATTGATCATGAACTGTTACCATTTCTTGCCACGATTCTGACCATTGACTAAGCTTGAAATGGTCAAAAGGCTTTAATTCTTGGGTCCATTGCACGTTGTAAACTATTGTAAAGAGCAGCGATATTATCAGCAGGACGAGTTGTACGAGCATGCACTGGTGTTTTAACATCAGACCTGGTTTTCTTAAAGTTTTGAACTATTTTTCTGATTGTACGCACATTTGGACGATTAAATTGACCGATAAAATTAAGAAATGCACAATATGCATATTTTTTGAAAGCCCATTCTCAAAATAAGCCTGAATAACTTCAACGCATTGCTCGTTTGTGTATCTTTCCATGGTTCAAATTGATTTAGTCTAAAATTGAGAAATGTCAAATGAACTGCAGAGAAAAATTAACGTTTGAGTGTGGTTCACATTCAACAACGGCCGTTTAGATTCAACCACCCTGTATATTATGAGATGTTATACCAACTTCCGTAAAATAACTCCCCAAGAAATACCACAAAAAATGAAATAACCCCGCAAACAATTATATGGGATCTTCCATAGGAAAGAACTCTCCATTTTTGGGGATTTATTTCATGCTTTTTTGGGGACTAATTTCATTATCAATTTGGAGAGTTCTTTCATGAAGAAATAAATCCCAAAATTCAACTATGAAATATATCGCCAAATTCGGGAAGTGCTTTTTTTTAAGCACCATAATACTATTTGCTTTCAATTTGGTAAAATAAGTTGGTGTTATTTCTAAAAATAATATAAATAAAATATATTTGTAAAGTACAATAGAGCCAATTTTTTAATCTTTTCTGGCGGCGGGCGAGCGTTATGTGGTATAAATCTACGGTCAAAATGTGCTTGAAGACCGCCCCCTCACAGCTGGCAGAAAAGTGCATTTTATAAGAATAAAATGGTTAAGCAATTCTTACTTGTTTCATTTTTTTTTGGAAATATATTTAATTTTCGAATATGGGGGTTATTACATTTCTTGGGGGTTATGTCTTGTTAAGTTATGTTATGGAGCCGTTTATGTTTAGATTTGACTTGTAGATTTTTATTTTTTGTAAGAAATAGTGTCCTACTTAAATATTTTAACAGATGTGAAAACTGTCATTCTTCATATAATAGAATAATTCTTAAGTTAATATCATTTTTTATTCCTATTTGAGGTGATATTTTAAGCTGTTCAATCACCTTTTCAAAAAGCACTTCAAAATAAAATTCTTAGTTTTGCCTCCTCAAAATATTAAAAAATGTGCTAATGCACAAATTCTGATTCTCTTGTTAATATAATGCTACAATTTGAACTTTAATACTGTTTTAAATTGTTTTTAATTGAATATTAAAATGTTCAATAATTTGTTTGTGTTTTTTTGGAAAGTCAAATTAGAACTTCGATACGGAAATTTAAGAAATCAGATCCAATTTCAAAGTTAAAATTTTGGACAACAAACAAATTCCAAAATTAATTCAAAAAGCTTAATAAATCTACAGCTACAATGTAACTACTTCTTCATTTTTTAGACGCGAACGTAAATTATGAAATTTTCAGAATTTATTTTCAAATTTTAATTTTGCTTTAAAACAACCCACAGATTTTAGTTTAATGCTTCTCAGAAACGACTTAAACAGATTCGATTTTATTTAAAGACTTATGTAACTCTTAAAAAAATTAATTTCGACAGTTTTTTAACTTCCCATAGGATGTTATTGGTATTTTATTTTTAATATCTTTAATATCTTGAAAACAAATAAACATACTGACTTTAAAGTTCTTTCATTCCATAAGCTTCCTACAAAAATCAAAGTTCTTCCAAAAACACAACTATATTGATTTAACTTCTAGAATATATCTCTACAGAAACAGATAAGACTTAAATTTTTGATTTGAAGTAATCAAAATGTGTCGCACTGCAGCCTCTTTTTATAAATTTTCTTTAGAAACCAGCAATTTTTATTGGTTTTTATAATTTTTAAAATGTTCCTATATTATAAAACTATGATTAATTAAGATATAAAATGATGAAATAAAGAAATTGAACAAAAAAATTTGTCACCTCGAATATCTTACGGACAAAAATTGATTTTATCTCCAAAATAAGTTTGTGCAATGAAGAATAACGTTTTACGTTTTTGAAATCTGGTAAAATTTTGAGAAAAATTGAATTGACAGTTTCTTTTACAAAAAATAAAAATCTAAAAAAAAACATTACCAAAAGTTGGTAAAAATTTTACTTTCGACTCAAATATCTTTTTAAAAATATTGGCTTCCAACTAATTTTATCTCACAGAAAATATTGTTTTCAACATTCAGTAAATTTTGTATAACAATTCAACAAAAAATAGTAAGCAAATTTGGTAAAAATTGATTTTCGGTTCTCGATATCTCGTGAACAATAGAAGATATTGACTTCAAATTAATTTTATTCATCCAATTCGTATTTGTTTATATAAGAAATAAAAACTTTTAAGAAGTGCTACTTAAATTGGTAAAAGTTGGTTTTCGACTAAAAATCTCTTTTACAAAAATAGATTTTGAAATCAAACTAGGTATTTCATCAAATGTTGGTAATTTTTTGTGTGTTTTTGTCTCCACCGAATTTTCTATTTCCAACTTTAAACTGTATCTTTAGTTGAAAAACTAATTAAGATTTTTTTTGGTAAGACCCCACTTCTTTTGACAAGAAAAGATTTTGTCATAAGCTAATATTTGCTACTTTTTGAGAAATTAATTAAGGCTTCATTTTTCAATACAAATATCTCAAAAACTTTACATTGAAAAAAAATTTGTTTGACTTTTGAATTTTTTTTACTTGTTACTTCCTTACTTTGCCATTTTCTAGTTTTTCTACTTTGTGAAGAGAAAAGTGTTGGTCCCTTGTTTTGAGCGTTCACAACAAAACACCCTGTATGAGTGAAATAAAATGAATTTGGAAGAATACTTTTTAATAAAGTTGTTATAGTTTTTTTCTTCTATTCCCCTTCCCATCTACTTTCTTTTACTTGCTTTTTTCCGAGTTTTTGTTATGAGACATGTTATTTCTTTTTTTGAAAAATATAATGGAAAAACGTGGTAGATATACAAAAATGGTCAAAATAGAAACTTTTTATTTTAATGCATGTGTATGATGTGTCTATATATTCAGGAGTTGGACAAGGGTATAGCTAGATAGGTATAAAGTGTATTTTTATATTTTTATTTCTTTGTCTCATAACCAGGACAATATAAAATTATTAAACTTCTGAAATAAAAAATTGATAATAGGCTTCTCTTTTCTTTCATATTTTTGAGCTACACCTACCCTAAAGAAAAGATAAAAAATAAAATTGATTCGAATGGTTTTTATTTTTTATTTTTTTTATTATATTGAAAATATAAAAAAGAAATATGTTGTTTGTCGTTGAGAAAGTTGAATTTAAGCTATTTTGAAATAATAAGTTGAAAATAAGGGTAAAATCATATCTTTTTATTGCTTTTATATATATTTTATTTTCTGAGAAAATAGTCTTTTGTCAATGTGGTTTTTGGGGTTTGTTGATGGTTAGGCATATTCTCTTTATCCTTTACATTTAGTCGTTGTTGTTCCACATTGATTTTTAGGCATCAGCATCATACTTTGATGCTATATACTTAATAATGATTTAGATTCTTCTTTATAGACTTTGACATTTAATTTGAACCTTTTTTGGAAGAAAATTAAGGTTCTTGGTATATTGATGATAATAATATCTTTTAAAAGAGACTCTTTGAACATTTCTTGAAAGTAGAGCTTATTGCTTTTAGATGTCTTTTTTGTTTGTGCTATGATGGATTTATATTGGAAAATCTTGAAATCTATTGAAAATTTTTGTTAAAAGTAGCCATAAGCCAAATAGGTTGAATAGGTTTTTTCTGTGTTGGTGTATAACATTTAATATAGAATAGAAAATGGTCTTAATTTTGCGTCCAAATTATCAAAGAAAAAATGAATTGTAGAAAACCCACGTAATTTAAAAATGATATAAAAGCTTGCATTTTATTTTTGTCAAAACGAGAATGATGTTTAAAAAAAATACTTGTCTATCTTTTGCGGAAAATTGGAGATCAACCATTTTTAGGGGTTTCCGTAAAAATCTTTTTATTAATTTCAATTATGAACAAAGCTGTAAAAATTTAACCAACATGAAATTCAAAGATACAGAAAAATACTGCAATCGTGAGTTTACTTGTGTTAAATATCAATGTACACAAAAACTATCCCATAGACAAAGAAAAGAAAGTGAAATATCCTGCAAGTTACAGAGGATGTCCAGTCACCAAAAAATTCCAAGACCCAAACAGAAAAAAAAACACAACTGAGAACAAGATTTGAAACTCAACAATTATATAAAAAATTGTTCTTAATAAAATGGCAATTGCACTAAGAAAAAGTCATAAAATCAAAACTTATTCCCAGATTGTGAAAAATTTGAGAAAGAATGAGGAATCGTCTTTAGAAGAAATGCTAGAGCTTATCTTAAAAAAGATTGACAAACAAGGCTTAAACATAAAATATCTAAGCGAAAAAATCACGCTTAAAAAAACAATGATGATAAGAAAACTTAAAATGACAACATGGAAGACAAAAGTGAAGCTTGAAAATAAAAGAAAAAAATTATTCTAATCTAATGAATAAGAAAATAAACTGGGACGATTCAGAAATAAACTTGAACATTTTATAAACCTTTGATTTTCCATCTAAATAATTGAAAAAATTGATAATGAAGTTAAACAATTTATTGCTGATGTGCAAAACTACTCCAACTATTTCGAACTCAAGAGAAACAAAAATATAAAATATCTTGTTGAAATAAAGAAGTTGATTTTGGCAAAAAGAAGAGATCGAAAGAAATGGCAATCTACGAGACTTCTGTCTAAACATCGAACTTTTAATTGTTTTGAGAATTAGTAAGCTCAAAAATGATTCAGGCAGTAGATTTTTGAAAAGTCTGCATACAGATGCTTTTATCGAACGCTCTTTAGTTTAAGCAGCAACGCGTATACAAAGCTCCTAAAAACAAAACCAGTAGTACCCGTGGTGTGATGGTTTGTGCGTATGACTGTCAATCCAGATGTCTTGGGTTCAATGCCTGCCTGTACCAACTTAAATTTTTTCACTGGTTTTGCCTCTTACGAGAAATTGGCAAGTTCTCCAAGAGTAATTCTTTTCATGAAAACTGATTTCTTAACTAGTTGTTCGGATTCGAAATAACTTTATATCGATTTTCTTATTGAACATTTCGGGAATGTTTTTAAACTATTGTCAGCAAATACCGGCTACAGATCACTTCAGTGTCTTGAAAGCAATTACGAATAGAAATTCCTTTTGTCAAACTACAAAAGTAAGAAATTTTCTAATACAAATTTAACTGGGTTACATCTTATTAGTGTCTTTGGAAGAAAGTTTAAATTGGATAAATCCAAATGCATTTCTATAATAAATGCATAATAGTATATTTTAGTATAATATTAAAACTCTGATGTCTTGGTATTTATTTAAAACAAAACAACTATAAATTGGATTTTTCTAAATATTTAACCTGATGCCGATAACCTGATTCCTCGCAGTAAACAAATATTTTCAATGTAATATCATTTACTGTTGATAAAATATTTTAGCAGGCAATTTGTTTTTCATACCAATTTGTATTGGGTGTGGTGTTTAATAAAAACTGAAGTCGAAAGAATCATTGGTTATAATGAGATATTTGGGGTCAACCAAATTTGTTTGCTGTTGAGACAATTTGTCTCAAAAATGGATTAATCATTTTTTTAATTTTTTGTTGTCAGATTAAAAAAAAAGAGGCTGGGACATACTGATAACTTCCCATCCCGTTTCTCAATTTGTTTATGTTAAAAGTTTGTTGGTTTTCGTGTTTTGTTAAAAAAGTTGTCAGTTGAATTATTCTTAAAAATTTTAAAATTACAAACAATATTTTGCAAATAATGAAATAATTTGATTTCAAAATCTATTTTTGTTAACGAGATTTTTAGTCGAAAACTAATTTTTACCAAATGTAGTAGCATTTCTTAAGAGTTTTCTTATATTCACAAATACAATTTGGATGAATGAAATTAAAATGAACTCAATATCTTCTATTGTTCACGACATATCGAAAACCGAACATCAATTTTTACCAAATTTGAGTACTACTTTTTGTAGATTTTATTTTTTTATGAAAAAACCGGACTGATGGATTTTTATACAAAATTTACTGAATGTCGTAAACAGCCTGTGAGAGAAAATACGTTTGAAGCCAATATTTTTAATTTTTGAAGAGATATTTGCGTCCAAAAACAAATTTTAAGGATTTTTTAGTAATGCTTTTTTTAGGTTTTTAATTTTTTTTAAGAAAACTGTCAATTCGATTTTTCTCAAAATTGTTCGGAATGTTGAAAACAGTTTTTTTTTTAAATAAAATTAGTTTTAAGCCAATACCTTAAAATTTTGAAATATATTTGAGTCGAAAATCAATTTTTACCAACTTTGCGTATTTTTTTTAGGGTTTTATTTTTCATAAAAAAACTGACAATTTGATTTTTTTTTCAAAATTTTACCGAATATTGAAAACAAAATAAAATAAAATTAATTTAAAGCCAATGTCTCAAAGTCATGAAAAAATATTTGAGTCGAAAATTAATTTTTACCAACTTTGAGTAAGGTTTTTTTAAGGTTTTTATAAAAAAAAAAATGTCAATTCGATTTTTCTCAAAATTTTACCAGATTTTAAAAACGTTATTTTTCGTTGCAAAAAATTGTTTTGGTCATAAATTCACTTTTTGTTCATAAAATTTTCGAGGTGACAAATATTTTTTTTAATTGGAATTATTTCCAAAAATATATTTGTTTGAAGTCACATTACAATAGATAACATAAAATTTAATTCAAGTATCTAGCGTTATTAGTTCGTGTGATATTTAGTGTTAACCAAAATGTTCACCTTTTTTTAAATTTTTATGGTAAAAAACACACCCACTCAATTTTTTTTAAAGTCCTTTCTGAATTATTATCTGTATAACAAAATTTATTTGATGTCAATATCTCTAGCGGCTCTTGAGCTATGGACGACTAAGAAAAACTTTCCGAACACAGGCACGCATTGAAACGTCGATAAATATCAAAATTTTCAATTCGACAAATCGTACCGATTACAATTATAACTTCCTATGGGAACTTAATAATAGATAAATAAAATAATTAATCTTTTAATTTTTTAAAAAAATCTAATTTTCGGTTAAGTCTTCTATATAAAAATAGTAAAACTCGAACCCAGTGTAAGACGCCTTTCAAATAAACAAACATTAAAAAAAAAACATTAACTGTGAGAGCTAGTTCGTTCGACAAAGTTCTGCAATTATTCTATAGCTCACTAAGGAAGTTTTTCTTAAACTCCATTAAGTCAAATTTAATAGGGACAATCATATAGGTGATAACTGCCTCAATTAAGTATTTAAAAGCTTACAGTTCTTCAATTCTATTTGATAAATCCCTTGCTATTATGACTATTTAAAAAAGATCCTTTATCCTTTTTTTAAGGTCAATATAACCCTTTTTTCTAGCATAATAAATTATATGTACCTGCCCATATATTTTATGCCATATTATTTAATCTCATTTAATTCCCAATGAATTTTAAATAGATACTTTATTTGAATTTTGTTAATGTTTAATAATGAAATGAATTTAGCTACTTTCTTGTATCGCTTTATTTCTTTATCCTTTTATAAACTTTTACATGACACAAATGTATGTGTCCTAGATTCAAATAATTCAAATATTAGCATACCTATTAACAACAAATAAAAGACTAACTCGATTAAATCTGTTTACATTTTTGAAGGATTTTTAACCTATTTTATATTTGTACGAGACATACATACGTTTTATGTGTTGACAGGAAATTTCATTCAAATTAGCACCCTCCCATTTTTTGCCTGACATTTTAAAATTTTGTTTTCTTTTTCTATTTCGTTTTCTTTATTATTTATGTTTTGTTTAACATCCTGTTTACCTTTTATCCTGACGTGCTCTCGTGTATAACCTTTACAATATTATTATGCAATAAATAAAATTAAAATGACAATGCACACCTTAAGTATCATAATATTTTGACGTAATCACTTAATTTAATGTCATAAATATTATGATTTTTTTGTTTGACATTTGTCTCTAGGGTGCGGGTGAAAGTTGATGATAAAAAGGATATACATAATTATAATTATCATATTACAAATTATGAAGTTTATTGTATTATACAGATAGATGCTTTATTTGAGTTTTTTTTGCTTTATAAATTTTGTAATGTCATGTTTAGATTTTAAAGAACATTTTAATTGCATGAGATAGAGCTTTTATAAATAATAATAAACCATATAATGACAGCTTATAAGCCTTGTTTGAAATGGTATTAAATTCTATCTGTTTGTTTTGACGAATAACGTCTATTTTGGGAGAGGAATTGAGTATATTTGTATTTGAAAATACAATAAATACAAAAATAAAATACAAAAAAGAAGACATTTTGACATCTGTCAAAATTCAAAAATTGGTCACTGAACGCCAAAAAATATACAACATATATTATTTAATTAAACTAATTGACTATTTTAGGAACATTTTTATAATGTTTTCAAATTACATACATATATCACGTTAATTACTTTTTTTTTAAACTATAACCAATTAACGCTTCTTAAAGGATCTTTGACTAAACTTAAGTTAATCGCGCACGCACGATATGCCCATTAAAAGGTAAAATACACTAATAAATAATAATAACAAAGAGGAAGCTACAGGTCACATGAGTCACAGCACCGTTAAAAATAAAAAGATTTATAGTGTTTTTATGCTTTTGTATGTAAATTTATGTAATGTTTTTGAAACTAATTTAACTAATAGGTGGAATAAATCATAACTGTGGGAATATAAGGTAAATTGAATATGAGCATTTCTCCGGTGACAGTATGTCACTGCAGCTTTGGAAGGGCGGCGTTCTTTAAACAATTTAAACTTACAATAAGGATGTATGCAAAGAAAAGTCAAAGTATGGACGACTTCTGTTCTACTGTCTGAAGCCTACATAATTCATTGCATTGTGTTGGTAATATTGAATCTTCAAAATATTTACAGTTTTTAAGGATTAGGAATATTGACGGTTTGTGCACAGGAATGCCATGCAAGAGGTCTTGATTTCAATCTCTGCCTATTCCTATTATGAGGAATTGACTAATCCCCCAAGAGTAATTCTTGTCATGAAAGGCGCTTTCTCAAATTAGCCGTTCAGATTTGGCATACAAACTATAGGTGTCCTCTAAATCCCTGACAATAGTAGCACACAAAGAATGGTTCTCTACGAGCTGTTGCGCTGCCTTATTTCTTTTATTTCTTATTTTAGATTATGGGGCTTAATAAGAAAAAAAAAAAATTAAATTTGATTGGAACGCCTTGATATCCAAGATCGGGATAAGGTTATTTGGCCCACCAATTTACGAGTTTGAAAAAATTATAGTTATAATAGGTAATAGTTTGTAATATATAAAACGGTTTTTTTTTTATATGGGGGCGTAGAACTGGCGGCAATTTTTCAGCTGTCAAGTGATTTATTTTCTGTTTGGTTTAACATTCCAACCTGACATGAATAGATTGACACTTGAAGCCCACTTTTGGTTAAATGAATACTTCGATAAACAAAAATGTCCTATTTGAAGTGATGACGATCCTTAAAAGGTGGTATATTGACACACTGTTACATTCAAAAAATACTTTTGGGTGAAATAATTGGTCCGTACTTCTTTGAAAAGAATGCTGGCCCAAGAGTAATTACTAAGTTTATCGTGCGAGCTGTGATTTCGCCAAGAAGGCGGAACAATAGACATTATTTATTAAATTCGTTAAATGCTAATGATAAGTTTACAATATTAATTTAAATCTAAACTTTAAAAAAAATCATAATTTTACTACTTATACCAAAAAATTAAATTTATAGCTTGAAGATTTGAGATTGTTATTTGTAGAGTCAATGAATATAGTATTTACTTTTGTTGAATTTACTGATTAATTAGAGGACTACGAGTATTAGCGCCTGCTATAAAAATAGTTTTAAGGGGTAAACTTCTTCTTAAGATAGACTGTCTCAGAATGAAATACAATCGATGGACATAAGATCGTTCATTTCAATATGAACTGGATATAAAGCATAACTGCAAACAATCTCTATAACCAGAAGAAGAATTGAAGCTTTTGAGTGTATAGAGGTAATAAAAGTCTATCAGACTTAAGGAAAAAAAAACGAAGACAAAATGTTAAAAATCTTATTTCAATACTTTCTATTCCATCAATATGAACGGAATAGTGTGGCACTCATAGAACGCAAGCGTACTCAAGAATTGTCCTGACAAAAGATACATACGGAATTTGAAACAATAAAAGCAATGGACCAAAGTGACTCTCTTGAGGTATACCAGAATTGACTTAAATTAACATGAATAGTCCAAGATCGTAAGATTTAAAGCCGCTTGATTTGTTTCTGTATGGGGATAGTCTAGGCCAATAAGCCCAAAACGATTGACCATACATTTAATGCGTTATTGACGACGACCTCCAGATTAGGCTACGTCGGAGCCAGCCGTGGCGGTCATATCAGAAGAATATCCTTCGAATAGAGTTAATTTCATGCTATTTAAAGCAATCATCTTCGTTTTAACTTTTCGTTGAAATTTAATGTAATCATTGTACAGGTTTGTACAATTTCAAATTTTGGCATTTACCATAGTAGTTTCGAACGTGTGTATGTTTGAAACATTTTTTTTTATCATCCATGTTTCAGCAATTAGGATTGATATCGATTTCATATAGGTTTTGTTTCACACATAATCTATATCTATACTATTATATAAAAGCGAAACCATTTTAAAGTT
The DNA here is from genome assembly GCA_951509635.1 of Eupeodes luniger. Classification (NCBI taxonomy): domain Eukaryota; kingdom Metazoa; phylum Arthropoda; class Insecta; order Diptera; family Syrphidae; genus Eupeodes; species Eupeodes luniger. Next base: position 108,441,816 of record OX608073.1, read on the forward strand.
TGTAACGCATGATCTCAGAAAGTAGTCAACGGATTTATTTGAAATATATTTTATTATTTTCTATATTGTTATGAGAGCGTTTATGGCTTTAATTTTTTTTCATTAATTATTTGTCAAACTTAAATATTATTAATTTTACATTTTTTGTCCATTTTTTTTTCATTAGTTGACTTATACAACCACTCATATCTTAAAACCTATACAATAATCGACAAAGATTAGCATTGCTTCATAAAGTCAATATTGTTGCACAAATTTTAAGCCTAAAATCACTTCTAAGTTAAACATACAACCTGAAAAATAAATAAAAACAAGTTATAAAATTATAAACTTTTTGAATTCATTTTATCCAGGAAATTAGATTCCATCACAATCACGATCACGAGGTCGCTGCTTTGTTTCATTTCATTATCATTCCAACATTTTTAATTTTCTTTTCTTCCCATGCTCTTTCTCTCTTAATATGTGTTCCATTTAATAGATACGTTTTTTCTCTTACCTATCTACCTACATATTCAATTTTTCTGTATTGTTGTATACATAGTTCATCAAGTAACCTACACACACACATTATTTTTTTGTTTATCTAATTCTATCGTCACATCGCTGAGCAGTGTGGGCTCTTTTTTTTAAGTTACTATGGACATTTTTAATTAACTACAGTGCCGTTCACATGAAATGCCGATTTATCTAAAGAAAAATTAGATCTTTTTTATTTTTCTGGTTCGAGGAAGTGAATAGATTATAATTCTTCCAATTTAAAAATAAAAAAGTTCTATTATAATAGCTTGAATTACCAATTTTGTATCACTTCCTCGAACAATAAAACTCAAATTAAGTTAAAATTTTCTTTACAAATAACTCGAAGAAGGTATACTTACAATGAAGTCGATAAAAAGAGTACACAAATGTGGGTAGGTTAAGTCAGTTGCACTGCACTGAACATGAGCAGATGAATAAAAAAATGTGTCTATGGACACCTCATACCTATAGATGTATGAGAACATTAAAAACACAAATTTGTTTTCTTTTTACCGCAAACTATATTTTTCGATTGCAAAAAAACGTTTCTAGGTATGAATAAAAGAAAGAAAAGAAGAAGATAGACAAAAATTTCGTTCATATAAACTAAAATTAATATTATTGTAGAAAATATGCTCAGTCCCATTGAGAAATTTTTTCATATGCTAATACTAATATTCAAAAAAGAGGCTGGGATGCGACCCACACTGATAACTTCCCATCCCGTCTATCGATTTGTCTTGCTTAAAAAGTTGTCTAAATGTATCAATTCTTACCAAATCCATTTTTTGGAGATTTTATTTTTTATGAAAAAAAAGACTGTTGTATTTTTATAAAAAAAATTACTGAATATCAAAAACAATATTTTCTGTGAAATAAAATAAGTTTGAAGCCAATATTTTTAATTTTTGAAAAGCTATTTGAGTCGAAAGTAAATTTTTACCAAGTTTTAGTACCTATTGTTTTTTTGGTTTTTATTTTTTGTAAAAAAAAACTGTCAATCCAACAATTCTTAAAATTTTACCGAATGTTGAAAACAATATTATTTATAAGATAAAATTAGTTTGAAGCCAATATCTCAAAGTTTTGAAAAGTTATTTGAGCAGAAAATCAATTTTTACCAACTTTTGTTAAATTTTTTTTTCGGTTTTTATTTTTTGTAAAAAAACTGTCAATTCGATTTTTCTCAAAATTGTTTCTAATGTTGAAAACAATATTTCTTATAAGTTAAAATTAGTTAGAAGCCATAATCTTAATTTTTTGAAAAGAAATTTGAGTCGAAAATCAATTTTTACCAACTTTTGTAAATTTTTTTTTCGGTTTTTAATTTTTTGTAAAAAAACTGTCAATTCGATTTTTTTAAAATTTTACTGAATGTTGAAAACAATATTTTTTGTGAGATAAAAGTAGTTTAAAGCTAATATCTCAAAGTCTTGAAAAGATATTTGAGTCAAAAATCAATTTTTACCAACTTTTATTAATTTTTTTTTTAGGTTTTTATTTTTTGTAAAAAAAACTGTCCATTCGATTTTTCTCAAAATTTTATCAAATGTCAAAAACATTATTCATCGTTGCAAAAAATTGTTTTGGAGATGAAATCATATTTTAGTCGTAAAATTTTCGACTTGACAAATTTTTTTTTTCAGTTTTCTTGATTTATAAAAAAACCCGTTAATTGGATTTTTTTCCAAAAATATAATTGTTTTGTATCACGTTACAATATATAATATAAAATTTAATTCAAGTCTCTAGCTTCATTGGTTCATGAGATATTTAGGGTTAACCAAAATTTTCACCTTTATTTTAAACTGCTATGGTAAAAAAAACACCCACGCAATTTTCTTGAGAGCCCTTTCTGCATCTTTCTGCCTTATTATCTGTATAACAAAATTTATTTGAAGTCGATATCTCTTCTGGTTCTTGAGCTATGGACAACGAAAAAAACGTCGCGAACGTACGTACACACGCACGCACAGACATCTTTCTAAAAATCTTTTATTTCGACTCTAGGGACCTTGAAACGTCGGGAAATGTCAAAATTTTCATTTTGTCAAATCGGACCCATTACAATAACTTCCTATGGGAAGTTAAAAATGTTCGTGGTTACAATTTGCGAAGCAACGCGAGCACGGGTCGGCTAGTATTATATAAATGTACAAAAGAAGCTGTCAATAAAATAAATTCTGTATTTATTTATATAAAAAGTAATTTAAAATAGTGACACATTTTTACATTTTGAGTACTACAAAGGATAATATTTTTAACGTCTTGTTAAAGTTTTAGAAAAATTGAATTCAGTGAAACATCTCAAACTTCTGTTGTTATCATTTGGTATTATTTTGAGAAAAAATTCAGATTTTCAGAACCTTTCGAATCTCATAAGAAAAAAAAAACAACTTAAATTTAAATAAGAATTAATTTAAAAGTTTGCGAAGTTCTTAAAATTCCAATTTGTCTTATTACTGAAAATATAATTTAAGAGGGCGTTAATCATCAAGGTGGATCGCATCACATCCTCTCTTTTTTTAATGAAATGTAATGTCTTCAACTATTTTGATTCTGTTAATAAATATAAATTTCCTCGGAAATAAATGCCATATTTTTATGAGCTCATTTTTTTAGACTTTTTACAGAGCTATGTATTTACATAAAAAAAAGGATAGGATGCGACCCACACTGATAAGTTCCCATCCCGTCTGTCCATTTGTTTTGATTAAAAGTTTATTGGTATTTTTTTCGTGTTTTATTAAAAAAAATTGTCAGTTGAATTATTCTTAAAAATTAAAAAATTACCAACAATATTTCGCATATTATGAAATAGTTTAATTTCAAAATCTATTTTTGTTAACTAGATTACTAGCCGAAAACCAATTTTTACCAATTTAATTAGTATTTTCTAAAAGTTTTTATATCTCTTGGTAAAAATTTACTTTCGACTCAAATAGCTTTTCAAAAATTACAAATATTGGCTTCAAACTTTTTTTATTTCACAGAAAATATTGTTTTCGATATTCATTATATCATTCGATATAAAAATCCAACAGTCCGTTTTTTCATAAAATAAATAAAATCTACAAAAAATAGTACGCAAATTTGGTAAAAATTGATACATATAGACAAACTGATACATATCGACACTCGACAGACGGGATCGGAAGTTATCAGTGTGGGTCGCATCCCAGCCTCTCTTTTTGGACATTAAATCACTTTTTATTCGTAAGATCTTAGAGGTGACAAAAAACCGTTGATTGGTATCATGTTACAATATATAATTTAAAATTTAATTAGAGTCTCTAGCTAATCAAAATGTTCACATTTTTTTTAAATTGCTATGTTTGAAAAAAACACCCTCTCAATTTTTTTTAAAGTTCTTTCTGCATCTTTCTGCATTATTATTATTATTATTATCTTATTTGAAGTCGATATCTCTACTGGTTCTTGAGCTATGGACGACGAAAAAACTTCCCTAACGTTAGAACATACATGCACACGCACGCACAGACATCTCTCTAAAACTCTTTTATTTCGACTCTAGGGACCTTGAAACGTCGAGAAATGTCAAAATTTTCAAATCGAAGTTAAAAATTTCTGCTTAAACTTTCTTTTTTATAAATATATTTAAAATTCCAAGAAAATATCAACTTAAAAATATATAATCTGATTCTGAAATTAATGAAATTAAATAAAGAAAAATAAAAAAAATGTATGAATTTTACAAAATTTACATTTGGCATACCTAAATAAAGAATTCGCCTATTTTTGGTCTCAGTTGTTTTATATTATTCCGTGTAAAATGTTATTGATATTTCCTTTTAATTTTTATTTTTTACTTAAATTTCATTAAAATGGAAAAACGGGAACACAATTTTATAGAAATACAAAAAAACTATATCAGCAAAGACTTTTTTTTACTATTTTTCATGTATGGTCCTTGAAAATATTGTCAAAATAATATATTTTTGGTTTTATCTCAATTTTCGATTATATTATGTCAATGAATGAAACAGACAATCAAGTTAAATATGTATATGTACGTATAAATTCTTAAAAAAAAAAAAAACTTAAAATTATGCATAGTGCATACAATATGTGTATGTACATTAGACTGATTCAAAAAATCCAAAGTTTATTTCGATTTTCAATGCAATTAGAGTTTAGTGAAATAAAAAAAAACCAAAATAAAAAAAAAAAAAGAACATGTCCAAATTTAGGCTTTTTTAAATTTGCACTCATCAGTCTCCTTTTTTTGTGGTGCTGAGCTTCAATCCAATTTTATTTGAAAAACTTTGTATGCACACCATAGGTTTCGAACCCACGCATATTAGATTTGCTCAGTCTTAGAAGTCGTGTGCACTACGCACTCCACTACTTTAGACCACTGACGTCACAGGTCGAGATGTGATAATTGTTTATCAAATGCATTTGAAGCATCTTTTTAAAATTTGAAGAAAAATATAATATGTACCTATATAAGGCTATTTGAGATGCTATCTAAATTCATGACGTAGTTGTTTTCAATACAATTCGTGATAGTTTTCCGAATATATAATTCCTATCTCCAATATTCATTTGCAGAATTTTTAATATTTCACAAAATACTAGAAAAATCTTCATAACCGATTTACCCTGTATCACATAAATCCTAAAGAAGAACTTGAACGGTTTTTAATAGAATTTGGCAAAACGATTTGATAGTAATTGTCGGTTTGTAACGAATTTGTCCTGTAAACAAATCTAAACAATCGAGTTTTTGAAAAATATTGACAAAATATAAAAATAATATCGAAAACATATATTTTTAAAATTTCAGCAAAGAGTTAAAATTGAAGTTCGGATTTGAAATAAGCACTTAAAATTAACTTCAAAACGTATTTGTCGAAATCTTTAAAGTCTTAAATTTAGGATTTCTTAAACTTCATATAAAATGAAATGAAGACTCATAACTAATAAGAATTTCAAGAAACTAAGTATGATGATTACAGTATTTAAACTGCATCTAAAAGACAAAGATGTATAATTTTCAAAATCATCTTTAAATTTATTTTTAAAAGTTATATACCTATAACTTCAAAACCCCGACTTTGGTTTTTTTTTTAGCATTTTTAAAGTAATATATTTTAAAAACCTGAAGTGGTGCATTGAAAAACGAAGATATTTAGTTTTTGTTTTTGAATCAGTCTAATGTACAGTACATACATAATAATTGTATATTCATGCCGTTTCTTTTTTTTGGAAATTTTTCATTAATTAATTCCTCCCCTTTTATTTTGAAAGCATTTTCATGTCAAATCGTTTATTTACGAGAATTTGTATATGTTGTATAATTATATACATGTATACTATAAAGTGTCAGTATCTAGATATGTTATAGAAATAGTGGCATCAGACAACAATATCTGCATTCCTATACATATTTTGAATATTCTATATTGTACAATGTACATTGTATGTATGGCGATGTTCCACAACCGACTAAAATTATTATATGTACATTTTATTCGCTTTATTTGTAGAAATATACGATGGCTGCTCCACTCATGGTAACTTATACATTCATATGAATTGCATTCTAAAATAAATTCAATTGAAAAAGGAAATTTGTTTTGAGGCTGCTATATGCATAATTTAATATTTATAGTTTTCCTATTACCCGGATGTTAGAATATGATGATATTCGAAATATTTCTCTATAAAATGTCATCAAAAAAGAAATCATTTTGTACATGAATACAATATTATTTCAGAAATATTTTTATAGAAATTTAGCTAAAAACGTAAATTTTTTTTTAAACTTGGCTTGTTCAAGTTATATTTAGGACAATATTTTAATGTCAATATATTAATGTTTGTATTTCAAAGAAAAATAATTAATACCTAAAAGCAACTAATTGAATTTAGAGTCTAATTACAACATTTCTTGTTTCACCTTCAAATAGTGAAATTGTATTGATTTTATGTTAAAAAATATAACATACAAGTTTTTGCAGGATTCTTTTTAATTCATATGTTATTTTGAACTGTAAGCTATTTAGTATAGCTAAAATAGAATTTTTAGCTGAGAATACTTTGCATATCAATGAAAATTGGAACACGTACAAGCTACCCGTAAAAATTAGGAAAAATAGACTTGCCTTTTCATAGCCCTCTAATTTGACTCCATGATAGGCAAAATTAGCAGAAATGTCCTTTAATTAAATTATTTGCCTACAAACAACTATTTTTAGCATAACAGAAAGATTACTTTATTTTTTATTAAACCTCTTACTTTTCTGTACAATGAGCTCTAAGCTTCTGAGTTCTGGAGTTATTTAAAAGTTGCGATAAACACACCACTTAAAATATTTTATATTTCAATCATAAAATCGGATTGGTAGTATATATTTTTCCACCTGTGAAGAAATAAAGGAATGAATGTTTAATCCAATTTACTAAAATCAAATTCTCCTGCTTTTTCATCTTCAACACTGATACGGACCACTAGCCGTAGTCAAGTAATTTAAATTATCAAGAGGATAGCAAGAATTTGTGATCAATAAGCCATACATCTCAGATTGATGAGCAGCAGAAGTGGCAATTCCAATTTTGCAGAGAATATCGAAATGGAACCACTACAAACACCAGCTGTATAGAAGTGGGGTTATCTGATACTGAATTGAATTTGGGGAGACCACTGCAATGGTTCTTCTATCAACTACCTGCATGCACGAATAAACTCAAAAATAATAATTCTTTTTTCATTAGAAAGCTACATTATCACTGATTAACATAGGCTATATTTAGTACTAGATTACTATAGAAATCTTTAGAAATTCCTATTAAAACCAACCGAAGGTGTACAAAAATTAGCCATCAAATGTCTTTCATCGCATACGCTGCGAAGAGTATTAATGATAGGACAAGAAAATGTTTTCTAATTAAGTGATTCATGGTCGTTTTAATTAGCATGCTTATAACTTAAATATCTGTACCCATTTAAGTCTACCAATGCGAAGCCGAGAAGGGCCGCTAGTTATTTATAAATCAAATTGGATATCATTATACATTAGTACTTCAGATTTATTTGGAATAAAATGGTTAAGCGATGTGCCGATTTTCGTATTGCTAAGCATACACCATTCCAAGGTCACTAACCATCCTTATCCAAACAAATTTTTCACCACGGATCAAAAATACTAGCATTAAACGCAATTAGGAAAAAGATCCTGTCCTATAGACTTCTGTAACAGAAACTTAAAAAAATTGGCTCATCCAACTGCGATTACTTGAAAACACTTGCTGTATATATTTTTTAAGTGTTTGAGCCAGTTTGGGTTCGTTTTAAAATTGCCCAAATCATGTGTTCAAGTTTATTGAATTATCAAGATGTTTATCAAAAAAATAGACGCCGTTATTTAACGCAATGCATATCTTGCACACAGAAGTGATGTGCGCAAATGATGACTGGAACTTCAATGGCAATTGTTGGTGAAAAGGACTAATAAGATCAAGACATTATACAGACATTCTAGGAATAAACTTACTATTTTCGAAATAAGACAACATAATAACGTTAACAAAAATTAAATGAGCTGATATTATATTGTTATGTATTTTATTTATTGGCTCCTTCGCAAGACTTTTATTACCAATAATCCTTTAACTTTTACATAGACTTTTTCAAAATTGTATTTTTAACTTCCCATAGAAAGTTATTGTAATGGGTCCGATTTGTCAAATTAAAAATTTTGACATTTCTCGACGTTTCAAGGTCCCTAAAGTCGAAATAAAAGATTTTTAGAAAGATGTCTGTGTTCGTACGTCCGTACGTTCGCGACGTTTTTTCGTTGTCCATAGCTCAAGAACCAGAAGAGATATCTACTTCAAATAAATTTTGTTACACAGATAATAAAGCAGAAAGATGCAGAAAGGCCTCTCAAGAAAATTGCGTGGGTGTTTTTTTTACCATAGCAGTTTAAAAAAAAGGTGAAAATTTTGGTTAACCCTAAATATCTTACGAACCAAAAACGCTAAGGACTTGAATTAAATTAAATTGTGACGTGGTACCAAACAATAATAAAACTTTGAGATATTGGATTTAAGCTACTTTTAATTTTTTTAAAAATATTGTTGTCAATATTCAGTAAAATTTTGAGAAAAATCTAATTGATAGTTTTTTTTACAGAAACTGTTTTTTTTTATAAAAATCCAACAGTCCATTTTTCATAAAAAATAAAATCTACAAGAAATAGTACGCAAATTTGGTAAAAATCGGTTCTTGATATCTCTCAAATTAATTTCATTCATCCAATTTGTAAAAATTTAATAAATGGTACTTAAATTGGTAAAAATTTGTTTTCTACTAAAAATCCATTTAACAAACCTAGATTTTCAAAGTAAACTATTTCCTTACATGAAAAATATTGTTGTTAATTTTAAAATTTTAAAGAATAATTCAACTGACAACTTTTTTAACCCAACACGAAAACCTATAAACTTTGAAGCAAGACAAATCGACAGACGGGATGGAAAGTTATCAGTGTGTGTCGCATCCCAGCCTCTTTTTAAATATCGAATGGCTTTTGGTTTTTTGATTTTTTTAAATATTTAAATGTTTATTTATTCAAAATGTTTCCATGCTTAGTTATTTTGTAACTAAAAATATAATAAAACGGATTTTTATTAATAAAAATGTAAACTTGTTGACGTATATTTTCTGTAATCAAAAAATTATTTTTTTCTCTAAAAATTCAACATTTTGAGAATAAAGATTTTATCAACATAAATAATGTATTTCAAATCATTTTACACCTTTAACTGAAATACACAAAAAAAATTCCATACTTATACAACAAATCATTTTTGTCTCCATACATTGACGCTTCACTCTAATCGTTATTAACAAGTGACAAAAAGGCCCCAAGAATCCGAAGTGGGAATAAAAAGTTAAAAGATTCTGTGACGGTTTTAAGGCTGTAATTGTTAAACAGTAAATGCAACAAGAAGTACTTTTTTAACGAGCAAGCGTTTAGAAGTTAAAGCAGTTCCAAAAAAAAAAATGTGCAATGTCGAAAATATCGTCTTTTGGATTATAAGGTATACCTTAATATTTAAACGTGTTATTGTTTTTCTATCTGTCTTTTCTAAGATTATTTTTTGAGTTTTATTGTAAGAATTTCCATTTTTTGTATTAACTCTAAGCTGTTTAAATTTGAAGAGCTTCTTTGCAAACGAGGACTAGTCTTTTTTCAAAACAATCAACACATAACAAAATATTGGACCAAACAAATTGTTGAAATTTTGTTTTTCGAATACAACTTCTCAATTGTTCGTTCCATAGAAATTTTGTCTGAGCAAATATTTTAGGCCACATTTAGTTCTAAAACTAAACTTTCTTTGTTTTTATTTATTGACAAAACCCAAAAAAGTCTACATACAATTTGTACATATGTATGTGTTTTTTATTTCAAACTTTTTTCTTTTAAAAACAAATAATTTATTTCTATTTCATGTCATCAACATACTAAAAAATATCATCATTTCAAAAAATTAGTGTTTGCATTTTCCTATATTTCCACTATTTGACCTTTAGTTCTAGAAAACTTATTTTCAAAACTCGTGATACTTTTCAGAGAACATTTCACACACTAGCTTGAGGAGAACTCTACAAAAAGATCTCAAATTATTTAAAGATCTAATTAAAGGCGAACGATCCTTCGCATCATTATACCTGGGTCAAGAATGAGCATTACAAAGCTAACAACAACAAATTTCTTTTCATCGACATAGATTTGAAAGACACCTGGGTAATGTAGGCTAGTGACCCATTCCAAAATCGATCTTTAATGCAAAAAATTCCCAAATAGTGTTTTCGAAAGCCTTTGCGATGTTCATATGTTGAAAATATGTTTTGTGGGAAACCGTTAACGACTGATGTTATGGAAATAATCTGGGAAAAATGCTTGAAGACTAATACCACCATAGATATAAATGAGCTTTAGACCGAAACCATCACCAAGGTCTTGAAAAATTTTAGTGACATAGTGCACTTCTGCGAAGCCATGTGAAGCAACCACCAACGTCATTGTGTTTCAAAATTATTGCAGGAATGTTTAATCTTACTAAAAAAGCCATAAAATATGGGACGAAACTAATTTTGTGCATTTCATTGCATTTTTAAAGAGAAAATTGTCCCTGTGATATGATTATTTTATTAAGGGAAGCTGCTTACTCTATCATCTTCTTAACTTGCATTTCGAAATATTCACAAGTAAATTTCAAAAAGTTTTTCTGATCGTTTCCCACGCATTTTTTGATGTAGAACCGGTATTTAATCTCTAGCTTTTTCCCAATTATTAAATTCCTAAAGTCTATTAAAAGTCATGTTTATTTTTTTCCGTTCTTGGAATAAATAATATGCATTCCTATACCTTCCAGTAAATTCTCTCAAATACAGAAGAATATAGCCTTGAACTTTTTAAAACATCTCCATCTATTATGTTGGTTTGGTATTCTCATGATTATTATGCTGCAATGCAAAGTCAGTGTCATAAAAATGTAAACCCTTCGTATATAGTTTAAAACCTTGGCATAACTACCTACATTATATTATTTTTTTTTATTTTTTTTGTCCACCACCACGCACAGTCGTCATAATATATACTCAAGGACCCATCCCTTAGGTATCTATACACTGTTGGGTACTGAATGCTGCTTTACAAGAGTTATGACATCAAACATTTTTCCTGCTTTTATCTCTGCAGAAAAATCCTTGAAAAAAAAGTTAACAAAAGGTAGAAAAAAAAAATAGAAATAAAAACAAAAACCAACAAAAGTTCTTTGAAAGACACAAACGATAATTCCCCTCCTTGATGATGATGATGACGGTGATGTTGTAGCTCTGAAAAACCACTCCTCTTTAGATAAAGCCACTTTAAAACAAACCATCATTGAAAACCCAGTGCATTTCTCACAGGGATGCATAACGGTATATGAATGTTTTCTTCTTTTTCGGCAAAGTAAAAGAGTAACAATGTTTCATGCTAATGTTAAGTACCCACTTAAGGTTGCACAACGATTGTCCGTTCATGCGTTATCCATCTTTTTCCGCGCGTTTTAGTCATCAAGCCTCCCAAAATCCACCCACTTCTACACCCCCCACACCCCCTCATAACTCAAATAACAAAAACATAAATAAAACAAAAATGTTGGTTGCAGATGCACCAAGAGTCCCCTAAATTAAGCCAAGCTGTTTAATTTTTTGTTGTTTTTTGTGCATCTCTGCTGCAAGTCCTTCCATATCTATGAGCCAGAGGATCACCACCCTCCCTCCCCCCGTATGAATAAAAAAAAACAACAACAGCAACAAAAAATTATTTAAAACACACAAAGGACTTGGTCCTTTTTCACTTTGCCATATCTTGTGATGCTATAAGGTGGACATTTTAAGGCAAGGACAATTTTTCCTCATTTTGTTTGCAATTGTTTTTCATATTTTTTGTTTTGTTTAGTTTTTTTTTATTATTTCTACGATCTTTATTTTTTTATTTTAAGGGACTCCTCTACCGACGACGATGATGATGTCGACTACGACTATGGCCAGGACTACGACGACGATGACGACGATAACAAGGACGATTGTTATTTCGTATTTAATTCATCGCTCGTTAAGCACATTTGGTGCGCTTTGCTTGTCGTAAGTTTGTTTTTCTTTCTTTTTTAAAATGTTCGTTTCGTATTACATTTTTTTGTTATAAGAAAAAATGAAAAGTAGATTGTATTTTTTAAAATTTGTTTCTAAAAGAATGAATCGTGTTCATTTTTCTTTGTTAGATTTGTTGAATAGAAAATTATTATGTGCAATGTATACACAAGCGCAAGTTGAATTATCAAAAAAAAATATATATATTAAAATATAATATCACTAAACTTAAGGACAAAAAGGAGAACTAGATCTTTTTTGACGAAGGTGAATTGCCTTTGGGAAATCTGTTTTGACAACAACAACAATAATAACACATTTCTTGCAACAAAACTACGTGCGCCAAAAAGGATTTTATTGTGTAGCTTTTTATTGTTCCTATCATATCGTAGCATTTTTGTGTTGACAGATTTGTGTTTTTGATGTTTTGTTGATTCTTTTGTTGCAACAAAAAAAGGCCAAAGATGATTGAAAAGGGAACACAATTTAATCAAAAGCCCAACAAAGGTAAACTATATATTTATTCTTTTTTGTTGTTGAGCAAGGCTTAGGAATACAAATTTTAAGATCTTTTTGGGGGTATTATTTTAATATACATTTTTAATAGGTCGTAAGATGGGGTTGGATGGTAGAAATGGAAGGTTAAAAGTATGATTTTGAGCCTTTTGAAGGTCTTATATTTTGTTCTGAAACATTTTTGTTATTTGAATATATTATTATTATTATAGTATAATAATGGTGTTATATGTACCGAATCTTGAAATTCAGAGAAGACGATTTTATGACTTAAACTAAGACGATTGAGTTTCCACTATCAACCAATTTTTTGAAAACAGTAAAACACATTTTTAGAATATTGCATATTTTGGTCTCTTCTGCGTAAGCCTCGTTTCTGTCTCATCTTAGTCTCGTATGGTCTCTTGTTTTTCTATTGAAAAGTATAATTTGTAGATTTATCTTCTTTTTAAAATTTTTAGACGAAGAATTCTGAATTTTCGAAAAATTTTAAACATATCCCTCACTTGAATTTGACAATATATTCTTTGAAAAAATGGTAACTAACATTTTGTTTTGTTTAAAAAGTCAAAAATCTTATCTTTTTTTAAAACAAGTAAAATTTTATAAATTTCTATAGTTAATACAAAAATGTATGTTTCTTGAGGCTTCTCAAATGATTGCATTATATTAATTGAAGTCAATGATTGATTAGAATTCTTTTAAGTTGAAATAATAGTTCATTTTCAAAATTTGAAGTCTCAATCTCTAGTTAAATTTATACTCTTCAGAAAAGTTGGCTTTGCTTAAGAAGCCTGAGCTTAAACAAATAGACTCGTTGAAGTAAGATTTGGTGCCTTAGTGCCTAGAACTAAAAGATCAGAGGGGTATTTGCTCAAATACTTTTCACTTTGTAACTTCGAAAAAAAAAACCCAAAGTAAAGTGCAAAGCGTTTCACATAATTTGTAAGGTGAAAAAAGTTTTCACTTTTCAATTTTTCAGACTTTATTTTTAAAGTGAAATGCAAAAGTGTGCATAAATAAAACACCACCGTGATATTGGGCTCCATTCCCAGCTAAATGAAGTGTATACAAAAATTGTTGCAATTGACTTGAACACATATTTTCTTGGCTATTGAATTGTAATTTACTTACAATTTTAGACAACCTAAATTCGATATTACTTTTCGTTATTCAAAAACTTTCTTTTGTCGAAAAATCATTCCCGATAGCAAAGTTAATTCTTAGTTTCACTACCCTTTAGTCACTATTTTTAACTTCTTCTTTATTTCCAACAGCTTTCAAAAGAATTTTGTTTTGCTATGAACTGTCAATTTCCGTACAAGGATGGCTACGATATCGATTTACTAAAAAACCTCTACATTACATAATCAGCAATTTTTGAAATTGAGAGGACCCCAAAATTCAAAATTCATGTTCTTTGGTAAGATCGTCAAAATTAGAAAAAAAATATGTCCATTGTCTTGTTGACCATTATTTACTTCTTGGTTTTCACAACGGTTATTTTCCTATTTATTTTCGATATCTTTGTAAAACAAACTTATTTGCAAATACAAATTTCTCTTTGCATATTACTGAAAAGCTTTTCAAAATTCTAAATATTTGCAAAGTGTAGTGTTTGATGAAACAAAAAGAACAAAAACTTTGCAAAATAACAAAAATTTTCACTCTCCAGAAAAGACTTTGCAAAATTGAGTGCGATGAAACGTACTTTGCAAAGTAAAAGTGCAAAGTTGCAAAGTGAAAAGTGTTTGGTGAAACAAGACCCAGGTCGTGTTGATTTTAGTTGTATGACTTAAATATGGAAACCTAACACCAATCAATGGAGGTGAACATGAATACGAAGTGGTTCAATCTTTTATTTAAGATTGGTCAATAGTAGCGATAAAAATATAGAAAAAGAAATACGCGAGCGCCTGCCTGAAGCTTATTAAGACTCTTTCAATCCAAAAATCTCACCATGGATTCCAAAATGCTGCTGTATGAGACTATGGTCCTACTAATACTCACTTATGGATGCAAGATTGTTGTGATAATTCAAAAACACCTCAACTTTTTATTCACGTTTAGTGTTATTATTTGTAGGGAATTCTAATTCCAGAGAAGGAGGTATAACAATGTGTTATACAAAATATACCTACCTTGAAGCTGATTTATCAGCAAAGATATAAAGCTAAGTAGACTCCACTGGAGAAAGTGTGAGCCCGGAAGTCTCCGCTATAAGGATGACATAAACCAAGCAGTCGTGTCATTACTTTTGTGATGAAAAGAATGATGAACAATTCCCAGCCCGGATCCTGATTTTTGCATTAAAGACAGAGTCATCAACCAGGTCGGGGAAATAATTAAATAAGTAAAGTTAACGTGACAACTATAGAAACTATGATTTCTGATTACATAATATTATATTTCATGTCAGGTATGAATGAAATATTTTAAGTGCTTTTTAATATTTTGCTGAAATGTTTGTCATTTTTGAGAACTGCTATATTCTCAGGTTGTTTTGGTATTTAAGTGAGTTTTATTTAGATCACCCTAAGTTAAAAGTGCTTGCTATTCAATAAAATTATAGGGTTCACTTTCGTGAAGGAATTAACGCATTGACGATCACCTTATATCCTGGTTTAATGTTGAAAGTTTCTTGGAAGGTTTTTTTTATCAGTTCCTTGGACTTTTAATTTGACGCAATTTCGCTCAAAACCATAACGCCCAAAACCCAAAATGTCATGAAAGCCCAAAATTGTTCACAAAGCCAGAAAACTTAAAAAAATGTAAAAAACCCAAAGCGAGTGTCGTAGCGGCCAAATTAATTTGAAAAAAGAGGCTGGGATGCAACCCACACTGATAAATTCCCATCCGGTTTGTCGATTTGTCTTGCTTTTTACCAAATTTGCGTACTATTTTTTGTAGATTTTATTTTTTTTATGAAAAAACGGACTGTTGAAGTAAAAAAAAAAATTACTGAATATCTAAAACAATATTTTCTGTGAAATAAAATAAGTTTGAAGCCATTATTTGTAATTTTTGAAAAGCTATTTGAGTCGAAAATAAATTTTTACCACCTTTTATACATTTTTTTAGGTTTTTATTTTTTGTAAAAAAACTGTCTATTCGATTTTTTTCAAAATTTTACTGAATGTTGACAACAATGTTTTCTGAAAGATTGAAGTAGTTTAAGCCAATATCTCAAAGTTTTGAAAAGATATTTGAGTCGAAAACCAATTTTTACCAAATTTTGTTAATTTTTTTTTTCGATTTTTAATTTTTTGTAAAAAAAACTGATAATTCGATTTTTCTCAACATTTTTCAGAATGTTGAAAACAATATTTCTTATAAGATAAAATAAGTTTGAAGTCTTAATCTCAAGTTTTTGAAAAGATATTTGAGTCGAAATTCAATTTTTCGGAACTTTGAGTAATGTTTTTTTTAGGTTTTTATTTTTTATAAAAAAAAACTGTCAATTAGATTTTTCTCAAAATTTTATCAGATGTCAAAAACATTATTCTTCGTTGCACAAAATTGTTATGGAGATGAAATCATATTTTAGTCGTAAAATTTTTGAGGTGACAATTTTTTTTTTCAGTTTTTTTGATTTATAAAAAAATATACTTCTTTTGTATCACGTTACAATATATAATATAAAATTTAATTCAAGTCTCTAGCGTCATTGGTTCTTGAGATATTTAGGTTTAACTAAAATTGTCACCTTTTTTTTAAACTGCTATGGTAAAAAAACCATCAACGCAATTTTCT
Organism: Eupeodes luniger; assembly: GCA_951509635.1. Taxonomy (NCBI): domain Eukaryota; kingdom Metazoa; phylum Arthropoda; class Insecta; order Diptera; family Syrphidae; genus Eupeodes; species Eupeodes luniger. The sequence continues at coordinate 108,458,284 of OX608073.1, forward strand.
TGACAGCCCTTTCTGCATCTTTCTGCCTTATTATCTGTATAACAAAATTTATTTGAAGTCGATATCTCCTCTGGTTCTTGAGCTATGGACGACGAAAAAAACCTCGCTAACATACGGACGTACGAACATAGTACGTACACTGTACACACGCACGCACAGACATCTTTCTAAAAATCCTTTATTTCGACTCTTGGGACCTTGAATCGTCGAGAAATGTCAAAATTTTCAATTCGACAAATCGGGCCCATTACAATAACTTCCTATGGGAAGTTAATAAAAAAAACTCAAAAATTATTAATTGTTAGTTGCCCATAAGAATTCTTAATTTTGTCGAAGTAAAGACATATTTGTTGGGCTTTGTGACATTTATGTGGGGCATTATGGCGATTGGGGTTTCCATCGTTTCTTATGTCTCATCACCTACATATATCATGCATCATAAATCAACGACATAAATAAAATAAATAAATAAATTGGGTGGCGCAACAGTCCTTTTGAGAACTAGGGCCTAGTGACTTACAACTCTCAACCATTCCTGTGTGCGAGTACTGTTGTCAGGGATGGAGGGGACCTACAGTTTTAAGCCGAATCCGAACGGCAAATTTGAGAAAGCACTTTTCACGACAAGAATTACTCTTGGAGAATTTGTCAGTTCCTCGCAAGAGGCAGTACCCGTGAAAAAAACTTTAGATGGCATAGGCAGGGATCGAACCCAAGACCTCTGGCATGACAGTCCAACGCACTAACCATCATGCCACGGCTACTATACGACACTACTAACGACATAACTAACTCAAATCATAAAATAGCATAAAGCCCAAAAAAAGAAACTTGGTAAAAAATATCACTAAGAAAATGTCACAAAGTCATTTCACCGAAACCCTATTTCAATGTCGTAACGTCCAAATTTAGAATTGTTGTAACGCACAAAAGATTTTGGATGGTTGGACTTCGAGACGTATAAGCACCAAATCTTATAGTGCGCCCAAGCAGGGAGTTTGCGAAAGGCAGCATGCCCGTCATACATATTTCACTGTTTTGCATGCCATAATGCATTCTCACAGTGCTGAGGAAGAAAACATTTTGTGTTATTTCCCTTTGAAAATTGGCCTTATTTTGCTTTCAAAAAGGAAATATAGCTACGCTTTCTTGATATTACGAGTTTTTTTGCAACATGACATTTTTTCGTTTAATGTTTGAGTTTGGGCGATAAAGATATATATTTAAAAAAACTCAAAATGACGTAGTGCCCAAAATAAACAAAATATTTGTCATTATGCCCAAATTTTGAATCAATTGATATTGACGTATCAATTTGTAATTCGAGCGTTAGGGTATTTTAAAATTGATTTGGGCAATATGACACTGATTTTGGGCTTTGTTGCATTTTATTCTCAAAAAGTTTTTAGGCGGAAGAACCATTTTGGGCGATATGACATTTTTAATGTCATGACGTCATTTTACTGGGCAATAAGACCGAACGCTTATTTTTTTTTGGAATTTAATAAAACCCTACAAAATTTTAACACCCAAAGGTGCCTGGGGCTAGATTAATTCTCATTTTACTCTTTCTCTACAAATGAGACAATCTTAAAAGCCCTGAAAAAGCTTTTGCACTATAAATAAGTTGAGACACTGGTTTTATCATTCAACAAATATGTATTTAATAGATGAAAAAATTATTAAAATTACTAAATTTTTGCTTTCCTTACCAACAATTTAGTATTTAATATTAAGTTCAAAAAGACTTTGAGTCCCCTTATTCTCATTTTCTTCTTCTTTTTTGTAATATCTTTTGCTCCCTATGCTTCTGCTCATCTCCATTAATTTTTAACTTTTATCGTTTTTGTTAATTTTAAATCTCCACAATACCAATCCAATAAATTACAATGAACAATTAATACCCGCTATATTATAGATACCCACATACATTATACGATGGGGCAAAACAACAACCTTCATCCAGCATAATCCCCGATTTATATGCAGTACTCGTAAGGATTATTTATCACATCATCTGTTTTACGACTAAAGAAGCACGCGTTCTGTACACTTCCCCCTCATCGCATCGCGTCGCGTCGCATGATTTCCAGATTCAGGTTGTTTTTTTTTTTTCTTTCTTTTTTGGAGAAAATTTATTACCCCTATGTGATTTATAGCTTATAATGCAAGCGAAATTTTGGGTTGTTGTTTTTGTTGTTGCAATTGCAACAAAACATCTCACATTTTGAACACATCTTGTTTATTTTGTTTTAAATAACCAATTGTGCAGTGAACGTGAAATGCTATATGCGATGGAAAACCCCATCACAACCACAAACGAGACCACAACCACTTTACCGCCATCATCATCATTATCAGCTACTACTACTAATGGGGGTGCAGACTGCAGAGTATTCAACTCCCTTTCCCTTAAAGCTCCACCCCTTCCAAAAAAAGTTTATTGCCGGATTTTGTGGTATCAAATAAAACATTTCGTGTTTCTCTTGCATACATTAATATATTGTGGCAATATGCACACAGAACGAACATGGTACCGTTCTCATTAAAAATACATTATAAACCCGAATAATTGCCTAGGCGTCACTAGCGCCACCCTCGTCGAACAAATAAAACAAAACAAGAAAACTACACACAAAAACTAAACCGCTGCATAAGGAGCATCAAGGATATTTGAATGCATATAAGGCACGCATAATTATTATTAGGGTATCACACAGGGTGTTCAAAAAGGTTGTTTCTAGTTCTTAATTGACAGAAGTGATTAATTAATGGAGGGGTATTTATTCACCCCTATTTTAGGGGTTTTAATGTACCCTTACAAAAATTCACTTGTCCTATACAAACCAGCTTTATTAAGAACTATTTCTTCTTAGGGGTCTTAATACTATTAAAGGTGGATAACAAAATTCCTTTATTTAACGTAGAGTTTCCTGAAACTGAAGCAATATGTAAACTGACCGCCATTTTTGAAGTGACATTTTAACTCTACGTTTGCATTGAATTGTAGTTGATCTGCCAAAACTTGGTGTCAAAAGTCTTGGTTTACAAATTGAAAAAACATGCGAGGGGTATCCAATAGTCCACTGTGTTTGTGAATTTGGCAGCATTTGCTTAGTGTCGATTGGTGTCAAATTAAAGTTAATTTAAATACAGTTCGAACAACATAGGGTTGCATAACCAAAACCTGGCATAACACAGGGTTGCCTGTGTTTGAAGTGCAAAGTTTTTGATAGGCGTAGAAAGTTAAGCTCATGTGATATTTAGCCGGTTTTTTGTTTAAATAAAAAGTTATTAAAATAATTTCATAGCTGAAAATTTGACTGCGTACAAATCCCTGACAACAGTACTCGCACACAGGAATGGTTGGAAGTTGTAAGTCACTAGGCCCTAGTTCTCAACGGACTGTTGCGCCACCCAATTTATTTTTATTTTTTACATTAAAGGGCAATTTTTCCATTGATTTCATCTAAGGTTGAAGGTTTTAAACCACTAATTTTTTTATATGAAGTCAATATCAATAGCTTGTTTAACACGTGAAGTTCACAAACTTGAACCTTTTTGATTTCTGTTAAAACGACTAGAAAATTTTTGAACCTTAAATTCATAAAATTTACCCGATGTTTATGTCAAAATAAACAAAATATTGAAGTCAAATTTTAATGTTTTTAATTCTCGTTTTTACATTCTAGACTGACCCATTCTCGTAAATGTTTTCAAACATTTTAAATATACTTTAAAGTTTATTCCGGACACCCTTTCAATAAATTAGTCTCCCTCAAATAGGTGTAGCTTCATATTTCTCCAATTAATTTTGGTCCTCATTTGTTGTGAAATAATTATACATACAAAATATTGAAAAATATTTTTTTTAAATTCATGCAAACTTACCAGGAAATTTATAAAGTGCAACCTCATTGCAATTAATCTCAATCAAAGTTGATGTTTCATTTGGCAATCCAGCACATTGGCACATACTATTTAGTGGGCAAGCATAAAGCATATCCTGTTGGTTTACATTCAACATTGTTATTCCTGGATGGGGTGGCATTGGTCCTTGGGAATTACTACCACCATTTCCCGTTGAAATATTCGACCGTTGATGGACACCAACACCGACACCACCACCTACACCGCCTACATTTACACCTACACCTCCTGTTGCTCCACCACCACCAATAACACCAGCAACTCCAGCTCCATTATGACTATTCGCAACATTTTGCCCATGGGCACTGCCTGTAGCTGTGGGATTAGTGGCAGGGCCACCACCACCAGCGCCATTACCGCCAGAACCACCACCGCCACCACCGCCAGCCGCAAATCGTGCATCAAATTTCCAACAATCCACTGAGGATTTAAACCAATACAACATCGATATTGAAATTATGATGAGGTTTGGTCGATGATTTTCCATCCTGAAATTAGAAAATAAGATATTGCAAAATTATTTCAAAGTTAGTTTTCGAGGGAACTTCTATACAGCTACTATACATGTGTAGTGGTTCTGAGAGTATAAATGTTGGTATTTGTAAATAAATTTGAATATTAGCCGCGGATACTTTAGGAGATATTGAATTACTAAGAATTTTCAGGACCTGCAGTTATATACCAGCTTGAAACGATAATTAAGTGAACCTCTTTCACTATTAGTTTGGTGCCACACAAACTATAAAAGCCCAATAGCTATTGTTGGAAATTTGTAAACCTTTTACGAAATTAAAAAAGTTTTAGGAGCTCTGAAAAGACGAACGGCCATATTGTTGAAGCTTCATCTGTCAAATTCAGTCAGAATGGCCATGAACTTTTGATATGACTTGCGAAAATGATACAATTTGTATATCAAATTAGGTTTTGAATTAAGGATGAGTTCTGTAATCGCAGCGTGTTTTTATAAATTTTAAGGCATTGCCTAAAACATTGCTGCTGTTCAGGAGAACCTGAGACAGCCGATTTCATATCATTCACAAAAATTCAGCGTTTCAAGAATTACAACTAAGCATGTTTCATACTGTGATTTGACTTAAACCTGTAAAATTCAACTGAGCGAAAAGGGTTTTCATATTTCTTAGAATAACGAAAGCTTCTTAATGACCGGTAGTATGGGTTTTGTAGCAAAAGGTGAACTGGTGATCGTATGGTTTATCTCACCGAACAGTGCCACAAATCCTTACATCGTCTTGGAAAAAGTAAGAAATGCGTGCATTTGGTACTGATGAATCTTTTCTTTGTTGGGTTAGAAATAACCTTTTGAACCGTTAAATTTAAATAGTATTGGACGCGTTGAAATCTGATATCCACAAAATAAACGCTGATGTGCTCTAAGGTTCAATTTTGTCTCCTAAGCTCTCCCTTATTTTTATAAATGTCTTTTGTCTTAAACTTATAACCCACTAAATTGTTTCGCTGGTGACAGTATACCCTCAGCTTTTCAAATTCGTTTTTAGATTATCATCCTTATTCTTCGGATGTAGACTACCAATAAAGCAGCATATGATAAGCTCATTAAATTCTGGTCTTGACAGAATTTTCCAATGGGGAATCAAAAACCGTATAGAGAACTGAATGCTTCGAAAACTTTATTATGTCTGCTGTCGCAAAAGCTTAACTAACCCTTCCCCAATGCCACTATCCATGGCTGGTACTTGGATCGTGGAGACTAAACAGCTTTCAGTTCAGTGGAATGATCACATATTTGACATCGTCAAAAATGCGACGATGGAAGAAGTTTGTGCAACTTCTTATTTAGCTATAATTTACAAAGCTTTTATTTGTCCAAAACTCTAGTATAAGTCTGATATTTGGGCTGACGTACTTGAGTCTTTTGGAAAGAATTGGAAAAAGAGCTTTGAAAATGATAGGCGATCGTTCTATTACTGATAAGATAAATTTGCTTCTCTTGAACGCCGCCGTAAGATTTCATGTCTATCATTATTTTTTCGATATTTTCACAAACAATGCTGTAGTGAAATAGGCAGTTGTATTTCTCCCATCAAACACTTCAACCGTAATACCTGAACTTCTGGAATGCATATCAGTTTACCCTTGAGACCAACTTCGTACATTATTATTATTATAAGCTCTTTATTGCCTTAAATTTGATATATACATTCATTGATACCTATTACATTTAATTTACATTTAGATTTTTTTTTTTTTTTTTTTTTTTTTTTTTTGTAAAGATACTTAGCATAAAATTACAACTAACAATACATACATATATACTTTTAAGTTAAAATTGAATTGCAATTAAAATATAATAGATTAAAGTTTAATAAATAAATTAAAATCAAAAGTTTATTGATTTTGTTGATCGAATATTGGCATAAGCCTCCCCCAGGGCTGCCCATGTATCCCTATTTTTGGCCTCGTTGTACCAATTTGTTGTTAAATGGGATAAATCATCACTCCATCTTTTTTTGGGTCGTCCTGCTGGTCTCTTGTTATCTGGTTTCCATTTCGTCGTCAGTTTTGTCCATCTTTGATCCGGAAGTCTAGATAAATGTCCTGCCCAGCTCCATTTAAGTCTTCTTGTTCTATTTATGACGTCTATAATTCCAGTTCTTGTGCGGATATCTTCATTTCTAATCCTATCTTGCGGTCGTATGTTTAGAATTTTCCTTTCCATTTTGGTTTGGCATATTCTAAGCTGGTCAAGTGTTTTTGTAGTCAGGCTCATTGTTTGTAGTCCATAAGTTAGAATCGGCAGAATAGCAGAGTCGAAGATATTTTTCCTTGTGTCTGCACTTTGGTCCAATTGTAAGATTTCTTTCAGGCTCCAGTATTGTCTCCAGCTGTTCGTGATGCGTCTGTTTATTTCTTTATTTTCTTGGTCTTTGAATGATTTTATTTGTCCCAAATATATATAATCTTCTACGTACTCGATTTTTTCTCTGTCCAGAGTTATATCATCTTTAGTGTGATTTGTCATGACTTTAGTTTTTGAATTGTTTATTTGTAGTCCATAATTTCTGCACAAGCTAGTTAGTTCCGTCAACATTTCTTGAATGTGTAAAGATTTTGTAGAAATAAGAACTATATCGTCTGCAAATCTTAAATTGTTAAGGACCTGTCCACATATCGTTATTCCATAGTTCTTCCAGTTAATTTTTTGAAAAATGTCTTCCAGGACAGCATTAAATAGAGGTGGTGAAAGTGGATCTCCTTGTCTGACTCCTCTTGTTATGTTAAATTTTCGTCCAATTTTCTCTGTTTTTATTCGTGCTGTGTTATTTTTGTATATGTTTTTACCTGTTTCTATTAAATCTGGGTTTATGTTTTGATTTCTTAGGGCGGACCATATCATTTCATGTTCAACGGAGTCAAAAGCTTTACTAAAGTCAATAAAAAGAAAATAAACAGGTTGTTTAAATTCGTTGCACTTTTCTATTAGCTGATTCATTGTCTGTAGGTGGTCTGTTGTGGAGAATTATTCTCTAAATCCAGCCTGTTCTCTTGGTTGTTTGTTATTGAAATCGTCCTTTATGGTCCTGTAAAGTGCTTTGGAGAACAGCTTGTAAATTGTCGAAATGTTACTTATTGGTCTATAGTTGTTGATATCGTCCTTATTTCCTTTTTTATGTATTAGTGTTATTGTTGTTTCTTTCCATTGTTCAGGGATTTGTTTTGTTAGAACGATTTCGTTGAATATGTTTGTAAGAATGTTGGATAGTGAGTTTTTTGCGTATATTAACATTTCCGCTGATATTCCGTCATTTCCAGTGCATTTATCTCTCTTCAGATCGTCTATGGTCCTTTCGATAGTTTCTTTGCTGAATATATGGGTTTGTGTCGATATTGAACCATTGTTCTCTATTGTTTCTTCTTCTGTGTTGATTTTAGTCGAGGTGAACAGTTTTTCAAAAAATAATGTAGCGTTTTCATTTATGTCTCTTCGGTTTGTTATGTTAACTGCATTTTGATCCTTCATATTTACTATCCATTCTTGTTTTTTATTCAAATATCGTTTTGCTTTGTTTATTGATTTTGTTTGTCTTAGTGTATCTTTTATAATTTTTTCATTATATGCACGAATATCATTCGTTATTTTAGATTTTATTGTTTTCCTGAGTTCATTTAGTTCTGTTTTTTCTTGGTTGAGTAGTTGTGTTTTTGTTCTTTAATGTTCTCTTCTTGATATAAGGGCTTTGGTTTCGTCTAATATTTTTTCTTTTGAAGTCTTAATGTTCGTTATTGAGATTCTTGCTGTAGTCTTTATGATATTTTCTAACTTGTCATATGTATTTTGAAGGTCGTTATTTGACGGTTCTAAAAGTTGGTTGATCTTTGTCTTTATTGTTTCGTTGTAGTTGATAAGTTTTTGTTCTGGTATTATTTTAGGGATGTAATAGATTTGTCGATTTCTTCTTAATGTTTTATGGTTTATTTTTATCTTTATTCTTACTAGTCTGTGATCGCTGTCAAAATTTACATTATTGAGGGCAGTAATGTCTTGGATAGTTTCAATTTTGTTTGTGAGTATGAGGTCTATTTCATTTTTTGTCTTTCTATTTGGTGAGATCCACGTCCATTTTCTGCTATCTTTCTTTTTGAAGAATGAGTTCCCAAATTTTAAGTTCATTTCTTCCAGCCACTTGATGAGTCTCTCCCCTCTTTCATTTCTTAGTCCATATCCATGAGGTCCTAAAACTGAGTTTTCTTCTTCATTTAATCTTTTTCCAAGTCTTGCGTTAAAATCTCCTATCACGTACATTAGTTCTGTTTTTTGGTTGTTGAACGTTTCTTCAAGATTATCGTAGAATTTTATCATTTCTTTTTCCTCAGCTTTTTCTGTAGGTGCATATACTTGTATTATAGTCATTTTTGTGTTTTGAATTTTAAGTTGTATGCTACATATCCTCTCATTATGGAATCGGATATTAATTATTTTGTCTTTTAATTCTTTTTTAATTAGAAATCCGACTCCATATAGTCCTTTTGTTTCACCAATGTAGCAGAAGATATCATTATCATTATTAATTATTCTTTGACCAAGCAATCTTACTTCAGCTAGTCCTATTATATCCCAATTTATGTCTTTCAATGCTAGTCTTAATTCCTCCTGTTTTTCATCCGAAGAGAGTGTCCTGACGTTGAAAGTACAGATTTTTAATGTATTTTGTTGTTTTTTGAGTGTTATGTTCTCTGTTTGCTTATTTTTATATGGGGGGGTTTGATCTACTCTTCCCACGGTGATCAGCCGGGTTGGGAAGGATTTTTGTGTTGATATATTTGTATTAATTTCTGAGTCTTGTTCGGTGTTCACTTCTTGTCTTGGCAGTTTATTGTAAAGTTGATGGTTGGTAAGTCTAGATTGCTATTTGTTATAGGTTAGTTCGTTGTAGCTTGAACTGCATTGTTTTTTATTTCGTACGCTATTTTCTCTTTCTACCAATTCGTTTGTATTTTGTTGTGTAAGAAATTTCATAATAGGGTTTATTTGTTGTCTCTTGGGGTTAATGTCCGTTGATCCAATTATTGTAGTTTTCGTCTTGTTCGTACTTATTTCCTTGTTTTTTGGTTGTCCTGATGGTGAGTTTTCGTTAGAGCGGGATCTCTTCTTTGATGTTTCTGGGCTATTTTCTTTCCAAATTTTGCCTTCAACCACGAGTTCATCTAGTTTGAAGTGTGCTCTTTTTCCTTCTTTTTTTAACTCGAGTAGTTTTGGTATAAGAGGTTTTCTAGCTTCAACTACAGATTTTGGCAAGTCTTCGGCGATTGTGAAAGTTGCCCCAGATTTCTTTCCCATTATAACTTTTTGTTTCTTTTCGTAACTTTTGAAGGTAATTCTAATTGGTCTAATTTTTCCTTCTGTTTTCTTACCTAGACGGAAGCAGCTCTCGATGTCATTTTTGACTAAGTCAAACTATTCGTTAGATTTATTAATCAGGTCAATAATCAGTAACAGGAGCTCTTCAGTAGTCCGTTCATTTTCTTCTACTTTAAAAATTATAATATTGTTCTTTCTTACTGTCAATTCTAGTTGTGTGATTTGTCTTTCGTGTTTGGCACAGTAGGCTTCTTGTTTTTCTATAATTAAGCCTTGTGTTTCGACAATTTGTTCGAGCTTTTCAATCTTTTCAGAGAGAACACCTACCTTTTCGTCAGTGTTTTTCATTACTCTTTCTGAAGCATTATTTATATTCTTAAAGATATATTTTTTCTGCTCTTCAAGAAGAGTTTTTAAAATGTCCAAAGTGATAGCCATTTTTATTTGTTTAATAAAAGTATAAACTTTGTCTTTGGGAGGTAGCACTGGTTACTAGGTGTTATTTTTGTTTAGTTTACTATTTGCCGCTAGATGGCCACGAGTTCTATGTCGTTACTGAGGTGTTTGTGTTTTGATGTTTCAACTTGACGTCTTCTGTTGTTTTGACGTTTCAGATTTATTTATTTTTTAAAATTTTAATTTCTGTTTCTGTTCTGTTTTGTTTTTTATTTCATTTCATTTAAAAATTTATATATATAAATGTAGTCCAGTCATTTGGTAAAAAAAAAGAGGGTTACCTGGAAAGTTTTCCGGGAGTTTTGAAAATTGGTTAATTTATAGATTTGGGTATGCTCTTTTCGAATTTCAACTTTGCCACCTCGTACCCCCGCCGCTCGCGCCGCCATCTTGAAAAAATGGCGTCTAAAAACGGTTTTTTGGGAATATCTCCTTTCCGACGCATTTTACGAAAAAAATACTTATGTACAAAATTAAACTAGAAAAAATTTCCTACAATTTATGTATCAATAATTTTTTTCATAAAATCAATAGTTTTTGGCGTACGAGCGCCACAAAGTATCATTCATCTGCACCACCACGTGTTTTTCGTATATCGTTATAAAATATTCTATTACTGCCGCCGGTTTTGAAGAAGCAGGTATAAGGGTAATATGTGGCCTTTGTATTGGGCCCCTTTCTCTCGACTATGGAGATTACACACAGTGTATATAGTCTCCATACTCTCGACCTTCAACGAAACATCTGTCGGTAGAAGCTATATTACGTGAAATATTTGGTTGAGCAACTACTTAAAAAATACGGTGATGATATTTTAATTGCCGTCACTGCCAATAAAGCTCCAGTCGTTTGTTTTCGAAATACAGGATTTAAGTTATTAACAGAAGCCTGGTATAATCAAAAAAGTGATGACAATGCAGAAGAACGTAGGCGTATTGTGAAGACAGCAGCAGAAATTGTTATACAGGACATTCTATGAAAGAAAACATTATCCTCCATCAGATAATTTTTTTCAAGACTCTGAGTCTGATCTACCTGAAACTTTACGCATTTTTCTAGATGGCGTAATTTTAAAAAACAAACGAGCGTCCCTTCAAAAATGGAAGAAAAAAAGTATTGCTCTCGCTCATTCTATAATAGCAGTAGCAAGGCCGAAATCTTTTATGTCAACAGTGCAGATTGGATTAGCTACATTTTTGTTTCACAAATATGGATCTCGGCGACTAATAGATGTATTATCATCTCTTGGATTTTGCTCTTCATACACCGAAGCAACGCTGTTCGAAGTTTCAGCTATTATGCGTGCACCGTTGAGTATCGATGATAACGTATTTTCTCAATTTGTTTTTGACAATGCTGATTTTAATACGCAGACATTAGATGGTAATAATACTTTCCATGCCATGGGCGGTATCCATTGTGTAACACCTAAAACTACTATCGCTCCTGATCAAATTATTCCACGATTAAAGCAAATGCCATCTGCAAAAGTCGTTGGTAGTTTCGGTAACATTGCATTAAAAACATTTGTGAAAAAAGAACGATACCGGCTTAAAAACCATTAAGATTCAAAACCTCGGTAGCATTCGTGAGGTTTCGGAAATAGAAAAGCCGTCTGTTTCAGATTTATTGTGGCTCTATGGAAAATGGGCCGACCTGCCTAACATACCTGGATGGAGCGGATTCATGGAACAAGTGACTGCGGAACTCCATTTCCAAAAATCATTTGTAGGATGCTTGCCCTTCATTAATGCTCCACCGAGTGATTACGATACAATTTTGACTGCTCTCTTATCTGCTTTTGAAAAATGTGAATCATTACATCAGCATACTTGTTTTGTTACATTTGACCAGCCTTTGTATTTCAAAGCGCGGGACATTATTTCCTCGTACGATGTGGACTCCAAATTAAGTAATACTGTCGTAAGAATCGGTGGATTTCATTTATTAATGTCATTCTTGGGATCAATTGGATACATAATGACTGGAAGTGGATTAAAAGAGCTTTTTAACACTATTTACGCAACTAATTCAATTGAAAAAATTATGACAAGTTCACATATATTGACACATCTTTCAATTGCCAAAATTGTTCTACAATCAATAGATATTACATCCGATCTCAACGCAGAATTAGAAAGAATTTTATACAATTTTGATAGGTCAGTGGTACTCGAGGCGGACCAAGAAGAATGCTGTCAAGAACTTGCAGAGAAATTTGAGAATCAATTGATTACATTTGAACAACGTGACCGTACAGCAAAATTATGGGTCCAGTATTTCCGGATGGTTACACTTGTTAAACAATTCATTGAAGCAGAAAGAATGAGCAATTGGAATTTACATCTCGACACTATTCAGAAAATGATTCCTTATTTTCATGCTAGTGGCCACTTCTTGTATGCAAAATAATAATAATAATTCGCCAATTCCATCATATAATTATGATGAAGAGGAAGAAACGGCGACTATTTTTGAAAAAGCTTTCGATGAAATCGAAAATGAAGAGACGTGTGATGAATCTGATAGTCACATCGCAGATGATGCGGACGAAATTTCGGTCCTAGATGTTTCGATCGATGCTCAGGACGAAGTCGTAACACCCCGTCCATCAGGAACAGCAAAGCGAAAAAGATTGCGCTAAATTTCAAAATAAAATTTATCACAAGTGGATTAGGCCTATAGGGGAAACCACAATAAAAAAAACGCGCCGCTTACTCTACCTCTAGGTGGACGTCTATTGAAATGGACGTTGTGGCGCTCGTACGTCAAAAACTATTGATTTTATGAAAAAAATTATTGACACATAAATTGTAGGAAATTTTTTCTAGTTTAATTTTGTACATAAGTATTTTTTTCGTAAAATGCGTCGGAAAGGAGATATTCCCAAAAAACCGTTTTTAGACGCCATTTTTTCAAGATGGCGGCGCGAGCGGCGGGGGTACGAGGTGGCAAAGTTGAAATTCGAAAAGAGCATACCCAAATCTATAAATTGACCAATTTTCAAAACTCCCGGAAAACTTTCCAGGTAAAACTACCAAATGACTGGACTAATGTGAAAAAATGTGTAAAAGCTCTCTCTCTGAGCCAATAAAAAATTGGAACACCGGTTCAGGCGCCAATATTAAATAAATTAAGCAATTTTTGAATTTAAATTTTGCTTTAAAATTGGTCTAAATGGCTTTGTAAGACGTACCTTTTGATTTGGACTTCGTACATACTGTTTATTATATGAATTCTTTCTTTAGCCGCACTACACGATAGTGGAACGCTTTTCCAGGCCCAATATTTCGTACTCATTACAATGTGCAGAGTCAAAACCATTCAATGGATATTCAAAACCATTGTGCATCGGTTTCTTTCTATCCGAATCCTCCCTTCCTATTTTATGACTACAGCAATCTATATACATTCCAAGAACGTCTAAAGTTTCTCTAAAAAGATTATGTTTGGTTAAGGAGAACAATGTTGGCCAGACCAGAGCAATGCCATAAACGGGAAGTGCTTTTGGTCGATGATAACCAAATTCTTTTAGACTTAATGAGATGATGTGGACAGTGAGCAATAACGACATGTGGTTTACACAAAATTGATACCGGTAGCCCTAGGTGCCATAAAACTCTCACCAAGTTGAAAGATTGGATGACATGATCCCTTACTTGGAAGTGATTTTAACTGCGGTCATAGATATTGTAAGATTTGATTCCAAAAGAATTTACTACTGGGTTTTCCTGCAGTCGATGGTCTTCGAAAAATTTTGCACAAACCAATTTGACCTTCAATTTGCCCGTGCCCGTGGCATGATGGTTAGTGCGTTGGATTGTTATCCGATCCCTGCCATCTTATGTTTTTTTTCACAGGTACTGCCTCTTGCGAGGAATTGACAAATTCTCCAAGAGTAATTCTTGTCATAAAAACTGCTTTCTCAAATAAGCCGTTCGGATTCGGCTTAAAACTGTAGGTCCCCTCCATCCCTTACAACAGTACTCGCACACAGAAATGGTTTAGCGTTGTAAGTCACTAGGCCCTAGTTCTCAACCGCTGTTGCGCCACCTAAATAATTTTTTTATTTTATTTAATTTGACCTTCAAGTGTAAATTAATATTTAATTCTGCAAAAAAATATAGATAATTTTCTTTAAATCATTTGTTTCTATTTAAATTAAAAAGAAATATAGTAAATCTCCCAATGAAAAAGCCTAGATAAATGACTCATTTGAAATGAACCATTAATGTCCTCCATAAATCCTAACTCGCTCACACATTTTTAAACAGATATCATTAAATCATAAATAATAGTCAATAATATTTACCAAAACAACAAATTTTGTTCCAAAAAATTATAATTCTGTCGCAGTTTTGGTGATTTTAAGCGTGTTAAACACGCAAAACCTATAAAAATTAGTTACCTACACCCATATACGTCTTTTCACCAACCAATCCAATACTGTCTTCGGGTATTTCTTCTACCGCACCGCACATCACCGTGTTGCACGAAATTCTTCCGTTTGAATTAATCGCGTATCTAATCATTTGCATGAGCAAATGATGTCTCTTTAAGCAAAATAGGTATCTATAAAACATTGACAACGATTTATCCACATGCCATATTGGTTTGGTTAGAAATAAGGAGTAAGGAGTTAGAAGGAGTTTAAGGACTAACTAACCCATAGAATATTAATAAAATTCGACTATTTTATGTCTTGGAACATCACAACCCAACTATCTCAAACCCAACTGCCAACAGCAACAGCAACAGCAGCAACTAACTAGCTTATTTCTGGTCCCATCCTTTTTCAGAATTCCAACAAGGACACACACAAATTGTAGGAAAGTAGAGATATTAAAGGAAGATATTCGTGCTACTGGGAAATTTCACTGACACGCAATCATTAAGGATATATCACGATTGAAGCTGGAAAATAGTGTGAGAAGCAGGAGGGAGGGTTTGTGTGTGTCAATCTCTAGAATAGTTGTAGGTGTGTGCTTGCTGCTCCGTGCTTAGAGAGGAAGGTGCCATTTAACGAAATCACCTAAAGTAATGGGTGCGTGATAGAGTGAACTTCCCATATTCGCAGTTCTGGATGTGTAAGTTTCTCCCGGCTCGGCGCCGGTTTCTGTTCCTTGTGCAAGGTTGCTGAGGTGCTGGATGGTGCATGTACATGTTGTGGAAATGGCAACTCATGGAAACAGAAAAGAAAAGAAGAAGGACATTAAAACGCACACATAACGGTGATGGCAAAGTGGAATCGTATAATAACTTGACGCGTATCTAATAACGGAAATCGTTTTATAGGTTTTTTCCTTTTTATTTTTTTTACGTGATCGTCTTATTCGGTTTTTGGTCGACTTTGCCTTCAAATAATATGAAGGTAAAGAAGGTTGGGGCCTAGGCATAGGCAAAAGCATATAAAGCTTAAGGGCCAAACAACAACATAAATTGTTTATTACGAGCGAATTGATTTCTTATGGTGTAGTAATAAATTTTCCAAAAAAAAAAAAAAAAAAAATATAAAACAAAAATAAAAAAAAAATAAAATATAAGATAAAATGATTATGTTTTGTTTATAAGGACCAACAACAACAACCAAACCAGACAGACACCTTTGGACTATAAATAAGATTCAAAGTGAAATGTAGATCGTGACTTCGAATATAGACAATTTTAGGTTGAAAGGTTTCTTTCTCCATAGAGATATTAAAATTTATCACTTCTCTATACACAAAACATGGGATTAAAAGCACACACCTCTATACCTATGTATATACAACAAACACAATCTGATTTTGTAATTAAATTCTCAAGAGTGATTTGTTGGTTAGTTCTTTGATAATCAAGTTGTGAGAGAGCCTTGATCTTTATAGATACTCTACCTATATTAAAAACCTTTAGTTAAATGTGGGTTGATAAATAATTTATTAAGGTGTTTTAGTGTAGGTATATATTTAATAATGTTGTTGACAGTTAATTTTTGTTTTAGTAAGTTTTATGGGATTCGCAAAATTAAGGCGTTATAATTCGATTTGGAAGAGGTTGTTTTTTTTCTTTTCTTAAGGTAATAAAAATATCTTGATTTTTGGTAATTTGCCTTTTTTTAATATATGTATGTAGCTTCATTATTTTTAATTGAAATCGACCATAAAATGTATGGAATTAGTAACGGAGGTATGAAGACAAAGTTCTATCGGGGTTTTCAATAACAGCGCTACAAAAGTTTTTTTTTTTAAATAAAACAAAAACGGTTTTGGATATCAATGAAATTCTTTATTCCTGTAAAAGTACGTTCGATGCCATTATGTTTAGAACTCGATTTCTTTTGCATGGCCACCACGGGCACGCTTGCAGAAGTCCAGACGCTAAACCCAATTTTCGACGGTTTTCAAGCATACATCGGCCTTGTTGGCATGAACCATAGACTTGACGTAGCCCCACAGGAAATAGTCTAACGGCGTCAAATCGCACGACCGAAGCGGCCAAGCGACTGGACCAATTCGTGAGATAAATCGTTCTGCGAACTTGGTTTCCAATAAATTGATTGTGACATTCGCTGTGTGGCTTGTGGTGCCGTACTGTTAGAACCACATGTCCTCCAAGTCCATATCATTCTGTTTTCATTAAACAGTAGTGATCCCCATCCTATTCACAGTAACGTGCCGGTCTTGATCATGACGGAAGAAGTACGGCCCAATGACGCCTCCGCCGGCCCATAAACCACACCAAACCGTAATTTTAAACTTCCCATAGGAAGTTATTGTAATGGGTCCGATTTGACGAATTGAAAATCTTGACATTTCTCGACGTTTTAAGGTCCCTAGAGTCGAAATAAAAGATTTTTAGAGAGATGTCTTTTCGTGCGTGTGTACGTGCGTCGTCCATAGCTCAAGAACCCGAAGAGATGTCGACTTCAAATAAATTTTGTTATACAGATAATAAGGCAGAAAGATGCAGAAAGGGCTCTCAAGAAAATTGCGTGGGTGGTTTTTTTACCATAGCAGTTTAAAAAAGGTGAAAATTTTGGTTAAACCTAAATATCTCATGAACCAATAACGCTAAAAACTTGAATTACATTTTATATTATATATTGTAACGTGATAAAAAACAATTATATTTTTGGAAAAAAATCCAATTAAAGGTTTTTTTTTATAAATCAAAAAAACTGAAAAAAAAAAAATGTCACCTCGAAAATTTTACGACTACAATTTGATTTCATCTCCAAAACAATTTTGTGCAACGAAGAATAATGTTTTTGACATCTGATAATATTTTGAGAAAAATCTAATTGACAGTTTTTTTTATAAAAAATAAAAACCTAAAAAACACATTACTCAAAATTGGTAAAAATTGAATTTTGACTCAAATATCTTTTCAAAAACTTGAGATTAAGATTAAGAAATATTGTTTTCCACATTCTGAAAAATGTTGAGAAAAATCGAATTGATAGTTTTTTTACAAAAAATAAGAACCTAAAAAAAATGTATAACAGGTGGTAAAAATTGATTTTCGACTCAAATATCTTTTCAAAACTTTGAGATATTGGCTTTAAGCTACTTTGGTCTTTCAAAAAATATTGTTGTCAACATTCAGTAAAATTTTGAAAAAAAAAATCGAATTGACAGTTTTTTTACAAGAAATTAAAAACCTAAAAAAAAGTTAACAAAAGTTGGTAAAAATTGTTTTCGACTCAAATATCTTTTCAAAAATTTGAGATAATGGCTTCTAACTAATTTTATCTTATAAAAAATATTGTTTTCAACATTAGGAAAAATTTTGAAAAAAATCGAATTGACAGTTTTTATACAAAAAATAAAAACCTAAAAAAAAAATTATAAAAGGTGGTAAAAATTGATTTTCGACCCAAATAGCTTATCAAAAATTGTAAATATTGGCTTCAAACTTATTTTATTTCACAGAAAATATTGTTTTCGATAATCATTCATTTTTTTATAAATCCAACAGTCCGTTTCTTAATAAAAAATAAAATCTACAAAAAATAGTACGCAAATATGGTACAAATTGATACATATAGACAAACTTTTAAGCAAGACAAATCGACAGACGGGATGGGAAGTTATCAGTGTGGGTCGCATCCCAGCCTCTTTTTTTTTTCGGGATGAGATGATGACGCATGGAGTACGTGTGCATTGCTGCCTCACCATTACCGCATACTTTGTTTATTCAGTCAGAAATGAAACTAATCGCTGAAGATGATTTTTCGATGAAAATCCGAATCATTTTCAAGTTGTTGCTCAGCCCAATTCACGAACATACGACGGGGGGCGTAATTGGTGCGTACTTTTTTGAAAACAACGTTAGTGAGGTTGATGCGGTCACCGTCAACAGCGAGGGCAACATAATGATGATAACTAATTTCTTATGGCCGAAATTGAGCCATATGTACCTAGACGACTTGTGGTTCTAGCAGGACGGCCGGCGCTACGTGCCACAGAGCAAACGGCACGACATCTACACACAACATCTACCCGTCCTTATTGAAAAACAGTATACATATTTAAATTCTTGGGACCTTAAAACTTGAATAAAAATGTCAAAATTTTTAATTTGACAAATCGGAGGGATAACAATAATTTTCTATGCAAATGTTATTTTTATTTTATTGTTAAAAAGTATCTTCGTAGACATTTTATTTAAATCTAATCCCTGGCTAATCTTTTTTTCATTTTGAAATATTTAATATCTCCAGACAACCTTGGAATATTTTTTATTTTCACAGACAACTCACCTTAAAATAAAAACAAATAAAACATGTGTGTCAAACACAAAAGGATACAAAATTGAGGTGAAGTATAGACAAACAAAAATGTTCATGTTATTTTGAGCTTTACTTTATCTACCCGTACATATTCATATGGACGTGTATTCAAGTAAAATATAAATATGTACATGTATTATTTATTTGTTTAAATATTATTGTGTAGGTACAAATATGAAGGTACGTGTATGATGATTCATATTCATATATATGTATGTAATATGTGTATATGTTTAAAAATGAATTTGATCCCGTAGGCAATATTTCGGCTATTTATATTTTTTGTTTGTATTCTTTGTTTTGTTTATTAGTATATTATTTAATAGTAAAAAGGTCCAACACCAATTTGTATGGATTTTTGTTCTTATCATATTTTGGATCTTTATGAATCAGACATTCATTGTTTTTATGCATCTATAGATACGTATAAATCCATTGGTTTGAATGCTTTAACTTTTTTGAATCCTTTCATATAAAATTAGTTAGTCTTAAATTAAGCTGATGGATTCATACACAGAAATGTCTATTTTTTAATTCAAGGCTATATTACTCGGAGAAATACAATGACATAAGTGAAGAAAAACTCCTTAAATTCATTTTTGTAATTTTGTATGCAGAGGCTCTTCCGTTTGAAGTTCATACACCTGTCAAATTAACTGCCATTTTAAGATACAGTGTTTGGATAAGTTTTCGTCCTTTATTTAAATTATTTTTTTGAATAGGTTTTAATTGCTTTAATTTAAATATGACTTCCAAATTAATGTATGACGTCAGGTTTTTGAGACATTACCTTTTTTAAGTTCGAAAAAACACGTTTATCCTTTTGAGGCTATCTAAATTTATGAGATAGTTTTTTTTTTTAATAAAAGCCGTAATGGGTTTACAAATCTCTCATTTAATTCTTCAAAATTCAGTTGAATTATGTTATATAATATTCCTAAAATCTGCCTGACAAAAATCTAAAACAAACGTTAAACCATTTATGCTAAACGGTTTTAAACACAAAAAGGTAAAATGGTTAGAAATTAAATTAAAATCCACACCAAACGGTAACGTAACTTTTTGAGGATGCATTATCACCTGGCATACCGGTTGTCTCAAATTTGACCACCAAACGTTAAAGAGTCAACTGTGAAGGGCCACGACGACGTTTACCGAAAAATGGGCGCAATGCACGCAATGTTTGCGTTAACGAACACTCATTTTGATAATGAAGTTTTATCATATGAACGTGCTGTTGAATTGTGTAACTTGCCATGATGATTTGGCATAAACAAAAGATTTGACAGATGTCACCAAAACAAAATGGCCGCCACGGGGCGCCAAAATCTACCCGCGCCAATTTGAAAACCCTATATATGAAAATGCTATTTTACAAAAGTTGAAAATTACATTAGCCTCAATATCATTAAGATTTTGTATTGTGAGTTTTTCTGTTAAAAAAATCTCTTCCAAATATATTTCTTTCTATATCCAAATATCGTTGATATTTCTTCCGTGCGTCGTCTTGGCACTCGAAAGTAGTTCTTTTGTTGGATATTATGGTTAAACTTTCTATCCATCTTATTGTCTGGTCCGTAGCAAAAATCGGTTGATATAGTGAAGACTTAAAATTAAAGCGGTCATTCTGTGGAATTTCCATATTGGCTGCTTCCGGAAGCTCCACTCATTCTTTGTACCAGCTTGACAAACTATTTATAACTTGCAGCGCTGCTTTTTTTGAGCTACGATCATCAGTTTTTGCTTTTTGCAGATTTTCTGTGAAATGGCTTTCTAAAACTTTTGTGTTTTTATTAAAACCCATAAAATACTTGAATTCATTCACAACTTGGATTCTTTTTTATTAACTTTGTTTATCATAAGTTACAGTTTTAACGGTGAATGTGCAAACAAAACTATGTATGTAAAAAGAAGAGCCTTTAATTTTAAACAATCGGTGATGGCATCAACACATAGTGTAAATATGCTCGGGCTTAACATACAATCCTGCCTTACTTCTGTTAGTGTAACAAACCCTTCTGACATTTTTTCTCCATCCCATGCATCTGCCAAAGCTCTCAAATACCTGGGCAGTGCAGATCCTGAAATGTGTGTTTTATCATTTGAAAGGCATATTGATATCATTATTTATGGAACATAATATTCTTCAAATATACACCGCTTCTTTTCTGGGTGTCACGGATCCAAATTTATCATTGGTTGCTCTCACAAATTGCGACGTAAAATTAAAAAAGTTTAGTCTTTGAAATAACAAATTCTTGTGAGCAATGTGAAATCGTATTCTTCTTTACAATATGATGATGTAGAAAAACATCCTGATAACTGATAACGACAATCGATTTCACAAATGATAATATAGCAACTATCATCTGTCAAAGTGGAGAAGTTTCTATGGAAAACTCCTTATATAATTTAATAAGTTTCATTAAAAAGTGTATAACTGAAATAAAAGAATTTGTTCGCATGACAAAGTTATTCAGAAATAACATTTTTAAAAAAGTTAATTAGATTTTTCAATTACAATTTTTTTCTTCTTTCATTAAATTTAATATTAAAAGCTATGTTCCACTGATTAAAAATGTTTACAAAAAGAAATCCTTTTCTTCAAAAACTGCACTTTGCATTTCTATTTATTTAAAAAAAAACGTTAAAAGATATAATTATGATGAAATTTGAAATTCCCATACAGCTATCACCACCGCCATCATCTCCTCTTCATCTAATATCTAGTTGAAAGAACAAAATTCCGACCAACGTTTACGCGACTAGTGTCAGTTATTAAATTCAATGATTTTAACTTTACAGGGTGATTTAGTAAAACAACAACATTACAAACAAATTTAATTTTTAAACAATACCGTAATTCAGAGGATTATCTAGCTAAAAACTGAGAAATTTCAGAACCAATTTTTGAATGTCAGTTCGTGAATTCTCCAGAGTCTATTGAACAAAATATAAAGTATTAAATGTAATATATATTTCTAGTCAACTGATTTTAGTTAGACTAACGAAGGTTAAAATCGGTTTAACTTGAGTTTAACAAATGATTAATACAGGAAACAATACAATTCAAATTCGAGTTGAGTAAACAAAAATATATTATTATTTCTCTGTGTGTTAAAAGTTGATATTGAGTAAATTAAAAATGGGTTAAAATTACAAATGTGAACTGAACTTCATTCAAGTGAGCTAACTCTCGTTTCTAACAACCCCCTTTTTACTTGCGATAAAATAAAGGAACTATATGGCAAGTTTTGCATTCGTGCAAAATTTCGAACTCGAGATTTTTATCAAACATGATATTACGATAGTAGAGAAGTCGAAAAAAGTGGGTCCCGCGATTCCGTCCGTTTGTCCTGTCTGTCTGTCCACGCTACTACAGCCTAAACCATTGGGTCGATTGAGTTCAAACTTGGAAGTTAAGGTTTTGAGCAGATTCGCGTTAGGCGTTTTTTTAATTTTTTTTAAGATCAAAACTAACAGTGGCCCCCATACAATTTTTTTGGTCAAAAAACGAAAATTCGAATTTTCTCAAAAACAAACCGATAGATTTTTTTTTTAATTTTCTCTAAAATTCTATTTGTTAACTTGGCTTCTTTTATTAAGAAAAATATATTTTTGTATTGCTCCGGAAAGGTACCGCTCATAGAACCGTTATTTTGTTTTTTAATTTTCTCAGCAACTTATGAACTGATTTCAATAATTTTTTTTGAACGAGCTCTTATATTGCCTTAACAATATTTGATTATCAAAAGTGCAATTTTTTTGTTTGGATTTAAAAAAAAAAAATATTGAATTTTTTTATTTCAAAATTCTATGTCTCAAAAACGGTTCAACATTTGTTTACGAAATTCAAATGTAGAGCGTATATTTACAATCACTAAATAACTGCATACCAAAAATATTTTTAGAACAAAATTGAAAAATTTTGTATATACAAAATTAATTTAAAAAAAAAAAACCGCTCTAACGATTTTCGAAAACAAATTTTGAAAAATCAAGGGTTTTTTGATTTATAAAATGGCATTTAAATTTTCGAAGACAAACTTATTTTTCAGGTAACATTTTGAATCTTAAATTATTTTTTTTTTTAATTATTTTAACTGTATTAAATGTAAAAATGAAAAATGGAGTTTTTTTTTTGACAAATCATATGGCATTTATATCTTTGAAGACAAACTTATTTTACAGGTATATTTTGAAATCTTATATAGGTACTTTTTTAAATAGACTCTTTGAATACAGGAGGAAGTTCATGTGACCCAGTTGTGCATTTTATTTTCTTATCCATTAAAAGAAATCGAAATTTATTAGAAAAATCTCAACATTAGTTATTATTTTCCAACTAAAACAAACAAAACAAAACAAATATTCGAGTCACCCTGCAAGAATAAGTAAAATAAAATAAAACGACAATAACAAAAAAACTAATATATAACTCATTCAAAAACACACACAGATCAAGGATATTAAGATATGTCCTCCAAATATGTAGGATATATAAAAAGCTACATTTCAAATGAATATGTTAAAGAATATTTATGGCATCATCTCTCTACTACAATTTTTTTTTCTACCTACGTAATCTAGTTGAGACACGTGCTATACATTATATGATAAGAGTATATAATATGTATGTACAATAGTATATTCATTCGTTTTGTATTCTCATCTCTGCAACTACATATATCTATGTAGTATATGATGGTATACCTTCTATAATCCAATAAAAAAGGATTTTATTAATCAGGATCTATATAAAAGGATGAGTAAGTGATTCTTCTTCTCAATATATAAATAGATATACCTAAATCTCTCCATGACTGAATGACGGTGTCTGTAGATTTATTTCGCTGTACCAGTACAGTACAGCACAGTATATACTTATATATGAAGCTATAAAATGAAATGAATGATATCCTCATGTAGTGATGTGACTAGAATGTTAAATGGAGCAAACTTATAGATACTATCAACAACAACATGATGATAATGCTGAATTATAGTTTTGGTGTGACCATATTAAATTTATAGTATGTAAGAAAATTATGATTTATGATAAAAACAGGAGGAGGGATTCTTAGAAGTTTTTAATCAAACAAATCGTTTTCACTTTTAGCCTTTTAATAAACTTTGGCCTTTTTTATAATAAGGAAACTCAAAATGTAATTGTATAAACTTGTACTTCTTGTGAAAAACCTTTATTAAAAATTAAACAACGGTTAAAATACATTCGTTATAGAACCACAAACCCTTAGACCTTAGAGTGAACAGGCACACAAGAGTTTTTTATTCCTAATTCTTGATGTTTTAGAGCTGAATTATGAACAATTTTATGTGGACCATTAGTTCTTGGGACAAATTATTTGAATTTTTAAATTTCACATTGGAAGTAAAATATTTACCATTTATGTGTACAATCAACTTCAATTTGTTAAACTACTTAAACTGATGAAGGGAACGAAAAAAAAAAATTCTTAACAAAACAATAACTTAAGAAATAAACTTCAGTATTTTATTTCCTCACCTATGACCGGTGGTTAAATTTTAATGACCGATGTTGATTTTTAATAAAACACCAATTGACATCGCCACCATGTGAGATAACACGGCCATTGAAATTGTTTCGTTAGCCGTGTGTCAAGTGGCACTATCCTGTTGTAATAACATATCGTCCATATCCATATCTTTCAATTCGGGTCATAAAAAGTTAGCTATCATCTCACGAAAGCAAATACCAATCAAAGTAACTGAATGACCGTATTCATTTTGGAAAAAAATAAGGCCCGATGATGCCGCCAGCCCGTAAACCGCACCAAACAGTCACTCCTTGTGGATGCATTAGTTTTTGGACAACCAATTGAAACTTTTGCTTATTGACCAATATACTGAGGTAAAAATGTGCTTCATCATGGAAGATGATTTTCTTCGAAAATTGATCATCCACTGTTACCATTTCACGCCACCATTCTGACAATTGAAGACGCTTAAAATGGTCAAGAGGCTTTAGATCTTGATTTAATTACACCTTCTAAGCCTGTAAATGTAAATTATGTAAAAGTCTTTTACATAACGTTCATCAACGACGGGCATGAAAGGTGCAATTTTTGGCCACGACGATGAGTTGAGGTGGGCGCTGGACTGCTCTTCAGCCACACTACCGCTAACAGCAGCTATTTTGTCTGCAATAAGAGCAATACCAGCATGCATTGGTGTTTAAACATCTCCTACCGACCCCGGTGCTTTTTTTGCACCATTTTTACGATTGTATACGAACATTTGTACGATTAAATTGACCGAAAAAAATCACGAAAGGCACGCTATATACGTTTTCATTCAAACGCCTTTTTTCATAGTAGCCCCGAATAACTTTAGCACAATGCTTGATTGTGTATCTCTCCATGGTTCGAATTGATTTAGTTTGAAATTGATATATGTGAAATAAAATGCAGAAAAGAACTTGTCATTTAGGTGTGGTTCACAGTCAACATCGGCCTGTAAAATTTAACCACCCTTTATATATTAAAAGAAGGAGAAGGAGTGTCTTAAAAAAACTGAACAAAAATTTGTACAATACAAAATGTTGTAGGATTTAATTAGTGTGCACAAAATTTTAACCAAATTTTTTCTTTTTGTCATTATAAAGTTTCAATTTAGACCTATTTGTATAAATTTTAAAACTTGAATATGAAAATTACAATTTTGCGTGAAAGGTGTACCTATATGTTTGACGTTCTTACTTTGATATTTACTCAAAGAAAGTTTAATTTTTGGTTACTCTCATAAACTTTCATTTCACATTTCAAATTTATATTTTCGGTGAAATATTAATGTTGTTATAAATAAAAAGATTTGAAGAAATTGTCATTTTTCTTCCTATTTTAACATCAATGGTAACACCAATTAAGAAATCCACGTATTCAATATTCTCATTATTAAAATTTGTGTAGTTATTTCTATACGGATTTGATTTGCTATGAAGGACGTGCTTTTAGGGCTTAATTCCAGTAAGTAGCAATAATTCATATCCACCCAATCAAGTACTATAGCGTTCATGTTCGTATGTGTGTGTGTGTTATTTGTGAATGTATATGACGATGTTGTGTTGTTAATGAAATAAGCGTTCTATTCCCTCGTCTTCTTATTATTATTATTTTGTGTAATTGTACTCATTGAATGAGTTAATATTGTATGTTATTGGTGTTAAGTGAAACTTGAAGATGTATCACTCTTGAATACATAAATAGTTTTCAAAAGGACTCTATAATATTCTAAAGGACTATATACCTACCTAACGCATAACGATGATGGTACTTAACACTAATCACTCGTGTTTAATATTGGTATAGAATATGAATTGAAGTTTTGTTTTAAGTTACAACTGTTACCATAAATATCTTTGGGGAAATTCAGGAAATAAATAGCTTAATATTATAGAAAATATCAAAGCATTTAATATATGTACATTACATACATAAATAAAAGGTCCTATGATTGATTACATAGCTGTCAGAAACAGGCTTGTGATTTTTATATAAGTTTTTTCTAACCTTCTGCTTCTTGCATATAAAATTATGGGGACATAAATAATTTGATTGAAAGAATCGAACTTCAAAGGGAATTTTAATGGGATTTTTATATTCTTTCCTTTATTTTTTGTTCCATGTGTGCGTAAGAAATATAAAAGAAAAGGACTTACAAAGTTTCTTTTTTTTCCTGTTAACTTTAATGTTTTATTTTATTAATATGGAGATTCATTTATAAGAAGAAAAAAATTACATATTTGTGTATCGTATAGTTGTTAAAAAGGAGTTTGTACTCATGGTTGGTTTTTCTTTTGTCACGAACTCAAAGTAATTTAAATAAAAGACACATTTGTGGGTAAAATAGGGAAACACAATTTTTTTTTTACAAAAGGCACATATTATGCGAGTCACTTTAATATTATGTGTATGGAATAATAAATATTGAGTGGGAAAAATTTATAATATAATAACTATTTAGGACATGAATTGGTTTCATGTTAATATCCCATTTATATGTTTACTTTTAACGATCCATCGAAATATTTTGCTTCGTAAGCTTTCAACTTCAATAAACGAAAAAAAGTTTGCCAGAAGAGTTTTGGAAATTTGAAAGAAATTGAGGGTTATACGAGTATGAGAAGAACACCTTACTTAAAGTAGATTCTTCGAATGAAACAGAAGAACTATGATGATCAGCAAGTGAGCATGTCCTCCTGATTTTCTATGATTAAAATTAAACAGCAATCAATAAACACCTCCTTCTTAAAAGTATATAAGGTGATCTCAAGCCTCTAAGGAACTTCTTCTTGCTGTTAAAAGAAACTTAACATTTCGAAGAAATATAAGTTCGTCTATAAATTTGTATAGATACGTATATTTATAAATTATTGAATGTAGTTGGGAATACTTATGGGATTCTTTTATTTTAATAAGAAATAAAATAAAAAGAATACAAAATTTTATTCTATAAAAAAATACAATCCTTGTTTATTGAAATTACGAAAAATGTCATGAAAGAACAACTTTTGTCCCTTAACATTTATATTTTTAAACTCCTTAACAGATATATTTGTAAGATGAAAAATGAAATTCAATTTTAAATTTACAGAGGAGCCATTTTTTAATACATATTATATAACAATCTGACCTAATAATTATGTATAGTAACGTTTGCAAACATAACTACAGACAAATTTTTGTTTGAATTTCATTTTTTTAAAGTACGTATACGATACGCCCCGGTATCTCATTGGTAATTTTAGAAATATAACTAATTTTAAGTAAATCTAATAGTCTGAGGGTTTTAAACTCAACTCATAAAAATGACTAGCATCAGAATAACAATGAGTTAAGTTTAAAGATAGGTTAAATCATTAGAAATACTTAGAAGAAGTGGCATACGCACAAATTATAAATTGTGTTTTGTTTAAATAGCACTAAAATAGATGTCTAATATTATTACACATTTTTTATTGCATGAATAACACTTGTTAACAAGGAAATGCATGTGGCAATCAAATTATACTTTTTTTCAGGTTTTTGGTGACTTTGAAATCAATTTACCACGTCAGGTTTTTGAATTAAAGCCTTTTATAATTCGAAAAAAAAACTGTTTTTAGGCTTTTTGAAGCTATGTTCTTTCATGGAGTACACGGAAAGAAATACATTGCAAATATTACAACGTCAGTATGGGTGTGAACGCAATACTGTATGGCTTAGAAGATTTCCATTGGATAAAAAGTTGTAAGCATAGTTAATTTGGCCATACTGAGAATAGTAACGTCGACAATAGTTATAGCCGATACGCCAATGCCAGTATGGGAGTCAGGCCCATACTGACTGGCGACATGTACAACGCTCCTAGCCGAAAATTCTATCCATCATTGTTATTGTAGAAATATATCGATACAGTAGTTATACTGTATCTATATATTGACAGTAATCTACTAAGGGTATCGATTATCACGCCATAAATTATCGCGGGAAAAACTAGTAGCATTGCGACATCTCCGGTACAGTATAGGGCTGAAGGCAATGCTGTCAAACGTATTATGCGCACTTCTGTTACAAGCAAAGATTGTGGCACCATACATTATAGTACTTAATCCCATACTTATGGGAGTTGTTGCAAGACATTGTAGGAATATCACCGACACTTTTTTAGTATGGGTCTCCAGGCCATACTAGGATTGTCATAAAAGCTCTACACTTCTTTCCGTTTAGTTTTTTCCATAAAATTCTTGATGGTTTTCTAAATCTACAATCCTCTACTTTAATATTCCGTCAAACAAATGTCGGTATCTTATATACTTTTCAAAAAATGTTCAATAGTTGTAAGTCTTCACCTGTCATAATTTTTTTTTATATTAGGTGGCGCAACAGTCCGTTGAGAACTAGGGCCTAGTGACTTACAACACTCAACCATTCCTGTGTGCGAGTAATGTTTTTTAGGGATGGAGGGGACTTACAGTTTAAAGCCGAATCCGAACGACTTATTTGAGAAATCACTTTTCATGACAAGAATTACTCTTATAGAATTTGTCAATTCCTCGCAAGAAGCAGTACCCGTGAAAAATCTTTAGATGGCACAGTCCAACGCACAAACCATCATGCCACTGGTACTACCTACCACCTGCCATAAATTAACCTTAAAATTGGAGTTTCGGATGCAGAAACTTTTAATCAAATTATTCAAAAACATAAGTCATCTTATAACTAATGAAAAATTACTAGAACTAGCCGAGATCTATAAAAATGATTTTATCTTTATCTAGAAGAAAAAGATTTGTATTTTTGTAAGGGACATGTTGTGTTTTAAAATAAGTACTGAAAAGCTTTGTTTTTGGTTGTCTTTAGTATTGTTAAAAAAAAAACTGATGTGATGGAAAGAATCGAATTCAGTACATCTTAACACTTTAAAAAAAATAGTGTTTTGTTTTTCGACCAGTGTTAAAAAAAAGTAAGTTTTTCAGTTCTTCAAATTTATTTATTTATTTAGTATCAATAATTAGAGTTTACAATCTTAAATAGACTAGCGAAATTTTTAAAATATTCATTGAATCATTATAAAATTGAAGCTATATACAAAAAATTGCAATTACTTAATTAAATTATTTAATTTGTTAAAAAATACAAGTTTAACATATTTTTGAATGAGTTTCTACTCAAATGAAAATTAAAATCTATATTATGTGATACATTATTAATCTCTCTAACACTGCGAGTTATGGGTTCATTAAACGCATAATTTACTCTATGAACGTTTTCCCGGAATAAGGTTTGAATTCGTAGTTCTCTAGAAGGAGCGTTAAGATCAATTAGCGATAATAAATAAGGACACTCAATATGATATGATAAAATATCACTGACAAAATTTATGCAAACATCTTACGGCGGTTTTCTAATGTCTGCATACCAATAAGCTGACATCTTACGTTATACGAAGGCATTTCAATGTTCCAGCCTAGTTTGTGTTCTACAAATCTTGTACATTTTTGTTGACATTTTCTATTCTTGTAATATGAACATTGTAATGAGGATTCCAAACTACGCAGCTATATTCCAGGATTGATCTAACATACGCCACATAAAGGGATTTTAGTTTGTAGGGGTCCTTAAGACCAAACGAATTACGAAAAATAATACCCAAAATAGATTTGGCTTTATTCACCATGAATTCTGTGTGCTGTAGGTACAAAGTTTAGCTTGTAATCAAAAATGACTCCAAGGTAATTAAAAAAGCCAATAGGGTTCTTGGATTCATTAAAAGATTCGGTCGTGATTTTCGGGATCCTTATGTTCTTAAACTTCTATTTATTTCGTTTGTTAGACCAATTTTAGAATACGGCTGTGTGGTATGGTCACCTTATTACTCAATACATGTTTCAAGAATTGAAGCGATCCAAAAAAGGACTAGCTTTAAACAGCCTCCCTTCTTTGACTAACCACAGAAAGTATATACAATTTTGTTTTATTGTTGGGATTATTAATAGTTCGATATCATTACCATCAGTTCTAAGTAAATTAAATTTCAGTTTCAGTCGTGCAAGTTTAAGGCGACAGCAACCTATTATTCAAATATTTAGCAGATCAAACTATGGTGTATGTAGCCCTCTCAATCAGTTAATAACAATTTATAACGAATTTCATTTTTGTTTAGAATCTGTAAATGATAATATAAAATGTAAACAATTCAAACTTATGTTTTTCAACAATATTGTATAATAAATATAAATTATGATATTAGATATTATTAGATTATAAGAATTTTATAAATATTGTAAACGTTAGATTTTAACGAATTAAATAAATAAATAAATAAATAAGGTCTATTTTAATAGAAACTGTATACCAAGGACATGATTTTGCATATTGTAATCGTAAACGAATAGTAACAAACGACGTGTAAACGAAAAACAATGACATTTGGATATGTTTAGGGCTAATTGGTTTATATTGCACCATTAGTTGATAAGATTATTTACATCATTTTGGAGAAGCGCACAGTCTGTTAAGTTTTGTACACGTCTAAAAAATTTTTAATCATTCGCAAACATAAGACGCATTGAGTTTGTAAGGACATCAGGTAGCTCATTAATAAAAATAAGGAACAGCATTGAACCTAAATGACTCCCTTGCGGAGCGCCAGAAGTTACATAGATGGGATGGGAGGTGATTCGTAGTTTTATTTATAAAATAGTCTCATGTACAAAAATAATAGAAACTAAAACAAATGTTTTTCATTAAACTCTTTTTAATTCATATAATTTATATTTTGTATCATTTTTTTCAAGTTGATTTTATAAATTTTGTTTCTTAATGCTTTTTTTTTCATTTGCGTTCACATTTGAAAGTTTTTTCTTTCAAAATAATATTAATTTTTTTTTCTGGAGAAATTAAATATTTTATTGATAACAATTTTTGTTTAAGTTGACGTATCTTTCTAAAACCATAAATAATAATAAATAATTAATAGTTTCTGTCTGAATTAAATTAAATGTTTTATCCTTGCATATTTATATGGAAATCTTTATGCAGTTTGCATCGAAGACAAAACTAAAACCAACCTGATCGTATCGATCCAAAATAAAGGCCTGCCAACATATCCTACCTGTCCTCGTAAAATATAAACCCGTTTCCATTAAGGATACAATATTACTTCTTCTGCTACAGTCAAAAAAGACCTGAATGAATATGCATCTCACATCAGCTTTTAAACTAGTATCCCACCTCCAAAGCACCGGTAACACTCTACAAAAGTATTACCGACCCTAAACGTAAACACCCTGTTTTGTTTTTTTATTGCCAAAACTTAAGAGAATTTCGAACAAATTCAAATTCAAAACTCCTTTCAGCAAAATTTCGTGTTTTCATTTCTCAAGTTATTCTTCCAAAGCTTTGGAAAGATTTCTTTTTTTTTCCCTTTTTATAAAAAACGAGAAAAACAATGACCCATAGCCAAGTTTTCTTCGATCCCCAAGCTTTTCGAAAGCATTGTCTACGACTCTCTCTATTTTCATTGAAGGCCTCTTTTTTTTACACAACAACACTGACTTCTCAAAATGCAGATCTACTACAACCGATCTTACTGAATTTTTGTCCAAACCTCTAAATGAATTGGAGAATGGAAATAAAGTGAAGGTTATCACTACAGACAAAAGATAAAGCTTTTAATAGAATTAGCCACTAATTTATTTATCTTAAACTTAAAGCACTTAAACGACCTTTTCATGGTTCAGATCTTACGTAGAGAACCACCGATATACATAGAGTTGTTTGTAGGTTCTTAATCTTCAATGCAAACTCAAGAGTCCCTCAAGAAAGCCACCTTGGTTCTTTTTATTTATCTTAACTATCAACGACGTTATTATTGTCATTGATAATTCAACTGTCTCCATTTACTCATGATGCCATGAAAATAACAAAGGTTATTTCTACTCTATTTGATTTTGTCTTACTCCAAAATAATCTTGGCTCATATTTCAGATTTGGTGCGACAAAAATGTCTTAGATTTTAATGTAGCTTAATGCAAATTCATATTATTCACCCGTAGCCACCACACGAACTTACAGTCCCTACGATGTTACCATTAATTCTGTAAGTTCTATTCGCAACCCAAGAGTTATTTGCGACACTCAATTAAATTTTCGATCCCATTTTGATTATATTATTAACAAGGCCAACTCATCCCTTGGTTTCATCAACCGTTGGTCTAAAGATTTATCGAACCCCTATGTCCCCATCAGAACTCTTACTCTCAAAGAATCTATACAACGCAGATTTCTTCGATATACATTCCGCGTTCTTCCTAAGGGCGATAATCTATTCTTAACCACTTATGAAGATCGTTTCAAACTTATTGATCTCCAAAACCGTCACGAAGTCGCTGATATTCTCTTTCTACTCCAGTTCTTAGAAGGGACCATAGGCTCACCATTTCTTCGAGAAAAGATTCCTATTTATGCTAATCAAATTAACGTCAAACAGGCCCCTCTCTTTCGCCGTTCTCATCACCATACAAATTACGGCCTTATTAACCTATCATAAAAATGCTGCGCATAGCTAACTGCGTGCATACCACTCAATGGAGGATACAGGTCGTAGGGGTCATGACCCCTCTTGGGAGATAATTTTTTTTTATTTCTGTAGGAACTCAATTGAATTCAAAACTATCGTATTGCGTTAATGGATATGACTACCATTACATTTTTAAATATTTATTTTTTATATATGAAAACAAAATTTTATATTTTACTTCCTAAAACTTTGTTTGTCAATAGACCAAGAACATAATATGAATCCAATAACACAGCACAAATTCATCAACTTTTTACCAATGGACGATCAAGGGGGGATCATATGAGCCAAAAAGCTTATACAGTTAATTTGTATACTTGAAAATTTCATCTAAAGATTTGTTAGTAATTTAACTACATTTTCAAAAAAGTTGTTTGCTGTCAAAAACAACTAAAATTTTTGTTTCGCGCAATTTAGAATTTGGGAAAACTTTTAGTAATGATTTAAATTATTTTCATTAAATTTTTTCCTTAAAAAGAAACCTTGAATAAAAGATCATCAAATTGATATTAAGTTGCCTTTAAATTCCTGAACCTCGCCTTCAATTACGTTTTAAAAATTCGTAATTCGTACCAAATTTCGAACTCAAGCTTTTAATCAAACATGACATTACGATGGTAGAAAAGTCGAAAAAAGTGGATCCTCCGATTCCGTCCGACTGTCTATCTGTCCTGGCCTTGTTTTGATTGAGTCCGAACTGGGAAATTATGGTTTTAGGCCAATAACAGTAAAGCGTTTTTTTTTTCATTTTTTTAATACGAAAATTCGAAAATTTTAATACGAAAATTCGATTTTTTCAAAAACTAACCGATAATTTTGTTTTAAAACTAGCTAAATTTTTGTCTTCATTTGGCTTCTTTCTACAAGAAAAACATATTTTGGTATTGATCTAGAAGAGTACCCTTCATAAAACCGTTATTTTTTTAAGTTTTCTCAAGAATGTCATTATATTTTTTTTATTTTTAAAAATATATTAATCTTTGTTTGCAAAACTCAGAAAGGGGTCACAATGTTAAATGTATATTTATAAGCATTTAACAACTTCAGACAAAATTTAAAAATTTTATATGTAAAAACCAATTAAATAAAACTGCTCTATTGATTTTCCAAAAACAAAAAGTTAATTTTAGTTATTTGAAAAATAAAATGGCATTTAAATGTTTGAGAAAAACTTATTTTGCAGATACATTTTTAAATCTTAAAATATAATAAATATTTTTAAACAGACTTTTTGGAGGACATAAGCAAGTTCTAGCGACCCAGTCGTGCATTTTATTTCTTTCATAATTGATTCTTTATTGAATACAAAAACTTTTAAGATCTTATTAAATTGAATAAGTCTACTTTTTGAAATGAATTTACTAGAACAAAGATTTAAACACAAATTTCAATAATATAATTGTCCCAAACTAAACTAATGGCTACTTAAAAAACATAATGAACGTTTCAAATCAATTGATATAAAGCCTTGAATCTCTTGAGATTTGAAGTGAAAAGAGATTCTGAAAGGTGTAATTTGTGAATGCCACACAAAAGTTTCCTCCCAACTTATATGTTTACTTAATTTGTTTTTTATTTAATTTTAAAATTAAGTAAATTAAATTCGTTGTTCATTAATGATCCACATTAGATTCAAGAACCAAACATTTTTCTCTCTACAATTTTTAAGTTTTGTTGACTCCTTTAGATCAACATATTTTCTAGAATCAACGAGCAAGCAGACTCCGAAAATTGAGTTCGAAAAAACTACGTCAAAAAAAGCCCGAAAATTCATCATATCAGATCCTTTCTAATTTTCTGAGTTATGAACGTTCCTCGCGTTATTAGAAATGGAAACAAGAAAAGTATATATTATTTTTGAAAAAAACCTACGTTTCAAATCAAATGCGTGAAATGCACCAAAAACCCTCTAATCTATTGTGTTTTAGCTCTTGAATATGCCATATTTAGAGAACTGTTAGAATCATGGAATGCTTTCATATGTAGGGAGTCGTCCAAATTTAAAAGTTAGACCATACCTTGCTGGACAACAGTGTTCTAAAATAATTGTATAACTAAAGTTGTCACTTTAGCCCTCGAAATGTGTAAATGTAAGGTTAAGATGCACATTACGTTATTTTAATTTTGCCAGCCTCCTTTACAGAACATTAAAGAACATTTTTAAGTAGTGAGTAAAAACTCATTTATATGTTAAGTCTCGTTCTAAGTTTTTTTATAAGTATTTTATTCATTAAAAAATAATGTGTGAGTTTTCGGGCCCGAGATTAAACATATTAGGAAACTTTAAAAAAATAGATTTAGGTCTTTAAGTTCTTTTTTGTTAATATAATAAATAAATAAATAATAATTTTATCGCTTAAAAAAAAAACTAAAATTTTCATACCACTTAAACTGAATAATGCATAATCAATCTTAGAATAGAACATTATTAAAACAAAAATCATAATTTTGCTCAAATTTTGAGTACCTACCCTTAAATGCTAGGCTGAAGCTAGGTACATAGGTAAAAGCAAACAAATTAAAAATCCTAAAAATAAATACCTCCATGTTCTAAAAATATACATTCCACGAATGTTTACTCACGAATAAAATTCTTTTACCAATTAACAGAGATATTAACATTCATTTTGGGATTTTCGTTTATTGACATTTTCTCGCAGTTTTCCCTAATTTAATGCAAAAAAAAAGAAAAGAAATCTAAAATAGGAAAGAAAAATACGATTTTGCAAATATTTAAAATTCTTCTGACATTTTCAAAAGAATCCCACAAATATTTTGTTATTAACAAAAAAAAAAAAAAATAAGGAAATTCCCTTTTTATTTTTTGCTGATACAATTTTTGTTTCCAGTCAAATAAAGCAATAACGAAGCAGCTCGAAGCCAATACCTTTCATTCATTCAAATTCTCGGGAATTCTGTTTCTGTGTGGATGTTTTTGTAAATCCTTAAACAACTATTTACACTTACATATATTATATATACACAAAACCGAAACCCAGCAACGACAAGGATTATTAAAAATGAAAATCAATTGGTTATTTGCAAAGCATTCAAGCGGCGTCAAGCCAAAAGTCTTTTGCAATGAAATTTTCTCCAAATTTAAAAAACCAACCCTCTTGGCCGATTGGGGTTATGGGGTTGGTCGGGTTGTTGACGAGCTCCAAGCTGAAGCTGGATGTTCAATGACGAAAAAAATGCGTAAAGTCCTTGAAGTATCAATAAATACCTTCGTATGTATGTATGTATGTCTCTTTTGCTTTCTCCTATGAGTAGAAAGATAAATCAATATGGAAAGCAATATCAGAAAAGTTTTGAATATTGCTTCAACATTTTTGATTAACACGTGTTATTTCATTCGAAAGAGGTGAGGGCTGGGAAAGACACTTGCTGCTATGTGAGAAGGACGACGAATTTATGATTTTCACTTTGTGGTAAACGAAAAATCACTCCTCCCGACGAGACGTCTGTCGACAAAAAGTAACAACCGACCGACGACGTGACGCAGGGTGACAGAATCATCGACGACGCGACGTTAGCGTTCGTTGCCTGGATAAATTTTTTGCTTTCAAATACTTAGGTACGTATTTATATGATGTACAGATAGACATCTACACTCACGCATTTATTATATTACATCGCACTTTTGTAAGGATTTTTGAAAGCCAACGTTATGAGTAAAGGATTCTTATTTTCTTCTCCTTCCTCTGTACTTTATTTCATGTGAACCACATCATTCACGCGAAAATAGAAGATTGAAAGTTCAATATTTTTGAGATGAAAGGACGAGAGATCAGTGTGCCTTCGTTATCATCACCACCGCCACGCGCGCCTCTGGCGCCGACATGACGCCTACGTTGCGTTACCCTGTCTTCATCCTGTCATATTGTCGTCTCTTAGGCTTAAGTTCATCGGCAAAAAGGGGTAATGGATGTAGGATGAAGGTGTACAAAATCTATGCATCTCATTGTGAGAGACAGAATATATTGGAATTTTTGGGAAAATTAATATCGCTTGGGTGATGAAGATGATGATGGTGGTGAAAAAACCTGAGGGGGAGAAAAATATTGAAATTTATGAAGTTTTGTAGACATTCTTTTTTTTTTTAGGTTGCCCTCCTCGTCGAGTGTTGCGAAATGTGCACCGTCAAGCAGGACCACCTACCGCATAGACTTAGGTAAAGGGAGACATACATATACATATGGATGAATACAAAAAGGGTGAATTTCATATTTTTATCTATAGGGATGCTAAGATGGGCGAATTCCTGAAGGCGGCACGATACCGCTTTATGTACCTTTTTCCAAAGAAGGTATAAGTTTATACACCTTTATCTACATAATATAAAAAGAGAGAGAGAGTATAGGTACAAATTCTATACGATAAGGTGATGAGACAAAATTTAAATTGATGTTGATTTTAGCTTCATTCCATATTCAGCCTTGAAAAGAATGTACATACATACGAGTATATACATACATACAGTATTTTTGTACTTTCTCTTTGGTTTGGTTGATGATAATAATTTATTCTAGGAATTTTTAAATAAAAATCTTCGGTGTTGATTATTGCTGAAAGCTTTTTGTCATGAGTCTTGTGTATGTACATACATACATATATGTATGTGTTGATGTGCTGTGGAGATTCGAAATTTCGAAAAAAATATTAAATTCTTAGAATTCATTTGGTTTGATGGAAATGATGATGATGGTGATGTTGATGTGATTTATACATACATACATACATTTCTTTGAGATATGTAGAGATTTTGGTTGAAAGGAAGGTTATAAGCAGGTATATAGGCTTTGTAAGGGAAAGACTGTAAAAAAAGGTTAAATTTTATTGAAATTTTGAAACGACAGATTTGAAAGTCCCTTATTTTTAATTCATTTGATTAAAGGATGGCATTTATGAGTTTATTAAAATACATTGAAAAGATTGAAAAAGAAACATTACTGGCAGGCATAACTTCTATAATTTTTACATGTGTTACAAGTGGCTGTATCAGCAAACTTTTAATGTTGTAACAAGGAATGGTGTTAGACTTCTCTGTGTAGATACAACCATCCCTTGAAGAATGTTTAAAGTGTTAATATTATTCAATAGAATGAAACTTGAACTTTAAGTTGTAATAAAGAAACCTTTTATAAAACTATTATTGTGTAACAATCTCAGAAACGTCTTCAATGACAAACATTTTTTAACTGAAAGTTTTTATTTAATTTATTTTCATGTTGTACGGAGTTCAGCAGTATATTCTTAACATTCTATTGAAAGTTAAAGATTTGTTGTAGGAATTAGAATAAATTAAGTAATTGTTTTTTATATATTAAAAAAACTGAAAAAAATCATTTAACCCCAGAAAACTGTTTAAGCGAATAAAGAATAAAATGCTCGATACGTGAAAGAATTTTAAACAAATACAGGTGACAGTTATTATCAAACTTAAAAAAAAAACTGATTTTTGACTCAAAAATATTTCGAATAATGAAATATTTTTACTTCAAACTCATCATATCACATACAAAACATTGTATGTATATAATCATTTTGTAAAATTTTAAGGAAATTCCAACTAACAATGCTTTTATAAAAATAATGTTTCTAACAAAAATACTACTTAATTATTTTAAATCGTCAAATATCTCGACAGCAAATAACTTGTGCTTCAATTTTTGATGGCGAATTTCTTGGATTATTTTTAAGATACCCAATGGGAAGTTATCAGTGTGCTAAATATTTTTAACTTCCCATAAGAATTAGCTGTAATCAGTTCGATTTGTTGAATCGACATTTCAAGTTATCTATATAGAAACGAAATCAAATGTTTTTAAAGATTTGTTTGTATGTTCGTGTGTACGAACGTTCTGATGATGCAACGGTTTTCAGAATACAGTTATTAAATTTTAATCAAATCAGCCCATCAAGGTTAAAATTTGCTGTTGCGTTCAGAGCTCGAAATCGAAAATCTAATTTTTTTTTATAAGATCAACGTCATTAACACCTCGAAAAAAAAAAGAAATTGTGTCCAGAGTAAAAACTACTTAACTAAAAAAAAGTGTAAGTAGTAGTTGAAATTGTTTCCAATTTTCTTCAAAACTAAAACATATTTTTAAATTTGGCTTTTTGGTGTTTAATCAATAATTGAAAAGGACATTGGTTACTGAAAAAAAAACAGTACTCAAAAATATAATAATTTAAAACAAAAAAAAAATATTTGTATACCTAATATAAAATAAAATAATTATAATTTGTCTGTTATTTTTAACATGTATTAATAATAATATTATAAAATTTTCTGATACTATGGATAAAAGATAATAATGCAAAAAGATGAAGAAAGGGCTCTCAACAATATTGCGTGGGTGGTTTTTTTACCATAGCAGTTTAAAAAAAGGGTGAATATTTTAGTTAACCGTAAATATTTAACAAACCAATAACGCTACAGACTTGCATTAAATTGTATATTATATATTGTAACGCAGTTGCAAACAACTATATTTTGGAAAAAAATCCAATTAACGGTTTTTTTATAAATCAAAAAAAAAACTGAAAAAAAGTTTGACACCTCGAAAATTTTATGAATAAGAAATGATTTTATCTCCAAAACAATTTTTTGCAACGAAAAATAACGTTTTTTACATCTGGTAAAATTTTTAGAAAAATTATATTAACTGTTTTTTTTTTATAAAAAATAAAAACCTAAAAAAAACATTACTCAAAGTTGGTAAAAATTAAATTTTGACTCAAATATCTTTTCATTTTCAAATTTGAGATTATGGCTTCCAACTTATTTTATTTAAAAGAAAAATCGAAATGCCAGTTTTTTTATAAAAAAACCTAAAAACAATTTACAAAAGTAGGTAAAAATTAATTTTCGACTTGAAAATCTTTTCAAAACCCTGAGATATTGTCTTTTAACTAATTTTATGTTATGAAAAAAATTGTTTCCAACATGCAGTAAAATTTTGAGAAAAATCGAATTCACAGTTTTTTACAAAAAATAAAAACCTGAACAAATTTATAAAAGTTCGTAAAAATTGGTTTTCGACCCAAATATCTTTTCAAAAATAAAAAATAGTGGCTTCCAACTAATTTTATCTCACTGAAAAATATTGTTTTCGACATTTAGTAATTTTTTTGTTAAAAATCCAAGAGTCACTTTTTTTATAAAAAAAATTAAATCTACAAAAAATAGTACGCAAAATTGGTAAAAATTGATGTTCGGTTCTCTATGTCTCGTGAATAAAAGAAGATATTGACTTCAAATTAATTCCATTCATCCAATATGTATTTATGTAGGAAATACAAACTTTTAAGAAATGCTACGAAAATTGGTAAAAATTCTTTAAGGACTAAAAATCTCGTTAGCAAAAATAGATTTTGATAGATGTTATTGGTTATTTTTAATTTTTTTAAAATAAAAACCTTTAAAGCGAAGACAAATCGACAGACGGAATGGGAAGTCATCAGTGTGGGTTGCATCCCAGCCTCTTTTCTTCTTCTTTTAGCCCAATCTTCTAACTCCAGAGTTATAGTTTAGCTTATAGTAAATTGTATATTTTCGTTATTATAGTGATAATTTGTCGTTGTTAAAAACGTATTTAAGCTAATTTCTTAACAACTGTATTCTCAAAACCGTTACATCTACAGACACAACTTTGGGCTAGGTTAGGTTAGGTTGGAGTGGCTGTCCAGATGTCATTGACTCACTTAGACCTTAAGGGTCCATTGTGATACCTTCAACTTTGGGCTAAAATTGTGGTTAATTATATAACTCAAAACCGTAGAACATGATTTAATTCAAAAAATCTCCTTTAGATTAAAAAATATAAAAAAGGTTGACTAAAGGTTGACTAAAGACAAATAAATCATGTCAAGTCACAGTGTCGAGCAGTACGTCCAAATGAAAAATCTTTATTGCACTCGTTGAACCCCTTTTATGAGGTACATATGGTTGACTATTCAACGTTTGGTCGACAAATTCGAGTCCACCGGTTCAGTTTACTATCACCCAACATCAGCAGCAGAAACAGATACATTATTTCAGCGTAGCTCAAAAGAACTTGGCCTGTCATGGAAGACCACAACATTGCGAATTTTGCATGTAATTTGGGCATCCATACAAAATCCAAATCCAAATGACCCAGGAGCTGAAACCAATCTTCGTGTGTTCGCTAATTGGATTTTGCATCAGTTGGAAGAGTATGCCAATGTTGGCCAAACAAATAATCCTTAGCGATGAGGCCAATGAGCAAAATTTCCGGATTTCAGACTACACCCAACCACTTGTTTGGATTTTTGGATGGATTAGTCATCGATCCGTACTTCTTCAAAAATTATGATGGCCATGCCATCACATTTAATCAATCAGAAAATCATTTTGTACTTTTTAGTACCAAATAAGAAAATTAAAAAAAAAAACAAATAACATTTTTTTAGAAATTTTAAGAGCCCCCGCAGACTGCAGACTTTTTATCGGCCAATAGTTTGGTCGGCTTCTTAATCAGTATGGAGAGGAATTCATATGCGCACACTACAGCGATTCAGTATCGGCCGATAAAAAAGTTTGATGGGCTACCCGATTACATACATTCAAACTAATCTGTCGGCCAACTATTGGCCGACTGTTTAATCAGTATTGGCGCATACACGCCTGCGCATACATGACAATTGTTTAGTCGTCCGATGATAGTTCAACAGTCAGTTACAAACTAGTTCGAGAATAGTCGGCCGGCTGTTGGATAGTCTGCGCTCTGTTCACGAACCAAACTGTTAAGTTGGCTCGGTGTGCGCACTTTCAGCCCAACCCGACGGGGGCCCTAAAATGTTAAACAAAATATTTGTCATCTCCAATGTTTCGAGAACAAGATATGATAGTACCTGAAAATTAATTGTATGTATTAAAAAATAACATTTTTGACATCTGGTAAAATTTTTAGAAAAAGCGCAGTCATTTTTCTTTTTCTTTTTTGATTAAAAAAAGAAAAAATCTTAACCTAATATAACTAAAAGTTGTTAAAAATTGATTTTCGACTCGATTATCTTTTCAAATGTATTGCCTTTAATCTTATTTCATTTTGTAAACAAAAAAAAATAAAACATAGTTTTAAGAAAAATCCAATTAATATTTTTCAAATCAAAATATACTAAAAATTTAGAAAAACAAATTTTTGAATGGAATTTCTCGAGAAAAATTGAAGGTATTTCTTTGTGTACAAAACATATAAGGTAATGTTTTCGAAAGAATTCAATTTCATGCTATACAAAATTGTCAAAAATTTGATTTCGACTAAAATAGCAGATTTTGAAATTAATCTTCTTTTATTATGATTAAAATATTGTTTTTAACTTAAATTAAATTTTTAGAAAAATCCAAAAAAGGCTTTTTGACTCAGTGTCTTGAGAACAAAAGTAATTGCCCTCAAACTTATTTTATCTAACATAAAATGTTCTTATTAATATATTGTAAAAGTTTTAGAAACATCAACCAATCCAAAAAAGGCTTTTTGAATCAAGTGTCTTGAGAACAAAAGAAAGTGCCTTCAAACTTATTTTATCTAACATAAAAATTTCTTATTAATATATTGTTAAACTTTTAGAAACATCAACAGGCGGGCACGAATATGAAGTTATCAGTGTGGATTGCATCTCAGTATTTTAATAATTTCATATTTATTTATTTCTTAAATATTTATACACTACAAGTTGAAAACCCCTTTGTAAATTACTAACTTTGACACGTTTATGAAAAAAAACATTTTTAGTTATCCTTTTTTTTAGTTGTAATTTTGTTCGCATATCTA
The DNA here is from genome assembly GCA_951509635.1 of Eupeodes luniger. Classification (NCBI taxonomy): domain Eukaryota; kingdom Metazoa; phylum Arthropoda; class Insecta; order Diptera; family Syrphidae; genus Eupeodes; species Eupeodes luniger. The sequence continues at coordinate 108,501,185 of OX608073.1, forward strand.
TTACTTTCTTTTTAAGACAACTAATAAAGAATTTCGTTCTTATTTGCTTTTATAAAAAAATCTTAAGATAATTTTAAAATTCTACTTTTTAAGGGTTGTTGCAAATGTTCTCTGTTCTTTTGAAGGCAGTAGGGTTTGATTTTTCAATGCGTTGAAATAAAATTTTTTTCTTAAGTTACATATTCCATTTCTTTTGCATCAAGTTAAAATCAATCAAACAAGCCTCGTTCTACTTCACTCTTGAGAACTTCATTGAAAGGCTTTTTGTACCTTTTGACCGATATGAAGTAGCCTTTTTTAAAAAATAATTCTTCTCTTTATATTTCTTTAAAGTTCCAGGACTTAATTGGTTCAATTTCAAGGTTAATAACAACTTTTTTTTACCTTGAAACAAATCAATCTTTTCCATAAATTGAGGTTTTTCTGACACTTTACTTTGTTCAATTGAGTGACATTTTGAAAACCAGTTAAACAAATTGATTTCCAATTCGAAGAACAAAACAAAACTTCCAAACCTATATAATAAAAATAAATGTCCCACATGTTTTCCTATTACCAATCAGTCACTTTGAAATTTTTAAAAAAGGAAACAAAAAATGAAAAACTCAATTTTATTCTGGTACGTACCTATAACTTTATACACCTTCATAGCTACACACAAAGGTACATACTTCATATCCCTAAACAATTTTCCTGCCCTCAAGCCAATTATATCAAAAGAAAAACTTCAATGTGTGTCCCTGACGACGACAACAACAACAACAACAACAACGACGACAAAATATTATACGGGTCACACATAATCGACAATGAAAATGTCACTTTGTCACCTGCATCAATTTATATATATATATTGTATAACTTTCTTATTAGGCTTAAAATGTTGGGATTGGGGTGAGAGGTGGTACAAAACAATACAATACAAAGCAAATAAAAAAAAAAAACAAGTCAAACGCCTCAAAGGCCTCAAAGGCAATGACGGCATCATTTTCTCTCTTCATACCGACCAGAAAATTTTTATTTTTTCCAATTTTGTTCTATAATATTGTTATCAGGGTAGGATTTATATTGAAATGATATAAATGGGCCCGTGGGACCAGATAAAGACCATTTTACAAAAATCCAGAGAAAAATAGGTGCTTCAATATAATTTAGTGAATATATTGTCGAACAATCTCTGGGGCACATTTTTCCAATTTTTCGGCCCCTCCCCTGATACCATGAATGTGTATCTGTATACTCGTATTTGTACACTTTTTGTTGCAGTCTTTGAAAGGTATAATTGTGCAAAACTTTAATCATTTTAATTTTTGAACCAGTTTCGAACTCATGGGAATACAATCCACTCCCCCCAACCCCCTTCTCCTGAAGTATGTCAAAATAATAAAAGGACAATATTAGAAAAGTGAAAAAGTTCATTCTCAATAAAATAGGCATAATATTAGTACAATGAAACCCATCCTTTCCATAATTCATCTTTTGGGGTTGTTTGGCCCTCCATCAGGTTTAAAATTAAAAAGACTAATGCCCAGTTTCATAAACAACTTTTATACATTTAACAGGATTTTAAACTGTAAAATGCAATATTTTGGTTTCACCAAGAGTTTTTAAAGTAAACAAGCTTTTAAACACCTTTTAAAACTAAATGCCCATTTTTGGCTCATTTAATTTTAAAAGTATCATTAAAAAATGAATATGACAGATTGACAGCTGATGTTTTGTTTTGTAAAATTTGTATTCTCAATATTTGGAGATACAGAATGAATAGGTGAACAAATTCGACATTTCATTTATAATATCATTTTTATGATTTTAATTTTTAATTAGAATATTAGATTGGTCATCTTCATCTGAAGAAGAACAACAACATGTAGTTATTCGCCGCTCAAGAGTATTCCGCGTTCACAAGAATCCATTTTCGTATTTTATTTTTGAAAGACACGATTTTTGATTTTGAAGAAATTTACAGTTGTATTTTGCGATTCTTGTCATTTATTTCAACATATAATGCTTTCTCATTTTTTCTCACACAATTCGCTTAAGAGAAAGACAAAGGTTTTATTTTTACAGGGTTGTGAAGAGAACTCTATTTTAACAAAAATATCCCTGAAATTTCCCATTTCAAGCTTGGTGAAACTGAAAAAATTTAAAGGCCTGATAAAATTTAAAAGTGCTTTTAGTGTTTGTTTATGAAATCGGACATAATAAATATAAAAACTTACAAGACAGTAGACGGATAAATTTATGGATCAAAATTCATAATTTTTCAATTCTTCATCTGATTGCACATTTGATAAATCTTCTTGGCTTAATTAAACTATTATTGAACATAATTCAGCACCTTTTCGATAATTAATCTTTATGTGCATTCAACTTTTTCTAACCTCTGTCAGTTTTTTCGTTTGAATTTATTATGCGTGTACTCAAGGGGTTATGAATACCCTTGTAATGGATAGGATTTGAAAGGAGATACCGATGCGCATTGGTTTTGAATGTCTGCACACTGAAATGGATGTGAAATATTTAGCCTTGTAAAGCGTTCTACATTCTTGTAGTGCGGCTAAAGAAAAAATCCCTTAACTTGACATTATGTCCGAAATTGGGCTCAAAGGTGAACTGATGAGTATTCCTAGAAGTACTCATACGAGTATTACTATTGAAATCTTTGAGGGGAGGAATACCACCGGCTATTTTCACAAAAGCATTGTTTGTGAAGCAAATGTCTCAGTAATAGAGCGATCGCCTTTCATTTTCAAAGCCCTTTTTTCAATTCTATCCCAAAGACTCAAGAACGTTATTGGAGCACCAGCTGAAATATGAGAATTATATCTACTCGAGTTTTGGACGAATAAAAGCTTTGTAAATTATAGCCAGATCAGAAGGGGTAAAAATGTCTTTTATCGTCGGAGAAAACCTATAAAAACTTAGCAGCATATTTGGCATTATCAAATATGTGATCACTCCACAGGAGATGGTTTTCTGATGCACATGCACATATCTAGAACTGAAAGCTCTTCAGTCTCCTCGATGCAAGTACCACCCATTGATAGGGGCATTTGGGGAGGGTTTTACCATAGTATACAGCACTAAGTTATCAAAGCATTAAATTCTACACGGTTTTTGATTCCCCATTGGACAATGCTGTCAAGATTAGAATGTAATGAGCTTATCATACGCTGCCGTTTTGGTAGTCCGCATTTAAAGAACAAGGATGAAAATCTAAAAGTTTCAGACAAAAGGTTTTCCTCAGTGGGTTTGACTTTGTATATCCGAAAACTTAAGTCTTTGATCATAATAACTTTTACAGCGAGAAGCTTGAATCCACGTCACTATCGGGGAAGCATAGTAAAAAGTGAAGTTCCTGAAGAAGTCTTTGAGATCGTCCCAGTTAGTTTTCTTATATTGCCAAACGGTTCTTGTAGGGGCTTTCTCCTTAAGTGGTGTTTTTTGGAATAAGAAATTTGCAGATTTGACACAATGGCATGATGTGAATAGAGGCGATAATACACTGATCGCATATTTATTGTGATCATGTGTAAGAAACTATTTTAGAGTATTAGCGGACTGACCTGAAACGTCAGGAACCGGAGTTGGTTAGACAACTAACTGAGTCAGGTTAACACAGCAAAAATCTAGACATACCTTCATTCGGGTGTTGTCTTACCAGAATACCGTAGCCATGAAAGATTGTGTACATTGAAGTCACTCATAGCAACGATCTCACAGTGCGGAAAATGGGACACAATTCTCTGTTTAGGCAATGAAAATACCACAGAATTTAAGCGCATCCTTTCAGCCAAAAAAAAATATACACATTTTTTCAAGGGAATAATGGAAACATAAAACTTTTTCTGCTTTAAACAACAACTTTTCAAAATAGAAAAATAGCAAAAAGATCAAAAAATAGAAATAAATAAATTAAAAAATCAGCTTTTTGCGCAATGGAACTATAGTATTCAATTCAATAATGTAGAGTTTTCCAATAAGAGGTTTCATTTTGGATAGTCCACTATTCGGGCCACTGCCACTTTTAAAATCAACAATATTCCCATTATTTATTTAATTGAAACTACGCCATTATTAAAAATGAAATAATAGTGCCTTAAAAATGCATTAAAATTGTAAAAAATCACCAGTCAAAAGTGGTGAACATTTTGCTGTCAGAATTTGAAGTTTGTAGTTTCACAAGTAAAGTTCCTGACCGTATTATTTTTGGAAGAGGTGTTCACAATTGATCCCCGAGAGCCTCAAACTTTTGAACTTCCCATAGGAAGTTATTTGTAATGGGTCCGATTTGTCAAATTGAAAATTTTGACATTTATCGACGTTTCAAGGTCCCTAAAGTCGAAATACAAGATTTTTAGAAAGATGTCTGTGCGTGCGTGTGTACGTACGTCCGTACGTTCGCGACGTTTTTTTCGTCGTCCATAGCTCAAGAACCAGAAGAGATATCGACTTCAATTAAATTTTGTTAAACAGATAATAAGGCAGAAAGATGCAGAAAGGGCTCTCAAGAAAATTGCGTGGGTGGTTTTTTTACCATAGCAGTTTAAAAAAAAGGTGAATATTTTGGTTAACCATAAATATCTCATGAACCAATGACGCTAGAGACTTGAATTAAATTTCATATGATATATTGTAACATGATACAAAACAATTATATTTTTGGAAAAAAATCCAAATTTTAATAAATCAAAAAAACTGAAAAAAAAATTGTCACTTCGAAAAATTTACGACTAAAATATGATTTCATCTCCAAAACAATTTTGTGCAACGAAGAATAATGTTTTTGACATCTGATAAAATTTTGAGAAAAATCGAATTGACAGTTTTTTTACAAAGAATAAAAAACCTAAAAAAAAAATTAATAAAAGTTGGTAAAAATTGATTTTCGACTCAAATATCTTTTCAAGACTTTGAGATATTGGATTTAAACTACTTTTATCTTTAAAAAAATATTGTTGTCAACATTCTATAAAATAAAAAAAAAAAAATAATTGAAAAATTTTTACAAAAAATTAAAAACCGAAAAAAAAATTAACAAAAGTTTGTAAAAATTGATTTTCGACTCAAATATCTTTTCAAGACTTTGAGGTATTGGCTTTAAACTACTTTTATCTTTCAAAAAATATTGTTTTCAACATGCAAGAAAAATTCCGAGAAAAATCGAATTGACAGTTTTTTACAAAAAATTAAAAACCGAAAAAAAAATTAACAAAAGTTGGTAAAAATTGATTTTCGACTCAAATATCTTTTCAAAAATTTGAGATTATGGCTTCTAACTAATTTTAAGTTATAAGAAATATTGTTTTAAACATTATGAAAAATTGTGAGAAAAATCGAATTGACAGTTTTTTTACAAAAAATAAAAACCTAAACAAAAAAATTAATAAAAGTTGGTAAAAATTGATTTTCTGCTCAAATATCTTTTCAAAACTTTGAGATATTGGCTTCAAACTAATTTTATCTTATAAATAATATTGTTTTCAACATTCGGTAAAATTTTGAGAAATGTTGGATTGAAAGTTTTTTACAAAAAATAAAAACCTAAATAGAAACAATACTAAAACTTGGTAAAAATTTACTTTCGACTCAAATAGCTTTTCAAAAATTTAAAATATTGGCTTCAAACTTATTTTATTTCACAGAAAATATTGTTTTTAATATTCAGTAATTTTTTTATAAAAATACAACAGTCCTTTTTTTCATAAAAAAATAAAATCTCCAAAAAATAGAACGCAAATTTGGTAAGAATTGATACATTAAGACAAACTTTTAAGCAAGACAAATCGATAGATGGGATGGGAAGTTATCAGTGTGGGTCGCATCCCAGCCTCTTTTTTTTAATAGGAGTTATCTCAAAATGAAACTGTCATTTTTAAAAACCTAGGGGCATTCAAAACACCTTTGTTAATGATATCAAGTAAAACAATTGAACCCTTCTTAATTTTTCAAACTTTTCAAATTTTCAAAAGTCTATTTGCAAATCCACCACTGACTTTTTATAGAAAAACCTTTATAAATTTATATAAATGTTTCAAAGCAGAAGAAGAAAAATCTCTTGTCATCCCTGCTCACCCCCCCTGTTCTATATGCCATCGTCATACAAAACACATTAATCATAGACATAAAAAAAAACACATCATGTATCTTTTCTGGCCGTTGTCCACATTAAAAGATAGACGTACCGTACATAGATAGGTTTATATCTATGAACCTACGAGTATATGCATGAAACTCGAATCCTTATAGAAATGATGATACATTTTTGAAAGGATACCCAGGTGCATTGTAGAACAAGAAAAAATTATTTTAATCAAATTTAAGGTATAACACAACTTTTCCACTTAAATTTCATGTTGTTGTTTTTGTTTTTATATATTTTTGTTGGTTTTGATGTTTCGCACGAAGCGACGAACAACGACGATGGCTACACCAAGCTTCGTCGCTCGTCCTATCGTTGCGTTGGTCGGTTGTGCGGCTGCCGCCACTCGTGTGCCCGTCATGTCCTTGTCCAGCATCATTGCTCGCGCGCTATGAAAACTTTCTAACATTACACAATTTGTCTCTCTTCTATGTCAGTCGTCTGTGGAGAGTCCTGTCAACTAAGTGATGACATACCTTAGACCATCACCCCAAAGCCTCCCAAAATTGCACCACCTTTTTATTGAGGAATGAGGTAGTTTAATTTTTTTTCTGGTCTTTTTATCCTGTTTGCTTGCTTTGGCTCTCTCTCTTCTGATGTAACGAGTAATTGGAGCTCGTTTAGCATTTTAATGGACGGTTTTTGAAATAGATGTTGTCACAGGACAAAATATCTTTGTCTTGTGCGGCTCTAAGTCCTGATGGTGTGCTTTTGGGAAAGGGAGGGTGGCATTCTCTGGATGCTTGGACATCATTTTAATCACTATGACAGGTGGTGAGTTTGTATCTATCGCCCAACAGTTGAATATATTCACAGGAGGTTTTTTGGTTGGATTTTCTAGGTATGCTTTCTTTTTCGGTTGTTTGTTTGGTCATCTTTATAGTTTTTCTTCATTTCAAAGATGTAATTGCAAATTTTTATTTCTCTCTACTTCTCCCTCTGCTCCTCTTTCTCTATCTCTGGATGGACTGGACATGTCCTGTGCTTATATTTGTTTGCTTTGGGTCGGTTTACTTGACAAATGTTTAGCTTTGGGCTGTCATTAGTAAGATGGTTTTGGTACTTCTTTAGTAGGATTACACACAAACCTATACTCACCCCACCAACCAAAATGAGCCATTAGAATGCGGTATAAAAAAGAAAAAATAAAAATGTTAAACTGTTTGTCCGGAATATCAATTTCAAAACAAATTAGAGTTCTAAGTGTTTGTTTTTTTTTCTTTTGTTATTTTATTCAAGACACCAAAATGCTCTCGTTCTCTTTTAAAGAACAGGGGCTAAGAGTAATTTTGCAATCGAGATTTAAAGGTTCATAAAGTTGGTACATTTATATTTTATAAAGAAAGTCCTTTGAGTGCGAGTATATCTATCTACTCTATATGTGTATACTGTATTTATAAGGAACTCGAAAAACCATTTACGAGTAAGTATTATGACACTCGGAAGGACATTTTTGTGGGTAATTTTTACTTTTTTTGGAACTTTATGAACATTTATTTGATGGTGCATCAGAACACCACATAAAAATTCCTTGTACACAATGTCAGCGATTTTCTGTTGTTATTTTGTTTTTTTTTACAAAATCTTTCAATGGGAGGTATAAAATATTTTTCATTGATCTTATACTACGCTTTAGTACTTTTATTTTCCGCTTGACACAATTTGGTTTGGTTTTTGTGTTTTTTTATTTTTGTTTGGTACTTTAGTAGAATTGTTTCCATTTATGCACTTGCGATTACTTTTGTTCTTGTTTTTGTTTTTTTTTTTTTTTTTTTATTTATAAAAGTTGGACTAACAAATTTTGCTACTCTGGAATGTAAAACAAACAAAATATGCCCCCATCAAAATGGCAATTGCTGTTCTGAATATTCAGCTATGAATCCTTGAATTCGATGTGAAATAAAACCGATAGAATATAAAAGATATAGTACTGTTTAAACATTGCCTAGGTTGTTTTTTTTTTTGGATAAAAGTGATTTACCTATTTATTTGTTCACATTAAGAATTTCAGAACATACATATTTCAATTAAAAACAGAATCAATTCAAAGCTTTTATTTCAGTTCAGAATACTAAATAAGTTAATAAAAATGGGAGGAAATGCGGCTGCCACAAAATGCAATTAATCAAGCGTGTTACAGAATAAATAATGCAAGGGCCTTGTATTTTTGACAAGAGTTTGTCTTTAAGCTCAAGGGAAATTTCTACATGTGTGGAGAACCCCCGTTCACAAAAAAGGCCCCAAAGATCGTATTATAATCTATCGCCCAATTTCTAAAATTTTCCATATTCCTAAATTATTTTAAAGCTTATTGTAGTTTAAATTGCATATAATTGCCCTAAACGACATAGTTTTCATAAAATCAAGTCTTCAACTACCAAACTTGTGGAATTCGAGTCTCCTTTACACTCTCACCGCTTAAAAAAGGATACGAAGTTGACGCAATATCCACTGACTTTAGCAAATATCCCACAGAATTATATTCCTTAAGCTGTTTAAACCGATTTTGTTGCAATGAATTTTTTCTTACCTTGAAAGCCGCTTACTTAATGTTCACTTCAGATGCGCTCTTTCCTACTCTTTTCTTGCTATATCTTGCGTACCACAAGGTAGCCACTTAGGCCTTCTCCTTTTTATCTTCACTATTAATAATATAAAAATAAAAAAATGGGTGGCGCAACAGTCCGTTAAGAACTAGGGCCTAGTGACTTATACAACTCTCAACCATCCCTGTGTGCGAGTAACGTTGCCATAGTACCCGTGGCACGATGGTAAGTGCGTTGGACTGTCATGCCAGAGGTCTTGGGTTCTATCCCTGCCTATGCCATCTAAAGTTTTTTCACGGAGTAATTACAAGAGTAATTCTTGTCATGAAAAGTGCTTACTATTAATAATATGGTTTTCAGAAATTCAAGTCTTCAACTACCAACCTTGTGGGATTCGTGTCCTTTACACTATCGGAGTCTGAAAAGGGAAACAAAGTTGACGTAATCTCAACTGACTCAAGGAAAGGCTTTGACAAAATTTCTCACTTAAGCTTTCTACTCTTGGCTTTGAATTGATATTGTTGCAATGGATTTCTTTTTACCTTAGAAGCCACCTATATAATGTTCGCTTCAGATGCGCTCTCTCCTGCAGTTTTCTTGATACCTATGGTATATTACAAAGTTGCCAGTTAGGGCCTTTTCTTTTTATCCCCACCATTAACAATATGACGTTGATTTCTAAATATTCTTAAATCTTACTTTATGCTGATGACACAAAATTGTTCAAGTTCATTACGTCAATGCATGATTCTTAACTTATTCAACTAGATCTCTAAAGTTTTTCAGGCGGGTGGTAAAAACTGCTTATACCTAGACATAAACAAATGTCAGTCAATTCCTTTTCATGAAAGCGATTAAAAAGTTTACATCGTCAATACTTTCTCCATAACAAACCCTTTACCTCTGTTGAGGTTATTCGTGACATTGGTACCCTTCGAGGCCGTTGCAGTGACATAAGGGCAAGTGACATAAGACCAAATTTTAGAATTTGGCCTTATGACACTTTTCGAAAGCGTCATAAGGCCAAATTTCAACGGTTGGCCTTATGTCGCTTTCCAAAGTGACTTAAGGCCAATTTGGTCTCATGTCACTTTCAAACTTTATCTCTATCACCTGAGAAGATTGGAGATGTACCATTAAGTATACGCATTATTCATGTACATAATAGGTGACGTGTTGGGAATTTCTTTGATTTTAGTGCTCAAATGCAAAAGTTCTTTGCATATACCCAAACTCGCACCCACCCCTACATACCTAGCTGTTAGTACGCCCGTGCTATCAATTCAAAAAACTTTTTAGCAAAAGTAGCTATTCTAGACAATAAATCAACAATTTTTGCGTGTTTTGTATGTAAAAAAGTGAACTTTAAAAAATTTAATTTAGCATAGAGAGAAAACAAAAGATAATTTTACTTTATGTTTTTTCCTAATTCTGCAAAAATTTAAATCGAAACAATGCCAAATTGCTATTATATCGTTTTCTAAACGAACTAATGCCAATTTTTTTGAATTTGGCTTTATTTCATTTGACGTTATTTCACGTCACCTGTGTTTGAACCGATTTTGTTGCAATGAATTTCTTCTTGCCTTGAAAGGCGCTTACTTAATGCTCGCTTCAGATGCGCTCTTTCCTACTCTTTTCTTGCTACCTCTTGCGTACCACAAGGTAGCCACTTAGGTCCTCTCCTTTTTATCCTCACTACTAATAATATGGTTTTTAGAAATTCAAGTCTTTAACTACCAACCTTGTGGGATTCGTGCCCAGCCCATTACACTCTCGGAGTCTGAAAATTGGAACGAAGTTGACGTAATCTCCACTGACTCAACCAAAGGCTTTGACAAAATTTCTCACAGACTTTCTACTCTTGGCTTTGAATTTATATTGTTTCAATGGATTTCTTCTAACCTAAGAAGCCACGTCATAATAATATGACCATTCACCATTCTAAATATTCTTAAATCTCACTTTATGATGATGACACAAAATTGTTCAAGTTCATTACGCCAATGCATGATTCTTAACTTATTCAACTAGATCTCTACAGTTTCTAAGGCGGGTGTAAGAACTGCTTGGACCTAGATATAAACAAATGTTCCTTTTTCACGAAAGCGATTAAAAATAACCATAGCCAACCAATTTATTCGAGGCCTTGGTGCCCTTTGAGGCATATTAGGCATGATCCCGCCTGATCCTTTCTGCATATCAAGATCATCTTAAAGTAATAAATCTCAAGACCCTGGGAGAACGTAGACTGATATCTATTAACTGTCCTAATCTTTTTAACTCCATCTTCCTTAACATTGACTTTTATGGCTCAAATGAACTCATATATTCCATGATACAGAATGTCAATTTGAATTAAAATTTATTTGCACTTCTTGCCTAAGACATCATCTCCAAAACTGTCCCTTTCACTAGCCAAATCCTTAGGCTACGTTCAGACGACCATATTTTTCTCGTATACCGTATATGGGATTTTATCGAATAGAGTAGTGGCAGCAAGTGTTATATTTGTGCGTTCACACGAAGCCCATGAGGGAAAATGCCGTATTCGTGAAAAAGTTTTTTCCTTATACCGTACGAACTTGTCACTACTATTCGATAAATCTCGAATGTATTTTATCGTATACATGATAAGTAGCGCTTATCTTTATATTATATCGTTCACACGAACAAAATTTCATCGAATTCGTTTATTACGTTCATACCAATAAAAAATAAGTGGAATACGGGGATCTATGATTAGTATAGGAGCTCGCAACGTTTTAGAGGGGGGGGTCTATCTCCCACCGTTTAGGCGGGAGGGGCAATTTAAGAAAATTATTACTTAAAATGGAAAAAAAATAGTTAAAAAATAACGGTAATACTTAAAGTTAAGTTTTATACGTTGTTTTAAAGCCAACATTCTGTTCTATTAGTCACTTTTTAAATCAAGTCAAATCTATGCACAGTGAAAAACGTAATTTTAAACTCAAAATTTAAGTAAAAAAAAGTTGAAAAAAAATTTCAAATTCAATATTTCAAAACCATTTGTTTATAAATTTGTTTTTTTTAATAATTTGTTGCTCTTATTAATTATTAATCAAAAACTGAAAACTAGATGTTTTTATGTCTTTTAGTTTTTGAGAAAATTGAAAAATTAATTTAGCCTAGGTATATGTATCTTAATCCATATTCGATTTTTAGTAATCTTCAATTTTCTCGAGAACTAGTAGACATAAAATCATCTAGTTTTAAGGTTTTGAAAAATTACACTTTAAACCATATTTTTAACTTTTTTTTTACCAAATTTTGAGTTTAAAACAATTTTTTTCAAAAACTATGCATAGTTTTGACTTGATTTAAAAACAAGCTAATAGACAAAAGTGTTGGCTTTTAAAAAAGGTATAAAACTTAATTGTAGGTATTACCGATATTTTTTAAATATTTGTTTCCCATTTTAAGTAAAAATTTTTGTAAATTGCCCCTCCCCCCTAAACGCAACCGCTACCGCCAGCCAGACTGCCCAGACTCTAACCGAAAAAGCAAGTAAGAGAACATATCAAAAAATTGACTGACCTAAAATTCTTGTTTTCCCAACGTTGCTAGCTCCCGGACTAGATGACGCGATTGTCGGTTGACTGCCGACAGTGCTGTGTCCCCTGCCACGCCTCAAAACCCGTACGTGAAAAAATCGAATCGAATATTTCTCGTGTGAAACGCCGTCTCGTATTCGATAAAACCGCATTCGTGCAAAACTCGAATCGAATAGTCGCCGTCTGAACGTAGCCGTAGCTATAAGTTACTCAGATCATAAATTATATTAAGTTTATAACTGGAATTAATAAATGGGGTTTTTGCCACCACCAATATTAAATCAAATTAAAAAATAGCCAAATCCTTGAAAATGGCTCAGAGGTTTTGGGTGGTTACATTTTACCTTGTAAGTTTGTTAAATTATGACAAAATGGTTTTCCAATAAGATGTTCCTTTAAAGTTCAGTTAACACCAGAACTCAAGTCCTTCCATCGCATCACCTATGTTACAACTTCACTGATTGGATCACGAAGATTCATATAAAACCCCTTCATCCTCGGACACTACGTTGATAATTTGAATTGGAGAATATGGGTCAAGGCAATCAATGTTTTTGTAGGTTTTGGGCTCTGGAGGTGTGATTTGGGCCTTATTTTTTCGAAAATGGCGGCAGTGAATGGATTGTGTTACTTAGTTCATGATTTATTAAAGTCAGAATTGTTTAACGAGATTGTGCCACATAAGGAATGAAACTATTGCAATTTTGCAAGTTACGTTCCATGATTATTTATATTTCGCGAATTTCGAACAATTGGCTTACGAAATTTTGTGGCTTAACACTTTTTTTTGGGGTCACAAGAAAGTTAAGATCTGAGCTAATGCTGCAAAACTTTAGATGATATAATTTGTGAAGGTATCCAGGACATATATTCGAAAATGGTTGAGTCGGCCATGAAAGATACGGTGCTGCCGTTGTTTTAGTGGGCATTTGAGCTAAATCGTTTACAATTTATTGCATATCTCTCCCTTTAAAATGAAAAAAAAACATACAATGATTTCTTTTTAAATAAATTAGTATTTTGTTTAATAATAATGAATATAAATAATAAATAATAAGTCATCATCTCATCATTTTAACGTATTAAAAATAAACTAAGAACAATTTTTTCTCACAGCACTGTCTTTTATACAGAATACAAAAATGTGACATCTTCTTCACTTAGAGTGTGAAATAAAATTTTCAAAAAAAAACTAAAAAAAAATATGAGGAAACACAAAAAGATACTTAAGCCGATAAAGGATTTGTCTATTCCATTCGGAAAATTCCACAAAAGAAAAAAAATAACTTTCACTATTTTAGTTTCTATACATACATTCCGTTATATAGAAATAGTTCAAAGCCATATTATGTATGATTGTCGCTTTTATACTCAGTATTTAATTTTATTTATATTCAATTTTACAATTGAAATAGTTTTCTTTTTTTTTTATTTGCTTGATTTTATTGGGTGTTGCGGAGGGTGTAAACTTTAGTTGAATGCAATATTTAAATTGAATTTCAGAAAGTGTGTAATTGAATGAATGATGATGCTAAATTGATGATCATAGATGCATGCAATTACATGGTACTTAAACATCTCACAAATTAAAAAATAAAGTGCAAAGAATCTGCTTTGATAACTTTTTTTTGTTGAAAGAAGGTATTTTAAGATTTTTCGAATATAGCCTTTTGAATTTTCAGATCGGTTGTCATTTTCTCAATATTTGTTTACTAAATCAGGAACAAGAAATCTGTTTTGTGGAGACTTTAAAATTGTCGTTTTTTTCAATTCAAAATCGTTTTTAAATTCCTGCCTATGCAATCTAATTTTTTTTCAAGGGTACTGCCTCTTGTGACGGATAACAAATCCTCTAAAATTGATTCATGTCATGAAAAGTGCTTTCTTAAATTATTCGTTTTGGATATGACACACAAATTGTAGGTCCCATCCATCCCTTGCATTATACACAAAAAAATGGTTGAGAGTTGAAGTCACTAGGCAACAGTTCTCAATGGACTGTTTTGCTACCTTAATTAATTTAATTTAATGAGCCCTTTATCAATTTCGGAAATGACCCACTTTCAAAATTGCATACTGTGCGGTATGAAACTAAAATGAAGCTGAAGTTGAGTTTTAGAATTTGGAATGATGTAAAAAGTTTTTTTTTTTTTAAAAGAGGCTGGGATGCAACCCACACTGATAACTTCCCATCCCATTTGTCGATTTGTCTTGCTTCAAAGGTTTGTAGGTTTTCGTGTTTTGTTAAAAAATGTGTCAGTTGAATTGTTCTTAAAAATTTAAAAATTACAAACAAAATATTGCATATAATGAAATAGTTTAATTTCAAAATCTATTTTTGTTAATGAGATTACTAGCCGAAAACCAATTTTTACCAATTTTAGTAGCATTTCTAAAAAGTTTTTATTTCGTATATAAACAAATACAAATTGGATGAATGAAACTAATTTGAAGTCAATATCTTTTATTGTTCACGAGATATCGAAACCGAACATCAATTTTTAACAATTTTGCGTATTTTTTTAATGAAAGAACGGACTCTTGAATTTTTATAAGGAATTTAAGAATATAGACAAAATTAGTTTGAATCCAATATTTTTAATTTTTGAAAAGATATTTGAGTCGAAAATCAATTGTTTACGAACTTTTAGTAAATTGAAGAGTAAGTCTCAAAATTTTGAAAAGATATTTGAATCGAAAATCAATTTTTACCAACTTTTAGTAGATAATGTTTTTTTTTAGGTTTTTGTTTTTCTCAAAATTTTAGTGAACGTTGAAAACAATATTTTTTATAATATAAAATTAATTTGAAGCCAATATCTCAAATGTTTGAAAAGATATTTAAGTCGAAAATCAATTCTTAACAACTTTTATCAATGTTTTGTCGAGGGTCTTATTTTTTGTAAAAAAAAAAACAATCAACTTTCAATTCGAATTTTCCCTAAATTTTACCGAATGTTGAAAACAATATTTCTTATAAGATAAAATTAGTTTGAAGTCATAATCTTAAATTTTTGAAAAGATATTTGAATCGAAAATCAATTTTTACCAACTTTTAGTAATGTTTTGTTAGGGGTTTTATTTTTTTGTAAAAAAATCTGTCAATTTTATTTTTCACAAAATTTTACTGAATGTGGAAAACAATATTTTTTATAATATAAAATTAATTTGCAGCCAATATTGCAAATTTTTGAAGGGATATTTGAGTCTAAAATCAATTTTTACCAACTTTTAGTCATTTTTTGTTTGTAGGTTTTTATTTTTTGTTGAAAAACTGTCAATTCGATTTTTCTCAAAATTTTACCAAATGTTAAAAAAGTTATTCTTCGTTGAACAAAATTAACCTATACATCTATCCGTGATGCCACTGTTTATGTAACTAAAATCTATGAACTTTATGGCTCAGAGACGGTAATGCCCCACGGACTTTCCGTTTCAGAGATGAAGCAAGGCCTACAGTTTATACGACGAGTTTGAACATACAATTTGAGAAAGCACTTTTCCTGACAGGAATTACTTTTGGAGAATTTATCAATTCCTCGCACGAGGCAATACCCGTGAAATAAACTTTAGGTGGCACAGACAGGAATTGCACCCAAGACCTCTAGCTTGACAGTCCTATGCACTAATCATCACACAACGGGTACAATATTTTATATTATTAATTACAATATCAAAATAAATGCCATTTCCTGAATTTCAAACACTTTAATGAATTTTAAAACGAAAACTCAGTGTTCAGAAATTTCTCGGAAGACTTGGAGATCAGAAACCTGAACTGAACTAAAAAAGAAAAACACATAATATAATACTGATTTTTGTTAAGCTGACTTCTGTATTATTAGAATACTTTTGAATTGAAATCTGAACGCGTCCACAATAATTTCTCGCCATCGCACTACAGAACGCATATATACAGCCATATATGCATGTATGTTTCTTTTCTTCAATTTGTTTTCTCATAATATTCCGTCTCCATCTCATCCACTCATCACAGTCGCAAGCATCTTCTTTCACTCCTATTATTTGTTATTGTTATCGATATCGGGTTGACAGAGAAAAGAGAACCAATGTTTTTTCTCCTCCATCTTTTGTTGTGGTGTTGCAATTGCAATAATTGCAAGTTTAAACAGGTTAATTCAACAGTCACAGTGCGTAATTTCAATTGTTCGCGATCGACTCGTTTCGGAAAAAAAAATATTATTAAAAATATAAATTCGGTTGGTGTGTTCTTAAAAATGTTAAAAATATTATAATATAAATATCGGAAATACGTTTTGATCGAAAAATTTATCAAATTCATTGGAACTTAATGGCTATATTCATTTTGAAATTAAATGTGAAAATTGTGTTTGGATTTACTCCAAAGCTCTCGTTTAGTCGTCGGTATTGTCGGGCTCGGCAAAGTAGTGCGCGAAGAATTAAATTTGATTTGAATTTTATTTAGTGGGGTGGTAATATTTGAAAATAATTTTTGTGGCGGGTACTGCTTTTTTCCTTCATTTTTTTTTTCTTTTTTAAAATTAATCTTGAAAGTGGTGTTTATATTAAAATGAAAAAAGGCGTATTCAATGATTAAAATTTAAACTTATATGGGATTTTTATTTCGGATGTGCGGGTATCGTCAAACGCAGTGAAAAATCAGATTGTATTGAAAGAATATAGAATTCGCGGACAAATGTGAAAATGAATTCAAAAATGGAATTAAAATGGTATGTCACTTTGTTCTTCCTTAATATATTAAATTTTTGTATGATTAAAAATTCGTATTGCAAATAAATATAATAATTTAAGACACCAAATACATAAAACTGAAATTTTTAAAACAAATCTATTTTGAAGCATTAAGCTTAAGGGAAATTATTGAAATTAGTTGCAGTTTGTTAAAATGTTTATAACTTCGGCAAATGTGAAATAAATATTATGTACCTTACTTAAATAACCGCAGTGTGTTCGAGTAAAGTTGCATTTTTCTGAAAATTAAGTAAAGTCTCCTAAGCAGGATACACATACATACACTAGCAAACCCGGCGAACTCCGTTTCGCCACCAGATGGCTTCGTTTTTTGTAACATTTCGTTTACATGTAGTGTAATTTAGTTGAACTTCTCGGCAAGAGTACGATAACTTAGGCGACAAGATATTATAACGGAATTTTTAAGAACAGTTAAAAACAAGTATTTTTTACTATGGGAGGGGGGTCTATCTCCCCCCGTTTAGGCAGGAAAGGCAATTTGAAAAATTTATTATTTAAAATGGAAAAAAAGTAGTACCCGTGGCATGATGGTTAGTGCGTTGGACTGTCATGCGAGAGGTCTTGGGTTCGATCCCTGCCTGTGCCACCTTAATTTAAAAAAAAAAAAACGGGTACTGCTTCTTGCGAGGAATTGACAAATTCTCCAAGAGTAATGCTTGTCATGAAAAAGTGCTTTCTCAAATTAGCCGTTCGGATTCGGCATTAAACTGTAGGTCCCCTCCATCCCTGACAACAGTACTCGCACACAGGAATGGTTGAGAGTTGTAAGTCACTAGGCCCTAGTTCTCAAACGGACTGTTGCGCCACCTAATTTTTTTTTTTTTTTTTAAATGGAAAAAAATTTTTAAAAAATAACGGTAATATGTACTTACAATTAAGTATTATACATTTTTTTTAAAGCCAACATTTTAGAATTTGTTGCTCTTATTTGTTTTTGATCAAAAACTGAAAATTAGATGATTACTTTTTGATAAAATTGAAAATAACCACAACTACTATTTTAATTTAATTACTTTTTTTTTGCTTGAGTGGTCTTTTTTTGATAGTCATAATAGTAGATGTGAGTTTGGGTGTATGCAACAGTGGGGTGTGTGCGAGTTTGGATGTAGGCCACACCGAGGTGTGTATGAAGGGGGGGGGGGCATGCTGCCTCCCTGCAACCCCACTGCTTGGGCACACTATAGGATTTGGGATGGGTGCGAGGTAGAGTGGGTGCAAGGTGGGGTAGGTGAAAGGTGCGGTGGGTGAAAGGTGCGGTGGGCGAAAAGTGCGGTGGTTGAAAGGTGCGGTGGGTGCAAGATGGGGTGCATGCAAAGTTTCTTTTGCATTTAAATAAGCTGGATTTAAGAAAAATTAATTTATCCTTGGTATATCTTAATCCATATTCGATTATTACTATCAAAATAAGACTACGTCAATACTCAAGCAAGAAAAAAATAATTTAATTAAAAGATTTTTTTTGCCAGTTTTCAATTTTCTCAAGAACTAGAAGACATAAAATCATCTTGTTTTCAGTTTTTGATCAAAAACAAATAAGAGCAATGAATTCTAAAAAAAAAAAATAGTAGATAATCTGAAAGTTTTGAAAAATTACACTTTAAACCTTTTTCTTAACTTTTTTTTTGCAAAAATTTTGACTTTAAAACAATTTTTTTCAAAAACTATGCATAGTTTTGACTTAATTTAAAAACAAGCTAATAGATAAAAATGTTGGCTTTAAAAAAAGGTATAATACTTAATTGAGGGTATTACCGTTATTTTTTAATTATTTTTTTCCATTTAACGTACATATTTTTTTAAATTGCCTCTACCGCCTAAACGGGGGGAGATAGACCCCCTGCCATAGTAAGAAATGCTTATTTTTAACTGTTCTATACAAATCCGTCATTAAACTTTGTCGCCTAAGTTATCGTACTTTCCCCAACTTCTCTAAGTAAAAAATGAAAGTGAATCCAAAGTAAATACTGAATCGAAGCGTTATACTTGTCAGCAAATTATCCGCTTCATTGAAGTGTGCTTTGGTAAACCACATTTTTGTTTTTTGGTCTGACGTTAACACAAACAAACCGAATGGTTTTCCAACTCGTGGACACGTAACGTGTAGCTGCCCATGTGAAAAACAATGATTTTCAAAATTTATCTCGCAAACACTAAGCGATTGGCCCTGCGACTTGTTAATTGTCATTGCGAAGGCAAGGCGACCCGGAAATTGCAATCGTTGTGAAGTCAAACGGAAGATCAGTCGGAATCATTGGTATTCGAGGAATGCATACATTTTCACCTGCGTACTTTTCGTTAATAATGGTTGCCTCAATCAAATTCGGCATAAGACTTTTCACCGCAAGTCGAGTATGTCGAGTATCGTTGCAAAGTCGCGGTGGATTCAAATTACGCAATATCATAATAACTGAACCAACTTTGAGTTGCAAGTTATGTGGTGGAAATCCTGGTAACTCCAGAGAGTTCAAAAACTCCGTTGGATAATTTACTACATCGTCGGGATTTGTTATGGAATCAACGGATTTGTATGTCACCAAATCGCCAGCGATTTTTGATTGAATGGTGAAATTCAGTGCGTGTACATCATTATTCTTTGCGGCGAGAATTGCTCATTGACTTAACCAAGCATAATTCTGATAATTCTCACTAATGTTTGGGAAAACATTTTCAATAAGAGCTAATTGAGAGTCTACAAATCGGCAAAAGTCATTGGTAAGACTAATCTAGTTGTCGCATCAAGTGGCACTTTTCCATTTCCTACAGCAAACAATTGTTTGGAAAATTGTGCAGCACTTTGATAATTTTGAAATTAAACTCTCATATTAGTGGTTAGCGATATTGTTTTTACGTTGTTCCACAAAAGTGATGCCTTCAGGCAAGCATTCAATTAATTTGCAGGCGTTCCTCGGGGAATTACTGGCAACGACTGCCTGAAATCGCCTGCCAACAATATCATCAATCTGCCAAATATATTGTTACTTCGTCGAAAATCCTTCAGTGTGAAGTTAAGTGCTTCAAGTGATTTCTTATGTGCCATTGTGTACTCATCCCAAACATTGAGCTTGCATTGTATCAACAATTTTCCCATTGCACTGGATCGGGAAATATTGCATGTGGTAGTATCAATTGTGTTTAAATTGAGTGGCAACTTAAGCGCAGAATGTTCAGTACGACGGCCATCTAGAAGAGTTGCCGCAATTCCAGATGATGCTAATGCAAAAGCTATGTCACATGTTGATCGAATAGTGGCCAAAATCAATGAACTGACAAATGTTTTCCCTGTTCATTCAGTCCAGGTGCGTCCAGGAAGAATAGACCACCAATATTATTGTCCACCGCTTGCATTAATGTTTCGTATACTTGTTTTTGCTGTTCATTCAACAACGAAACATTATTTCGAACGAATTCCTGCAATGTATCAACATTGTATTGCAGCTCTCGATTTAATTCTTGGTTCAATGCATCGTGCATCGATCGATTTGGCGCAATCATTCCTACTTCAATCAGTAGCTTGTTTGCAATAGTCAAGCATTGATCCTCAATCAGAATCATTCCTTCATTGTAGATTTCATACGTTATTTGAAGTCGATATCTCTGACGTTTCTTGAGATATGGTTGACTAAAAAAGGTTCCCAAAAGTAAGCTTTGGTTTAGAATATAGGGCCCTTGGAACTTCAAAAAATTTAAAAATTTTCAATTCCACAAATCGGAATTTTTACATTAACTTTCTATGGGAAGCTAAACGGAGTTTACCGCTTTTCTGTTGAAATTTTTCCTGAATTTTGTCTGCTATAAACCTCACTGAGGGCGAGACCTTTCTAACGAACGCAAAACCGTGGAAATCGGTTCGTGCGTTCTGGAATTATAGCGTCAGGAAGGAAAACCCTACTTATTTTTATATCATAGTTGGTTTTTTT
The DNA here is from genome assembly GCA_951509635.1 of Eupeodes luniger. NCBI lineage: Eukaryota > Metazoa > Arthropoda > Insecta > Diptera > Syrphidae > Eupeodes > Eupeodes luniger. The sequence continues at coordinate 108,522,123 of OX608073.1, forward strand.
TTCGACTCTAATATTAAAAGAACAAAGAAAGATATTGACTTCGAATTTGTTTGTATCTTACACAAAATATTAATTAATATTTTGTTAAAGTTTTAGAAAAATCTATAGACAGACAGTGAGTCCCATCTCAGCCTCTATTCATTTGTACTGGTATGTTATCTTAAAAATCATCATAATCCGTACCAAAAAAGTTTCATAACTATGTCAAGTTAAATCAAGTTGACTGCAAAATAAACTTTCCCCTGAAAACCAGTGACGATGAAAATTTTAACTGTTTGCTGTACATTCATTTGGTTTTTTAACAGTTTGAATATCAAATATTCCATTTGTGTGTATTTTACATAAATATATGCCTCTTCAAATATTGTTTTTTGAGGTCGTCATTATTTCAATATGATACCAGATCCAAAAAGCCTCTCTGATGTCTGATGATATATGTAAGTAGGTACTTGAACTAAACACACAACATATTAAAACAAAAACAACAAAAAACTCCAATCAATAACAGAGTCAAATTTATTGAAAAACTTTGTACCTAAACCTGTACCTACCTAGGGGTTTACAAGCAAACTGAACTGATGATGACTAAAAAATAAAAATCATTATTTTTTATCAGCTCATTTCACAAAAAGCCATTTGGTCGACCCACATTATTGCCATTATTTTATAAAATATTGAAAAAATAAAACATGAAACTTTGTTCATATCACCTTTGTGAGTGTGTATCGATCATAAAGCTATGATGATGGGTGTAGAAGACTCCTTCTCTGTCTCTAAGGACTTTTATAAATATTATATATACATACGTAGACATGTACATATTTACCTTTTTCGTAAAATAAATTTATAAGGATGCTTCATATTAAAATAAAAATCAACAACAAAATTTAAGAAAATAAACAACGGCAAATAATAAAATCAAAAAAGATTCTATGTTAAAAACGATACATATTTTAATTGTAGCTTACATATAGCTAAAATAAAAATTTATCGCTTGAAAGAATTTTTCTTGACTGTGTATTTTGATTGCAAAATGATTGAATCAAAGCTTGATATTTGATTCTCTTTTTTTCTAAATTTGGCTTTGAGTGAAAAAAAAAAAACATTTCAAATAGTTTAAACAAATTCATTTCATATCATTTTTACATTTGAATGCATTTAGATGCAATCATCATTATTTTAATAGATGATACAACTGCATCATGCATGAATCACAATAATTGAAAAGCTCATGGTCATCACTCAAAACAATTTCAACACACGAAGCCAATAGACGAAATGGCTACAAAAAAATGAGTTGTGTATTGTGTAAGTTTGTTTTCATGTATGCAGTTTTAGAATAAAGTCACTTACAAAGTAGTTCGTGATTGCTGAAAGCTTATTTTGAACTAAGAACTTCAAGAAAATTGAAAAACAAGTAAAATATTATTTTTTTTAAGTCAAGCTTTCAAGATTTTCTAACTTCTTTAAAAAAGTTTGTTGTCTGTTGGTAAAAAATGTATTTTATTTTCTGTAACTCGAAAAAAGAATACTTTTTTAAGGATTAGTTTGCCCTGAAATCGAATCTTGCTTTAAAATTTTTCTATCACATCAATTATTTAGAATATTAATATAAATGCTAAAGACAACTAAAAATGAGTGTTTTAAGGCTAAGCTAAAACACAGCATATTCCTTGAAAAAAATTTGTCTTGAATATGGTATTCCAAAGTAAATATCTTTGTCTTCTAGATACCAGATTAAATGGTTTTAGTATCTTACTTAGTTTTTGGATAGTTATGAGTTTTTATTAGACTCTAGATATATGAAGTTTTGAATAATAGAAACTACGTTTTGAAGTGCTGGTTTCGAATCCAAACTTTGATTTTAACCATGTGCTATGGTCAAAAGAAGATATTTGTTTCAAAAGCAATATAACTTTTTAATGGATTTAAATGTTTCTTTTTGGTACTATAAATATTTAAACTGAATATTGAAGATAGGAAACAAAGATTTGGAAAAGTTGTAAACATGTTCAAAGTTAGTCCGACAGTTTATAATCATTTGAATTCCTTAAATTTTTTTGGGGAATATTAAATTTGACATTTTTATTTATAAATAAAATAAAAAGAATAGGGCCTAAGTTACTACCTGATGGTTTTCCAGAGTTAATTTTGAACATGTTTGATTTGTAACGCGTTAAAAAGCACAGTCGTTTTAAAAAAAGTACGGACCAATTACGCCGGCGCGCCAGCCCAAAATCCACACCAAACGGTAACTTTTAGGGGATGCATTATCACCTCGTGAACCTCGCGTGGGTTGGTGTCGTCCCATATACTTGCTTGTTAACACAGCCAGTCATCCAAAAATGCGCCTCGCCACTAAAGATGATTTTTCGGCCAAAATTGGGTTCCTCTACCAAACGATTCGAAGCCCAGTCAGCGAACAACCGGCGTTGTATATGGTCATGAACTTTGAGCTCCTGGGTCAGTTGGATCTTCTACAAGTAAAGGCCCAAGTCCCGACGCGAAATTCGCCAAATTGAAGTCTGCGAATTATTGTGCAAATTGAGGAATAGACTGCTTCGGGTTCTGCTGTACCCTTTCACGGACCGCGAAGATGTTCTCGACCGATCTTGAGTTCCTTGACCATACTTCTTGTGTTGGCTAATTGTTTACTGAACCGGTCGTCTCAAATTTGGCCACCAAACGTTGAAGAGTCGACTGTGAAGGGCCACCATGTCTTGTGTTACTTGCTATGATGATTTGGCAAAAGCAACTGAATAATAAAGAAAAGAATTAACAGATGTCATCAAAACAAAAAGGCCACCACAGGGCGCTATTGGCGGGTTAGATCCACGCCAATTGAAAAACCCTTATAAAAATAAAAAGAAGCTGAGATGAACAGATTTCACAACTTCCTATTAGTTTCATTACAAATTTGCAGATGATATTTTTTGAAAAAAAAATTCATTTTAAAAGTTCGAAAAGTTTGAGGCTTCGATATTTTCTGATTGTAATAGTGTTTTTGATATCCATTTTTTTTCTAACATTACTGTCAGTTGGATTTTCATAAAATGCTTACAAAATATGAAAACCAAACAATATTTTGTATAAAATTAACTACATAAGTTAGAAGTCAATATTTGTATATATTTCTCAAGATTTTTGAGTTGAAAATCAATTGACACCAATTTTTAGAAGTATTCTTTCTAAGTTTTAATTTTTTTACCATATTACAAAAACGTCATTTCTTGTAGTATACAACTATATACAATGTGTTATTAGTTTTGGTTCGTAAAATATTTTAAAGAAAACTGTCCGTAACATTATTTTGTCTAGTCAAAATTAAATACTAAAAATTATTATTTTTCCTTAAATATAACTGCTCTATAAAATTGATTTAATTTGTCTCTGGAGACTTTTATATAAAATTATAATAGTTTTATATTATAAAAATCTGAAGTATATAACTTTTCTTAAATTATTATTATAAGGGGAATCATGGGAAAAAAATAATCAAGCTTTTGTTCTAATTTTTAGTAATACAAATTGAGGTTTTACTGATCAATAGTTCTTTCGTCGGTCTTTATCTACGTTAATATTATAAAGAGGAAAGATTTCTATTTTTGTATGTAACGAACAAACTCAAAAAGTACTAGACCGATTTTAATAATTCTTTTTTCATTAGAAAGCTACATTATCACTGAGTAACACAAGCTATATTTAGTACTAGATTACTATAGATATTTTTAGAAATTCCTATTAAAACCAACCGAAGGTGTAAACAAATTAGCCATAAAATGTCTTTCATCGCATACGCTGCGAAGAGTATTAATGATAGGACAAACAAATGTTTTCTAATTTAGTGATTCATGATCGTTTAAATTAGCATGCTTATAACTTTAATATCTGTACCTATTTATGTCTACCCGTGCAAAGCCGGGACTGGCTGCTAGTATACAATAATTTTCATTAAATCAGCTATTCTACAGACCCAGACGGTTGCATTGCTTACTTCGTGCATAGATGCAACACCGTGTAATTGGCCTTAATTCACACCTTAAAGTTGTTGCAATTGACTTAAACACATATTCCTTCAACTATTGAATTAAAGTGTATTTCCAATTTTAGACAACACAAATTAGATGGTACTTTTCGTTAATCGAAAACTCTCTTTTTTCTAAGTTAATTCTTAGTTTCACTACTCTTTGGTCACTATAATTAATTTCTTTGTTTTCAAAATATTCTTTAAAACGATTCAATTTTGTATAAATTATCTTGCAACAGCTTTTGAAAAGAAACGTTTTTTCGCTATAAACTGCACAAATTCCATTAACGGATGTCTACGATGTCGATGGATTAAAAAAACAAAGTCAGATATTTTTTAAAATGAGGTGAATCAACGCTTTAATCCTAAGATTGATAAATTCGTCAAAATTCAAAAAATAAGCTACGCCAATTGTCTTGTTATCTATTTTATTAATTTTCGACAATTTTTCAAAACAATCTCTTATTTGCAAATAAAAATTACTCTTTGCATATCAATCGAAAGCTTTTCAAAATTCAAAGTGTAATTTGCAAAGTGTATTGTTAAACAATTAATTACAAAATAAGAAAATTAATTGCAAATTTAAGTTTGGTGAAATGTCTGAAATGTCTTTTGGAAAGAGGAAAACTTTTTAATTCAATAATATTTCTTATTTGCAAATTTACGATTGGTGAAACGTAATTTCCAAATAAAAGTTCATAGTTTTAAAGTGCTAAGTGTTAGGTGAAACAGGGCTCAGATTTGCTGTCAAATTTCGTATGCAAATAAATTTTTCAAGGATATGTTATTTCGCAAAAAAAACACTCCTTAATTTTAAATATTATATTTTGTGAATTTTGAAGAACAGCAGCAAGTACACACAACTCTTGCAGAATAATATAGGACACAATTTATTATAATGTAGATTTAGATCTAAAAAATTGTTTGTTTTTATGTTAGATTTTCCCAGATATATTATAGTGGCCAACATCGTGTCAGTTATTTATAGGAATACAAAAATATTTGGGCACATTTTTGTTTGTATAATATTTTGCTTTTTGTGTTTCAATTTTATCTACCCGCTGCCATTCTATTGTCTATTTCGATGAGGAATATATCGATAATGGTTTTATAGTTAAAAAATAGGAAAAACAAAAAAGCATAGAAACGTTTTATTTAAATTGTTAGTGTTTTTTTTAATATCCTCGTTTTGATTGAAAGCTGGATTTTGTTGCATGTATATTCAATGATTTTGAGATACATATATTCATTACAATGGAATGTTGTTTGAACGGAATATTCATGTAAATATAAAGTTTTAATTATTTGGAATATTTAAGCGAAAAAATGTGATCATTTAAAACAAGTTATTTTTGAAAAATTGCTATTTGATACGAAGTAGGATTAATATTAATTTATTTTGTCATTTGTTTCATTTTTTTTTACTTAAAAACAAAACTGCAATAAATAGTTATATAAATCTTAATTGTCAGGCTTTTAAGTTTCACAAACCAGTTTCTAATAGAAATTGAAAATTTTAAGAATTGTTCTACACAATTTGACATAAATTACTGGGATTCTTGAAAAAATTTGAGTATCAACATTTTAATGACTTTATTTGCGTAAAGGCTTTTTTGATGCTAAGTCTAAATATAAGATTTTATCCATCAAACGTAAATCCTTAAATTAAAACTAACTCACTTTTTTAAAGAAATCAGTTTTATTGAAAATAATTCCATATCACTTCATTTAGTCCTAATTATAGGTTTTTTTATTAAGATATTTTTTTTCCAAAGTAAGGAAACGTCTGCCGAATGAATTATGTTGTACCTTCATCATAAATTTCTGTAACGGTGTATTCTCCACCAGTATTCGGGTCATTATCATTCGCAATATTTGTCTTATTTTGAGAAGATTCTTCACTAATTTCTGATGATGACGACGATGATGAAGACGACGAAGACGAAGACGACAACGAAGAATCCTCACTTGAATATTCCAATCCTGATGACGAAGATGACGATGCTGATGAAGATTTATCTTTTGGCGGAGGTACACTCCATATTTCCAAAATCATCACTGACAAAACTATTGCCAAAATTAAAAATTTACTTTTTAAATGCATCTTTTAGTAACTCTATCCCACGTGTAGTTGCACTCAAAATGACACTGAACTTCGAAAAACAAGAATGATGTTTTATAAATAATATAAATTTTTATACTAATGTTGATTATAGTCAATTACTGTATTGTTTCAATGCATTTTAAAATTTAATTGCAACTAAACACGCAACGCTTTGGAAAAGAAATGTCGGTATACATTTTTAATATCTAATAATTGTTATCAGAGTTCAAGAGAGGAGAAGATATGGAAATTTGTGTAATACAAATTTGATTTATTAACCTTATCTTGTTTTGAGATTGATAGTGTTATAGTGTCATTTAAATGAGGTAGGTACTTGAAGTTAGTGTACCTACAAAATTATTAAAAAATTTATAAAGTGGTTCACTTCTTTTCTTTTGCTGTATTTGAAATAACTATTGATTTAATGGTTTTGATTCAAATGTAATTCAATATTTTGGATTGTCTTTAAAATTACTAGGTATTAGAAGAGTAAATTGGAGTGAATTTATATTTTATACCACTTCAAAATCTCTCTGTTTTAGTTTATTATGTTGAATGTATATTGTGCTTCAAACACACAAAATCTTTCATTCATTCAGAATTTTTCTATATTTTATGGTAATTTTACGCTTAATTACTGCAAATCTTGCACTATTTTCTTTTTGTAATGGGCTCTTCTTTTCTCAATAGAGACTTTTGAACTTTAAATAGTGGATAGTGCTCTTTATTGATAAAGCTACATAAATGTCAAATTGAAAATTTGTTTTGTCAAATCACCATTGAACAACACATCTTATTCATCAAAATTTTTCAGACAATCACCGAAAATTTTATTAAAGATGATTTTACAAAGTATAAATCTTTATCTTCAAATTATCATAGTATATCACTTAGTTTTCGTAATTTGTCATAAAATATGAGATGACTTTGAGTATAATTCCCTTAAATGTTTTTGAAAAATTCGTTTTAGAGTTATTTTTTAGTGGTGATTCTGAATCCAAACTCCGATTTTAACTATGTATTTTCAAATTCAGAAATACTTGTTTTAAATTTATTACAAAAACCTGGTTTGGAATTCGTAATAAGATCAAAATCTACTTTTATACTGTTTTGCGTTTTTTTGTTTAGAATCGTTTTAGCATAAACGCTTTAGCGTTCTTTTAAGTATAACTAATGTATGAAAACTTACAACTTATGAAGATGCTTTGAAAAATAAGAACATTTGTAGACGGAATATTAAAGTAAGGGGTTGTAGATTTGAGAAATTGTAACGAACTTTTATGAAAAGAACTACTTCATGGTTTTAAATAGTTTCAAAAAGCCTAAAATAATAATATATTTTTGAATTATGAAACGTTGTATTTCAGAAACCTGACGTGATAGATTGATTTTGAAGCCACGAAAAACCTTAAAAAGGGTATAATTTGATTGGACAGTGTACATTTTTTACTTCCAACATATATTGAAAGTATTCGTCAACAAATTCGAACTTCCCCGATTTCGTCCTACAGCTCAAACTATTGTGGGTCGATAAAGTTCAAACATGGAAGTTAAGGTTTTAAGCAGATTTAGCTTTAGGCTTCTTTTTATTTATTTTTTATGCATACAATTTTTTTTTGCCAAAAATTCGAATTTTCTCAAAAATCATTTTTTCTTAAATTGGCTTCTTATAAAAACAAAAATATGTTTTTATTCCCCGTAGAACCGTGATTTTTTTGTAAGTTTTCTCAAGAACTAATGAATCGATTTGAATCATTTCTTGTTTGCACTTTATAATATTTGAACATCAAAATGCAAAAATTTACTTTTAAGATTTTTAAAAAAATATTTAATTTTTGTTTAAAAAACTCGATTTCTCAAAAACATATCAATATTTAAAACAAAATCAAATGCTAAACATAAATAAATGAGTTCTAAAAAATAGCATACTAAAAATATTTTTTTGAAAAATATATGAATACAAAATAAATAAAAAAAAAAACGCTTAAACGATTTTCGAAAAAAATTCATTAAATCAAGTTTTTTTTTTTAATTAAATGGCATTTAAAATTCTGAAAACAAACTTATTATATTGTTTTTTTTTAGTATTTTAATAAACATAAGTACTATTTGTAGGCAGAGTTCTTGGCTACAGGAACAAGTTCGTCCGATCCAGGAACGCAATTTATATATATTTGTTATTATAAATTGGTCCGATTTTTGAAACTAACGATTTTGAAATTTCTAAAAGTTCGAGGTCTAAATCCAAAGTTTTTAGAGAAATGACTGTGTGATTGGTTACATCCGAATGTTCAGATACCTTCTTTCGTCTTCTAGGTATATCTCAAGAACCAGACGAAATAATGAGTTCAAACTAATATAGTCTTATAAAACTATAAACTTCTAAAAATTCGTGAAAATTGATTATTGACTCAAATATCTTGAGAACAAAGAAAGATATTGAAGTTTAATTCATTCGTTTTCATTCAAAATATTTTTTTTAATATACGATAACATTGAAAAAGTAAAAGAGGTTAGGATGCTACTCATACTGATAACTTCTTATTCGTGCCCGTCTGTCAATATTTCTAAAAGGTTTTTAAAATACTAAGAACAACATTTTGTGTAAGATAAAAAAAAGTTTAAAGTCAATATCTTTCTTCCTTTTTAAGATACTTGAACCGAAAACGTTTTTAATCAGTTTTTAAATGATTTTGTTGGTTTTCATTTTTTTTTGTATAAAAAAGTTGTCAAATGGATTTTGTTTAAATACTAAACTGATGATTAAATTTTTGTAAGAAAATTAAATTTCTTATTTAAACAAATACTCATATTTTGTACAGAATTAAATGATTTTAAAACTTCACAATGTTCTTGAGATTTTCGAGTCGAAAACCAGTTCTTAACAATTTCGTGCAGTACTTTTTGGAGAAATTAGTTTTTATGAAAAAAGACTGCCAATTGGATTTTTCTAAAAATTTAAAAATTATTAAGAACAATATTTTTAATAGAATACAATTAGTTTAGAGACAATATTTGTAATTGTTGCAAAGAAATTAGTGTCAGAAATTATTTTTATTTAATTTTTTAGAATTCAATGTTTTCTATGGGAAGTCACAGAAAAGAGCTTAGCATTTAAAATAGTTTTTTGTATAAGTTTTGAATTTATTTAAAACTAAATTTTGTTTAATATCTATTAAAAAAAAAAAATAAACTGCAACAATACGAGGTTATCAGTCTAGGTTGCATCTCAGGCTCTTATTTGATTTGAGTTACAACACATATTATCTGCTCAACCATAAAAAGCCTTAATAACTGCACTAAATAAAGTGACTAACTATGAATTACACACATCGTGTACTTAGTTTACAGTGTGGATAATTTGTTAACTCAAAAAAAAAAATCAAATTTAGATCTAGCAATTATAGATATTGAAAATGCTATAGACTTTTAATTGTAATTCCACGAAACTTAAGCAATTATTGTTTTATTTCTACCACTAAACATTCACTTTAGTGAAAAGGTGCATATTTTCAAATCATTTATTTTAAAGTAAGTTAGTCGAGAAATGTCAAAGTTTTCAATTCGAAAAATCAGATCGATTAAAATATTTTTCTATGAAACTTAAAAATCTTGGGAAATACTAACCATTTTCAAATCAAGATCTTACAACTTTTCATCGCTTTTTTGCTGATGGATTTTTAACCACAAGGTTTCCACCAGGACACGCGATTTTTTGTGACGGCAATATTGATCTAGAGCAGATGAGTTGGTTTTGGCGCTAATACGGAATATTAGGGACAGGCGGCATATACATCATCAAATGCTCCCACATGTGGGTATAGACGGTTGTCGGAAAAATTTTTTAGTCTTCAAGTTAACGACATAGTTAGACTGAATATTTGTTGTCATCAAACAAAATTATATAATTGTCTCTGAAAAAACTTTACTTTTAGTAGCAGTAACTTCGAAAACAAAATTTCGGCCCTCAGGTTCAAAATGACGCGTGGGAAAAACCGAAGCTTTGGTTTTTAAACCGAACCATCGAGAATATGCAAGAGTACTTGGGGTGTATGACTTAAGCAACGTTTTCTAGATCATAAAGCATAGGTAGAAATTGATCGTGTTCCAGGAAGACAAAGAGTGGCTTTATAGATCAGAACCTGACAAATTAAGTAATTTTTAAACTTTCAATGTATTTTTTAAACACTATGGATGAATCTAATATATACTGTTTTCATTTTGAGACGCCCTTCAATTTTGTCTCATGTGAAACTGCTGCAAATCAAGAAACAATCTGCACCATTTGGGTTTTTTGTTTATAGAAAAACCTTACCTTTTGGTTTTAATTTATTTTAAATAATAATTCTTCCTTCTTCATCAATGTTTATGTACTTACCTAGAAATATACAAAGAAAACATTTTGATAAGATTTTATTGAAAATATTAATTTAAAATTATTTCTTAAACAAAATATACCAAATTTTTAAATTTTTTCTAAAGGGTATTTCATAGAAAATAATTAATGTAACAAAAGCAAGAAAAACAGTGACAGTCCCAAAATGCTGATTCATTTTATATGAGCAAATAAATAGCTTGATCTAGTAAATAACTTTTATTTAAATTAACAAACAGTCATTCGAAATTAATTTCAGGCAAAATGTTCAATTTAACTAATAAGTCTGATTTACATCAATTTCCATAGAATTATCTAAGTTATGAGAATAAAAAAACTAAAAAGAAAAGATATTTTTCCAACGATTAATCAATTTGAAATTAACAATAGACATGAATCATTAATGTTTTTTGTTGATTTCATTTTTAACATAAAACGATTTAAACTTTATAACAGTGTTTAGTCTTTCTAAATTAACATTCTCAACTAAACGCCATCTCTACCGGAAAATGTTTTTCAAAAACAAGTTCTTTTTTATCATATTAGTTCTGATATTGGATTTCGTGAATTTTGATCCAGTAAAATCTTGTTATATGACTACAACAGAAGAAGAATCTACAACACTTCCCTCAAGTAATACGGACATTCCACATTATGATTCATCAGAAATTCCTTTAATTGGCTCAAAGGGCCCTTTGCCATTAGAACTTACTGCAGATACTTTGAAAGTTCTTGTTGGATAATTTTAGTCGTGTTAGTTTTTGTTTGTTTTTATCAGAGCAATATTTAAACATTTCTATCTATCTAAAAATAAAATGTTTCTTTCTCAACTGAGTTAATAAGATGAGTGTTAATATTATTTCTGAACTTCTGAATTTAAAAAAAAATACAAAACAACATTAATCAAGAAGTGTTTAATTGTCCTATAATCGTGTTCCCTAATAAGAAGTTAACAAATCTTATACCAACTTTAAAGAATTATTGGCCCCTTAGCCAGTTATAGCTATCATTGGTTTTTATCATTCAATCCAATAATTGGACTAGTTGGTTATAGACTTGGAGACTAAACGTTACAAATTTGATTCTCTTAAACCGATTTTGTCCAGTTAAAGTTGAACATAAATACAAAATTTGTATTATCAACTCGTGATTTTGTTTTTTTTACTCAAAGTTGACCTTTTCAACTATTGATTTCCAATTTAACAGTTACTTAATCAACCTAAGGTTTCCATAACTCAAAAAAAAAAATGGAAATTGAAAAGCAAACTTGAGTTTTTTTGTTTATTCTTCGACTTAATTTTTAAAGAAGAATGGTTGAAAGCATAAAACAGAGCGGAAACACTTATTTTTCTTATCAATAGCGATTTTTTTTATTATCAATAACGAATCAAATATTTGAAATAACGTTTTGGAAATCCAATAAGTGCTGTAATACTAAAAATTTTGAAGTTTTACTGCCAAATAGTTTTCCTTTGCCAAGTTTTTGTGATTTAAGAAACAAATTAGTGAATAAAAAGAAAGTTTTAACTTGCCTGCTAACTCTAGAGTTGTAATCAACTCTAAAGTTTGCCAACTTGAAAGTTTTCCATAACTAAAGCAATAGAGAAAAAACTCACTAAATCTGCATTTTAAATGGAAAACAAGTGGATGTTTATTTCATTGTAAAGAAGAAAGTATATGCCTTTAACAAATAGACAAATGCACTGCATTCAAGACGACACAAGCTACTCAGTATACTAACTCCTACTCTCACCGCCCCGCCAGTGAACATCAGGTGCCTAGTACCTCAACTGTAGATTGAGTTCCAACCCCAGTGGAAAGTTGTTGGGAGTAGCAAACGAGAGACTGGGGATAGGTGTTTCCACTTAGGCACCTCTCCTTTTATCTAGACGGCAGTAGAGGAATTCTTAAGATGGAATCAACGGTATTGCCGTAAGAAAAAACTAGTTGCAAAACCCCAACAAGCCTAAAATACGGACGGATTTACTGTTGAAATCCCACGCAAAAGATTTAAGGACAATGAATTTCTGATATGCAAGTGGAATGCATAAATCAATATTTTATATCAGTTCAGTATCTGTTTTTTTTTTTAAATAATTATGTTAAATATATACATATATATATATGTTATAAAAAACTTAGTTTTATTCTGTATTTTTGCTTGCACAATACTTTTTCAGAGGAATTTATTGTCCCAATTTTAATCTTGCCTCAAAATTTTTCTATTAGATCACGTTTTTAAATCATGCATTGTTTTTAAGGCTAGGGTAAAACACAACGCAGTTCTTGCAAAAAATTTTACGGTGTTTTCACAAAATACCAATCTTTATCTTCAAGACCCAGTTCAAATCATTTAAGTATCTATCTTAGTTTTTGCAAATTCTCATTAGTTATAAGATGAATTGAGGGTCTTCATTTAGACTTTATCTGAAGTTTTGACAAATTTTGAGTAGGTATAACAAAAACATGACGTGAAAGATTGATTTTAAAGTCGGATTGGAACTAAAGCCATACAAAACCTTCGAAAAAGTATAATTTGATTTGGTTTGAAGTTTACTTTTTAAGCAGATTAACGGCTTAAAGGCTTGTTCTTTATTTTTTTAAGACTAAAAATATCAACAGTCCCCATAAAAATTTTGTTGGTTAAAAACTTGAATTTTCTCAAAAATAAAACGAAAGATTTGTATTAAATTTTCTTTTAATTTTTTTTTTAACTTTTTTCAATAAAAAGCAAATATTTTGTATTGCTCAAGAGTCAAGATGGGTACCCCATAGAACCGTTATTTTGTTTTTAAGATTTGTCAATAACTTATCAACCGATTTCAAGCTCTTATACTGTGTCAACAATATATGATGATCAAAAATGTCATTGTTTATATTTTTGATTAAAAAAAAAAAATAATTGGTTTCAAAACTTGACATCTCGAAAATGTGTCATCATTTTTTTACGAAATATAAATGGTATATGTATGCGTAATCGTATACGTAAAGCTCTTAATAACTGCATACTAAAAACATTTTATAACTGAAATTAAAAAATTAACTTTTTTTTAGAAATCAAATGGAATTTAAATTTTTGAAAAAAAAACTTTTTTTGTAGGTACATTTTACAATTTCAAAATACATGAGCAAGTCCGTGCGACCCAGTCATGCAATTTTTTTTAAAAATTAAAACTAACTGCAACAAAAAAGGCAGGTTGAATGTTTTTAAGAACAAAATTATATTACTTTCAAAATTATTTTATACTATGAAAAGAATGACGTTCCTACACAATTTATGTATTAAAAAATCTATTTCAAAGTTTTTCTTAAAAACCTATAAACTTCTAAAAATGTGTAAAAATTGGTTTTCAACTGAAATATCTTGAAAACAAAGAACGATATTGATATTATACTTATTCTGTCTTTTTCAAAACATTATTTTGAATAATTGATAAATTAAAAAAAAAAGTGCAAGATTAAGTCGCACCAACTTGTTTTTGTGTCCAAGGACTCTGTTTCCAAATAGTACTTATATTTTAAAATTTTAAAATGTACCTTTAAAATAACTCTGTCTTCAAAAATTTAAATTACATTTCATTTCCCAAAAAAAATTAATATATCCAATTTCTTTTCGAAATCCTTAATGCGGTTTTTTTTCTAATTAATTTTATATACATACAATTTTGTAACTGAAGTTTAAAAATATTTTTAGTATGCAGTTATTTAAAGCGTTTTACATTTGATTTTCGTAAAAAAATAATGACCCATTTTCGAGTTTTCGAATGTAGAAAAAAAATTAATATTTTTTTTTTTAAGATTAAAAAAAAACAATGACATTTTTTATCATCAAATAGTTTTAAGATAATAAAAGAACTTTGTGCAGAAAAAACTATTCAAAGCGGTTCATCAGTTCTCGGGAAAACTTAAAAACAAAGTTTTTTTTTAAAGAAGTCAAGTTAATTCCAAATGTTTCGATTTGGTTTCGATAAAATTCGAATTTTCTATATTTGATCAAAAAATTTGTATCGGGACAACTGTTATGTTAAATCTTAAAAAAAGTTTTTAATGAAAACCAACTTACAACATTTATTTATAAGTTTGAACTCAATCGATCCAATGGTTTGGGCCTTAGGGGCGAGGACAGACAGATAAACCGACAGACAAACAGAAATGTAATCGGGGACCCATTTTTTTTTACTTCTCAAATTAAAATCTCGCTTTAATTTTTCTTACGAATGCAATAATTGCCATTTAGTTTCTATACGTCGCAAGTAAGAAAATAGGTTGACTCAAACATATAACTTTCCATTCGTGCCGTCTGTTCATGTTATATATTTTAATAAGTTTTACAAAATATTTTCACAGAATGAAATAATTTCGAAAACAATAACCCATATATGTTCTCGAGATATTCGAGTCGAAAATCAGTTTTTATAGGCTAGTATTTCTTTGTAGATATTAATTTCTATAAAAAAACATGACGAATGGATTTTTCTAAAAATTTCAACAATTATAAAGAAAAATGTTTTAAATAAAATTAGTTTAAAGTTTAGTTTTTTTTTAATTTTTTCAAAGGTATTCAAGTTAAAAATTGATATGCTCAACTTTAAGTAGCATTTTAAAAATATTATTATTCCTATAAGAAGTCACAAAAAACAAATTAAACTTCAATAGTTTTTTGCATATTTTTCGATTTTTTTTAAAACAAAATTGTTCATATTATCAATATACAATCAAATTGCAATAAAAGGAAGTTATCAGTGTAGGTTGCATTATCTGCTCAATCATAAAAAGCCTTAATAGCTGTACTACATAAAGTGAATACGCTACGCATGAATGACGCGTGTACTTAGTTTACAGTGTGAATAATTTGCTCAAGAAGAAAAATTCGAAATTATATCTGACAATTATAGATATTAGACATGCTATAGACTCTTTATTTCATTTCCACTTAACTCAAGTAATTATTGTTTTTATTTTTACCACTAAACATTCGCTATAGTGGAATAATTGCACATTTTCAACTCATTTATTTTAAAGTTAGTTTTTCAATAAAGACAAACAATTTTATGGTAACTAATTGCGTTACCTCAATAATAATATTCTTAAAATGGTGAAAATTTGAATAAGTATTTTCAGTATCAATTTATTTTCTTTCAAAGTCGTACCATTCCATATTTATTACCTTAAAAACAAGTGCTATTTGTTCATTGTCGTACTTGCAGTGTTATTTGTTATTGTTTCAATTCAGTAGCACTTTAAATTAATTTCAGTCTGATTTACATCAATTTTCATAGAATTAGATAGACAATCAGAATAAAAAAGAAAAGATATTTTTAGAACGATTAATCAATTATAATTTAACAAAAGAAATTAATCATTAACCTTTTTTGTTGATTTAATTTTTAACTTAAAGCGATTTAAAGTTTTTAACTGTCTTTAGTGTTTCTAAATTAACATTCTCAACTAAACGACATCTCTACCGGAAAATGTTTTTCAAATACAAGTTCTTTTTTATCGTATTATTTCTGATATTGGCGTTCGTGAATTTTGTTCCAGTTAAATCTCGTTATATGACTACAACAGAAAAACAATCTATAACACTTCCCTTAAGTAATACGGACATTCCACATTATGATTCATCAGAAATTACTTTAATTGGCTCAATAGGCTCTATGCCATCAGAACTTACTGCAGATACTTTGAAAGTTCTTGTTGGATAATTTTAGTCGTGTCAGTTTTTGTTTGTTTTTAGCAGATCAATATTTAAACATTTTTGTTTAAAATGTAATTTTAAATGGAAAAAATATATACATATCTATCGATCTAGCTATCTGAAAATAAATTGTTTCTTTCTCAACTACTGAGTTAATAAGATGAGTATTAATATTATTTCTGAATTAAAAAAAAAAATACAAAACAACATTAATCAAGATGTGTTTAATTGTTCTTTTATCGTGTTCCCTAATAAGAAGTTAACACATCTTATACCAACTTTAAAAAAATATTGGCTAAGGGGCCAGTTATAGCTATCATTGAATCCAATTATTGGACTGCTTGGTTATAAATTTGGAGACCAAACGTTACAAAATTTGACTCTCTAAAACCGATTTTGACCAGTTTAAGTTGAACATAACTTAAAAGTTTGTATTTTCAACTCGTGATTTTATTTTTATTTACTCAAAGTTGACCTTTTCAACTATTGATTTAAAATTTTACAGTTACTGAATCAACCTAAGGTTTCCATAACTCAAAAAAAAAAAAAGTAAATTGAAAAGCAAACTTGATCTTTTTGTTTATTCTTCGACTTAATTTTTAAAGAAGAATGGCTGAAAGCATAAAACAGAGCGGAAACACTTATTTTTCTTAAATTAAATGCGGGTTGTGACTATAATATATCATTATCAATAATAATAACTAATCAAACCTTTGAAAGATAGTTTTCGAAATGCAAGGTGCTGTAATACTAAGAATACTGAAATCTTACAGCCAAATAAATTTTCCTTTGCCAAGTTTTTGTGATTTAAAAAACAAATTAGTGAATAAAAAGAAATTTTCAACTAGCGTGCTAACTCTAGAATTGTAATCAACTCTAAAGTTGACTAACTTGAAAGTTTGCCTTAACTAAAGCAATAGCGAAAGAAATCGCACTAAATCTGTATTTTTTAATAGACGTGTGCAGTGCATTCAAAACAACGCAAGCTAACCAGTCCTACTCTCACCTCCCCGCAGTGAACATCAGTACCTCAACTGGAGATTGGGTTCCAACCCCAGTGGAAAGTTGTTGGGAGTAGCAAACGAGAGACTGGGGATAGTTGTTTCCACTAAAGCACCTCTCCTTTCATCCAGACGGCAGTAGAGGAATTCTTAAGATGGAATCAACGGTGTTGCCGTAAGAAAAAACTAGTTGCGAAACCCCAACAAGACTAAAATACGGACGGATTTACTGTTGAAAACCCACGCAAATGATTTAAGGACAATGAGCTTCTGATATGCTAGTGGAATGCTAGGTCCCTAAATAGACCACGTTCAGCCGAAGAGTTAGAGGAGGCCCTACACTGCTTTAAAGCAGATATCACGACCATCCAAGAAATGCGATGGGACGGGAAAAAGAGGATGAAAAACTCTTAAAAAAAGAATATGAGCACTGAGCACTGAGCAGTGCCCTACATATTTACGATATTGAAATTATCTTGGGAGATTTTAATGCCAAGCTAGGATGGAAAGACATCTTTGGTAGAATAATCAGGAAAAAACAGCCTGTACGACAACATTTCCGATAACGGATTCAGGCTCATCGATTTTGCAACGACGCGAAACGTCATGGTAGCCAATACGCGTTTTCTACACCTAAAAATCTACAACTTGAAATTCTCCAGATCGATCTATCGTCAATTAGATTGACCGTACTGTGATTGGAGCTAGACACGCTTCCAGCATAATGGATGTCCGAACTTTCCGAGCAGCTTCTTCGTTGTAGCCAAGGTAGCACTTTAGGTTTTTACACCTAAGGCAAAACAGGGAGATACTTTGAGAAGATACAACGTTGAACGGCTACCTTCGCAAGAGATCGCTAAATCCTCCGACCGAGTCACTAATAACCTCTTACGAAGTTCTTTGCCGACAATATACTGTATCCAAAACAAGTGGCAACAGTACGAAGACACCTCTGACGTGCTGGGTTTCAAACATCAACCTCAACCCCTTATTTGATGAGGAATGCAGGCAGGCAAATGCAGCCAAACAACAAGCACGCAAAGCGGCGATGCATAGAAGGACAAGAGCTATTCATGAGCTCTATGAGCAGAAAAGGAGAGAGGAACACTGACTTCTTATGAAGGAAATAGAGTGAAAAAGCGTACGGCCGGAGATGTTGCGATATTCAATAGCAGAAAAGAAGTTCAAAAGTTTTGTGAGCAGGTGAATCGAAATTTACAAGCACATAAACCTCGAACCGAAGGCAGAAAAGACGAAAATAAAAACATTATACTAGAACAGCAGTCAATGCTGAGGATGTGGTAGGACATTTCGGCACGAGTACGATAACTTTGGCGCCAAGATATAATAACGGTTTTTGGTAGAGGGGCTTAATACAAGCGTTTTTTACTACGGGAGGGGGGTCTATCTCCCCCCGTTTAGGCGGTAGGGGTAATTTAAAACAATTATTATTTAAAATGGAAACAAATAATTAAAAAATAACGGTGATACTTACAATTAAATTTTATACATTTTTTTAAAGCCAACATTCTCTTTTATTAGCCAGTTTTTAATTCAAGCCAAAACTATGTGTAGTTTTTGAAAAATTTAATTTTAAACTCAAAATTTTAGTAAAAAAAGTTAAAAAAAAGGTTTAAAGTGTAATTTTTCAATACTTCAAGATTATCTACCATTGTTTTTATTTCAGAATTTATTGCTCTTATTTGTTTTTGATCAAAAACTGAAAACTAGATGATTTTATGTCTTTTAGTTTTTGAGAAAATTGAAAATAACCACAACTACTATTTTAATTTAATTCTTTTTTTTTTTGCTTGAGTGGTCTTATTTTGGTAGTAACAATGGTAGGTGCGACTTTGGGTGTATGCAACAGTGGGATCTGTAAGGGAGGGCATGCTGCCCCCCTGCAACCCCCCTGCTTGGGAACACTATAGGATTTGGGGTGGGTGCAAGTTGGAGTGCGTGCAAGGTGGGGAGGGGGCAAGGTTCGGTGGGTGCAAGATGGGGTGCATGCAAAGTTTCTTTTGCATTTAAATAAGTTGGATTTAATAAAAATTATTTTACCCTACGTATATCTTAATCCATATTCGATTATACTATCAAAATAAGACTACGTTAATACTTAAGCAAGGAAAAAGTAATTTAATTAAAATATTTTTTTTGGTAATTTTCAATTTTCTCAAGAACTAGAAGACATAAAGTCATCTAGTTTTCAGTTTTTGATCAAAAACAAATAAGAGTTATGAATTCTAAAAAAAAAAGGTAGATAATCTGAAAGTTTTGAAAAATTACACTTTAAACATTTTTTTTAACTTTTTTTTGCACAAATTTTGACTTTAAACCAATTTTTTCAAAAACTATGCATAGTTTTGACTTGATTTAAAAACAAGCTAATAGACAAAAATGTTGGCTTTAAAAAAAGGTATAAAACTTAATTGCAAGTATTACCGTTATTTTTTAATTATTTTCTTTCCATTTAATGTACATATTTTTTTAAATTGCCCCTACCGCCTAAACGGGGGGAGATAGACCCCCCCCTTCCATAGTAAAAAAATGCTTGTTTTTAACTGTTCTATACAAATCCGTCATTAAACTTTGTCGCCAAAGTTATCGTCCTCTCCCCGACATTTCTGCAGACTGAATAACGTAGACGACGACGAACCAAATTCCGTTGTCAGGCAGGATGATCCATTCAAAATAGACCGAAAGCCAACAATCCCGTCTTCCCGACTTAGACGAAGTAAGAATTCCCATATCTAAGCTGAAGTCCAACAAAACCGAGCTCTTCAAAGCAGTTGTAGATAATTTGGTTATAGGAGCATGCACCAACTAATCTGTAAAATATGGTCGGAAGAAAGCACGCCCGATGAATGGAACCTCAGTATTTTTGCCCTATACTGAACAAAAGTGACCCTCTAAACTTCACCAACTATTGAGCAATCAGTCTCCTTACCATCGCATAAAAAATCTTCCCTGCCATTATATATGTGAAAGTCTAAAGCCCATCGTTAACAATCTGATAGTTCCATATCAGTGACGAGCACAAGTCGAAAGTAACTTCACTTAACTTAAAGTTCGCAAGTGGAGACGTCTAACTAGGGACCGAGCTAGATGCAGAAGTTTGTAGAGTGAGGACCTAGTTCACACATGACTGTAGCCCCACTAACGCTGACTTCAAGAACTCCATCTATAAGGTTTTGAATTGATTGTGGAGCTTTGGCACAGACATTTTCTTTCATGTCTAAGGTTGTTAAATCACTTAATCTTGTTAACGAGTTGTGATTGACTCTTCGAGAAATAACAGGCCCACAAAACTTGTCTTCGAAAAAATCTAAGGCTTCAAAATTTTACCAATTTTCATTTATTTTGAAAGCATGTTTGGTTTTATTTACACCAAAGGTGTTATATTAACTTGTCAAAAATCAAAAGGTGGAATCTTCAAAAGTCTTTACTGCTTAAAAGTGTGGTATTCAAAATGAAACGGGTTAATAGAAAATCTTATGTTAGAACAATCATTAACTGTGTCACATGCGTAACAGAAAGCCTTACAAGCGTTAGACTTTTCCAATTGTCCAACAAAAATTTTCTTGTTTTAATAAATAATATACTGAATTTTTCAGAAATAAAAAAAACTTATTGTTTTCAAACTACACCCAAATTGTCACATACTACACATACATAAGCTCACATCTGTAACATAACAAAAATGGTTCCTTTTTTTAAATGTAGGACAAATATCTTTTATAAGCTAAAAAATTAGTGAAGCTTTTTTTATTTTGATTAAATTAAAATGTGTCATTCGCTTAACATCACAATCACAGTTTCAAGGAATTTTCTTTAAGTCTTGCAATAAAAGAAAGAAAACCTTTCTCATTAATTATCTCAGTTATTTCAATATTTCTTTGAATTGATTACGAAGATCAAACAAAATACAAGGACTATCATCGATTCTGTAAGATATTGAAAAAAAAGAACTTCGAAATAATGTCATTCACCTGACTGATATCTCATATTTACTCGTATGTCTCCTCTTCCATCAGATACCTACCTACACACTCTTCATCTTCCATAATTTCATACTCCAATTTTTTATTTTTTGCGTGAGTCCTTTTGTTTCTTATATATGTACATATCATTATCCTTTGGGAAGAACTGCATGTCTGTTCGGGCTTTATTTTTGTTTTAATACACCACGTTTCGTGATATGTATCAAATAAAATGAATACAATTTATAACTTTATGTTGTGTTGTGTTCGTTGTTGTATGAATGTACATATATAGAGTAGGTGTATGAATGTTGCGACAACGCATCATACATATTCATTTGCTTTGGTGAATATTTGATGCGAAGACTAATGGGACATCAAAAAATAAAATGGGCCTTCCGTATCGGGTAAACAAAAATGAAGTATAATATCTACCTTTCCGGCAACATTCCATGCAGTCAGTCAGTCAGTCAGCCAGGGAGTCAGGATTCCACAATTCAGGATTCAGGACTCTGAAGTGATATATGTTCGACGTATATAAACGAGGAGCAAGACAGAATCGAGGGTAAGGATGTTGTGTTGGTGTATAATCGGTATACATATGTGAGGGAGGATAATATAACACTTTATTCTTCTTGTTTGTGTTTTTGGTATCAATCACATGTGCCTATAATATGAGAAAGTTTTTCATGACGATGACGATCATCATCATCATCAACATCGCTCATTTTTGCAAAGATAGTGGCTGCGCACGATTTTAACCCATCAAATGTGAGAATGATAAAAACGAATGGAGGGTCTTTTGTTTTTGGAGTACACAGACTTTGCCACATGCAAGGCATGTCACACGATGACGATGCTTGATGAGAATGAACGTTTATCTTTAAGAGAATATCAAATTGTTAGTACATATCTTAAAAAAAAAAGGATACATGAACCAGTCCTGTATGACCAAAGTACGTACGTAACGAATAACTTATATACGTCTCAAAATTTATATGAATTTATATTTTTATAGTCATAGTAATTTTCGAAGAACCTAGTTGAGTGCTGTAGATAATAAGGTCTTAAGCTACAAAAGGTACGTGTGTAAACGTACATAAATCCAATCTATATGAAGAAAAATGTCAAAATATGAAATGTAGTAATAACTCGTCTTATAATGGAATCAAACTTGAGAGAACAATGTACTCTGGAATCTTTGTCTTCTCTGGGATTTCGTTAGTGTCCTTAGATTTGTGTCATTTCCATCTTTTTCTTTGTCGCTTAGGAAGTTACACCCAGAAGCGGCAAGAACCGCCCCAAGCGATGTACTGAAGCTGAGCGACCGCAAGCGTGCCCTTGCCACTTCTGGTGTACCGAAGAAATCCTCAGTGGAATCCTGACTCCAAGCGGGCCGAAAGGTCTTTCATGTGTTAGTCAACTAATTTTCATGAGTAGGAGGAATCAACTTTCTAGCTTACCTGGAATATTCCTCTCAGTTCGAATTGGCACTCGATTTCTCAAGTTATTTCGGATAACATTAAAGTGGAATCGACACAAAACTGATGAAGATGAATTGGACCTACTCAGAATTCCAACAACAAAAGAAAAATTCAAGTACTTTCGGTGATTAGTTTTAACACATGAAGGTAATGAGGCAAAGCTACTCCATGAGACATGGGAGAAAACTTAAAGAAAACTTTAAGAACCTTTTTTGGACACCTTCAAGTCTATGAATATGAGTGAAGTAAGAAGAATCCCAAAATATACAATCGTATTTAAGGACTGAACTGATAAATGATATACATACAGAGTTTTTAGGAAACAGGAGTCTTGGAATTCTATACGAAATATTTTTATATATTATTATAAGCCTAGAGTTCTAATTGATTTTCATTAAATGTAGTTAATATAATCAGTTAAAGTTTATTTTGAGTTCATAAAGAAACCTAGGTCTGAGAAGTTAGTGAATTTTTGTTTTCAAGTTGTAGAGTTTAACATACATTTTCAGTCAATAACATTAGAAGTAGGTCAGTATGTAATAATTCGCAGTCCGTTAAGGAATAAATTACATATTAATGTCAGAGAATTGTTTACTATAAAGGGAAGGTCATTTATAAACAGAATAAATAACAACGGACCCAGATGGCTACCTTGAGGTACGGATTAACAATAAACAAAATAGATTGGAAAATTTTGGAGTACAACACTATAATGTATATCAGTAAGGTGATAATGATTTATTGGAAAATCAGGTTTAGTCGCTATATAATTATTGTTAAAGTTTGAAAGTATCAACTAAAATATTCCTTAGAACACACAGAAAGACGTATGTTTACTCAAATGATATGAACAAAAAGAGGCTGGGATGCGACCGATACGGACGTCTTATTCGTGTGCGTCGATATTTCTAAAAGTTATGTATGAATCACAAAATATATTGTGGGTAGTAAAAAAAAGTTTGAAGTCAATATCTTTATTTGTTCTCATAATACTTTAGTCAAAAACCATTCCTTATTAATTTTGTTGTTGTTGTTGTACGTTTTCGTGGTTTTTAAAAAAGTTGCCAATTGGATACCAATTTGTATCACTTGTACCATTTTTTGAAAGATTAAATTTCTTATAACAATATTTTGCATAAAATAAAATACCTTCATTTCTTTTCGAGATATTCGAGTCGAACATCAAGATTTTACCCTCTTTTAGTAGTACCTGTGGCATGATGGTTAGTGCGTTGGACTGTCATGCGACAGGTCTTGGGTTCGATCCCTGCCTGTGACACCTAAAGTCTTTTTCACGGATACTGCCTCTTGTGAGGAATTGACAAATTCTCCAAGAGTAATTCTTGTCATAAAAAGTGCTCTCTTAAATTAGCCGTTCGGATTCGGCTTAAAACTGTAGGTCGCCTCCATTCCTGACAACTTTACTCGCACACATGATTGGTTGAGAGTTGTTAGTCACTAGGCCCTCGTTATCAATGAACTGTTGCGCCACCTAATTTATTTTTTTAACAAAATGCTAAATATTTAACAAATATTTGGAGTCCAAAATTTTAAACCTTTGCTAGTGAATTGACAATTGCGTTTTGTTTAAAACGAGTATCTAAACATGTCTAAAAAGTGACAGTTCGTGAAAATAAACAAAGCAAATGCGCTTAAACGGTCTTATTAGTTGAAATTCTAAACTGTTGACTGGACCATTCCATCTACTGCTCTTATAAAAATAACTGTACGTATGTCATATGAATTCAGCAAATTGCTTAAAGTTTAAGTAGCAAATATGTGATTATAACTTTAACAAATTTTTAAAATCGTTTAAAATTAGGTAAATAACCTAGAAATGAAGTTAACAATTTACTAAATTGTTTAAAATTTTGCGCCAGTGAAATATTTGATCATCAAATATTTTTGAGACAGTATAACAGCTTGTGCATGGTGTATGGTTTCTACACTTCTGGAGCAATACAGAATATTGTTTTTTTTTTATTGAAAGAAGCCAAGTTAAAAAAAAAAAACATTTAAGAGAAAATTGTATACAAATCTATTGGTTCGTTTTTGAGAAAGTTCGAATTTTCGATTTTTGGCCAACGTATTTGTATGGGGATTACTGTTATTTTTAGTCTTAGAAAAATACAAAAACGCCTAACGCGAATCTACTTAAAAAGTTAACTTCCAAGTTTGAACTCAATCGACTCAATGGTTTCGGCTATAAGGGCGATGGCAGACAGACAGATTTACAGAATCGGTGGACCCACTTTTTTCGACATCTCTATCATCGTAATGTCATGTTTTAATTAAAATCTTGAGTTCAAAATTTGTTACGAATGCCAAACTTGGCATATCGTTGCAATATGTCGCAAGCAAAAAACAGAAAAATTTGTATACGTTTTTGAGAACAATCAAATTTTCGATTTTTGAAAAAAAAATTTTACTCAAAGAGAGGTTTAAGACCTTAATATCCAAAGTTGAACTCAATCTTTCCAATAATTTTGGCTTGATAGCTTGGGACAGATAGACTGACAGAATCGGTGGATATACTTCTCTACTATTTTGTTCGATTACAATATCGAATACAAAAATTAAAGCAAGTCCATCCTTAAAAATTCTATCTACAAACTTCTGAACATAGTCAGTCTCAACAAATTTCAACACCAATTCCAGTGCATATCGCTAAACAAATTCCATTAAATAAATAAGACAACAATAACTGATTGAAGGTTAGTATTTCCCTTTAATATTTGCAATAAAAAAACACATTTCAAATAACTCTCTCCTATATATACAAGTTAGGAAGATATTAATTATTCGCCTTCAATCAATGCCTAGCAATTATTTCTTCACAACAAAAAACTTTTTAGACATGAAACTTTTTCAAGCCGTCAGCTTGTGTGCACAAAAACAAAACATAATAATTATAGATCACGCTAAATAATTCACATTAATCATTTTCACGCGCAATACGTTTTCCTCCATTAAACAAAAAGAAAAATAAAGATAGTTTGAGTGGCGAAAAAAGAAAGAAAAAACAACAACAATACAAAAAAGGATGAAGCGGAAAGGTGTGGTAACACCAACACCTACAACCAACCAACGTAGACAGACATACCCTAACACAATATCAAAAGTATTATAGGTAGTCGTTATATTATAGCATTAGTGAAAAGTAACTAAGAAAAATATAGCTCGTTGTGTGTCGACGTCGTCGTTGTTCGCGTATAGTGGCCGTAGCAGTATCGTCCTTCGTCGTCCTTTGAATATTTTATTCATGTGCATTGAATAACACAAAGCCTTTGGAAATTGAAAGAAGGGTCATCATTAATTCTGAACCATTAAGGCTTTCATTTATTTATTGCTAACTATATAACATTGAATCATTGTGCGGCCGCTTAAGTATAGATAATGATGTGTATGGACTTGCGTCTATAGATAACCACAGTGCTAACTTGTCATAATAATAAATTGAAATTAATAAGGGAATTTTGAAACCTTTATAGTAAGTGTAATAATTGTATTTCTTATATAGATGAAGGATAAGAGAGTAGGAGTTAGTAATGAACTTTCATCTTTCTACCTACCTTGCCTACTCTTTGAATAAAAGAAATTAAATATACTCTTTAAGCTAGACAACTTCAAGTAGACACATATTTTGGAAAAGAATCCTACTAAATATTAGGGTATAAGGACCGACCAATGACGACGACAAAGACGTGCAACATATATTATTAGGAGCTTAATTCCTTCATCAGATTAATTAGGAACCCCATAACATTAAGGAACCTGAGAGATTTTATTTATGTTTTCTTATTGTTATTGTTGTTGTTGTTGTTGGTCTTGTCGGTTTTGGTACTCTGCTCTAATTTGGTCTATATTATTTGTTATATAAATGGAGGAAAGATGATGAAAACATTATTTGTGTTAATTTGCAGATATCGTTGTATATTTGAGTTCATTAAATAAATGTTGACAAGATGATTTGAAGAGAGAGTATTAGGAATTCCATTATCCTAATGAGATTGAACCTAAACAACAAGTGTCTATATAAATGTTGGGTTTGTGGTTTTTTCGTTTATGATAATAAAAATAAACATTTGTGTTTTATGTTGGTTTTAATTTTGTATTTTATTTTCATTTTAAAGAGCTTACTTAAGTTGAATGAAAAGGACATTTCTAAATTGAATGGGAGATGTTTTTTTTTATTTTTGGAAAGTTTAGCTTCTTTTTAAGTAGGTACACGGAAAGAAGTGTAGAGCATTTATGACAATGCTAGTATGGCCTGGTGACCCATACTAAAAAAGAATCTGTGATATTCCTACATTGCCTTGCAACAACTCCTATAAGTATGGGATTATGTACTATACTGTATGGTACCACAATCTTTGCTTGTAACACATGGGCGCATAGTACGTTTGACGAGACAGCATTGCCTTCAGGCCCATACTGTACCGAAAACCGGAGATGTCGCAATGCTACTCGTTTTTCCCGCGATAATTTTTGGCGTGATAATCGATACCCTTGGATTACTGTCAATATATAGATACAGTATAACTACTGTATCGATATATTTCTACAATAACAATAATGGATAGACTTTTCTGCTAGGAGGGTTGTACATGTCGCCAGTCAGTATGGGCCTGACTCCCATACTGGCATTGGCGTATCGGCTATAACTATTTTCGACGTTACTATTCTCAGTATGGCCAAATTAACTATTCTTACAACTTTTTATCCAATGGAAATATTCTAAGCCATACAGTATTACGTTCACACCCATACTGACGTTGTAATACTCGCAATGTATATCTTTCCGTGCAGGTACGTTTGTCATATCGAAAACAAAGTAACAAAAGTTTTTGAAAATTGTCCCGTCATAATTCGCAAGACGAAAGCACTTTCTGGGACAGAAATAGTGAAAGTATGGTGTAGACAAATTTAAGCTGTTGTGAAAATTTTGTGATGTAGAGAATTGAATAGTACCCGTGGCATGATGGTTAGTGCGTTGGACTGTCATGCGAGAGGTCTTGGGTTCAATCCCTGCCTGTGCCACCTTAATTAAAAAAAAAAGAGTTTTCACGGGTACTGCCTCTTGCGAGGAATTGACAAATTCTCCAAGAGTAATTCTTGTCATGAAAAAGTGCTTTCTCAAATTAGCCGTTCGGATTCGGCATATAATATATAAACTTTAGGTCCCCTCCATCCCTGCAATTACGCGCACACAGGAATGGTTGAGAGTTGTAAGTCACTAGGCCCTGGTTCTCTACGGACTGTTGCGCCACCTAATTTATTTATTTAGAGAATTGAATCCGTATTCGTCGCTAATGAACAACTGAAAATATTGCTACTGTACTGCGTAAGATTTAAGACTTGAAGCATTTAAAAAGCTACATTTTATAAGTTATGATTTAAAAGAACAATATTTTGCACATGACAAAATAGTTTAATTTCTATATTTGGTTTTGTTCTTTAAATTTTTAGTTGAGAACCAATTTTAGTAGCATTTTTTGAAAGTTTGTATTTCTTATATAAAAAATAATTGGATTTTTCTAATACCTTTATCTTCCGTTAACAACAAAATTTAGCAGAGAATGAAATCATTTTGAAGTCAATTTCATCATTTATTCACTAGATATCAAAAACGTTATTCTTCTTTGCATACAATTATTTTGAAGGTATAACAATTGTTTGCTCGTAAGATTATCTACACTAATAATATTATAAAGAGGAAAGATTTGTATTTTTGTATGTAACGAATAAACTCAAAAAGTACTGGACCGATTTTAATAATAATTTTTTTCATTAGAAAGCTACATTACCACTGAATAACATAGGTTATATTTAGTACTGGATTACTATAGAAATCTTTAGAAATTCCTATTAAAACCAACCGAAGGTGTAAAAAAATTAGCCATAAAACGTCTTTCATCGCATACGCTGCGAAAATTATTAATGATAGGACAAAAAATGTTTTCTAATTTAGTTATTCATGGTCGTTTTGATTAGCATGCCTATAACATAAATATCTGTACCTATTTATGTCTACCCGTGCGAAGCCGGGACAGGCCGCTAGTATGATATAAAATTTAATTGAAATCACTAGTGTTATGGGTTTGTGAGATATTTTGAGTCAACCAAAATGTTCAATTTATTTTTAATTGCAATTTCTAAAGTTATTTCTGCATCATTCTTTGTTATTATCTGTTTAGCAAAATGTATTTGAAGTCGATATCTCTACTAGTTCTTGAGGCACGCACGACGAAAAATCGTATTCCAAACTTTCGGACACAAGAACACAAGCTCACGCAGACATCCCTCTCACAATTTTTGATTTAGATTCTATGAGCCTTGAAACGTCGAGAAATGTCAACAATTTTGTTTCGAAAATCGGACCGATTACAATAACTTTCTATGGGAACTTGAAAATTTCTGATATAAAAGTTTAAATGTTGCAATTTGAAAAGAAAACAAATCGGCAATGCAAAAGGGTTGTTACCAATTCGAATAAGGATCTCGGAATAATACAAAAAAGATAACCTGAAACCTCAAGATTGGTGGTTTTGTGTAAGATTTTCTACATACAATGGCAAAACACAGCTCTGCAACGGTTATACACATAGTCCAAAAAGTCTCCGTATACAGCAGCTTTCTTTTTGTTGACTCTGTGATAAGTATTTACTAAAACAATATATTAAAAACAAGAATTTTGAAAATCACAATCAAAATTTTGTAAAAAGGTGAAGGTGGAAACTAAACTTTTTTCAATGTTACCACTTTGGTTTTTACATTGATTCCTAGTACTTTTTTTCAAAAAAAAAACACTAAATTAAGGCTGATGTATGGAGACTTTTTGGACTAAGCGTATGTTCTTTATCCACAAAGGAAATAAATTGTTATACTAATGTATCTATTGTGGTCTTTAGGAGATACTTTAAGATGTCTTGACCCCAATGATGTAAAACCACATATATTAAAGTTGTGACATTACAAAGTTTAATTGAAGTGCTGTGGGATACACGATATGTCTTGTTTTTTCATCGGTTGCGTAGACAAATAAATCAGAAGGTTTTTTACCACACGCCAGCAAAGCCACATAGAGCTGTCCATGTGAGAAGCATGGATTCTCCAAATTTAATCTACACACTTGTAACGATTGTCCTAGCGCTTTGTTAATAGTCATTGCGAAAGCGAGTCGCAACGGGAACTGTAAACGTTTGAATTCAAATTGCATATTTGTCCGGATCATTGGGATACGTGGCAACAGTACGTCTTCAGCTTTGAAACTTCCAGTTAAAATTGTTGCCTCGGTAACTTCGGTTATCATTTTCTTGGTTGAGAGTCTAGTTCCGTTGCAAAGTCGTGGTAGATTTATGTTTCGAAGAAGAATAATGGGCACGCCAATTTTCAGTATAAGAACGTGCGGTGGCATGCCTGGCAAACCTAACGAATTCAAGAATTCAGTTGGATAGTTGACAATCTCGTCTTGATTCTCCACAGTATCGATTATATGCTGTCGTTTCACTGGGTATTTCATGCTGAACGGCGAAGTTGATGGTATTGACATCGATGTTTTTTGGCTTCTAATATAGCACGCGTATTGAGCCACTAATGGTTTTTGTAGTTTTGTGCAATGTTTGGAAAAAATTGATCTGTGAAATGTGATCTTACAGAAGTTTTCTTGCAGGGTGATGCATTGTGTAGATTCATCAATTTCCATTCACCTATTTCCAATATCCATTAATTATTTTCCAATTCGATGGTAAATCTGTCCTTGTATGTACAAAATAAAAACCAGTCAGTATATAAACTGAGTTGAAAACACTTTTTTCGGTGTGAGAGTAGAGTTCAGAATTATCAAATTTAATACGTAAGAATGAGTAATGTAAGTTATTCTTTAACTATATTCTATGTAAGTACAAAAATAAATACCTTAAATGTCGGATTAAATCCTCGTTCTTTGATAATATCTGCCTCAAATGACGTAATTTGGAAACAACCATTGTATTTTTGAGTGTTTGCAACAAAGTTGCTTGATTCATTTGTTTCACCACAAATAAATGAATACAATGACTCAGGTGACGGAGTCAACATTGGCAATTTCACCTTTCCTTTGAGGCAGCATAATCCGGGCGTTTCTCCGGAAAAAATTTAATGCACCACAATACTGGCAAACAACGTCCATTTGCCCAATGCAAACACTAGGATGCAAGCTGTAATCATTGCTGCAATAGTATCGAAACGCTGCTCGATTCAAATCAGCACTTGATAAATGTCTTGTTCTGCTTCGCAAATTATCTATTTGTTGACCTTTGTTGTTCGCTCGACGATTTTGCATCGCCAACCGATTCGTTTCACGGGCTGCCTATATTTGCTTCACTTCAATTCACCTACAAATTTATTTCACAACTCAAATTTTCAACCATTCGTTCATAGACAAAATTACTTAGATGTTCGAGATGTACGTTATTCCAAGTCTGATGACAAGTCACACGGGAACGCTGTCGAACTGGATAAACAGTATCCTATGTCTCCTGGCTTTAAGGTACCTACCAATTTTCAGCCATATCGGTACAGCCGTTCTTGCGTTATAAATAGTGCAACTAAAACGACTTTCTTTTATATATGTACATTGTACATATATAGATGTAAGTTAAATTAGTTACGTGGAAATTGAGATGTAACTTTGCAACTAGTTACGCGTAACTATATGGCTAACTAACTCGGAGTAACCTATGTTGCCAACATTGCTTTTAGAGTTCAGTTAACACAAGGACTCAAAATGGACGATCACCAGCAATGGCGTGTCTTCTCTGGTTGGATCCTTGAAATGCATCAAAATGGTCTTGATTCTTATGAATCGATCATCTTCATTGATGAAGCCCATTTTTAATGGAAAATGTAATGAAAAGGATATTCCGCTGCAACCCTAAAAGTTGCGTCCAATTGTCATATCTTCCAATCCATTGATTTCTGCAAAATTAAACACCCGTTTTTAGAATACCATGTCAAAAAAAAAACACACAGAATTAAACCTTTATGAGAAAACTCTATAGTAAGTAGTTATTAGGTTTAAGGCTTTGTACCAGATCAAATTAACTTTTTCAAACAAAAGAGAGGTGTTTTAAAACTAATAAAATTAATATATGTTGAAATATACACCAACGTTTAAGAACACAAAATTGTTTCTTTAAGATAATTCAGTACAAAATTTGCTTTTTATGTTGTAATTATGACTTTGTAGATTACTTTCTGGTTCTTGAAAACTTTCATGAACTTCGAAAACTTAATTTTGAAAAGAAATATTTTTGTTCTTTAAAAAAACTTTAATGAAAACTATTTCAAGCGTTATCATATTATTTTTAGTTTAAACCTTCAAGTGCTGCTATTATAATGTAAAAATAGGCTAAGTGCGTTCATACTGAATTTGGTCATAAAATATAAATGTACGTTTCATATCGACAGAGTTTACATTTTTAAATTTATTTCAGACTCAAAAAGTGACTACAAGTCTAAAAATAAATTATGAAGGACCATGACAAAAAAGCATATGAGCATAAGTACGTGCATTTAAATAATGTTTGACTTACAAATTTGAATAAAAGATATAATACATACAACTAAATGTTCACCGAAACAAACTTTTATGACTTGAAAGTCATAAGTAGGTAAACTCCTCATTCATTTTACTAATTTAATATTAAAATACTCTAACTAGGTCACCTTTTTCGTGTAAGCTTGTTCTAATAATTGTAATAACACAAATTAATGTTTGACCTTTTAATTAATTGGTAAACTTGACCTAATGTTCTATCAAGGGACCTATAATAATTAATAGCCTTACCCAATTGTAAACTTTATCCATATGGGTTTTTAAAAATTACTAACGCCTTCAAAGCACATTTTTCAAAAACTCAGACAAGTATAAGTTTTTAAAGAAAAGATAACTATAACCTTTAAGTCCTTAACATATTTTTCCTTTACTCCTTTTGACTATGCATGGAAATAAATCAAATAATTAATGAATGATTTGATTCCCAATAGTGTGATTTTTTCCATTAACTCTTTACTCTCAACCTTTCATTTTATATATGATAAATAACTTCGACCTTAACTTAGATATATACAAGAATCCCCTTGATATACCATATACCCCATCATATGTAACCTGATCCTGATGGTAAAATACCCAAAGGACTTTTCAACATACGTATATAGTATGTTAAAGTACACTATACAATATAAGACTACATCCTTACATGTTACATAAAAGTTGAAGAGCATATAGGAAACGAAGTATGCCTTCTTCTACTTCCGTGATTGCCTAAGCACATCAATAAGACTTTTTCTCGTACTCTTATTATTTTTTTTTTTTTTTTTGGAATATACTTGGAATAATGTGGTTAGAAAGCTCCTTGAAGAGTTATCCCAGCTATATTCATTTATCTTACTTATTTTTCCCTCTAGATTAAGTTTTTTTTTATGTAAGGGCAGAGGAATGTACATATAACCAAAATGAGGCATGAAATTTTAGGTTTTTTTTCTTTAGAGCAAATGCTTTTGAAGTCTCTATATTATAATCGTAGAAGTATAACATCTCAGAGTATAAGTAGGTAATATTCACATGGTTGGATTAAAGAGAGACAGCAAGAGCTTTATTTTGAAGGATTATATTAACATTAAATAAAAATGAAAGTTCTGATGCCTACTTCCATCATGATCCAATTATATGTTACATGTATTTTTTTACATTTAAATTTTGTTTCTTTTCAAGGATTTAAGTTTATGAGTGTAAAAATTGTATAATATTTATCCTTTTTGCTTTGGTATACAAACGAAAGGATTCATCTTTAAAGAGTGCTCGAAACTTATTCTCTATTAATACTAAATTGGTTAAAGTTTCTCCTCTTTTATTAACAATACGTGAGCTTTCAATTATTTTTATGCTACTGACGCATGAAAAACAAAAAACAAGTATAATTAAAAATAAATATTTATTTTAAATGAGGAGAAAATAAAAGTACAACTACTTTAATGAGTACTCGCATAAGTCCCATTTGTACTTCACAAAATTAATTGCGTCAGTATTTGCCAATCAAAATTTTAGGTACCTTGATATGGTAAACTTCCTTCCCCCAAATAATTGAATTTTAATACTCACGCTTCTACAAATGCGGCTTAGTTCACTCTTGAGCCCAACTTCCTTTGTGTTATGAAGTACAGAGATTCGTTTTTAAGACGTACTTCACGAATGTAGAGGGTGGTTAAATTTTAAGGGCCGATATTGAATGTTAACCACACCTTAACGCCAAGTTTCTTTCTGCATATCGTGCACTTGGTGATTTGTTCTGTCAATTTAATTGTGCAATTGGGCGTACAAGCGGAAAAATGGTGCAAACATTTGAACAAACCGGGTCTATAGAAAATGTAAAAATAGCATTGCATGCTCGTACAGCTCGTACTGCCAAAATGTTACCGCTGTTCGCGATAGTGCGGCTGAAGAGCCATCCATCTCAACTCATTGTCGTGCGCAACAATTGCACCTCTCACACTAATTGTTGATGAACATTATGCATAAAGGCTTGCATTTACACGTTTACATGATGCATTTGACTCAAGAACTGAGGCCTTTTTACAAGCGTTTTTAATGATCATAATGGTGGCAATCGGTGGATTAATCAATAAGCAAAACTGCCGCATTTGGGCAAATAATAATCCGGGAGTGATTGTGGAGTCGAAAAACCAATGCACCCACATACAGTGCCTATTTGGTGCGGTTTATAGGCTGGCAGCATCATCGGGCCGTATTTTTTCCAAAATGAGGCAGTTATATGTGAATGGTGTTTGCTGTCGTGAGATGATAACGAACTTTTAATTTTCTGAATTCGAAGATATAGATGTGGACAATAAGTGGTATAAACAAGACGGTGCCACTTGCCACACAGCTAAAGAAACAATGACTCTTGTGCTCATTCAATGGCCGTGTCATCACATGTGGTGGCAAATCATGTGATTTGACAACGTTTGACTCCTTTCTTTGGGGTTATTTGAAAGAAAAGGTGTACGTCGATAAGCCAGCAACAATTCAAGAGCTTAAGGATGAGATAATTCAGCACATTAATGAGATATAGAACCTCAATTATGTCGCAGCGTCATCGAAAATTTGAATTATTGGGTGAAGGTATGCCAACTAGATAGCGGCAGCCATTTGGGCCATATTTTTTTCCATACATAATTGAACCATACCATAGTAAAAAAGAGGCTGGGATGCGACCCTCACTGATAATTTCCCATCCCGTCTGTCGATTTGTCTTGATTAAAAGTTTGTCTATATGTATCAATTTTTACCAAATTTGCGTACTATTTTTTGTAGATTTTATTTTTTTATGAAAAAACGGACTGTTGGATTTTTATAAAAAAAATTGCTGAATATCGAAAACAATATTTTCTGTGAAATAAAATAAGTTTGAAGCCAATATTTTTAAATTTTTGATAAGCTATTTGAGTCGAAAGTAAATTTTTACCAACTTTTATAAATTTTTTTGTAGGTTTTTATTTTTTGTAAAAAAAATTGTCAACTCGATTTTTCTCAAAATTGTATCGAATGTTGAAAACAATATTTCTTATAAGTTAAAATTAGTTAGAAGCCAATATCTCAAATTTTTGAAAAGATATTTGATTCGAAAATCAATTTTTACCAACTTTTGTTAATTTTTTTTAGGTTTTTAATTTTTTGTACAAAAACTGTCAATTTGATTTTTTTTTTAAATTTTGCTGAATGTTGAGAATAATATTTTTTAAAAGATGAAATTAGTTTAAAGCCAATATCTCAAAGTTTTGAAAAGATATTTGAGTCGAAAATCAATTTTTACCAACTTTTATACATTTTTTTTTTAGGTTTTTATTTTTTGTAAAAAAAACTGTAGACTCCATTCTTTTCAAAATTTGTCCTAATGTTGAAAACAATATTTCTTATAAGTTAAAATAAATTGGAAGCCATTATCTCAAATTTTTGAAAAGATATTTGAATCGGAAATCAATTTTTACCAACTTTTGTTGAATTTTTTTTTTTCGGTTTTTAATTTTTTGGTAAAAAACTGTCAAATCCATTTTTTTTTTTAAAGTTTTACTGAATGTTGACAACAATATTTTTTGAAAGATAAAAGTAGTTTCAGGCTAATATCTCAAAGTTTTGAAAGGATATTTGAGTCGAAAATCAATTTTTACCAACTTTTATTATTTTTTTTTTTAGGTTTTTATTTTTTGTAAAAAAAACTGTCAATTAGTTTTTCTCAACATTTTACCAGATGTCAGAAACATTACTCTTCGTTGCACAAAATTGTTTTGGAGATGAAATCATATTTTAGTCGTAAAATTTTCGAGGTGACATTTTTTTTTTAGTTTTTTTTTGATTTATAAAAAAAAAACGTTATTGGGTTTTTTTTTTCCAAAAATATACTTGTTTTGTATCACGTTACAATATACAATATACAATTTAATTCAAGTCTCTATCGTCATTGGCTCATGAGATATTTAGGTTTAACCAAAATTTTCACCTTTTTTTAAAACTGCTATGGTAAAAAAAACCACGCACGCAATTTTCTTGAGAGCCCTTTCTGCATCTTTCTACCTTATTATCGGTATAACAAAATTTATTTGAAGTCGATATCTCTTCTGGTTCTTGAGCTATGGACGACAAAAAAACGTAGCAAACGTACGAACGTTCGTACACACGCACGCACAGACATCTTTCTAAAAATCTTTTATTTCGACTGTAGGGACCTTGAAACGTCGAGAAACGTCAACATTTTCAATTCGACAGATCGGACCCATTACAATAACTTCCTATGGGAGGTTAAACAAAAAAAACTCCAAAACATTTTTTTGAAAGCCTTTTCTGCAACTTTTAAAGTCTCTGCAATTTATTTGAAGATGATGTCGTTTATGGTTCTTGAGATATGGACGACGAAAAAAGGTTTCCGAACGTTAGGTCGTACAAATTTACGTGTACAAGCACATATCTCCCTAAAAACCTCTTATTTAGGTTCTATGGACCTTGAAGCTTCGAGAAATGTCAACATTTTCTAATAATATTTCATTTGGAAAAATATTATTTCTAAGAACAACTTGTACGAAAGCGGTTCTATTGTATTTCAATTCGTTCTCAACAATAATTTACAGCGGTCCAAAGTTCATATTGTGTTCTATATAGGAGTTAAAAGATTTTGGACATTTTTTTTGATATTTTAAATGCCACTGTTTTTGTTACAAGATTTTCATAATCTTTTTTGTTGTTGTCGTGTTGTCTTTTAAATAAGCCCTTTATCTCTAAGAGAGAGTATCACCAAGTTCTAGATCTCAGAACTTTCACTCTTATTTTTATGCTATTCAGTAATTTTAGAGAATGAAAAGATATTATGTCATAGTATTGGATTCATTTCCCATAAGGTTATTAAGAATATTACGAAAAAAGCACTATCCAAGAAAAGCAAAGGTATAATTAGATACTAACGTAGTTTGAGCTTTGTGACAAATAGCGCCACCGGTACCCTCTTAAAAAACCATTTAATATCAATATCGTTGATGGTAATGACCTGCGTAATGCAAAGTTTGTTCTTTAAAACTTATGGAACAATGACGGCACTCACCTTCCTCTAGTGACTTTTTTAAGGTGCATTGGACACTATTGAATCTCATTTTCATTATAGTATTTTGACTTCCCCATTCATCCAGAACTGAACTTCATCTATGAAGATGATTTTTCGATGAAAATGAAGATCAGTAACCTATTGCTCGTCTTTAGCAAACATATATATACGAGTAATTTCTTTCTCGTGGGCCATTTCCTTAGCGTGATGAATTTTCCAAAGGTCTGTCATGCCAGAGTTCTGGGTAAGCTCTACCTGTGTCATGAAAATTGATTTCGATACTATTGATTCTTTCCAATCCTGACATTACTGACACCATGAATGGTTGAGAGTTGTAAGTCACTAGGCATTCATTCTATCGCGAACTGTAACACCCTTTCTATTAATTTATTTATTCATGGATCAATTAATTTCCACTTGTGCGAAGACAAATTTGTAAAATTTCGGACTAAAAAAGGATGGGATCTTGACAGAGCCATTTTATTCAAATAATGGGTTATTCATTTTTATGTGAAATTTTGTTTTTTAACTTGATATGTCATACAGTGATGGCTGTAAAATGTATTAATTTGACACTTTTTATCTTAGCTTAAATCCCATTCAAGCATTTTATTTACATAAATGTAGAATTAAAAAAATACAATAAATTGATAAATCCTTAACAGAAATTCATTTACACGTTTTCGGTGAAACTTGTGATCCATCCATCAGTAACTTCTCACAACACACAAAACCCTGCAAAAATCATTTAAAAATCCTCCACAAAAATGCAATAAAAATCACTACAACATTTTATATGATAATAATGTTTGCTGGCTTTATATCAAAAATACCATCAACATCGTCACGTTTTAAATCGATTGATATTTTAACCTACAAAATCCCCGACTAAAACTATCAAACGATTATAATGATTTCACTGTCTAAACCTATTATTTACCTTTCACACCAAACTATTGAACTTTGGATATCACTTTTTTTTGGTGTGTTTCTATTTGCGGAAAGGTGGAAAATATTAAGCTAAGTCCTTTATACACTTCATTATCGATTCAGTTTTATGTGTGCTCGCGTGGGATTCTGGAATCTATTAAAACGATATACCTTTCCAACGACGTAAGGCCGTTGCAGTATAGCCGCCACTGCCCCCGCCACGAATGTCCCAACATCCAGGCACTATTACAGCGCGATTTGTGTGAATTGTACCATCACGCTGAATAATATTATAAATTTAGAAATGCATCCCTTGTGAGTATGTCATAAATATATAAATTTCCATCTATAAATCCGTGTGTAGATACAATTGATATATGTAGATCCAGCCAGGATATAGTTATAACATTTTAATAGGTACATATATATTTTTTGTTGAATTATAAATTAAATAGATTCTAATCTTTGGGCAAGGGGGAGTGGGAGGAGAAGTAGATGGGGAGAGGACGAGTTTCAATATTGCAAAACATCATTTTGAGTTTATCTCTTCCTCAAATCCCCTGGAACGTTTTAAATGCAATTTATATTCACAAAAAAAACTATATTTGCATCAACTCTGCAATAAACAGAGAGCCGAGCCCCTACTGACTCCGACGACGCCGACACAGCCCCCTTTTGACCGACCCCTTGTGCATATTTAAAGGTTATCGACTTAAAGCATCTCTGTTGGTGAAATTGCATCCATTATACACCGATGACATGTATCCAGATGCATTTAAAAGGATAAATAGAGCTGCCAGAGGCTCCTGCTAACAATTCTCCCCACAAATATACTCCGATCCTTCCCTCAAAGAAAAGGATAAACTCCTTGCTTGATCAATTTGAATAATTTAATTATGTAAGCTTCTTGTTGTGTTATTCTTTTCTTGTTTAGCTTAAGGTGTATTTGAAAGTTTGTCCCTTATACGAGACACATGGTTACCCTATGCATACATTTCTGCCAATAAAACAAATCGGATGCAGAAAGTCAGTATTTTTATATAACCAAAACCGAAACGGTATACATAAAATATACCATGCCACTCACATATACATGCATACATAAATAGTATAGGGAAAGTGAGAGATTAGTGAGCTTAGTGGGTATAGTTACGATTGACGTATATTCTCGTTTCATGCATACAAATGCATTGAATTCATTAATTTTGATTTTGATTTTGATCCTCTTTTTTGTGATTCGTTATAGTTTGAATTCGAATTTGCATAGTTCACAGTTTACTATGTTTCTGTTTTTGTTTTGTTTGTATTTTTGTAGCTTGATACCATAGAGGGGTGGAGAGAAAAGGTTATATAATATAACTGGATGCAAGAAAATAAAAATAAAAAAAAATAAAAATATTACGTATACGCCTGAGTGACTGGCATGACACACAATGCGGTGAAAAATATCTAGAAAGGTAGGGAAGCCGGAGCAGCTTTGTGTGTCAGTAATTGATTGATTCATTGCTAGCAAAAAATAAAAGATGGCTTTATTATGTAGGTAGGTAGGAGGATGTTTTTTTAGCATGTTACGTATCAGGTAAGGATACAAACTTAGTTAAAAAGTTTATGTGTATATCAGGATATAGAGCAAAGTGTACGATGTGTTATTTTGTTTAAAAAAATATATACATAGGCCTTGATTGGTATCTGACAGTATTTAATTTTTTGAAACGCGTATACATAGGAATTTGATGTGAATTTAAATACCTATTTTAGCACTTTTATTTTAAATTCAAACATAAATTATATTAAATTATTCTAATTAAGATCACACGTTATTCATACAAATTCTTATTTTTCAACAGCTCGATTTGTAAAGACTTTCTTAAATTAGAAAACTTGAAACAAAATACAAAAATTTAGCATTTCGCGTTTTAAAGAATGTGTACATGAAAAATTTGATATTTACTCAAAGTTGACTTCTTGCTTGTTTATGTGCATTTTCAAAAGCTTTGCTATATGGGTGATTATACAAAAGTTGGGTAACTCGATGTCATCAACCAATATATACAAAGTCTTATTATATTTTATTGAGATTACAATTTATTTTAAAACAATGGAAAGACCTATATTTAGTCACCCAATTTCAGTTCTTCATTTTGAAT
Organism: Eupeodes luniger; assembly: GCA_951509635.1. Lineage (NCBI taxonomy): Eukaryota > Metazoa > Arthropoda > Insecta > Diptera > Syrphidae > Eupeodes > Eupeodes luniger. Next base: position 108,562,505 of record OX608073.1, read on the forward strand.
ACAAGTTATTAAAAAAAACACAATTAGTTCTTAAAACGTCAGTTTTTTGGCATGTCACAACCCTGAAAACCAAAAATTGAGTGATTGTCTATTAAACATTAGCATTGATTTGAGAAAACTTATCAATTTACTACAGTCTCTGATGTAATAGTTAAATATTTTTTTAAAAAAATAAGAAATTTTGTGTTCAGTTTCATTCGTCAGTCCGTTCTGTGTTAGTTAAATTTGAAATTCATGCGAAATATCGCCAACTCAACGTCAAATCCCACTTTGAATTTTAATGTTAGTAATAAAGTTAGTTTCGGGTCGCACAATTTGACGGCCACCATAACTGTACCAGAGTTTGGGTTATGTTTGTTTTCATTATTACATATTAATAATTATTTTAAAATGTTACTAAGTGATTCTAAGTGAAATTAAATTTTATTATAATACTTTCAAAACTGTGTATAACATGAACCAGTGCTATGTTACCTCGTCAGTCCTCTGGCAGTCAAGTTCTTAAATTTTTAAATATCTTACAATGTACTTAAAAAAGTGACTGGCCGGATTTGGAACAATGTATTAATTAGATTAGTCATCATAATATACATCTGAATTTGTAGAAGTTAGATTTAATAAATATCACAAACAAAATATCCTCAAAAGTTACCCAACTTTTGTATAATCACCCATATATTAATTTAAGAGCACCAAATTAATGTATATGTTAGGATCAACAAAAAGTATAATCACTGATTTTCATAGATATTTTCTCCAAAAAGGCAGCCTTAAAATTATATTTTTAAACACTTAAATCCAACATCTCAATATTTCTACAATTAAGAACAATATTTAAGTTTATATTTTAAAGCTTAAAAAAGCTATTTCGGCGTAAAACAGAATGATGTCTATTTTAATGGGCATTGGTCATAATATTGTATTTAAAATACTGTGAGTGAAAATTCTGTAATACAAACTAATGTATAAATAAACTTTTGCATTATCAACATTCTGAAGAACTAAATTCTATGTTTAGAAATACTGTAAATAGCCTGAAAGAGAAATATTGATCACTTTTTTAACATTATCAAAACGATTTTTCTTTTCAGTTGATTTACTGCATTTTGAAGAACAGAATTTTTAAAATTTAATATTTTTGAGAATAAGATATCATAACTACTTTTTAATTAACTCTACTTTGAAAAACGTTTTGATACAGTTATATGTACAATTTTGTGTAAGTGAAAGTGAATTTGATGTGTTCCTAAAAAGTGACGTGAAATAGTACCAAATGAAATAACACCAAATTTCAAATTTTTTTGTTCAAAACAAAATAAAACCAATTTGGCTTTATTTCGATTTATAAAAAGAAGTAAGGCCAGAAAATAATGGAAACAACGCCGAATATTTTAAAATTCAAAAGTTGGCAATATTTCGTTTGCAAACAGCTAGGTATGCAACCCCCCCTGCTTGGCATCACTATAGGATTTGGGGTGGGTACGAGTTTGGGTATATGCAAAGAACACGAATGCGTTGTGATTCTTTCATAACTGTGAGCCATACTTGCTTTTTTTTTGTTGGGAATTGATTTGATTTTAGTGCTCAAATGCAAAAGTTCTTTGCATATACCCAAACTCGTACCCACCCCAAATCTTATAGTGATCCCAAGCAAGGGGGTTGCAGGGGGGCAGCATGCCCCCCTTACTTACCTAGCTGTTAGTACGCCGCCGCGCCGTGCTTTCAATTCAAAAAAAAACTTTTTAGCAAAAGTAGCTATTCTAGACAATAAATCAACAATTTTTGCATGTTTTGTATGTAAAAAAGTGAACTTTAAAAAATTTAATTTAGCATAGAGAGAAAACAAAAGATAATTTTACTTTATGTTTTTTCCTAATTCTGCAAAATTTTAAATCGAAACAATGCCAAATTGCTATTATTTCGTTTTCTAAAGCGAAATAAACCCAAATTGAAAATTTGGCTTTATTTCATTTGGCGTTATTTCACGTCACCTCTTTTTTTATTTAAAAATATTGATATTTTTGCTTTTTATAGTATTTTTTTTCATTCTTTTTTTGAATTTTGATTCAACATTTGCTTTGGTTTTCAAAAAAAAAAAAGGCTGAGGTGCAACCTACACTGATGACTTTCCATCCGTGCCCGTCTTTCGTTTTGTGATAATATTCAACAAGTGAACTGGTGTTTTAACGTCTTCTACAGACCGACCGGTTTGCTCTTTGCATGATTTTTCCGATTGTAAGCACATTTGGACAATTGACCGGAAAAGTACATATACATATGTACATTTTGACGTGAAACCAAACTGGTAAAAATTCGGAAAAGTCAGTTAAGTTTTTTTTTATAAATCAAAAAACTGAAACCAAATAAACGGTTTTTAGATTGGAGCGGGTAGATTTTGGCACCCCATGTCGGCCATTTTGTTTTGGTAACATCTGTCAAATCTTTTGTTTATTATCCAGTTGCTTATGACAAATCATCATGACAAGTTACACGATTGAACAGCACGTTCAAATGATAAGACTTTAGTATCAAAATGAGTGTCCGTTAACGCAAATGTTGCGTGCATTGAGCCAATTTTACGGTAGACGTGGTGGCCCTTCACAGTCGACTCTTCAACGTTTGGAGGCCAAATTTGAGATGACCGGTTCAGTAAACAATCAGCCAACACCCGTTCGTTCAAGGAACGCAAGATTAGCCGGGAACATCACCGCGGTCTGTGGAAGTGTACAGCACTAGCCCTTTCGCAGACTTCAATTTGGCGAGTTTTGCCTACACCCTACAAGATCCAACTGACCCAGGAGCTGAAAGTTCATGACCATAGACAACGCCGTTTGTTCTCTGACTGGGCTTCGAATCGTTTGGAAGAGAACCCTAATTTCGGCCTAAAAATCATCTTTAGTGACGAGGTGCATTTCTGGATAAATGGGGTGACGTGAAATAGTAGAATTTGTCTTTATTTCATTTGGAGTTATTTCACGTCACCGATAAATGGCAGTGTTAACAAGCAAAATTGTCATATATGGGACGACACCAACCCACGCGAGGTTCACCAGTTCACCAGATGATAATGCATCCTCAAAAGCTACCATTTGTTGTGGGTTTTGGCCGGCGTGGCGGCGTAATTGGTTCGTACTTTTTTGAAAACGACGTTAGTGAGGCGGTCACCGTCAATAGAGAGCGCTACATAACGATGATAACTAATTTCTTGTGGCCCAAGTTGAACCATATGGACCTAGACGACATGTGGTTCCAGCAGGACAACCGACGCTACGAGCCACACAGCAAACGCCACAATTGACATTGTGCATTGACGATTTGAGGGTAAGTTTATCTCTCGCAGGGGTGATGTGAATTGGATACCAAAGGTCATGCGATTTCACCTCGATAAACTTTTTCCTCTGAGGTTTTTTGAAGTCGCAGGGTTATGCAAATAAACCACAATCGACCGATGCCCTAAAGGTGAACAAAATACAGGCCATCGCAAAAATTCAGCCGGATCTATGCGGAAGAGTCATTGCAAATTGTAAGAAGCTGAGGCGGGCGTTTGAATGATGTCATATTCCACACTTAATGGCATAAATCCGCCTTTCAAACAAGCAAATAATTTTTTTAATACCTCACACACAGCTTGCTTTATTCCATTTCAACATCTACCTGCCCATATTGAGAAACCGTTTATATTTCACTTCGAATGTTTTACGAACATTTTTTAAATTTGGCAACATTTTACAAAATCAGAGTGATAGTTTTCTAAACCTACAAAAATATTGTTAAAAGTTTGTAAAAATTAGTTTTTGACTTAAATATTTTTTTTCAATAATTTACGATATAGAGTTGAAGTTTATTCTTATAAAAAAATGTTAAACATTGACACAATTTTTAGAAAATGCAGTTGACATTTTTTTTTAATAAAAATGTACACAAATTACTACTCTGAATTGGTGAAAAATGGTGGTTGGTTAAAATATCTCGAGAATAAATAAAAGTTTTGACTAAGATAAAAACAAATTTCATGAATTTCTGTACTAAAATTGGTAAAAATTGGTTTTTGACTAAAAAGCTCGGTTACAAAAACAAATACTAAAAACAAACATATTTTATCGTATGCAAAATATTGTTGCTAAATTTTAGTTAATTTTTGAGAAAGATCCAACTACAAATCTTTTTAACAAAACGCGAAGATTAACAAAATCAACAAAAAATTGGTAAGGAATCATTTTTGATTTAAGTATCGTGTTTTTTTTTTCAAAATTCTTGAGTCAAAAATGAAGGATGTTGGATGTTGTTACTAATAAATAAATTTAGTGGCGCAACAGTCCGTGGAGAACTAGGGCCAAGTGACTTACAACTCTCAACCATTCCTGTGTGCAAGCTCTGTTGTCAGGGATGGAGGAGACCTACAGTTTTAAGCCGAATCCGATCGGCTAATTTGAGAAAGCACTTTTCATGACAAGAATTACTCTTGAAGAATTTGTCAATTCCTCGCAAGAGGCAGTACCCGTGAAAAAAACTTTAGATGACATAGGCAGGGATCGAACCCAAGACCTCTGGCATGACAGTCCAACGCACTAACCATCATGCCACGGGTACTACGGGATGTTGTTACTGTTTTGTTTAAAATCGTAAAAATAGACAGACAGGCAGGGATAGAAAGTTAGCGGTGTGTTTCGCTTCTTTTAATTGATTATAAATGGAGTCATAATCCTTTTTATTATTTAGATACAAGACCTGCAATGTGTACCAACATTTGTTTTCTCAACCATACCTATATGGTAGTTATCGACTAACTTAAATAAACTTTAACGCTCTTTCCTCTCTGGGATTTAGCACATTTAAGATGCAAACCATTAAAAATCTCAATTTTACGTCACACTTTATTTATTTTAAATTAAAAGTATAAGTGTGTCCTATTTTAAACTGCTGTCTGAATGGCTTTAAGCTATAAGCATCCTTATGCCCATTAGTCACTACACTATAGTAAAAATATTCACTTGAAAAAAGTTCCCATAGGGAATATCATTGACATATTTATTCTATTAAATTATTTGCGCTCTTTTGAACTTCATTAAAAACCGTTTAAAAACAAAAATTTAATCCAAAATTGAATTATATTTTAAATCTAATAATCTAATACAAAAAAGATACATTTCATTACGAAAATCGTCGTTTTTAAATTTGTATAGTTCAAAATAAACAATGCCAATTATTATTATTCACCTTCAAACAACCACAAATTATTTAATTATATATTGTTATATAATAAAACAATTAAGTTTATTGTTTTTCAAAAATATTTACATTTATACAATTTACGTACATATGTGTACACAAATTAATCCTCTTTAGATTTCTTTTTGGATGATGAAAAATGGCTTGGGAACGCTTATGGAATTTTAATTTATAAATCAAATACAATGCAACATCACATTAACGACTCACAATACTCTCAAAGCCAGAGTTTTCAATTGAATAACACAAATCGTGCGGAAATGCTTTGTTTTGTTTTTTTTTTTTAATTTATTTAAATTCTCGTGTTTTTTTTGTTGGTGTTGGAAACGAAATGTACGTAACGTTACCGTCCGTACAAAGTACATACACGTAACATTATAAACAATCTGTTTAATGCAAAAATCGTTAAACATTTAAAATAAAATTTAAATCCTTTTTTAATCGAATTGTAATTAAATTCCAGAAATACCAATTAAACTAATTGAATAGAACAATATGCCATCTGTACGGTATATACGTATGTATATACACTCTTTGCCGATAAAATGGTCAAAGTGCGTGCGGTTGAAAAGCTATTCTCACTTAAGCTGCCACCCGTGTAGTTATACGGCCCGGCTGGCCGTGTCGGTCGTGCTTCCATGCCGGCCGGCCGTTCTGCCGCAACAACAACACCGCTTGGCAGTGGCTTTGACACTGATATATTTTATATATGGTCAAACTAAATTGCCTTAAAATTATACAAAAACAGCCTAAAGTGTATTTCAATTTCAGTATTGGATTTTAATTCTATAAAGATATTCTATCTATCTATGCTCGTGTAGGTTTTGAAAAAATATCACAAAAGCAAACTAAATTTTGTTTTGCAAAAAAAAAATAAAAAACATTAAAATGTAATCCAATTAAAAAACCAGAGCAAAATATAATTCCAATAAAATGCCAGACAGAGCTTTAAAAACCAATCCCATTCTCACACCCTATTAGGGACATACCTTTTCAAGTCATACAATTTTCTACTTTCCATTATGAGCTTTGCAGTAGGTAAGGTAGAGTAGTTCTAGTTTTGTTGGGTTTTTAATGACATCGTTTAGATTGTGTTTTGTTTAATTATCACAAAACCAAACATATGTACATAGGTATATCTTGACACGATAGAAAATATTAATCATCTTTTACTATACAACTTGGGAACAACATATCACAAGGTCTACGACTATGTACAATTGTACATATATGAGGTTTTGAAAAAAAAAAATAGCAAACAAAAATAAAATTAAAAACATTTACAAAACATGACTTATGAGAAGGCAAATATAATATTAAAATCAAAATCAACGCTAGAAATGAAACAAAATAAACATGAGTAAGTACACAATGTTTACTATGACGACGACGACGACGGAGACTACGGCGGCGGCGGCGGCGGCGGCGGCGGTGGCTCTAGGTTGACGATGACGACGCCCATATTTTGCATGACATTTTGAATGCCTGTCACGAACATGTGAGTACGAGTAAAATTAAAAATAAAAGAAAAATACTATAAAATATAAAATATATACCCTCACAGGATTTACAGCCCTTCTCTGTCCTTTTATCCTCTTCAACTTTATCCATTAAACTATGAAAAGAAAATAGAAACAAAAAAAGAAAACCCCATACGAAGAATGACAAATGAAATAATTTGGCGTTTTGTTTGATACACTACGAATCATTCGGTTGAAGCTGGAACTTTTTTAGCGAAACCTTTAAGTGTATATCAAATAATTAAGCATAATTACTGAGGGTTTTGGAACATTCGAAAATAATTTTAAAAAGGTTTGGGACATTTTGTGACACAGAATAATAGAATACAACTTCAGACCTTTGTGACCAATTGTTTTTCAATTTTTTTTTTTGTTTATAGTTGCAAGAACTATCCATGATACCTATTGGAAAATTTCAGACGACAAAATGTTGGGTCTAAGTTTTTCTAAGGCCAAGTTTTTCCGTTACTTTTTTTAAAGTAAAAAAAAAGTAAAAATGGTACTGTCTCGAGCAAACCTCTTTATTTTTATTGTTTTTAAAGTGATTTTATGTAAAAGACTTTAAAACAAAAAGACCCCTATGACTTCGAAGCAATGAATGGGGCACTCAAACACGTACACTTTAAGTATTAAATTTATAAAACTCTTGGTACTATGTTTTTATTTCATTCAAAGTCATGTTTTTAACCCGTTTCTTATAACAAAACTTATAAATAATATTACGTACACATTACATACAGGTGGGCTCCTCTGTTGATTTGTCTAAAAGTTTAAAGCAAAAGACATTTCTGTCACTTTTTTTGTGGGTTTTGTAAGTTTTCGTGTTTTGTAAAAAAAATTGTTGCATAGTTGTATTTTCTAAAAAAAATGCATTATAGTTACAATTTGTACCAGTTTAAGTAATTTTGAAAGATTTTATTTCTGTAAAAAGAAGTACTGATTGGATTTTTCTAAGAATACTCACGTTAAACAAATTTTGAAATCAATACTTTCATTATTGTACTCGACATATTGACCCGAACATAGATTTTTATTTTTTTGTATACAAATTTGACAGTTGAATTTTTTCTAAAAAATTTAATTAATGTTCACTATTTGTTTAAGTTAAAATTAGTTTGAAGGCAAAATGTGTAATAGTTGTATTCTTAGATTATTTTGTATCAACTTCTGTTGTCTGTCACAGTTTCTAAAAAATTTTAACAGGTTTCAAAAACATTATTTTTTGATACGTAAAATTAATTATTTTAGATGTAATATTATTTCTCGTTCTTCAGAATTTTTGCTTTTTTTTCCAAATTCATGCCAATTTCCAAATATGTTACATAAAATTTAATTGAAGTCGCTAGCATTATTGGTTCAAGGAAAATTTAGGGTCAACCACATTTTTGGACAGACAGACGGATGAACTGACTTCTCTACCATCGTAATGTCAAGTTTGATTAAAATAACGAGTTCCAAATTTTGTTGTTTTGAGCATGTACAGAGAGGTGAAAAACTGTTTAATCCTCTTCCTCATCCATACAGCTTCTGTAAAAGTCATTTGAGAATACGTCCAGCCGCAGTGCCCAGTTATGACACCGATTATCAAGCTTATATGCGATCTGCTTAGAGATAGCAAGTTCTTTGAGCGCTTTAAATCTAGTGTAGGCCAGATGTTTTTCCATAATCTTAGATACTAATAAAAAGGTTTGGTACATTTTTGTGACATAACTTAAAATAAAAAGAGGCTGGAATGCGCCTGATAACTTCCCATTCCGTCTGTCGATTTGTCTTGCTTAAAAGTTTGTAGATTTCCGTGTTTTGTTAAAAAAGTTCTTAGTTGAATTATTCTAAAAAAATTAAAAACTACCAATAATATTTTACATATAATGAAATAGTTTGATTTCGAAATTATTTTTTTGTTAACGAGATTTTTAGTCGAAAACCAATTTTTACCAATTTTGGAAGCATTTCTTAAAAAAAATGATTTCTTATATAAACAAATACAAATTGGATGAATGAAATTAATTTGAAGTCAATATCTTCTATTGTTCACGAGATATCGAAAACCGAACATCAATTTTTACAAATTTTGCGTACTATTTTTTGTAGATTTTAATTTTGTATGAAAAAACTGACTCTTGGATTTAAAAAAAAAATGCACTTAATGTCGAAAAAATATTTTCTGTGAGATAAAATAAGTTTGAAGCCAATATTTTTAATTTTTGAAAAGATATTTGAGTCAAGAGTAAATTTTTACTATAAGTTTTAGTATTGTTTTTTTAGGTTTTTATTTTTTGTAAAAAAAATGTCAATTCGATTTTTCTCAAAACTGTACCGTATATTGAAAACAATATTGCTTATAACAAAAAATTAGTTTAAAGCCAATATCTTAAAGTCTTGAAAAGATATTTGAGTCGAAAATCAATTTTTACCAACTTTTATTAATTTTGTTTAGTTTTTATTTTTTTTGCAAAATAAACGGTCAATTCGATTTTTCTCAAAATTTTATTGAATTTTGACAACAATATTTTTTAAAATATTAAATTAATTTAAGGCCAATATCTCACAGCTTTGAAAAGATATTTGAGTCGAAAATAAATGTTTACCAACTTTTATTAATATTATTTTAGGTTTTTATTTTTTGTAAAAAAAAGTGTCCATTCGATTTTTCTCAAAATTTTACCGAATGTTGCAAATAATATTTCTTATAAAATAAAATTAGTTGAAAGCCATAATCTTAAAGTTTAGAAAAGATATTTAAGTCAAAAATGAATTTTTACCAACTTTGAGTATTGTTTTTTTTTTTGATTTTTCTCAAAATGTTACCAGATATTAAAAACATTATTCTTCGTTGCACAAAATTGTTTAGGAGATAAAATCGTTTTTTGTTCGTAAATTTTTCGAGGTAAATAATTGTATTTTTTTCCAAAAATATACTTGTTTGGTATCACGTTACAATATATAATATAAAATTTAATTCAAGTCTCTAGCGTTATTGATTCGTGAGATATTTAGGGTTAACCAAAATTTTCACTTTTTTTTAAACTGCTTTGGTAAAAAAAACACCCATGCATTTTTCTTGAGAGCCCTTTCTGCATCTTTCTGCCTTATTATCTGTATAACAAAATTTATTTGAAGTCGATATCTCTTCTGGTTCTTGAGCTATGGACGACGAAGAAAACGTCACGAACTTACGGACGTTCGAACGTACGTACACACGCGCGCACAGACATCTTTCTAAAAATCTTTTATTTCGACTCTAGGGACCTTGAAACGTCGAGAAATGTCAAAATTTTCAATTTGACAAATCGGACCCATTACAATAACTCCTATGGGAAGTTAATAAAGTACATTTTTGGATATTTGTGACAATACCTCAAATAATATGGACAAATTTACGATAATTGTGAAAAAAATTTTGAATTAAACACCAATTTTTTGTGTATTTTCTTTAAATTTTTAGATACTTTTGACCTATGTATATGTAAACCAACAATTTCAATTTTGTTGGTATGATTTCAAACGCAGTATTAACAAATTTAATACATTATTTACAAATTATATAATCCCAAATATAAGACTTTTAAGAAATGTACCTATTGATATGGACGAGCTTACCAAATAATATAGTAATTTGTGACGTAAAAGTGTAGTTTGGGACATTTTTTTCAAAGCCTCAAAACGTGTGCGTGTAATTTTCATTATCTTACATTTGTTAATATTTAAAATCAAACGATTTTTACTGTAGCATTCCCAAAACTGATTAAAATCTTTTTGTACGTCCTTACACTTCTGGATGAAGTTGATAATTCGAAAACTTTTAACATCATTTGCATAGATTAGCGACATAGAATTATTTAAAACAGAAGGCAAATCATTAATAAATAAAATAAACAGCAATGGACTAAGGTGACTAACTTAAGGTACATCAGAAATAACTTTAAATTGATATTAGCTAACTCTTTAAAAAAAGAAAAATCTAAAAAATTATTTCAATTTAGAGACATTTTTGTGTAAATAAAATGTTTGGACACTACTAATGACCTTACTTAAATAATGTGGCGTAGTATAGGACATGCAACTTTTGATATGGGTATCAAAAACTTAAATATAAACAAAATTCGTGACTTAACTTTTCATACAATTTAGAAAGAATTGCAACATTAATAACATAACTTCCGAAATCATAGCAATCTTTTAGACAATAATGTTCATAAACAATGAATTGCAAAATTGTGGCATGGCATAAAAACTCTTGCGAAATATGTTCCAAAATTTTGAGTACATTTTTAATAATATGTTAATATTTTAATCATTTTTTTCCAGAAGCATCGAAGCTCGTCAAAAATAATTGATAAAAACGCCTAAACATTTCCAATCGAGTTCATATGTGAGTTCTTGTTCACGTTTTTGTACCACTTTTTCAGTCTTGTTGATTTGACTACTGGCTACTCGCTCTTATAGTGAAATATTTATTATAAAAAATGATATAATAAATCGACTCAAAGTGTTGTCGTGTGTAGAACAATAATATTCACAAAAAAAAAAAAAAACAAACACAAACAAGAGAAAGTGGGAATAGTTATTTTAAAGGACATTTTTGTATATAAAAGTGTTTGCAACGTATATTAACTGTTATTATTTAGCTAAAAATTTCTACGAAGCTAAAAATTTCTGTGTTGGGGTTTTTTGTTCATGAATTTAATTTGTTGTTTAGTTTATTCCTTTTAAACTGACATTTTTAAAAACAATCTTACGATTTAAAAAAGAAGATCAGCACAGTTAATTAATGTTTCATTAAGGAGAAATTAATTAAATGTATTTAATTACATTTAAACTGGTGAGATAAGTATATCTTAATTTTTTAATTTCAAAAGAACTTCGACAAACAACCATTAATGTGAGAATTTCAATTTATTTAATATGACAAATGTTTATTTATTTAATGGAATTTAAAAATTTAAAATGAATCTACCTACGAAATCTATAAGTTTATTTATAAAATTCCATAAAATCCAAAAGACATAAATGAAAATAGAATTCCTTATAAGTTATTTTTATTTTTGCAATTGATATGTTTTTTCTCCTTAATACCTCAAAGAAGAAAAGAGTGTACATTTCACAGTAATTCTATTAATATAAATGGTTGCCATATAGCTTATAGATATTTTGTGTGAATTTTATTCTACTCCATGGAAAATTGACCAGAAGACCACTGAAATACTTGATGTTAAGAATTTCTTGGACATAATAATATTACATTACAGCATAAATTCTGTTGGTGTCAATTCTTAGGAAAAAATCCAAGTGACGAATTTACAGAAATTTCGTTGGTTTTATTTTATTTCTTGTGTATGCAAAACTTTTTGCTGTCATTATGGGTTCCATATTCTCAATAAGTGGCTTTAATTCAATTTTTAATTTTCGAAAAATTAAGTTAGGGTATTAAGACAGGTTTTTTAAATGGGCGTAGTTCCGTCAAAACGAATAAAGTGGATATTTTATATTCGTATAATCCTGTGTTTTGGATGTAATGACATAGAATGTGCGTATTTAAAGTTTTAATTAAAAATGGAATTAAATGGAATTAGATTAAACAATAAGGGTATTATATTGAAATTATATGCATTGAATATATATACATATATACACATGTCCACTATGGCTTCTTGGGTAGCCCACATTCGAAATATATCGAAATAAGGTCCAATTTCTCTGATGGCATTGAGTAATAGTCCAGTCTTTCAACGGGGTTAAATCACATCGCCTTCATAATCTGAAATCACTTTTTGCAGAATTTTACTGAAGTCGATGAAGTCGACGCGTTCAATAAAACCCAAGGACTTATATCGCCGATGCCGCTATCAATGAGTGGTGGGCGGTATGTGTATTTCAGATCACCTCTTTTAGAATAATCACATATTTGATTTTGCCAAAAATGCTGCTAGGTGCTTATGGTTTCTCCGACGACGTGACTTATGACTGCCCGTTAGTTATACAAAAAACATAAAGAAGTATTTATTCCCTATACTGCAAAATAAAACCGATGAAGAGGTTGATGAAGGCGTGTAGTTTGACGAACTAAATCTATGTCTCTCATTTTGTCTTTCCAATCACTGTATTGTGTTCCAGGCAGAACTTCTGGCAATCAAAAACACTCTCTATTTCCTCAGAGAAAACGTGATATCGTCTACCGATATTCACATCTTGTAAAATAATCAAGCTGCCATAAAATCGTTAAACTCTTTCTCAATAAACTCACCAACAGCCATAAACAGCCAATCATCTTTTGAGCAGTTCCTAATTCAACTTATTTGCGCGCCGCGCCGGGTAACAGAGACATTCCAGAAAATTGCAAAGCTGACAAACTTCCAAAAACTGAAACAACTTATCTTTGATGGGCAACAAATCTAACATCAGAATACCTCAAGCTACTTGTAAACTTATGCTAAAGCATGATAACATAAAGAAAGCAAACCAGAGATAGTCTGATACAACCACTTGTCGGTCGATTAAAAAAATTTGGCCAATACTACCCCTCTTAGCAACTCATTTCGCTTCGTAGATTGCACATTAAATCCGTTAAAGTAGACCTCAGGGGACACTGCTTAATAAGTAGGAGTGCTTTTCGACTCAGAATCCCTGCAAATTATTTTTGTAGAAGATGCATGAATGAAGAAGAAGAGGAGATAGTGTTTCACTTTCCCTGTCACAAAGACGAAGACTCCACTTTGGAGAATTTTACTACAATTATCGTAGTGATCTTAGAAATTCATACGTCCATAGTCTCAAAAGCTTCATAACTAGCTCTAACTGGTTCAATGATTAAAGTAAATCTTAATATCCATGTGGAATAACAACAGACCAACTTTTGGTCTAAGTGTGTTTGTTTTCCCGGCTACAGCCACATCTTTACCTAACCTAACTTGACCTACACAAATATTCTTCTTTGTAAAACAAATATGGCGATCGTAAAATTGGTGAAGCCTTCCGAAAGTTAACAAAGTTAACCCATTTTGATAAAAATGGTTATCAAGCTAAACAAAATGATTATCAATTTGACAGATGTACTTTAAAAAATATGACATCTATCATAACTTTCAAGATTCGGAAGTCTCAATTTCGAAACCATTTAAATTTTGGGCACATAACCCCCATTAAAGTGACTCTATTAAATTGTATCTACACTACACATCATCAATTTAATGTAAAGACTACTTATTGTCTTCAACAAGATACTTGGACATTTTATCGTATTTACAAACAATTTCTTGTTTGCTTCCAAAAATTATTTAATGGCTTTTTCTTGGATAATTATAATTTCTCTAATGGAACTTCACCCATCCTTATCGTCATGTGGTCTTATGTTTAAGTAATACCAGGACACTCTTAGCTACTTAAAGCTTCAACTAAATTATGATCGTCAATATATCTCTTCACGCAACAATTAAAATATACGATAAAGATTAATTGACGACACAAAAGCGGCCTCCTGTAAAAGCTAAAGACAAAAAAAAATAGTATCCACCAAAAAGGACGACGACGCATTAACAAATCCTAATTCTTTGTTTATAAACAAACAAAACAAAAAAAATTAAAAGTTATTTATTGTAATTTTCTTTTGTGTATGGTGAGTTATATTTTCAGCCAGAAGAAGCGATAAGACATCGATTTAGAACTTTCAAACCATTGACTTCCGAGTTCGTCCTCGGGGGCGTATACGTAATAAAAATAAATGACAGTTCTTGGTAATTAACCAATTTGTTTGTGGGTTTGCTCCATCTCCTCCTCTCGATCATGTGTTTGTGTTTTAACCAAAGTGCGTATATACTAATGGCAGCTAGCAAACCAGGACTCGTAAAGTTTCATTTGAGACAACTTAGGTGGTGGAGTACTCGTATACTTGTACACTCTGGGATAAGGACCGTCAGCGTCGTCGTTCGTTGCTTTATAGGCCCTCGCTCGCTCGTCCTACTGCGAGGCTCCGTGGTTTTTATCGCGCGAGTAGTCGTAGTCTTTGTCGTCGTCGTTGTCGTCCTTCTTTGATAATGCTAATTTCGTTATTGATTGTGCTGTGTTAATTTTGTGGCAGAGAGTAGCAACAATTGTGATGATTTATTACCCTCCAGGCGCATTTCTGGAATAATAATAACACTAAATAATGCGGTATGGGTGATTTTATGTTGTGAGTATGCGAGTATAAATATCGAATAACTTATTTTGATTTTGTCGTATGTCCTTACGAGCGGCTCTACGTTGTCCTGTGGTTTTTGTTTGCTTAAGTTTGCCATTAAAATAGAGGCCAATGTTGCTGATGATGGTTAATGAGGTGAAATGTTTTATATACATTTTTTTTTAATTTTTATGGAATCATGTTTATTCATTTATTTATATATAGTTATACTCCCAAGACATTACAAGGACATATTACAGTATTTAGTGATTAATTTGTCTATTTAAAGGACTTGAAACGAAAAAGAACTTAAACTTTTTTAATATCAATTTATTTGTTTTGTCCTTAAAAAAAAAGAAAAGTCAAATATTGGTTTTAATAGGCAAAAAGAATTTGAAAAAAAAAATAAATCCATTTCGCTTTTCTAAAGAGGATCGATTTTAAAAGTAGAACCATTTATAAGGAACTTTTTAGTTAATGTTTTTTTGTTCGTTTGTAAAAATTTCGGTTGTTAAATAAAAAAAAAATAACAAAAAAAGGAAATTGCTTCCTTTTTTTATTTCTTAAAAGTTGCCTACTTCTCTCATTTCCGTCGTTTTCTTCTTCTTTTCTCTTCTTCTTTAAGTCATTTTGTTGAGTCTTTTTCAACTTTTTGACGGTTTGATGACTTCCTTGTGTACCTTATACTCCTTAAATATGTACATAAGTACGAGTATATACAATACATAATACTTCTTTTGATATTTGTATTCATTTTTTTTCAGGTCCTTATTTTATGATGCCTACATTTTGTATGTTGCGTGTCCCGGCGTCTTTCATAGGCTTTCAAGGACGATTACTTATGCCACACGCACACGATGTTATTTCAATTATTTGGAAAATATAAGAATAAAAAGGTAAGAAAAAATGTGTTTTTTTTTTAGAGAGAGAGAAAATTTTGAAGTTTGAATACAAAAATATTTATGTACGTGTGACAGCACATTGTGTACCAAAAATATGAAGGTACACACACACACCTACACACGTATTTTTTGTTTAAAAAGGAGGTTCTATGTATGATTTTAAGGACAATGCAAGTGAAAGTCCTTGTACTTCAAAATCAACAGCAACACAAATATACAAAAATTTAACAATAGAGAAATATACCATCTATTAGGGAGTAGGTTAGGTTTTCTTCTTTTTTTTTTTGACGGAAATGGAAATGTCTTCCGGGTGTTTCTTCTTTTTCTCCCTCTTTGTGTTCCTCGGTGCTTTCTTTGAATTTTACTTTTTTATTTATTTTTCGTATTATTAAACAAAACTTTTGAGCTAAAAAAATTGTAAAAGGTAAGTAGATAAGAGTATGAAATTTGTACAAGGGAAGTTCTATGTCAAATTTATGTTTCACATCGTTAAGTTCAATTTAATATTTTCAATGTACTCGTAAGTAAAAGATATGTGCATATGTCTATGTATATGTATTGTATAGTACTTGTATATGCATCCAACTAAGTTCAGTCTGTTCAGGAATCATATTTTTTGTTTGTTCATTTGTTTCCTGGAATATTCATATTGAAAATTTCCTTGAATTGGTATTATTATCCGAGTATCCGAAGGGAGCATAATGAAAGTTCATCTATCTAATAAGTAACCTGGACTGCTATAGTAAATATAAACAGTGACTTTTCAGTCGTGACTATTTGTTGGAATTTTATGATTGTAAGAGAGATAAAGAAAAAAGATCCGATATCATCTAATTAATTTCAAAAAATGTCATAAGTCGAAACTACATTGAAAAATGTATTTAATATTTCAATTATTAGTCATAGGTAGTTCAAATTTAAAAATGGTATTTTTTGTAACAAGTCAATTTTATAATTAAGACAAATTATTGAAAGAAAAGTTAGATATGTAATTAAAAACTTAAGTTTTAGCTGTTTTATGTAAAGATGTATTGGAGGAGCTAAATAAATATGTTTTTATAGGAAAAGACTGTCTTTTAATAAAACAAAATATTATTAACAACATTTTCGAGCTCTTTCCACCAATTTATCGTAAGCGCCAAAATAAATTACATCGTGAAGGACAAACCAAAAGCTTACTTCTATTCCTTCAAATCACTTACACCCTAAGTCAGTATTGGAAATTATTAATTATGCTTAAACTAAGACCTGCCAATGGCATTCATGAGTTACTAGCAAATTTTAATAATTAAGTTTTCTTTTTTATTGAAAATTTCGCTCACGATAAAATGGAGAAAAGAGCTCGGTTTGTATGAGGCAACTTTTATTCTCAAGATATTTAAACCAAAATATAATTTTTAGTAAAGGGTGTTTCAATTGGCGTGGGTAGATTTTGGCACCCCGTGGTGGCCATTTAGTTTTGGTGACATCTGTCAAATTTTGTGTTTATTATTCAGTTGTTTATGCCAAATAAATAAATAATAAAACTTTATTATCAAAATGACACCAATTTTTGCCGAAAAATCATTTTTAGTGACGAGGCGCATTTTCGGATGAATGGCTGTTTTAACTAGCAAAATTGCCGTTTATGAGACGACACCAAGCCAAGCGAGGTTCACCAGTTCACCAGGTGATAATGCATCCTCAAAAAGTTATGCGTACTTTTTTAAAAACGCCGTTAGTGAGGCGTTCACAGTCAACAGCGAGCGCTACATAACGATGATAACTAATATCTTATGGCCCAAATTGAACCATATGGACCTATAGACGAAATGTGGTTCCAGCAGAACGGGCGCTACGTGTCACACAGCAAACGGCAAGACATCTACACACAGCATCTACCCGTCCTTATTGAAAGACCCTACATAATTTATTGTTCGAGATAAAAAATATTTGTTTGTTTATTAAAAAAAAAACATTAATTGAGGCTTTTTCAAAATTATACTTGTTTAGTACCTATCAAGTCACATTACGTAAGACAAAATGTAATTGAAAATGTTAGCGACATTGGTTCGTGAGATATTTGGGCTTAACCAACATTAGTTTTCAAAGTAATTTCTGCATCTTTGTTCTTTATTATTTGTACAACAAAATTGATGTAAAGTCAATATTTTTTTCTGATTCTTGAGATATGGACGACGAAAACAGCTTCCCGAAGGTACGACAAATCTCTCTAAAATTTCTTGGTTTTAGATTCTAGGGACTTTGAAATGTCCAAAAACAACCGATTGCACAAACTTTCTATATGAAGGAGGTTCAATTTCAACGTCTCATGTAGTTCTAAATTTGAGTGTGAAATTATTGTAAGGGCCACATAAATTTAAGACTTACTAACATTTTTTTAATTGGTTCAGATTTTTAACAATTTTTTCTTGTTTATTTTAACAGTGTGTCATGTTAATTAAGCCATTTCTTATTGTTTTATGAATATTTTTTAAGTTGTCTTTTTGTTTTTTTTTTTTTTTTTCATCGATAACTAAAATAATTTAAGACCTTAGAAACATGTTCAATTTTATGAGTTGGTAATGTATACTTACAGACAAAAAAACTATCTTTACAATCTACTTCTAATCTACATAGATACACGTTTGTTATTTAAAAAAACTAAGGATTTCTAATTTTTAGGTCCATTATTTCTTTAGTGAAAAGTATATAGGGATAGTTAGTTTGTTGTAAGTAATTTAGAATTTGTGTCTAGCTTGAAATTAAAATAATACAATAACAATGGTTAAAATTAAGTTATATTTTTAAGGGTTTTGTTGGCTTTAGTTCGAATCTTCAAAAATTTCAATATCAATCTATAAAATCTGATTCTTTGAGAAAAAGCCATTTAAAATATAGTAAATTCATGAGGTTCTTTAATATTCCGTATAAATATTTTCAGAATCTTACTAATTTTTCAAAAAAAAATCCTCATCAGCTGTTAGTCTTAAACTGCCGTTTATTACATTCAGTAATCCTTAATCCTTTAAAAAAGTATTGTTTTGTTTGCGTGACAGAAAACAACTTAATATTTTCGAGCAGTTTAAGTAATAGTCCACCGCGTAAGCCTTTGTATGAAAACATAATTTTATTTTGGGATTTTTTAATATTTTACGTGTTGGACTCATTTTCAAACTAAAAGTTCACTATTTTAATTATTTATAAATTTAATTACAATAAGAATGATACTTTTTATTTCTTATTCTTGCCTTTTTTTAGTAATGAATGCAGATCTATTTTTCTTCAACAAATTACCTCGCCATTTTGTTGTATAAAAATAAAGTTTGAAAAAAGGTAAGTTCAAATAAAAGTACTTTTTAAAGATTTCTTTTTTTTAAATGTTTGTACCAAATATTTTGTATGCACATCTAAAAGGCGCTAGGTCTTTTCTTTCCCAAGACCTTATCGCTCAAATTAAAAATATTATAGCATCCAACACAATTGTATTAATTTTGTTGTTGTACGATTTAGGCGATATTAGCAAACCAATAGGCGATAAAACGTTTTGGGTTTTATAAAATTCCAAATAAAAAAAGAGTTCGATGTTATTGGCCCATAAAATGAAACCAAAAATGGCACAAAGCCCAAAATTAATGTCATATTGGTCAAATCAAATTTTAAACAAAATAACGCAAAAACTACAAATTGACATTTCGCCCAAAAGATGTGTTTCAACATTTGGTCATTCTGACAAAAGTTTTGTTTATTGTGGGTACTACGTTTTGAAAAAGCGTAACAAATAAGTTCAGTTTTATTTCACTTTCAGAAAGCTAAATAAGGCAAATTTTCAAAGTGAAATAAAAGGGATTGGTTTGCTTGTTCACAGTGTGAACACCCATTATTATGACGTTTAAACAGTGAAATATATGTATATGGGGACCATGCTGCACTGTGCAACCCCCTTGCTTAGGCTCACCATAGGGTATGGGGTAAGTGCGAGGTTGTGTGTATGCAAAGTTTATTTTAATCCAGATTCTTTAAATGCAATGAAATTAAAAAAAATAAAAATATTACAAGGCCCAACCCCTACGTCATAAAATCCAAATTCAAAATTAAAAATTCTTTGTACAAAATGGCAACCAACAATTTGGGTGTTCCTTAATTTATTTAGTTTTGGATTTATTGACATTTTTTTTTAAATTTTTAAACCTTATCACCAAGTTTGGGTTTCGTAACATTTTAGGATTCGAGTGTTATAGTTTTGGGCGAAAAGACATAACGGCCATCCAAAAATCAAAATCTCGTTTCATATTAAAATACTTAATATGTAATGTTTGTCTAAAAGTGCCTGATACCATACAAAGTAGCATTATTTGAATAAAAAACATGCCCTATATATGGATTTTAATATTATAATCTTAGATTTTAAAATAAGAAAAACACCGATTACAATAAAAATTAAAGCAAAAGTATAACTCAATATCCATACAATTTCAATACTTTTTCTGAATCATTATTGTAAAAATGATTTTCGTTTTCCGCCTTCCAACGCAATTTTTTAGAAACCAAGTTTATATTTTGCTACGGTCACTTACATACTGTTGTAAAGATTTTTAGCATACATTTAAAAACTTGGCTTAACTTTAACTAGTTTTTTTCAAAGTTTAACATCAGTTTAATTCATATTTATATGACTTTGAATAATATATTTCAAACCTAAAAGTTCAAGTATATCATAGAGTTCTTTTATTATTTCGAATTTTATTGAATATGATGTTTTTATTAGATTAATATTGAAATTACAATTTTTTTTGAAAAGTGCTAATAGTATCTTCCCTTAGTCTGAACTATCTCATAGTTATTTAAAAATGTATTTAAAGCACAACTTAAGAAGAAAATTTGAGCATCTATAAAGTAGTAGTTCCTTAAATAGATCGGATTGGAGATCTATATATGACTTATATATTCAATACAAGCACTTTTTAAAAACATAGTAATAGGGATTAGGCAAGCACATAAGCACATTTGAAATTTTGACTTATATACTTCATACTGAAAATGCTTTAAGTTTGTTCCATGCAAGCTATTAAATAATGGGTTTTTCGTAAATGTTGATTAAACTTCAAACTCTATTTTAAATTTTGGCTGTTTCCTTTGTTTTTGTAATCGTATTAGTGAAAGGCTTTCACAAATGAAAAACAAACCACTTACACCAACTTCACTTTACCATTGTCGTTTTATAACGTAATGGTTGGATATTCGATCTTATCTTAAAGTTTAATTTATACATTGAAATATCAGATTAACAAAATGAAAGGAATCTATTTTTGTATTTTAAATACGTATGAATGTATTATGTTCCTTCCTATCCTAAAATAAGACATAACAAATCTTCAATCTTAATCAGGAAAACCTATTTAATCTATGCATAACTTTTTCCTTATGTCATTTACGCTTCATACCGTCCTCTATTAAATCACACATTACAAGTCAATGTCAACTAACAAAATATCCTCTAACTTTTCTCTTTGTTTTTTGTTTCGTTTCGTTTTGTTATCAATTATCATAAATTTTCTTATAATCTACTTACTCCGAAAAACACATGTACTCGTATGTAGGTTTTAAGTGTACTAGAAGAAGGTACCTTATATGCCTGTAACTAAAATATATCTCAACGTGTCCATATATTCTAACAAAATAGTCTCAATATAAGCTAAAATGGTATGTATGTTATGTATGTCTGTAGCTTTATGAAAGTAGGCTTTAATAAAAGGATAAGAGCAAAGAAATTGAGGCGTTAAACAAGAAAGAAAGAAAACTCTTTTACGTATGAGAAGGTATTTAGATAGGTAGCTAGGTAGGCAAAGGATATAGGTACAGTACAAGCTTTTTGTTAAGTGCAGGTTTGTATATAGCCTGTTCTGATGGTCTGGAGAGAGGTTCTTTATGAAAATGAAACTTACCAAAAGCACCACGACATACCGACACCATAGTCTCGTACTCGTGCTCGTACTAGTATAATAATAATATATTCACCTATTGTAGGAAAATACGTTTTCACATATTCGAGTGTAGGTAGAAAAAAGGGAAATTAAGGTGACCTCGTTAGATGCGAGAATGTATATTAAGACTTTTCTTTTGTAGGTATATACGTTTATTAAAAAAGCGGGAGAGAGTCTCTATAATATTAAAAGCATAGCAAAGCAAAAGAAAAGCTGAGAAAAGTTAATTCAAGAGGATTGAAGAAAACAACAACAAAAAATTAAGATTCGTATTAAAGGTCAATTTTAGGCTTTTGATGCGTTAAATTGAAATGTCCTTTTGTGAGGAATAAATTGAATTAAATTAGGAAAAAATGGTTAAATATTTATTTTAATGTATTACAATTTGCTGTTATATTAAAACTATATACTGCTTAGAGGTGTTCTAAAATATACTCTATTTATCGCCATTTAAGTGTTGGCAGCTCTTAATAAAACACAAAACTAGATCGCACTTTTACAATGTATTAAAATCCTGCATAAAAAAAGTATTTAAAATATCCAAATATTCCAGCTTTTGTCGTTAAAAAACAAGAAAAACAAGGCTTGGAAAAATCTTATAAAAAGCATGTCCCCTAAAGATCGTCTTTGAAAAGTTTAAATATCTTTCCAATTATTTATACGCCAAATATATTATAGATATGGAAAGTTCACTTAAGCCTTGACCCCAAATGGTTTTAGAAATTTGTAAAGAAAATCTGATGGCTATCCAGTAAATTTTACTTATAATTAAGATAACTTAGTTAGTACTCCAGAAATTTTCAACTTGTTTCCTAAGAATTTTCAGCAATAGACACTCCTGTAAAAATTGATGTGATATTTTTTCTTTACTTGCGATACTGCCCCCAGACTACATTTAATAATAATCGAATGACTCTAGATCTAGACAAAAGCTTGCAAAGAAATTCTTCAAATATCAAGGAAGAAGGCACTTATCACACCCGTTCTTAAAAAGGGTAAAAAGTCTGACCTTAGTAATTACAAAGTAATCTGTAAACTAATTCTCCAACCCTTTCATTGCCAAATCAGGAGTTCCTCAGGGTAGTCATTTAGGACCTCTACTCTTTATCTTAGCTTTCAATGATGTAGCCCTTTGTGTACAATACAGTAACATTTTAATCTATGCGGATCATATGAAAATCTTCAATAGCATACAATCTTACAACTCATAGTTTCGTTATTTGGTGCAAAAAGAATTAGCTAAACCTTAACCCTATCAAAAGTGAGACAATGATAAAATACGTACTCCTAGTTTGATTGATTATAAAATATCGCAACACTCTATACATTGCGTTCATGGTTTTAAGACTCTTGGAGTTCTTTATTAATTCTAATCTTGATGTGACGGAGCATATTGATTCGATCTTTAATAAAGCCAACTCTATGTTAGTTTTAGTTAAACGTGCGTTGGTCTAAAGAATTTCAGAATTCTTATATTACTCTCGATCTATAAAACACTTTGGTCCACCCCCATCTTGAGTACGTATCCCAGATATGGACCGCTTTTTACGAGATCCACAAGAATAGGATAGAATCTTTTAACGTAACTTCAAACGTTTCGTCTTAAGAGGGCTAACGTGGTCTGACCCCTTTTTATATATAAGACACACATTCAAGGGGTTATGAATACCTTTATAATCATAAAACACAGTGCCAGCAATTAGGAAAAGAGGATAGAATTAGAAAGGAGATACCAATGTACCATGGTTTTGAATGTCTGCACAATGTAATCAGTGTGAAATATTGAGTCTGTTAAAGTTTTCGACATTCATGTAGTGCTGCTGAAAAAAGAATCCCTATGCTTAACAGTTCGTCCCTACAACATCTCTCCTTATGAATATCGGATAAAGTTTCTTCAAATGCAGCCTCTATTACAAAGAAGAGTTAATAATGTTGTCTTTATTCATCAACTCTTAACTGGTGTAATTAATGTATTTTAATTTATTTATGAAATTGTATAAGTTTGAACTACTGCATGTTACCAAACAACACTGCAATAATTGACGAGCACATTTCGTGTCATTAAAATTTGTTGGTCGTAAGATATAGCTTATATAAAGCTTTCTTACGCAAAGATCTGATACTACTTACTTAGTATCATTCCGGACCTGGGCCTTGCACACCAAGTTGGTTGGAGTCCTCTACCACCTTCGAGCACCACCAGTGCGTGCGCGGTCTTCCTCTACTGCACCGTCCCTCGGGATTGGATTCGAAGACCTTCCGGGAACCGTTAAACGATAAATATTTACTTTTGTTTTTCAAAAGATGAACAAAAAATATAAATTCAAATAAAGTTTTTTTTTTTTAAATCAAGTTAATTTAGCTTTGTAACAGGATCTCGTTGATTCATTTAACTCAATTTCCAATGAGAATTATTTCAAAAACATTATGATCGTAGGTATGTACATAAGTATGAACAAATTTCCGGCATTAAATTGAAATTCAATACCAATTTGTTTGTTATTTATCAATAATACTCTCACTCTCCTTCTCTCTGCTGTCAGCATAATTTTAACTCAACAATTCAATAAGAGAATTATTTTCTACTAACTCAAAAATAAAAAAAAGGATACCATCATTTTTATTTTGTTTGAAATTTTTAAGAATCAATAAATGACAGCACTTCAATCTTTTTAACAAAATAAAATGAAATAAAACAACAACAACAAAAATAAGGACAGGAAACGAAAAGATTTATAGCTTTTAATCGAAGGATTTTCTTCTCCAAAAAAGAAAAGAACCAAAATAAAAAAAAAGGAAAGACAGATAAGAATACAAAAAAAAATAACTTGTCACAAAGAAAAGCAAATTACATTGATTCAAAAAACAAAATAAAAAATGAAAAGAAAAGGTCCTTTATTTTTATTTTTATTTTATATTTTATTTTTTTTAAGTGACAGCTTATCATGGTTCAGTGGTAACTGAAAATGACAACATTTTTATATAAATAAAAAAAAACAAACAAATAAAATTGATAAGCTGTGTAATTTGCTAACTGAGTCCTGTCAATATCAGATAATGTGTGAATGTATCCTCAAATAAAAGTCTATATACGTAGTTAAAAATTTATTAAGTGTTTTTACAAGCATAACCATATATTCAAATTAACGTCATTCATAATTTATTTTAAGCCACTGAGTAGCAGCGGGAATATAATTTTGAATTTAAATTTCAAAGGAATAATGATCACATGCAGTTATTTTGTTTCATTCAATTTCAAGTAAAAACAATGTGATTTTATTTACATGATTTAGCAGAAGCTTGAAAATACGTTTGATGCAAAATTACTGTTTTTGAAATACACATTGAAATAATCAAAAGGAATAATAAAATCAACTTTATTCATATTGAAACAAATAAAATAAACTTCGATTATAAATATTTTGTCTAAAATTTAAAAAAATGTATTGAAATTTGTTTTGAAAATCCAATAGTTTTTTTTAAATAACATGATTCTTAGAAGCATACATTTCTTTTATACATTACTAAAATTGACATAATATTAATACATGACATATTAACACATGAATTATTGAAAGGATCCTATTCAATTATTCATCATTTAATATATTACTAGAAATTAATCAGAGTTTTATAATATAGGAACACTTTAAAAATTATAAAAAAAATTTATAAAAAGAGGCTGCAATGCGACACAGTCTGATTACTTCACATAGGCCCGATGTTATTTTTTATAACAAGTCAATTTGTTTATGTAATGAAATTCAAATCAAAAATTTAAGTCTTATCTGTTTCTGTAGAGATATATTCTAGAAGTTAAATCAATATAGTTGTGTTTTTGGAAGAACTTTGATTTGTGTAAGAAGCTTATGGAATGAAACAACTTAAAAGCCAGTTTGTTTCTTCGTTCTCAAGATATTAAAGCCAAAACTAATTTTAAGTACTTGTTTGTATAAGGTTATAATTTTACTGACCATATATATTTTTTTAAAAGTTTAACAAAAAGTCATAGAGTAACAAAATTTTAAGTCAAATTCATTTTATTCTTAAAGTATTCGAGTCAAAAATCAATTTTGTTTTGAAGTTTTTATTTTTTTTTTGCAAAAAACTGTCAATTTTGGTTTTTTTAAATTATTTAAAAAGTTAAAAACAATCTATTTTAAGTTTTTCAAACAAAAAAAACTAAAAATTTAAAACAATATATTTAGTCGAAAAACAATCTTTACCAAGCATTCTTTGAAGGTTTTTATTTCTTATATAAAAAAATTTGTCTACGACTATTATCTAACAAGACTATTATATAACAATATTAAAAACAGAAGAATATCAATTTCAAGTAAATGTCTTCATTCAAATATTGAGAATCGAACATACATTTTTACAAAATTTGTGTAATATTTATTGTAGAACAAATTTTACTGAATGTTATAAACAACATTTTGGCATAGGATCAAATTATTTTTTAGCTTATACCTTTAATTTTTGAAGAAAAAAAATTTGAGTCGAAAATCAATTTTTACCAACTTTTAGTTATGTTTTTTTTCCAAGCTTTTATTCCTGAACTGTGCGTACGTTCAGACATCTCTCTAAATATCTTTAACGTCTTGAAATTTCATAAAAATTTTAAATCGAATAATCAGACCGATTACAATAACTTCTAATAGAGGGTTAAAAAAAGCAGAAAGGTATAGAAGAAGAAAGTATACAAATATTTTTAAAAAATAGTAAAATTTCTATGACAATAAATTTTGCTCTTTTAAAAATTTTAAAAATTTATAAGTCTCTTCATGAGTCCTTTTCTAGAAACTTCATAATTCTTTTTCATCTCTTTTAAAAATATTGAAAACATTAATTTGAGCATTTGTAGGAAATGTGTTAAAGTTATTGTTGCTCTAATTTCTAAGGCAAAGCTTATGAAAAGCAATCCACTATCACCAAAGCATCTTGTAGTGTAAGTTTGTTAAGTTGCTTTTCGACAACACATTCCAGATATTTATTTTTATAAGACTTTATTTTTTGTAAAAAGATCTGTCAATTGAATTTGTTTTAATTTTAAAATGTCTAAAGCAACATTTTCTACAAAATGATAAATAATCAAGGCGCTGGAACATTGAAGCTAATTAAGGCTTAAATATCTCAGCAGTCAATACGATTTCTCAATACGTCACGAATGAACATAACTTCAGAGAATTTTCTTCTAATGATAAGAACTAAAATTCCAAATAATTTGCACCTTATACTATAAGAATGCATACCTATGCCCCAATGAAGCTTTTTTTAACAAAACTCTTGTAAACCGTTTTTGAAATTTCTCCACATTCTATAAGAATGAATTAAATACATATTGTTCCAATATTATAACAATTCTTTAAGATCAATTTAACAAACGCCAAAATCGGAAATTTTAAAGTATGAGCGTCACTGAATTCCTGAGAATTGCGCAAGATAAAACCCAGCTTTGAACAACCTTTGGCCATTAAAAAAGTCTATATATCTTTTAAGAAGTTTTGTTTTTGATCAAAAACTACACCGAATAGGTCTTTTTTAAAGGTTCCTGTTGAAAAAAATGATCTGCTTATTTTACAGGCGAAATTAATTGACTTACGATTTCGACAAAACGTTAAACTTTGACATTTTGCAATATTAAAATGTAAGTAATTAAAAGAAAACAAGTTTGATAATCTTTCAAGATCTTTTCATAATAAAATGCAATCATTCTCTGTTTTAATACACTAAAAGGCTTTCAAATCATCTGCATACATAAAGCACTTGGAATTTAAAAATTCATTAAGAATTTCATTGCCAAATAGCAAGAAAAAAAAGGACCCTGATGACAGCCTTGCCGAACACCCGAGGTAACATGTGCAGAGTCCAGAGATAAAGTATGTGGAAATCCTGTTTAAGAAGTTAGAGTCCAAGTATGAGTATATCATGACAAATTGGGTTAAAAGCCTTAGAGACATCTGTGTGCACATTATCAAATTGATATCCTTTTACTAATCCATTTAAAACACTATTTGATAAATTGTACCATTAGTAACTGTAGGTCGTCCAGAGACAAAACAATGGTGACAGTGAAGAACAATATTTTTAAGAATTGGTAATAAAAGGGCAACCAAAAATATGTCCTAAAAAACTAGTTTTAAGCGCTTATAATATACCCTTAAAAATAAAATATATGCCCTCAATATATGCTCAATAAATGTAAAAGATGTTTATAAGAAGCGTTATTTGCTTTAGGAAATGAATTAATAAGAACAATACCAATCAAAAAAAGATAAATCAAAACTCTTCTTCTTCACTCAAACTTTTTGAAGATAAATAAAACATCCAAAAAATTTGTTTAATGGCGAATAGTTCAACTTCGCACACATATATTATTTAAGAAAGAAAAAAAAAAACAAAGTTAACAAAGGAGATTCATTTCTGAATAAACGAAATTTTTAATGTCAGCGATCAGTAAGAAAATTTATTGCAAATTTTTGTTGCAGTAAATAACTAACATTTCCCTCAAATTTTTGAAAATGAAGCTTTGTCTGTTTGATCGAAAAACACTTTTATAAATGGAAAAGCTCCGTTCAACGTCAACAGAAGTGATCGGAGCGTATTTGAATGCTAAAACTTCAGCAATTGTATAGTCTTGAACTGCTATGGATTTCTCTCCTGACAAAGCCATTGCAATTATTTTTAGTTTTTTTCAAAGCCAGCATTTTTTTCTATTACATTTTCTTTTTTTTTCTTCACTGATTTCGCAGCCTTTCTGTTAATGCTGTAGATTGTCTTTACAGCATCACTTATAATTTGTGTGCTGGAATAGAGCGATAAATTGGTGAGTGGTGAGTGAGTGGAGTACACAGTTTTTGGTGCGCGGTTTTAAAAGGCGAATTAGATAATAAATAATCCTAGAATAGGATACGGAGTTATGTGAATTTCGTAGTTACAAGACACGACCGAAGAAAAAAAACCCGAAACATTCACGAATTTTAAGGTATTTTCCGAAGAAATTTAAACTTAATTACCAAATTTCGTATATAAAAACAAAAAAAAGAAATAAAACGTTATTTTAAAACACTCAAGAGACTGAAAAAGGGGTATTTCTTATATTTATTTACCAAACCAATTATAGTTTAATATATAAAAATCACATAAATTCATCCCGGCAAACAAATCACGATTATAAACGTCAAAATAATCAGCTGTGAACTCTCACTTCCAACCGATTGCTAATAAAGGCCACCTAGTGGCAAGCACGTGCATCTCAAACTTAACCAGGGTTGTCATCAAAAAGCAAATAGTACTAAATAGTATTGTTAGAGTAAAACTACACGAACCATTCGCAATCCTCCAGCAACGTCGTCCCTACAAACACTCAATAAACTCATCATAATGTCTTCTTGCACTATATGCCATCAAACTACGGACTACCTGATTGATTCAATAATATGTCATGGCAACTGTCGACGATCATATCATATGAAATGTATTGACGCCCCTTTTAGTACTATTAAGCTTTTCAAGGAAAGGAAATCTTTTTACTATTTCTGTGACGAGTGCGATCCGTTTGCACAGATTAACATTACTCGCGACATAATACAAAATAAATATAATATAGAAAAGCTGCATAACCAATTACTTCGTCTTACCGTAAAAGTTGACAAAATAACCACTTTATCACCAGTACAAAATATTGAGTCTCATAATAACGAGGTCGAAATGACTAATTGTGGATCGCTAAATGACACCTCATCTTTAAACCAAATAACTGACGAAACTGATACAATTCACAACACGGATTCTCATAGTGTCGAAAATGAAACGAGTCATAGCCGATCGCTAAACGATGCAGCATCATTAAAGCGGAAAATTGACGAAAGTGACGCCGAATATAGTGAAGCTAATCCCTCAACGAAGAAGCCTGCCAGGTCTACTCCTCCCTCTGCATCTGAACTTCCTTCTCAACATCTTCAATCAACTCTAACCTTATCAACATCTTCCGTCCCAATCAAAGCAAAAGCAACCTCACCATCATCAATAGAGCCATTACTCGCAATTGCAAACCCATCATCATCAACGTTAGCAAACTCATTGTTATTTTCATCTCTTTCAAACAAAACTCATCTAAACTCACCTATCTCATGTGGATTGAAAGTAGTAGAAGGCCATCGAACTTTATTTTTATCTAAACTTGACCCTGCAACGAACGCCCTCGATATTAAAAACTTTATTTCGAACAAGACTAATACGTCGCTATTGAAAGTTGAGAAAATGATTCATCGAAACCACTCGAAATATGCATCTTTTAAGATAAGAGTTCCAGACTCAATCTTCCACCTTCTAAACTCAACATCGCTTTGGCCAAAAGGGATCATAATACACGAATTCGAGAATAAACAAAATAATCATATAAAGTCGTCATCCTTTAACCCTTTTCAAGAGACCCGGACAATGCATTATTATCGAAGAGGCAGATTCAACAAGCTTTGATTTATTACCAAAACGTCAATGGCCTAAGGACAAAGATCAATACGATCTATAAAAATATTAACAATCTACAACATGACATAATTACTCTTACAGAAACTTGGCTAAATAATTCCTTCATAGATACCGAACTCTTTGACTCCACTTACCAAGTTTTTAGACGAGATAGGCACCAATCGAGCGACTCGGAGACAGTTGGTGGTGGAATACTATTCGCGGTAAAAAACTATCTTATATGCACTTTGGTTGATACTTTTGATCTTTCTGACGTCGAAATGCTGTGTATTAAAATCAAATTGGAAACAGGTTATCTCTTTATCATCTCAGTATACATACCTCCAAGATCTACCAGTTTTGTTTATGAAAACTGCATACATTTAACTGAGAAGATCCACGACCAAATGGAACCTAATGATGAACTGCTGATCGTAGGTGATTTCAATCTTCCGAACCTCAATTGGACAAAATCATCAGATTTCAACTATTTTACACCTATCAGTCCAACGAACACCAATGAATTCACAATTATTGATGGTTTAGCTTCGTGTGGACTTGTTCAATTTAATGGGGTTGCCAATCAATACAACAAATATTTGGACCTAATATTTTTCTCCGACACGATAAATACTGACGTAGCTGTATCTCCAGCCGATGTTAAACTAGTAGAAGAAGACCGTCACCATCCAGCTTTAAATATATCACTGAATATAAACGTGTGCAATATCCCTAATACATCAAATGAAAAACTTGAATTCAATTTTAAAAAATGTAACTTTAATGAACTAACTAACTTATTGTGTAATGTTGACTGGAATCAACTGCTCCTAAATCGTAATATTGATGACATGTGTCTAAATTTTTATAGTATTCTTTTTAACTGTTTTTATGAAACTACGCCATTACGGAAATCTCGCTATAAATCTAAAACTCCACTTTGGTTTGACACTCAATTAAAAAACTTAAAAAATAAAAGAAATAAGGCATGGCTAAAATTTAGTAAAACTAGAGCAGAAGAAGACTTCAGGATTTACTCCGAACTTAAAAATATTTTCATTGACTACTCCAATATTCTATACTCTGACTATATTATAAAAATTGAAAATGAATTGAAACAGACCCCAAAAAACTTCTGGGATTTCGTGAAAAGTAAAAGAAAAACTGACGGTTACCCAAACTCTATGTCTTTTAATAACATAACAAGTCATGACTCCCAAATAATTTCAAATATGTTTGCTAGTTTCTTCAAAGATGCTTTCGACGTGCCTCCTTCTTTTCAAATTCCCGATTCGTTCTTTCCAGCCCAAAATTATCCACACCTGAACTCACTTGACTTGACAATATGTGAGGATTCAATTTTTCGTTGTGTCTCAGAACTTGATGACTGTTTTCACCCTGGCCCTGATGGAGTACCTTCATGTGTTTTAAAAAAATGTGTGTCTCATTTATCGTACCCTCTGTTTGTTTTGTTCAATGAATCTCTTAGAAGCTCAATTTTCCCACTATTATGGAAAAGTGCATTTATAACTCCGATTCATAAAAAAGGGTCTAAGAATGAAATAACGAATTACCGGCCGATTGCCAAACTTTCCGTTATTCCCAAACTATTTGAGTCCATTATCTGTAAGATGTTATCCTTTAATTGTAAATCAATTGTATGTGAAAATCAACATTGTTTCGTCCAGAATAAATCAACAATTACAAACCTACTTCACTTCACTTCACTTCTTTCTGCCTTGACTCCTTCGAAGATCGTAAGCAAGTAGATTGCGTATTCACAGATTTCAGTAAAGCCTTTGACAAATTGTGTCACAAGACTTTAGTCCATAAACTTAAGGCCTTAGGGTTTAACGACAAATTCTTGACGTGGATCTCGTCTTATCTTAAGAACAGAAGTTATAGCGTTATATTCAGAAATGAACTCTCCGACCAATTTTACGTCAACTCTGGTGTTCCACAGGGTAGCCATTTAGGTCCTTTATTATTTATCTTGTATATAAATGACATAACATCCGTTATAAAAAACTCCTCCGTTTTAATATACGCTGATGACATTAAAATTTTCAAATCTATTAGTTCAATTAATGACTGCTCACAGCTTCAAGAAGATCTTCATAGTTTTAAGGAATGGTGCAATACAAACCGACTTTTATTGAATATTGACAAATGTAAAACTATGTGTTTTACACGCAAAAAAACAATTATAGATTATAACTATTTATTAGATTCTTCCTCCCTTTGTAAGCTTTCCGTTTTCTCTGATTTAGGTGTTATTCTTGACAGTAAATTAACGTTCTGTGACCATTATAACTTTATAGTTAAAAAAGCTAACAAGATTTTAGGTTTTATTAAACGTTTTTCTCGTGACTTTCGTGACCCCTACGTCTTAAAACTTCTTTATGTATCATTTGTCAGGCCAATACTTGAATACGGCTGTATTATATGGGCACCATACTATTCAGTCCATATAGACAGACTTGAAAGTATCCAAAAAAGATTTATGCGTTTTTGTCTTCGTTTTCTTCCGTTTTCCCAAATATTCACACCACCTCCTTATTCTCAGAGACTTTTGCTAATAAACCTCCCTACACTTTCACAACATAGACAATATCTCCAATTTTGTTTTATTTTAAAATTAATTAATGGTTCTATTATATCCGCAACAGCTCTGAATCGTCTAAATTTTAGCTATAGTCAAACTAGCATAAGAAGACAGATACCTTTATGTCCGATCTTTAGCAGAACTAACTATGGTATGAATAGCCCTTTAAATCAATTGATTTCAGTCTTCAATAAATTTTATAATTTAATTTCATCTGTTAATGACAATGTTAAAAGTAAACAATTTAAAGAAAGCTTTTTTAATATGTTATAGTAATTATTTATTTCTATGTTAATTTAAAATTTCAAATTAAAAATTATGTAAATAGCTATAAGTTTATATTAACGTTAGATAATTAACGGATTAAATAAATAAATAAATAAATAAATAAATAAAACCAGGTGATTCAAGTTTTGAAATTGATGTCACTAGAAACCCATAGCTTGGTGCCAAAAACAATTAATCCGCTTTCAATTCTGTTTTTTTTTTAAAGAAGATCTTTAAAAATTTTTACTGATGCAACTTCCTCGTTGTCAAAAGCATCAAAAATCCGAACAATCTTTTCAAAATGCTTGGCGTAGTAATTCACCGATTCGAGCCATGTCCCCCATCGCGTTATGATTGGTTGTGGAGGAAGTTCCAGTCCAGGTTCTATGTCTCTTAAAGTTTTCACTCTGGATGGAGCTTTAATTTTTTTCTGATTTTATCGTCTTTTTGTTCTTATTAATGCTTTGTTTTTATTGCTTGCCTTTATAAAAAAAAAGTAAAAATATGCAATAATATGCCTTTTGAAAGCAAAAATATGCGTTTTTAGTGAAATATGCAAAAATATGCCCTAACAGATGACGCTTAAAAGACGCATTGAATGAAACGCATTAAACGCATTTCTATCACAGTATCGTTAAAATAGTAATGTTAACAAAAAATATGTTCGAACATATTTTGGTTGCCCTATATAATAAATAAAATGTTGGTATGGTATTAATTTTACAAATTGGCGATTGTTTAAAACATTTTGTTTACTTCCTGATTTAATTATTTAAAAACTCACCACTTTGAATGGTTTAAAAAGTATTTTTAAAGATACAGCAAATATTTTAGCACACCTCTGTAAAACAAAATAATCGAATCCATCCAAATTAAGTTGTGTGTTAATTTTAATCTTATATAAAACCGTTTCAATCTCTGAAGTTGAAAGTTGTAAAATACCAATATCCAAGAAGCTTTAGAATTATTAAGTTACTGATTGAATATGTTGAGCAAAAAATTCACATATTATTAATACCATTTGATTGTTTTTATGAACTTATAAGCTTCCAAAAAGTTCTTGCTGTGATATTTTAAATTACATTGAAATTCTGATTATAGATGATTTTATTTAAAATATTGAGATTCTTTTGCAATATAGGATATTGCTTGTAGAGATCATGATTATTGTTAGAACTACGAAACTGCTTATAAACCTTATATTGTTGAACTACACTGGTCTTGACTTACAAATCACACAAATAAGAGTCAAGAAAAACCAAATCAAGCAAATTATTAAAATAATTGTGAAAATCCAAATTTATTTAAAGAAGATATTTGTTATTAAGATTTGAACCATATATCCCGAGTGCAGGGAAATACGAACGCATGCAAACACCCACCCCAGAACCCACAATATCTTTTTATAATCAAAAAATTATTATTATAGGAACATTGAAAGGTCAAAGTCGAAAAACGTTAAGGTTCTCAATTCAACACATTCGACTTATTACAATTATTCCTAATGAAAAGTCAAAACCCGAAAACATTCATATTATTTTAAAATAAAAAAATCTAAACAAATCTGCAAATTGACCACTATTTTAACATTAGCTTTTAAGATAAATTAATTAATTTTTTGTAACCATTCTAATCACTATTTGTTTATACACTATCACTCTGACTACTTATATGTTGAAATACTACATATATTAGTTGTTTGAATATGTAAAACTCACCTTCATATAAATACCTACACAGGAAACCTCAGAGTAAACCTATCTTTGAAAAAAAAATATGATTTAAAAACCAAATACACATAATTATTTTCCACCAAAATAATTCTGGTTCCTAAAACCCTTTCCGTTTCCTGAATGTTTCCAAAAATTAACCACATCCCCTAACTGCGCTTTCATCATCATCATCGCATCGTTTTAAAATAAAACCTCGTCCTCCACCGCTACACAGAACACAACAAAACACAGCATAGTGCAGAGCAGCCAGCCAGCAGCGCAAGGAAGCGAACGAGAGCCGGACGTAGAAGGTATCCATGGAATATTCATGAAGTTACCCAGGTAAACTATACTCCTCGATTCCATAACTTTTGCGAATATACGTATAAAGTCTCCCGGACATTACATTGCTTTATAGCCCTCCTGGGCTGCTGGGTTGCTGATGGAAGGTCTGATGGTACAGCTTTCCGAACCAGATGGCATTAGCTGCGGTGTAGAGAGAAAGGACAGAAAGCGGATGAACAATATTCCAGATTGTCATTATACAGAGGAAATTCTTAAGCTGCTCAACCGATTCCGAATGCAGCTTAAGTTAGAATCGAGTCGAGTATAGATTTACTTGAATTCCTCCAGGATGTATGCAATGCATGCAATTATATTTTATACAGTAGCAAATTTTCAAGGCGTCTATACAAAACGTCGAAGAGAGAGTTGACTTCAAGGAAGATGTGATGCAATGGTATTTCTCAATTTAACTCTCAGGCAAACTACAAACTTTAAACTACGAACAAACTTTGATTGAAAATTATTGCTTCCGGATGACTAAACGTTAGTGAATTTGTCTTGTTAGCTGATTATGTGAATATGTATAAGTCTGATATATGTGTATGTGTATGTGTGTGTGTGTGTATGGATCAAAAGGACCAACCATATCGACTATAGAAATAAATTTCTCTCAAATTTACAAAATGGATTCTATTACTTTGACCTGCATTTCATGTAACCTCCTTCCTTCTTCTCCTCCTCCTCCTTCTTCTATGCTTCTAACTTAAGAAATTGAATTGTTTTAATTATATTTGAAATAACTTGACATTTGAGTAAAGTCCTATCGTATATCTTACCATTTATAAATATAAATGTATCTATATTGTATATTGTATGTACCTTGATTTGACAAGTTGTCGAAGAAAAATGCTTGAAGAAATAATATAATAATGATGACAGAGAGAGAGAGGAAAATACGAGGGTAAACGAGAAATATTTTTAATTGGTTTTCGATCAAATTCATCAATACTCTTCTTATATAAAATTATTAAGAAACATTTATACAAACAACCTAACATATCACAGAGAGTTAGAATATATGTAAGAGTTTAGGTACATATCGAATAAAATGAAATTAAAAAGATTATTTCTTTATATAGAGTTCAAAATTTTCTACTGGACGGATTGATGTCTTTTGTAGACTTTTAGGGTAAAAAGGAATTTTCAAATAATAATTGTATTATTGATTTTGTCTTATTTCATGCGTAATTGGATAAACGTTCCTAAGGTCGTCCTTTTACGTCTTCGTTTTCGTCTTCTTCATCATTGGCTTTGTGAAACAATTTCAAATTTTTGGATTTATTTGAATCGGAATTTGAGGTTGATTTTGCAAAATTTGTCTAACATTTATTTGTGTGTAGTTTATTTGTATCGTCTACTGTGTTATGTTATATTTGTTAAGATACATTTTATGAAATTAAATTTGAAATCTTGTTAAAGATTTAAAGTCTCATAATAAACCTAATGCAGTACAGAGAATGAGATTATTATATTAAAGAAATAAGATTTGAACCATAATGACTTTTACTATGTTGAAAATGTATTTATAAGTAAAAGCGACTTAAGAAATTGATTTTACTCATTTGTAAAAGACTTATATTTGCATAATAAGTAGGTAATCTGATTCAAACCAAGTAGGTTGATTAATTAAAAAAAAATATTGGTATGCATTCTGTTTTTTATTGGTGAGTAAGTTAAAAGAATCCAATTAATTCATTGATTCAATTTGTTGAAATATATTGATTATTTTCATTGGGATAGTTATAACTTAGTTGTTTGGAATATTTTGACCAAGTCTATTTGCCTGGCAACCAACTTATTTTTCTCAATAAAGGGAAGAAATAAAATTAAACTGCGTTGATTGGAGCGGGTTGACTTAAAAACTTGGATATTCGTACTTAGCATCTAGTACTTTCACTTCACAATTTTTAGAAACTAGTTAGCTTAAAGCAAACATCAAACTACTATCAGAGAATCATTATAAGTGCATGTCCTTATAATAAGTAAAGTGTTTTGTAAGTATAATACCTCAGCAAAATGAAATAAGACCCTTTACGCTTTGGAACATATTAAAAACTAATTTTCAGAGTAAGTGCCATGTTTCCCCAACAGTTCGTTTCTTGGAAACAAATTTTGACCTAAATAAAACAACAACAGTGGCTGTTATAACAAATTCCCGTTTTTTGATGGCTTTCTCGTCATTTTCCTAAGAAATGTTCCTCTTCTCTTTCAACATATATTTCAAAAAAAAATCGTTTGTCCTTATCTCACAGATAAAATTTCATAACTTCTTCTTCACAAAAAATGTGAAAAACTATCTACCCGTTTGCTAAACTTCCTCATATCCCAAAATTTGTTTCAAACATTTTATATGAACTCTTTAGTTTCCAAAATTCCCTAATTACTTAAGCACGGTTTTTTTAAAAAACAATTTTACAACCACAACCTTGTTTCATTTACTTTTAAAGAGCTTTAGAAAGCGGAAATGAAGTTGATATGGTCTCCTCTGATAACCTTTCTCATAATCTTTTAGTCTTTAAATTCTACTTTTAAGTTTTCCTAAAATGGGTTACCATTCTTACCTTAATAATCGTGAATATTATTTAGGATTTAGATTTGTATGTTCCAATTCTATATAGTCTAGCCACTTCAGGCGTCCCTTAAGGTAGTCATTTAGGTCCTCTTCTATTTATCTT
This sequence comes from Eupeodes luniger, assembly GCA_951509635.1. Classification (NCBI taxonomy): domain Eukaryota; kingdom Metazoa; phylum Arthropoda; class Insecta; order Diptera; family Syrphidae; genus Eupeodes; species Eupeodes luniger. Next base: position 108,600,353 of record OX608073.1, read on the forward strand.
TACAATTAACATGATCATTACAAGCTGTCAAATATCCCTTCACGCTAACGATATGAAATTATTTGAAATCATTGCAGCATGTGAAGAAATATCTCTCCTCTAAAAAGATATTGACAATTTTTCATCCAAGTGTACCCAAAATTGCTTAGAGCTCAACATTAACAAATGCCAGACAATGACTTGACATGAAAACAGCTCCCCGTCATTACTTTCTTCATAATTATTTCATACGGATAATAAAAAACATAAGAGATGTTATCCTTTTATATAAAGTGAGTTAAAATTTCTACTTCATATTTGCTGATATAATTCATGAGGTCAATTCGTTTTGTGCAAAGTTGGTCTAAAGTTTTAATCTTACCTTTACTTCACCTGATCGCTTAACAAGTTTGTTCGCCATACACAGACACATATCAAGAATAGAAAGCATTGAAATAAAATTTCTTCGTTTTATACTTCAATATAACTTCTTTGGGGAACGCCTTTGATCTTACCCATTTATACTGACCGCCTTCAACTGTTAAGACCCAATTCATTTCATTAACCTAGAGAAATGGTTGACATTTTTTTCTCTCTGGTTCAGCTGAGTGCTCCTGCTCCTGTCTCTATAACTAGATTTTTTTCAACACTAACACCCGTAACCTGAAAAACCCTTTCCTCTTCTATTTACCAGCACACTACACCTATGGCCTTAATGAACCTCTGGCCCGTATGCTTCGGTTGATTTATTTGTAGGAAATTGATTTTCCTTATTTTGACATTTTCAAAAAATTTAAACCATGGAACCAAGATAAATAAACACTCCTTAAAAACGGCGCCTATATACTAATATACTACTAATAGACATACATTACATAATTATGTGAACTAAATCAATGTTACGACGCACGTTTTAAAAATGAAATTAATATTTTTTTCAAAATTAAATTAGTGAAATTTGAGTTTTTGAAAAATTCAATAAAAATATTTATATTTTTTTGAAATTTTAATTTTAAAAAAATGATTCAATTCAAAATTCAAGTGAATTGTGAAAAATAACAAAAATGTTTCTTGTAAGTGTTTTTGATCTTTCAAATATGAAAATTTTCAAAAAGTCGATTGAAATTGGTTGTGACAAAAAATATTTATCATTAACTTCCCATAGGAAGTTATTGTAATGGGTCCGATTTGTCAAATTGAAAATTTTGACATTTCTCGACGTTTCAAGGTCCCTAGAGTCGAAGTAAAAGATTATTAGGAAGATATCTGTGCAGTGCATGCGTGTGTACGTACATTCGTCGTCCATAGCTCAAGAACCAAAAGAGATATCGACTCCAAATACATTTTTGTATGCAGATAATAATACAGAAAGGGCCCTCAAGAAAATTGCGTGGGTGGTTTTTTTTATCATAGCAATTTAAAAAAAAATGTGAACATTTTGGTTAAACCTAAATATCTCATGAACCAATGACGCTAGAGACTTAAATTAAATTTTATATTTTATATTGTAACGTGATACAAAGCAAATACATTTTTGAAAAAAAATTCAATTAACAGTTTTTTTTATAAATCAAAAAAACTGAATAAAAAATGTTTCACCTCCAAACATTTTACGACTAAAATATGATTTCATCTCCAAAACAATTTTGTGCAACCAAGAATGATGTTTTTTTCATCTGATAAAATTTTGAGAAAAATCTAAATGACAGTTTTTTTATAAAAATAAAAACGTAAAAAAAACATTACTCAAAGTTGGTAAAAATTGAATTTCGACTCAAATATATTTACAAAAACTTGAGATTATGGCTTCAAACTTATTTTATCTTATAAAAGTACTTTTGAAAACATTCGGAAAAATTTTAAGAAAAATGGAATTGATAGTTTTAAAAAAAAAAATAAAAACCTAAAAAAAAATTAACAAAAGTTTTTAAAAATTGATTTTCGACTCAAATATATTTTCAAAAATTTGAGATTATGGCTTTCAACTAATTTTATTTTATAAGAAATATTGTTTTTAACATTAGGACAAATTTTGAGAAAAATGGAATTAACAGTTTTTTTTACTAAAAATAAAAACCTAAAAAAAAGCAATACTAAAACTTTGTAAAAATTTACTTTCGACTCAAATATCTTTTCAAAAATTAAAAATATTGGTTTCAAACTAATTTTATTTCACAGGAAATATTGTTTTCAATATTCTATAAAACAAAATCTACAAAAATTAGTACGCAAATTTGGTAAAAATTGATACATATAGACAAACTTTTAAGCAAGACAAATCGACAGACGGGATGGGAAGTTATCAGTGTGGGTCGCATCCCAGCCTATTTTTATTATTGTCTTAAATCCATTGATTTCTTTGGGAAATTTTAAAATTTTTAGTCAGTTATTCGGTATAAATTCGAAAATTGGTATTTACTAGTCCTTAATACAACAAATTAAGTCGGATAAAAATCCAGTGAGGTGGTTGCAATTTTGTTTATTGTAACAAATTACAAAAAAAGATTAAACAACTTTTTTTAAGAACTGATTGAAAAACTCATTTTTTTTAAACATTTTCGATTTTATTTTTTAAGTTCTAGACTAGTCCACCAACCAAAAATATTTCAGATAGGAACATTTATATGTCTGATGAGATACCACTAATTTTCTTAATTGATTAAAGTTAGTTGAAATACATCACGTTTTTACAAAATATTGCATAAATGTTGAAAAATTAAAAAAGACATTTTTTTTTAAATATTTGTATAAACATACATACAAGTATTGTGAATTCACAAATAAAATGAAAACTATTGTTTTTATCATTATAAGTAAAATTAAGAATCTCAATGTTGCTTAAACAATGGAACGTATAGTGTTTTGTCACGTTCTATAAAGGACCTGCAAAAACCAAAGAAAAAAGAAAATTTCATGAAGGTCAAAAAACACATTACCCAACCAGGAATAAAAAAAAGGGAATAATATAATGAAATAGGGACACATTAGAAATATACGCACTTGAGCTTCAAAAAACGCAAACTATAAAAAGTTCTTAACAGTCTAACTATCTCACTCTTACTCTCTTCATTCCCTAAACAATATAAACTTACTCTTACTTTTTTTTTTTTTTTGAAGGTCATACATAAAAATACATACCACACATAATGAGCCCTTGTTTTATGGCACATTCGTGTGAAGCAGCTTTTGTGGTTGGGACAAAGACAAATTTACATTATTTCTACTTAGTTTTTTCTGTTTTGTTTTGTTTAGTAATTCAAAGGCCCTGAATACTTATAGCGTAGTATAGGGCTGTAAGGGTTGCACACAAAAATAAGTAAAACACGTCTCAAAGGTGAAAAAGTGGTAGGTGTAACACTCTCATATAAAATTCTGCCTATTTAATATCCTGGCACTTGAAAGCACTAAAAGAAAACAAGAGCAAAAATACAACTACATAATATGAAACACTTTTTTCTATGCGTTAACTGGGGCGTATGCGTAACCATTTTTTGCTATATTCTGTTCTTACTTGTTATTTCCCTTAAAGTCAGTTAGAGAACCTGAATACACGACTTTTTATGCTGCTTGGGTTTTCTTTTATGTTGTTATTCTAAATTCTTAAGTGAAAGTTTATTTTTTTCACTATTTTCTTTCTTTATACATAGGATAAGGTAGGTAACTTGGGAAGAGTTGTTGTTGTTGTTGTTTTTGAAGTTTCTGCTTCGTGTTCTATTCGGAGGATGGATTACGATAAAATAAAAATTGTATATTAGATATGCAAATACTCATGAGAGATTACTTCAAAAATTTGTTTCAATATTGTTTGTTAGTAGTTCTTTTTTTGTACAATATTTTGCATAGAAAAATATATAATTTTTCTTCATTTGCTTCGAGTGTCCTTGTGCCAAGATTTATATATATCTCTCACTTTCTTTCTGATGCTGTCTCTCTTTCACTCTGTGAGTCCTTTATGTCGTGTTTTATTTCGGTATCGTTGATTTTTTTTTCTATAACTTCTTAACTTTGCTTAGGAATATTTTTGTGTTTTTTCTTTTCTTTGGTTTATGTAAATTTAACGCCAAGAGTGTTTAACAATAAAGATTTGTTGGGTTTATGATTTGATTTGGAAAAAGAAACACAACAACAATATCCAAACGAAAAAAACAAGAGATTTTAAAGAGTCCTGTGGTATGGTTGCTACCTCCACCGCCGGCCGCCAAGAAGATAGAAATATGAAAAAAAAGGTCTTAGAATATCTTTAGAGTCATATTTTTTAACTTGGAAAATTTATATCAAAATATTTATACAGCGAGGGTTAAAAGGCAAAGCAAAGAAAAATGTCTTAACTTTATTTAGTTTTATGGTAAAAATAAATGACCAAAGGCAGAAGAGACATTATTATATGAAGGATTACGTAAATTTTTGTTGCTTATATTTTCAAGAGGGAAACAACATAAAAAGGTCTGAATAGATTTATGACTTGTTTATGTCGTAGTTTTATATAGGAGTTTATTTTTCCAATTTTTCTTACTTGCATATAGTTTCCGCATGAAAAAAAAAGTGGTTTTCATATTTATTTATTTTTTTATTAGATGAGACATTTTCAAGAGAAAAAAACATAAATTTAAAAAATCTATTATGATGGTAATCACAATGATGACTTCTATCAAAGAAAGTGGAAAATTGTTATTTAATATGGAAAAATGATAAAATCTGTTTTTGAAGATGAAAACAAATTGGTCCTGAAATTGTTATAGAAGGAAATCTATTTGAGTTGATTTTTATCATTTTTTTCATCAGGTTTGATGCATTTTTTTACTATAGACATTGCAAAACACCAAGATACATAATTTATTGCATTTTGCTTTTTAATTGCACAAAACAAGTGTTGATATTTTTAGTGCTACTGACTTTCTTAGTAAAAGGACTGACTTTTGACTGAAAACTTTCTGTACGGAATGAAAAACAATAGTTTAGTTGGAACGAATTTCGACTTTGGAGGAATTGACTGTATTTTGTTTTAAATATTATAAACAAGTTTGCTTAGAATTTAAATATTTTTATTAAGGCTTAAGCTTTCAACTCTAATTTTTAGGGTTGACAACACTTTACTACAATTAGATTTTAGGTGCTTCAAAACTTATGACTATTACCTTTTTGTCTAAATAAAAATGAATTGACAGTTATCTAATAAAAATGAAAAACCTAAACAATTACTAATAAAAATTTGTAAAAATTGATTTTCGACTCAAAACTCTTCAAGCTTTCATCTTTCTATACTTCTTTCAAACTTTCTATACTTTTTAATTAAAACAAAAAAATAATAAATAAGTCTTTTAGCTTTACTTTCGAAACCAAAAAGTGATTGAACTTGTATAAATACTTAACATTGAAATGGTTTTCTAAGAATTGTATAACTTTGAAACTAAATAAAACAAAGATTATTTTTATAAATTGACATAAAATTTAATTTATTTAAATATTTTAGTATGATTGCTGTAATATTACGGACTTAGTCTTATGTGAAGTTCCAATTTTCGATGAATTTTTCCAACATTTGTGGTGGTACATTGGCAAAGTTGCCAGTACCATTATTTACACCTTAAAAGAATTTGGGATGTTGTAGTTATTTCGCTTCTCAAAAAAACTGAGCAAGTGAAATTTTCGTCTTTTCTTAACTAGAATAACTTCCTTTATTATCTTGATCATACAAAAATTCTCCCACTTCCACGCCCCGTTTTTACTAAACTTCAACTTCAGTCACACCTGCTTTCTCGTCCCTTTTTTAGCAAATACGTATTAAACTAAAATAGTTTTTAAAAATAGGGTATATTAATGGCTTAAGAACGAAAATTATGAACCTTAATCTGTTTTGTTTGTGTGGCTAGATAAAGTCGGAAATCAATATCATTGATATATTATTACCTGTAATTACTAATTTATTCTCAGCTGCTAAGGTAAAATAAACTAAAAGAAAATATTTAACTATGAATTATTATTATAATTAGCATTATGCATTAGTGTTGTTCTTGGATATGTGGCTTTCCAAAGAAAAATAAATATTAATGACGTATATCCAAGCTATAATATTTTAATAGAATCTAAAATGCAGGCCAGTCCTGCAAACTTGAATGTATCAAAAACTTTGAAGTGAATATTAAAGATTTTTTGGATCATGTAGGAAAGAGGGTTTTAAATAGCTTGGATAATCGAGAACTATTTGCAATTCCAACAAATTTCAATCTCTTAATCAAATGGTGTTGTTTTTTATTTTTATAAAAAAAACTGTCAATTCGATTTTTGTCAAAATTTTATCTGATGTTAAAAACGTTATTTTTCGTTACACAAAATTGGTTTGGAGATAAAATCATTTATTATTCGTAAAATTTTCGAGGTGACAACATTTTTTTTTTTTCAGTTTTTTTGATTTATAAAAAACCGTTAATTGGATTTTTTTTTCCAAAAATATACTTGTTTGGTACCACGGTACAATATATAATATAAAATTTAATTCAAGTCTCTAGCGTTATTGATTCGTGAGATATTAAGGCCTAACTAAAATTTTCACTTTTTTTAAAATTGCTTTGGTAAAAAAACCACCCTCGCAATTTTCTTGAGAGCCATTTCTGCATTTTTTTGCATTATTATCTGTATAAAACAATTCATTTGAAGTCGATATCTCTACTGGTTCTTGAGCTATGGACGACGAAAAAAACGTCGCGAACGTACGGACGTATGGACGTACATACGCACAGACATCTCTCTAAAAATCTTTTATTTCGACTCTAGGGACCTTGAAACTTCGAGAAATGTCAAAATTTTCAATTTGACAAATCGGGCCCATTACAATAACTTCCTATGGGAAGTTAATAACTGTGAGCGAGGAAAAAAAGTCATTGTTCAGCATGAATTATTTCTTACTATGATAGATGGAATAATGTTAAATGAACTGAATAATACATTATGCAACATTATCATGTCCAATTTGCAAAAGGAGACAACAAATCTTTCGAAAGAAGCCAATTCAGAGATTTGGAATTTTGCCATTCTACGCTAGAATAAGATTTATGGAGTTTTAACTTCAGCTAATTTATGGATTGAATCAAGAATTTGAGACCGTGGGCAAAAAGGTAGTTGAAAAATAGAAGAAAAACGGATATGCACTTGTTATTATTATTGATACACCAAAGCAAGGATACAAATGATGGAAACATTCCATGAAGATTTTTTGAAAATCCCGAAGTTACGTCATCGATAATTGGAGTAGATGAGAAACTTAAAAAGAAATTTCAAGTGATTTCAAATGCACTGTCATCTAGGGAATCCATTAATGTGGATACATTCATCGAGTATACTTAAAATACTTCCCATCTACTTTCAGTCGAATACAGTAACGAGCTCCTGACTTCAACACTTCATACAATTTTGGACCATTACTACTTATTAAGCATTTAATTATGCCATTAGGAGATCTTTCAGATAAAGTACTAGAAAGACAACAAGCGATATCGATACCAAAATTCCTGCTAAGTCTCACGAAAACGTCAAAATGAAGATTTATTTAAGATCTCAAAAAGAGCTGAAGAAGCTACTACCCAGAACTAGTTAGTCTGTTAAAAATAAAGAATGATGATGATTCTAACAATATGTATTCTTTTAAAAATCTTGATCTTGGAGTCCATTTCACGGGTCCGTGTAACACAATGCGGTTACCAAATGTTTCGTTTTAAAAAATCAAGTATCACAATAATTGTATGACAAGTTGCCTCTTTTTGTTGAAACCACAGCTCGCCATTGACTTTAAACGTTTTGGATTTTAAAGAAAAGCGGACCAATTATTCCATAAAACCATACAATGTCAGTTTTTTTTAATGGAAACATACACTTGATGGTTGTCATCAGTCTAAATAAATTTTTATACAAATAAATCACTTGACAGCTGAAAAAATGGCCGCCAGTTAAATTATTGCTGCCAACTCAAAATTAAATACCTCTTAAAAAAGAACAGCAGAAATTTATCAAATTTAAGGCATATTAATGTCAAGAAACAGCATACCACATCTTATATTTTGTTTATAAAATGTTTATTTTTGTGTATTAGTATTTAAATAACCATCATTTTGAAAACCTTCTCAAGTTGATCCAACTTATTAACCAAACCTTGCATATAAAAAGGATGATTCATCAAATCTTAGGGCAAATATCTCCTTCAAAATTTTAGTTTTAAGTGTCAAATTTAACTTTAATGGAGATTGAATAAATTGAGTCTTAAAACAAACCTTTTTTTGTATTATTAAATAAATCTTGTTAACTCTACACTTCATCAAATGTGCCCTTTTCCTTCTCCAATTAAAAAAATCTATAAAATAATTTGTATCCCCTCTAATAAAGAGGTTAAAAAAAGTTTTAATCGTTATTATAAATCCAAATCAAAAAGCAGAAAAAAAGAGAAAAAATCCTTATAACCCACAGCTCAATTGTTGGTAGATTCGTACTCTTTACTCTACAATATACAGTATATATATATATAAAATATCCCTATTTATTAAAGAACCTAAGCCATCATTCATGTTGTTGTTTAATGTTATATAAAACTTAATCCTACCCAATTAATGTGTGTTGGATGATGTTCATGTCCATCATTAATACAAAAAAAAATAAAAAAAAAAAACAAACAACAAAAATTCCATTTAATCCTGCATCCGTTTTATAGTCGCAAAACTTGAGAGATGATCCCAGCTTCGTACCGTATATATAGCACAATCCCTAATCCAATCACTTAACTTTTAAATTGACTTGGTAAATGAATCATTAAGCTAACGTTAAAAATAACCCCATCACATCATCATCATCATCATCATCGTCATTCTTTTTAGTCCTGATCGTTAACATCCATGACGAGATAGATAGAGAGATATACAGAGCTACTCCTTCATAATTTTTACCCTTCATGCGCTTTGTGCTGTGATGGTAGACCGTATAGCACAGTAGTTGATGATGATATATCTTTTGTATATGCGCAGGGTTAGGGTACCTACTCCATATAACCCATGAACAAAGTACACATAAAATATTAACCATGTGATCAAAAATATTATTACATCCAGGTGAAATGATTGCCATACCGTTATATCTAACCTAGCTACTTATATAGTACAAGTATATGGATACTATAGAACCCCTAAACAATCATCAGTCCTTATCTTCCCATTCCCATATAAACCTATACAGCATGGCTCTGCATTTTGGTATGAAGGTTTCTAACACTTAACACCATCTCTTGGGTAATGATGTATATTATATAGTATACGAGGAGGTAGGTTAGGTTAGTGTATGTATATAAACAACGTGAAGGCTATCATGACTCTGAGGCTCTTCTGTTGGTGCGCTGCAAGGCAAGCCGAACAGGACTCAGGCAGCAGGCAGCAGGCATCAGGCAGGCAGTCAAGCATCAAGAGTGCATATGTTAACTTGTGTTTTTTTTTTCGGTGGGTGGTGTCAGTGATATGTATTGTTATGTATATTTGTACCAAACAGACAAACTTTCAAGCCCTCCCTTACCTACGACATCAACCCTTCGGAATAATTCATTAGGCAATTCTCATGAATAAACACCAAATGCGAATTATTTAACAACAATAACAATATCAACAACTATATAGATAAATAGAAACAACACATTTACAAACACACTAGGTAGGTATACATGTAAACATATATATGTATAAGGTTATCGTTTGCGCTTGGTGGCACTCTAAGCTCCTGCATGATACATTTGAGTGCCCTTTGCTTGACCCTTTTATATGGGAAAATGCAACAAGGTTGCCAGGTAATTGCTAATTTCCACTTCTGATTCTGTAGGCAGTTGTAGAAAATACTGACCTAATTCGTTTAAGATTACTTGAGTCCTCAAAAAATTGAGAATTTGTGAGGAAACGATAGTCACATTTTTTAATAAAAACAAAATGTTTCTCATTGTGTAACGATGAAACTAACAATACTATCAATTCTGTTTAAACTAAGCAGTCATTATTTTTAAATTTAATTTTAAGGCTTAAAAAAAAAAAAATTGAAACTATAAGAAAATACATAATTTTTCACAAATTTTAATTATTTTTACTGTATTATTTTCTTTGCAAATTCAAAATTATAACATTTGTTGATGCATTTTTCGAAGTTTTATTTTAGATGAACATTTATACAAATTTAAATAAGTTGATACAGTTTTATTTCAAGAGTTACGGCAAAAAACCGGACGGCGACATTTTGTTAGAGGCGCGATGAAGAGCATATACGCTTTCATAATATACGGTCAAGGCGAAATGCCGTGTAGCAACCGTCTACTGCCACTTTAGTATACGGCAGCCGGACTACGCTATAAGCTTAGTGGCATACGTGACGAGATGCATGTTTTCACATCACACGATTTTATTCGTGCGGCAGAGTTCGATCAGCCACTTCAAGACACGATTACTTGTGCATATCTTGTTTTATCGTACGGTTAAAACCGTATAATGTGTAATTAGCCATTGTTCCGGTTTATGCTGTCCAGTTTTTTGCCACACGGTCAAAACCGTGTAGTGTGAAACGAGCCTTAGGGGGAATAAACAGTGAGGTGTGTATGGGTGCCAAGCTGCACCCTCGTTGGTCTTATTTCTCTAAATAATTTTGCCTCATAACCTTTGTAAAGTGCAATATGACCAACTTTTGAAGATTGACCTTGTTTCACTTTTGTAAAGAAATAAAATGGTAAGACATTCTTAAAGTTGGGGACTTATTCCAGTCTTTTTTTAGGGACTTATTTCATGCTCTTTTGAGAATTTATTTTGTTTTCGAATCTGGGGACTTATGTATTTCATAATGCAATAAATCCACAATTTGAGGAATTTTGTCATTTTTATTTTAATTTTTTTTTTCTTGGGGAGTTATTTCATGGAGCCAACATGAAAAGATGCAGAAAACATTTCTAACAAATTGAGTGGGGGGTTTTGTTTTTAGTTTGGACATTTTTAAAAAAGGAAAACACAGCTTCTGTACTGTAATATTTTTTTGTAGTACCCGTGGCATGATAGTTAGTGCGTTGGACTTTCATGCCAGAGGTCTTGGGTTCAATCTCTGTTTGTGTCATCTCAAGTTTTTTTTTCACGGGTACTGAATTGACAAATCCTCAAAGAGTGATTCTTGTCATGAAAAAGTGGTTTCTCAAATTAGTCGTTTGGATTCGGCTTAAAACTGTAGGTCCCCCCCATTCCTAACAACAATACTCACACACAATAATGGTTGAGAGTTGCCACCCAATTTATTAATTTATTATTGTAATTTTTGTGTTAAATCATTAAGTGCAAAGAAAAGGGTTACTTATAAAAAAACACATATGACAAATGGCATCCACCCCTTTGCATACCCATACGCACTTGTTTGCCTTAATTTTCGATGACTTTCGTTGATGCAACTTTAAATCTACTCCGCATAATTTTGGGTTTGTTAATATAGAACTGAGATTTTAAATAACCCCATAAAAAGTAATATATTTATGTTAAATCTATTCAGCCAATTCTGATCATCAAAACGAAAGAGTGCACGACCTAGAAATGTGCAACCAAATATTAGCCACATAAAAATCATCTAATTTCTTCAAAAATTGAATCACCAGTAACAATAACTGCTAGACCGCCTCATTTTCAAAAAAGTATGGTCTACTTATGCGTCCAATCTAAAATTCACACTTAACAGAGACACCCTATGCATTGTGAGTCTCAGTGAATCTCAGGAACCAAAACAGATATTGAAATCGAACTTATTTTATCATATGCAAAATATTGTTTAATTATTTTTTTTTTAGAAAATCTAACTGAACATTTTGTTTACAAAAACGAAATCCTAAAAAATCAACTAAAAACGAGTAGAGTACTGTGTCTGCATAATAAGGGTAGTAATATACCGTTGAGTGTGTGCTCATTATAAAAAAAAACTTATTAATATTTTGCAAGACTTTAAGAAATGTCGACAGATCGACACAAATGGGAAGTGAGATGATTTGAATATATTTTGTGTCATTAGTGACTTAGAAATCTGAACTATTTCTATCTTTGAGTAATGTCAAAAATGGAGTGTTCTTATACTGAATGCAATGGGCGAATTTAAGAAATCACTTTTAATGAAAACAATATGTCTTGATGGACTTATCAATTCTTCACAATAAACAATACCTGCATAAATAAAACTTTAGGTTACAGAGGCAATAATTGACCCAAGAACTCTGGCATGACAGTCGACTTTTTTTAAGGTCTTATTTGTCTAACGGGAGCTAAGCTGTGTCTTTGAGGGACATCAAGCATATTAACGAGGGCCTTTTCCTCGAAATAAAATAAATACATTAAAATTAGCGTATGCATTCGTAAGTCCATATCGTCTAGGTCCATATGGTTCAGTTTGAGCCATAAGAAATTAGTAATCGTCATTATGTAGCGCTCCCTGTTGACGGTGATCCCCTTATTAACGCCATTTTCAAAAAAGTACGGACCAATTACGTTGCCAGCCGAAAATCCACAAAAAACGGTAACTTTTTGAGGATGGATTATCGGCCGATCTTGCGTTCCTTGAACGTACTGGTGTTGGCTGATTGTTTACTGAACCGGTCGTCTCAAATTTGGCTACCAAACGTTGAAGAGTCGACTGTGAAGAGCCACCACGTTTACCGTAAAATGGGCGCAACGTTTTAGTTAACGAACATTAATTTTGATAATAAAGTTTTATCATTTGAACGTCTTGTTCAATCGTGTAACTTGCCATGGTGATTTGGCATAAAGAACTGAAAAATCAACAAAAGATTTGACAGATGTCACCAAAACAAAATGGCTGCCACGGGGTGCCAAAATCTACCCAAATGAAAAATGAAACCAAAGTAAACAAAGTAGTAAACCTTATCCATTGTTGTTATATTAAAATAAAAGTATTACTTACAAATATTTCGCAGTTTATTCTTTAAAGAGATAAAAATTGAAATTTAAAAAAAATTAAAATAACTAAAACATAACACATTATTTTATTGCTCGTATATTTTCTAAAAAATGAACATCATTTTATTTAATGTCGTTTTTATTTCCATTTAATTTTAAATCACTTAATTTACATTTGTGTTTCAAAGTTACATTTTATTGATTGTGCATTTTATATTATTTTATTAAATTCCATTTTATTTAAATTTTGATTTTTCTTCTCAAAAAACTGATACTTATTTTATTATGTAAAACTTGGCAACCATTTACTACTCCTTCATCAAATAATAATTTTAATTGTTATTTTACTAAAAAATTTCATATTTTTAAGGCCATCATCATCAACAATGTATTAATAAATTTTACCACACTGAAACTGTCTGTGTATTAAAACAAAAATTCAACAACTAAAATTCCAAAACCAACCGAATTTTTGTTTGACCTACAAACAAAATTCAAAAACAAAAAAATAAACGAAAACATCTGACTAAAATAATGTCAAGTCCAAATATGTACATACATACATATATAACATACATACATATTCCCGTTTTTGTTTTTATATAGAAACTGTTATTAGCCTTAAGGACTATATCAGTTACATTATATTATTATGTCTATCTCTCCAGTACTCTATACTATACTGACATCCACAAACATGTACCTGTGAGGCATAACATTGTAAGTAGTAGTTATGTAGTTAAGTCCTTGACTTGAATATACTTATACGAGTATGTATGTACATATATTCATTCATTCATTGAGTTGGAATATAATGAGCATTTTGAATGTGTATTTATAATGATTTGAGGGATCAAAGGGCAAGGTAAATTACACCCGAGGGTCTACTAAAGGCGACATTTTATTACATTAGTGATGTGTTTTTTTGTTTTTGTTTTTGTTTTTGTTTTATTTTTGTTGTTGTAAGTTTGGTAACTTGACTTCTTCTCTCCACAATAAATATTATATCGATTATAGCTTATTCCCACGGGTCAAATTATGTATAACGTAGCTAGGTTAGGTATATTACGAAAGATAGAAATTATAGTTAAGGTTTATGAATTAGAAATAAATGTAAAGGTAACATAAGAAGAAAATATAGAAGATTGTTATGTCTTTTTGAAACTAATTTAAGTCAGTTGAAGTAGGAACATTTTTAATTATTAAGTTGGAAGTTGGTGGTGTCGTATTCTCATTAAATATTATTGAGGGAAACAACAAGTTTTAAATTAATTTCTCGGGACACATTTGAAGGTATAAAGAAGCATTAAGGTAGGGGGAAAGATTTTTTGTTTCAAGTGAAGCAGAATAATTTCAATATTTAAATGATGGAAAAATGTAAACAACAAAGTGCTTATACGCCCGAGTGTACTACTGAAAATTATGTCTTAAGATATCTTAAAGTATGGTTATTTATAAGGTATTCTAGAAGAACGAAGTCGTTCTCAATTTTATATAATTCCAGGGCAATCTTAGAAAAAGTCAATGCTAACGGTAATCCAGGCATATGACAAAATTTGTTTAGCAAAACTTATGCAAAAATGGCATTGCAATTGATAAAGCTTGCATTAAAAGGACCGTGATCTACCAGCTGCGTTGGCGTGATGCGTAGTGCAGCGGCTCTGACAGTAGAAAATTTGTCAATCAAAATGAAGTAACCAAAGACCAAGTACCAGAAATAAAGGAATCTGATGATCGTTTGGCATCCGTACACAATATGTACATAATTCCAGCCTTGTGGTTGTGCAATCAAGTTATTGTAGTAGTATTCAAATCCTATTCTTTTGGTTTTATTTTTGTAAGACCTTTCATTTCTATATAAAAAATACTTCCACTTTAAAAGTTTAAAAAGTTTAAAAAGTTTAACAAATGCAAACCACAAATTTTTGGTATGAGCTAAGATAAGTTTGAATTAATTTTTATCTTTTTTCACTTTTTTTAAAAGAAAGTTTGTATATAATTTCTTTGTAGATTCATATTTATTTTTAAATAAGTTGAATTTTGTTCTAATAGTCATTCTTACTAATTTAAAAATATTCTTCGAGTAGTTTCATTTTTTTTCGTCAAATATTGGAGCTACAAAATATTTTAAAATTTTGTTGTTAATACAAAAAGCTGTTATTTTATAAATTGCTATTGTAAAAAAACCTCTTAATGAAATGTATTGAAGTCCTTTCCACACATTCTCTAAAACAAAATTTATTAGAATTCGATATCTAAGCTCGTTTTTGGGATATAAAAACGAAAAAAATAATTCTGAACTTACGGAAGTGCTGTGCTAAACACCAAATTTGGCAAAAAATTTACCAATAAAATAAGTGTGTCTTCAAAAATGTAATTTTCATTTCATTGATCAGAAAAATCTTGATTTATTATATTTTTGTTTCGAAAACCGTAAGAGCGGCTTTTTTTAAATTAATTATTTGTATATACAATTTTTCAATTTTAGTTTAAAAATATTTTTAGTATGCAGTTTTTTAAGAGCTTATTTTTATACGTTTTACATTTACTTTTAGTGAAAAAATATTGACCCATTTTGAGATATCGAAATTCGAAATCGGTTCATTAGTTCTTGAGAAAACTTAAAAACAAAAAAAGAGGTTGGGATGTGACCCACACTGATAACTTCCCATCCTGTCTGTCGATTTGTCTTGCTTAATAAATTGTAGGTTTTCGTATTGGGTTAAAAAACGTTGTTAGTTGAATTATTCTTAAAAATTTTAAAATTACCAACAATATTTTTCATATAAAAAAATAGTTTAGTTTGAAAATCCAGTTTTATTAAATAGATTTTTAGTCGAAAACAAATTTTTAACAATTTAAGTAGCATTTCTTAAAATTTTACAAATTGGATGAATGTTGGATTTTTATAAAAAAAAAACTACTGAATATCGAAAACAATATTTTCTGTGAAATAAAAAGAGTTTGAAGCCAATATTTTTAATTTTTGAAAAGCTATTTGAGTTGAAAGTAAATTTTTTACGAGGTTTAAGTATTGTTTTTTTTCTTAGGTTTTTATTTATTGTAAAAAAACCTGTCAATTAGATTTTTTTCAAAATTTTATCGAATGTTGAAAACAGTATTTCTTATAAGATAAAATTAGTTTGAATCCAATATCTCAAGATTTTGAAAAGGTATTTAAGTCGAAAGTCAATTTTTACCAACTTTTGTTAATTTTTTTGTTTAGGATTTTATTTTTTGTAAGAAAATTGTGAATTCGATTTTTTTCAAAATTTTTCCGAATGTTGAAAACAATATTTCTTATACATAAGTTAAAATTAGTTGGAAGCCATAATGTCAAATTTTTGAAAAGATATTTGAGTCGAAAATCAATTTTTACCAACTTTTGTTAAATTTTCTTTTAAGTTTTTATTTTTTGTAAAAAAAAACTATCAATTCGATTTTTCTCAAAATTTTACTGAATGTTGACAACAATATTTTTTAAAAGATATATGTAGCTTGAAGCCTTAACCTCAAGTTTTTGAAAAGATATTTGAGTCGAAATTCAATTTTTACCAACTTTGAGTAATGCTTTTTTTAGGTTTTTATTTTTGATAAAAAAAAACTGTGAAGTAGATTTTTCTCAAAATTTAATCAGATGTTGAAAACGTTATTCTTCGTTGCGCAAAATTGTTTTGGAGATAAAATCGTTTTTTATTCGTAAAATTTTCGAGGTGACAAATATTTTATTCAGTTTTTTTGATTTACAAAAAAACCGTTAATTGGATTTTTTCCAAAAAAATATTTGTTTGGAATCACGTTACAATACATAATATAAAATTTTATTCAAGTCTCTAGCGTTATAGGTTCGTGAGGTATTAAGGGTTAACCAAAATTTTCACCCCTTTTTTTAAACTGCTATATTAAAAAAAAACACCCACGCAATTTTCTTAAGAGCCCTTTTGCATCTTTCTGCATTATTATCTGTATAACACAATTTATTTGAAGTCGATATCTCTTCTGGTTCTTGAGCTATGGACGACAAAAAAAACGTCGCGAACGTACAGACGTACGGACGAACTAATGTACGGTACGTACCTACACACGCACGCACATATGTACATCTTTCTAAAAATCTTTTATTTCGACTGTAGGGACTTTGAAACGTCGAGAAATGTCAAAATTTTCAATTTGACAAATCGGACCCATTACAAAACTTCCTATAATGTTAAGTTAAAAATACGAAGTCAATTAAATATTTCTTAGGCTGTTTCTTACAATGCAAACATAAATGTATACTTTCAAGTAATATGGCGGTCAAACTTGACTCTTCTTCAATAACCAAAAGACATAATTATATAGAGACATTTTTATAAGTATTTAATTTGTTTATACAAATATAACCAGAATCTTTAAATAAATACACAAACAAAAATAATTCCCAAAAACTAGTATAACTTTTATAAAATACCTAACCACCTAAAAAAGTATTCAACTTCGGGTGAATTACACTTTTTACCAAATAGACTAATCATAGAAAGTTTGATACAAAAAATCATGAAAAAAGAAAGAAAGCAAAGTAAAGAAAAAAATAAAGAACAAAATAAACTAAATATAAAATTCATTCATATTCAGAGCTGTTGCGCGCATATCCTTTGCATTCATTATGTAAATTTACACTAATAACACCATTTCACTTTGCAAGAAAAGCTCAAATTGCATAGAGTTTTCTTTTTCGGAGGTATTGAAATTCACCCCCCTCCTCCAAAAAAAAAAAACAAAATAAAGAGAAACCAACGAGAAAGATTCAAAAGCTACAACAACAACAACATAAAATAAATTTTATATAAAGTAACACGAAAAAGGTTTTGTACACTTATACCGACGAGAGATGGCTAAAGGTATGTACTGTACTTAAATGTATAGGGATGGTAAAAGTGGAGGCTTGTAAAGGCTTTTTTCTTCTCGCAGGTCGTACTTTTCAAATTGGAAAAAATTTACCTACCTACAGACTCTCATATTTTTTCGAGACAAATCTTTATTATTCGAATTTTTTCTATTTTTATTTTTATTTTTATTTATATTTATTTTTGTATACAACTTGACTTGAACCTTTTGAATTTTGTTAAAATGTTACGTGCTCTTCGACTCAAGGCAACTTACCTAACAACAACAACAACAGCAACAACAACAAAAAAGTATAAATGGATTTTAGCCAGAAAAGAAGATATGTACGTAAGCCAACACAGATCCTTTTATATATATTATCCTTTTCAAATTTGAAAACCAAATTTTTGTTGTTGTTGTTAACATTTTTCCAAAAGACTCTGAGATATGAAGTCAGAGGAAAGGAGAAGAAGAGAGGGAATCAAAATATTATGCAGCATGAGTGAACCATGTGGCTTTGGCTGGCTTATATTGTATGTAGTTGTATGGAATGAAGGAAAAAATTAAAAAGGGAAAAAGCCGAATAAAATTTTTCACAATACATCCCCTCACATACATACATACATACCAACCTAAAACCTTACATACTTCATTCATACGTTTATGCAAATGTAAATTCTATTTATCCTTAGAGTATTGAAAATTATACCCCCACAACATACATAGAGAAGGTAGACGACCGACTCCTGGGTAGGTAGGGTACGTCGTCTTTCTATACTCAAGTTTGCAAGCCACTCAAATTGGATTGCAATGGATATGTGAGAGCTATGAAGAAAAATAAAATCGGACACAGTTAAGGACCATAAGGAATTTACATTTCATATTTGGATGTCAAGTTGCTCATCCTAATATTTTTATCTCAAAGAAAAAAACAAAATATAATTTACTTTTCAAGTTTTGAAAAGATTTGAGAGAAAATAGACAACAAAATTGAGAATATTTTAAAGTTTACAAAAATCTAAAAAACAAATTCAAATCTTCTTGGATAAGGTTATTTTTGATCAGAAATTTGTTCAAGCCACAAACAAAATTTAAAGATATGAGAGAATTTAAAAAGGTTATTTTTTCACAGTTGCAAAAATGCACTTCGAATTATAGTCGGACATAATATTAAGGTGTAAGGAATTGTGAAATTTTATTTAGATTAAAAAGGTCTAAATATTAAAATATTTTTTTTTAATAAATAATTGTTTTCGGAATTCAATGTCTTAAAAAGTGGTCAACAATTTCTAATGCATACATAAAAGGGGACCTTGCATTAAATTCTGTATTTTTAATTTTTTGGTAACTTGTCTGCGCAACGCAAGAAATCCGAAAAAAGTTAAAATTTCACGGATTTTTGTGGATTTTCTCAAATTAGCCGTTCGGATTCGGCTTAAAACTGTAGGTCCACTCCATCCCTGACAACAGTACTCGCACACAGGAATGGTTGAGAGTTGTAAGTCACTAGGCCCTAGATCTCAACGGACTGTTGCGCCACCCAATTTATTTATTTATTAAACAAATGTATCATAAAAACCATACATCTACAGGCAAAAGTTTAGGCTCCAATTGTAGCTTATTTATTTGTCTTAAAATAGTAGGACATTATTGTGTTAAAAATAATTCTCCTTCAATGTAAAAAATTACAAAACCCGAAAAACGCGCAAAATTTTCGAAATTTTTCTGATTTATGTTGCATGCGGCTATAAATTATTACTTGCTACTTATGGGAACTATTCAAACTCGAAATTTTAATCAAACATGACATTACGATAGTAGAGAAGTCCAAAAAATTGGGTCCCCCGATTCCAGCTGTCTGTCCTCGCTCATACAGCCTAAACTATTGGCTCGATTGAATTCAAACTTGCATACAGTTTTTGTGGCCAAAAATCGAAAATTCGATTTTTCTCAAAAACGAACCAAAGGGTACACCGCATTAAACCATTATTTTGTTTTTAAGTATTCTCAAGAACTAATGAACCGATTTCACTAATTTTCTGCACAAGATCTTATACTGTCGCAATAATATTTGATGATCAAAAACTGTATTGCTTTTTGTTTGGGTTTTTAAGAAAAATATTACATTTTTGCTTTCAAAATTCGATAGCACAGAAAGGAGTCAACATTTTTCATCGAAATTCAAATGTAAAATGTTTATTTATAAGCACTTAATAACTGCATACCAAAAAAACCCGTACTTTCAAGGAACGCAAGATCGGCCGAGAACATCGCCGCGGTCCGTGAAAGTGTACAGCGTCCTCACCGTGCACAAGAACTCACTCGGCCTTTCGCAGACTTCAACTTCTCTAATTTTGCGTCGAGACGTACAAGATCCAACTCACTCAGGAGCTCAAAGTTCATGACAATAGACAGCGCTGTTTGTTCGCTGACTGAGCTTCGAATCGTTTGGAAGAGGACCCCCATTTTGGCCGAAAAATCATCTTTAGTGACGAGGCGCATTTTTGTTAACGAGCAAAATTGCCTTATATGGGACGACACCAACCCACGCGAGGTTCATCAGGTGACCAGATAATAATGCATCCTCAAAAAGTTACCTTTTGGTGTGGATTTTGGGCCGACGCACGGCGTAATTGGTCCGTACTTTTTTGAAAACGACGTTAGTGAGGCGGTCACCGTCAACAGCGAGTGTTACATAACGATGATAACTAATTTCTTATGGCCCAAATTGAACCATATGGACCTAGACGACATGTGATTCCAGCAGGACGGCGCTATTGTCACACAGCAAACGCCACGACATCTACACACAACATCTAACCGCCCTTATTGAAAAACCCTACAAATAACAAATTTATTTCAAAAAGAACTGCTTGAACGAATTTTGAAA
Organism: Eupeodes luniger; assembly: GCA_951509635.1. Taxonomy (NCBI): domain Eukaryota; kingdom Metazoa; phylum Arthropoda; class Insecta; order Diptera; family Syrphidae; genus Eupeodes; species Eupeodes luniger. The sequence goes on from OX608073.1 coordinate 108,621,029, forward strand.
CAAATTTTTTAGAAAATTAAAGTTTATTTTGTTTAATTAAATAACATTTAAATCTTTGAATAAAAATTTATTTTAACGGTACATTTTTAAATCTTAAAATACAAGAAATATTTCTTAACAGACTCTTTGGATACATGAGCAATTTCGTATTACCCAGTGCATTTTATTAAAATAAGCAGACATTGCCCTTTCGTATACTGAATTAATTGACAATGACAGTTCTATGAATATTGAACTCAAAGTTGTCAAGTTCCGTATTGGAAAACCCGATATATTAATTTCAAACTCATTTCATCTCAAAATATTGTTGTTAACATTTGGTATAATTTTAATACAAATATAATTGACAGTTTTCTTACAAAAAATAAAAACCTAAACAAAATGTCAGAACATTGGTTTCACATCACAATTTACTCCACCGAAAACGGCTTGAACATCAATTTATGATTGCACACTTTTTGAAGTTTTCAGTGTAAATCAGATTTTACTTTTTATATAATTTTATAAATAATTGGATACTTACATGCAAACTACTGTTAATTCGTTTCCTGGATGTACTGAACTTTGGTGCAAAATTACAAAAATCGTTTTTATAGGTATTATTACAAAATTTTATTATATCTCAGTTTTCAAACAATTTTTCTTTCCAAAAAGTCAAATGGAAAATAATACTGCTTAAAAATTATTTCATCGTTATTTTAAGCTATTTTCGCATTTTCTTTGTTGAATGTTTCAAATTTGTGTTGTAACCCAGTTTATAATTTTTTTACAGAAGAATTCATAAAATAGTTTTAAAATAAAATAAGGCCTTTAAAAATGTGTAATAAATCTTTTTGAAAATTAGTTTTTAGATGTGTAAATAATAAAAAAAAAATTTTTTTTGAAAAACATTGTTAAACTTGTAATTTTGTTCATGTTTCTGTGTTAATTATATTATAAATGTTTAATTTTTTTGAAAAAAACGAAACGAAAAATTATTTTTAAAAATCAATTATTTTTACTTAACACACTTACAATAATTAATCTAATTGATGTTATGAATTTTATCAATAGCTGTAACAATTTTTATTTTAGAATAAGGTTAAGCAGTGCTTGTGTTTTCATTGTTTTTAAGTGTGTTCAATTGCAATAACCATGGTGCCTTGTTTTATAAACTGTATTTATTTTTGATTTTGATTATATAATGATTGGAATGTCACTAAAATTTAGAAGTGTACTGGATAACGTTTTTAAATATATACGGGCTGTAGTGTCCAACGGAACTGAATTATCAGATTGGTTTGCAAGCACTTCAGGAATATAGCAGGGGTTTACTCTGAGTCCTAGCTTATTTGTACGCTTCTTGGATGACCTGATAGAATACCTTCATGGCAGAGTTCTCTTTTTGGAAGTGTACAAATAAAGGCTGATGATGGAATATGGAATATTTTTGTCAACATTCTAAAATGTACAGTTATGATTTTCAGAAGAGGAGGTGAAAGACAAGCTTTTAATGAATGATTTGTCTTCAATGAATGGAGAATCCTCAGAAAAAGTCAACGAGTTCTCCGAACGACATCTCCTTTTAAACCCTCTCTCCTCTTCCTAGTGCTCACACTGTGCCTCTGCATTATAAGGGTAGTAATATCCCCTTGAGTGTGTGCTTATTATAAAAAAAAAAATTTATAAAAATGAGGAAGAGGGTCGGAGACAAAACGGAGCCCTGGGGCACACCAGCATTTATTTTATGAGTTTCAGATTTGAATCCGTCCAAAACAACTTGTATTGAACGGTTCGAAAGAAAATTTCTAATCCAACGAAGAAGAGATTCGTCGATACCGAAAACACGCATTTTCGATAAGAAAGCAAGATGCCAGACTTTATCAAATGCCTTTGAAATATCAAGTGCAATAACTTACTTTCTCCAAAACGATGTAAAGATTTGTTCCACTGTTCGGTGAGATGAACCATGAGATCACCAGTGGACCTATTGCTACGAAAACCGTATTGCCGGTCATTAAGAAGCTTCGATTCCTCAAGATATTTCTTAAGCTGATAGTTAATCAGCGTTTCCATGACCTTAGAAAGAAGGGACGTTAGTGCTATCGGTCGGTAATTTGTGGGAGAAGAAGATTTGCCTTTTTTTTGGGATTGGCTGAACAAATGCAGTTCAGTTTGATGAACAGTGTGGAGCTGAGTATAAAGTGGAAGTAGCTGAGTCATTTCTTAGGTCAACTAATAGCAGACAGTCTCATAATCTTCCAGCAAATAATTACTTCTGCGATTCAAATAGCGTGCAAATGATTTCGATGATAGTCAAGCTTAAAAGTGAAATGCTCAGTTTAAATTGCATTCCTCATGGACTAATTTTACCACTAGAATGTAGTCTATGAAGCTTAAGAGAACGGAAAAATGTAATTCACTTTGTTTGTAAGTTCCCAGTGCAAACCAAAACTAGAAGATGTGTATTTGGAAATGGCAGACGGCCAGAGCCATGCTACCAAGATTTTTGTTTAAACAATCGATTGCATAATATGTACGTAAAATTCAATACAAATCATTTATCTGTCTTTCTATCTAAGATGAAATCAAGGTGAAGTCAAAGTAACTTGGATATTTAATGAGAAACCAATTTTTAACATAATTAGGATTAAGAGACCATAAAACTTCTAGATTCATCAACATTTTCAATTTGACATATAATGTTCAATGAAAAGTTAAAAATCGTTCCTTAAAACATATATTTAAGGGTATTTAAAATGTTGTGCATGTTTTTTTTTTTTTGATTTAACAGGATAACTTTTTTTAGTAATAATTGTGTCGTTGTTTGAGTTTTTGATCCTGTATTTCAATCCTCTTTTAATTCTTTTCCTCCTCAACGCTTAATTAACTGCTTCCACTTTATTTTTTCTATCCTCTTTAGACAGTATTATTGCAACTTAGCAATATTTCCAATAAATTTATAGATATGAACATTGAACACCCAACTGTTGCTCTCAATTCTTAATTATTTATTATTTCCACTTAATAAAATTTTCATCGTTAGTTGAACAACTCTCCCTTCCTAATACATACTTCAACACCTCCTTCTACCTACTGTACCTATAGCATATCCTGTTTCTTTTATACATACTCGTAATGAACATAACATTAAAAGGGAGTGTTTTGTAAATGTACTGTTTTTTACTCTCAGATCCTTAGGTTATTAAAATATTTGTTGTTGTTGTTGATTTTCTTTTTAATTTTCTTTTTTTTTATTTTAATATTTTTCACTCAACTTAATTATGCGCCTCTTTCTCTCTGTGAAAGTGTAATCAAATCAAATTTCAGGATAACAGCAACAGGAAAAATGTAGGAGACGGAGTCGATGTCGGTTCGAGGCATGATGATGATGAGTGCTATTTCAACAAGAGAAGGTGTTTTTTTTTGTACTGTTCCTTGTTGTGTTCTCTTTATTGTATTAGGTTAATTGAAGATTATAAAATGAAAGAAAAAAGGAATAAGAGGTGTGTTTATAAGGATTCCATGGTAAATTGACTATATTATGGAGGAAGGAACAACAAACGAAAAAAAAGGAATCATAAGAACCCTTAAACAATTAAGGAGCAACACAAAAACAAAACACCCATAAACATTAAAATCACCTTTGAAATTTTCCCCCAAAAACTCCTTAAAGTTTTCATATTTTGTATATACGAATAAGTAAGTCCAACAGTTTTGAAAAAGGGTTTTTTTTTCGAAAATATTCCTATTTAAAAAGTTTTTGAATTAGGAAATTTTCTAGGAAAACTATTATACCTAGGTTTTCTAAATTTTGTTGGGTATGTATGTTGTGTATAGAAAATAATGCTATAAATTAATTTTAGTTTTTGTACAACTTTGGTTGTTCTTCTTCTCGCTTCTGTATAAATGTATATCAACAAAGTTAATACTTTGCGTTTATGTTAAAAACTGTGCTACGACGACAACGAAAACGTTTTGGCGTTTGGAGATGTTAGGTTAGATATTTTGGAGTTGGTGTGCTGATGGTGCTGTATACTGTACAAAGCTATAGTACTCTAGAATTGGTGCTGATGATGATAAATCTTTTCTATAAAGGTATAAGAAGCATCATTAATTATTCACAATACGAGCAGGAACTTAAAGTTTCATGGTTTTTCAGTTTTTGTTTAAAAAACTTTACGAGATATAGAAAGGGAGTTATACTTGCCTATACCATAGCCATCCATACACTTATATTCCCTTTTTTGAAGGGTAATTTTAATTGAATCATTAGGCAATAGGAGTTTATATAGGAGACGGGTGGTATCAAGAGGAATTACTGTCTGATGATAAAATTTGTTTGTTACGAAATTTATTATTTGAGAAAATTTGATGGGGGTTTCGGTTTGGTTTTTAGGTTTGTCAGTTTATATTATGGGAGGTATTTAAAGTTTTAAGCTTTATTTTTACACTCACTTATACTTTTATAGTTGGTATTTAAAAGTACAGAAAGTACCTGTCTTACATACTTTTGAACTGAATTAATTAACTTTTCTGTCTCATTATACTAAATTTTGGGAAGATATACATACATATTTAGATACAGTGAAATTTTAACCATGGCAGCTTTCATAAAATTTTATAGGAAAAATTTAGCGATTTTTGAGAGGCTCGTGGGTTACTCATTTTCATTTGTATCTTTTAGTAATTATACGATATGACTATTTTGAATAATGGTTTTAAGTGTTTTTGGCAGAAGCTCAGTATCTTTACGTCATTGAAGCTGACTGTCTGCTATTTTATGGGTCGATGATGTAAAAAAAACTAACGTCTGAAATAATTTGGTTCATCCAAGTTTACTTCAATCTTAAAATACCGAAGAGAAACAGGATGACAGGTTCTAAATTTTAATTTTTTTTTTTGAAAACATTTAAGAGTAAGATTTAAGAAATTTCTCATTACTTTTTACGTATTAATTTGTATAGCAATTGGAGTGATTTTGCATTTTAAGCAATAGTTAAGAATTTTGTATTGTTTTTGAAAAACTACCGTTTATGGTTTTAGTTTGAAACAAAATTGTTATACAACACTTCCTGTTGGTGGCCTTAAAACTTTAGAACTGATAGCTTTGTTTGATGAACATCATTGTCGATTTGAAAACTTCTTATTTTCTTAGAATGCAATCAATTAATTGAGATATTGAAAGATATTTCAAACCTTCAAAAATCTGACTCTTGATTTTTATTCTTAAAACATTAGATTAGATTTGTGTCCTTAAAACATTAGAAGCCAGCAAAAATGTTTGTAGATTTTAATTTTTAAAATTTTTGAATATGAAGAGTCAAATTTTATTTAAGTAAAAAGCAGTATTCTCTCCTGATATAATCTAGACCATCTTTAAATTACACTTTGTATGTGTTCTTATAGTATTTAAAACACTGTTATATAATTCAGCTCGTTCTTGAGATGTAGACGACAAAAAAAAAGTTTCCACATACTAAGAGAACTCTCTAAACCCGATTAATTGAAAGAAACATAAAACAAAATAATTTTTAATTCGGAATTCAATGCGAGCAAAATCAGCATGATAGCGCCTTAACAATAACATAATTTGAAAAATGCTGGGAATGAGAAAGCTGATGAACTTAAGAGGAAACGTACTACACTGGATCAATCCAACATTGACTCTACTATAAGCAAAACATCTTGTGAATTAAGACAGATCATTGGTAACAAAATACTCTAATAAACCAACAGTCGATGGAAAGCATTTAAGCCTTAAAATTATGGCCAAAATTTAAAAAAAAAATTATTTGCGTTCAATTATGCACCCAAACGAAAAATCTCTGCAATTACTTGTGAGCATAACCACAATCTGCTGAGATTCTACAGTAAGAAAATGGGACTTGTTGACGACTCACTTCGTATGTGAATGCCCAGCATTGTGCCACATAAGATACAAATTCTTATGAAAATAAGTCTTGAAGAAATCGAAGACTTTGCAGAAAACAGTCTCTTAGTGGCTGGAAAATGACAACAGCTAGAATCATAGGTTATACCAGCGGTCAGCAACAGGCGGACCGCGCTCCGTTTCCGGACCTCAAAAGGTCAAACTGCGGACCGCGGAACCACGAAAGGTCAAACTTAGCCATACTACCGATTCAATTTAATAACATATGTATATATGTAAATTTAAACAAAATTAAAAAATGCTTTACTTACACACAAGCAAGTGCGTTTGCAACTCCTTTACGCAATTTTGAATATGGCGGCTAAGCACGCATTCACAGAAAAATAAATTAAATTGACATACAAAATGTAAACAATCGTTTTTTTTGTAAGTAAAATTCTCTCCGCAGTCGAATTGGTTGTCAATCTTATTGTGAGATCTTATTACCAAGTTTTTGTTCGATATCGATTGTTTTATAATTTTTCGTGTTTTAAAACGTTTCGTACCAATAATATTAATCCAAAAAAACCGAAAAGTGGACAGTGAAAATAAGAAGTTTCTGACCGAGTGGACTGAACAATATTGTTTTACGCTGTTTTTTTCTAAGTGTGAAATGAAACGGCGTATTCAGACTTACTGCAACACAACTTGAACTTTTGTGGATGATTAAAGAGCAAGTTATCTCCTTGCAAAACTTGGATACGACGGAAGCAAGGAAGCACTTGGAGTTCATAACTAAAGAGCGCAATGTACTAGTTTTGGCTTTTTTAAAAGATGTTCTGAAATATTTAAATGAGCTTAACATCCAGTTACAAGAAAATGGTAAATTAATATGTGATTTAATACAAAGCGTGTCCGCTTTTCGTCGTAAGCTGGATATTTTCGAAAAATATATTGCTAAAAAAGAATTAATTCATTTCCCAACAATTCTTGAATATTAAAAGAAGAACTCTGAAGAAAAAGACATTGCAGTGTTTTCAAACTTTCTATCCGATCTTAAAAGCGAATTTGCTGTAAGATTCCAAGATTTTGCAGAGATTGGGAAGCTATCTCAATTCCTTAAATTGCCTTATGAAGTCATTGCAGTAGCAGAATGGACTGAAGTGTCTGCGAAGTTATTCGATCTTTCAAAAGCTTCATTACAATTGGAATTAATAATTGACCTTCAAGAAGATATTTCCCTGCAAATGTTTAAAACTGCATCCACTGAAGAATTTTGGGGTAAGCATGTTCCAGAAAAATATCAAAATTTCAAAAAACTAGCTATCAACTTGGCTACTATGTTTGGCTCGACATATACGAGTATATGTATATGCAAATCGTCTTTCTCAAAACTAATTTTTTGAAGAACAAAAAATATCTTTTGAGATTATCAGGCGCCCACCTTGGTGACACTCTTCGCATTTGCTGCTCCCCGCGTGAACAAAACTATAAAAAATTGGCTCAAGACCATCGTTGTAATTTTTCTCATTAATTAACTTAAATGAAGCAAAATAAAAACTACAAAACTTTTTTAGTTCTTTTTTTCTGGACCTCGATTAAAATATTTTCAACCGTATCTGAACCCCACGTAAAACTACTTGCCGATAAAACTTTCAGGGTATCACAACTAAATCAATCGCCAGCCTATTTACCCAACTTAACCAAGGAAAGTGCTGATTTTTGTTTCATTATACGAGTATCTAAAAAATAATATAATTATACATTTCATAGACTTCTACACCTCTTCTTAACAATTATTAACAAGATTTGTGCATATGATTCTCATGCCAGAGGTTTTGATTTTATATCCCTGCTTGTCCCACCTTAAGTTTCTTCTTTCAAGGGTAGTACCTCTTGAAAGGAATTGAAAAATCTTTCAAGAGTAATTTTTGTCATGGAAAGTATTCTCCCAAATGTGCCGTTCATAGTCTTACATTATTCGTTGAGAGCTATAAAGTCACTAGGCCCTGGTTCTCTACGAGCTGTTGCACCACTAAATTTATTTTTTTTTATTTTCAAAAACAAATAGAAAGATGTAGAAAAATTTAACATCTGCTTTTTAGGTAAAATTATACTCCTATATAAATTTAAAGCATCTTTTAAAGAGGCTTTGTATATGTACATATCTCATCACTGGTTTTCTTGTACTAAAATTATGAGTTTATGATGGTTGTTTTTAAAATAAAGTGGACTGCAAACAATATTGTTGCTGTTCGCGATAGTGTGAAGAGCCGTACGGCATCCACCTCAACTCGCCGTCGTCCCCAACAATTGCACCTCTCACGCTCCTCGTTGATGAACATTATGCATAAAGACTTGCATTTACTCACTTACAAAGTGCAATTCACTTAAGAACTGAAGCCTCTTGACCATTTCAAGCGTCATAAATGGTCAGAATGGTGGCAAGAAATGGCATCAGTGGATAATAAATTTTCAAGGAAAATCATCTTGAGTGATGAGTGATGAATTTAGACGTTTTCACCTCAGTGAACTCATTAAAAAGCAGGATTGGCGATGATCCAAAATACAAATAATAATCCACGATGATTGTCGAAAAACCAATGCACCCACAAAAAGTGAATGTTTGGTGCAGCTCATGGGCTGGTGGCATTATCGTGCCGTATTTTTTCTAAAATGAGGTCGGTCAGGAACAACGATGCCACTTGCAACACAGCTAACGAAACAATGTGCGACAAATCCAATGGCCGTGTTATCTCACGTGTCAGCGATTTCAATATCGGAAGGCCGATATTTTGTTCCATACAAAATTGAATTTTTGTAATGGGTCCTTTATTATTAACAACTAGCCTTGGTATCGACTTCAAATAAATTTGTCCTTACAGATAATAACATCAAAAACAAATCTGTAAGTTGTTGTTTTCATGTTTAGAGTATGAATTTAAAAATAAGTGAAAAATTTTGTTCAACCTAAATATCTCTCGAAACAATAGTGTGTTGGGCTACAATTAAATATTAAATTTAAATGTTATGAAATTCTAAATAATTAGTAAGCATTTACGAAACTTGCAAAAACTTAGAAATTTTGAAAAATCAATTTGGCTAATTTTTAGTCACGAACGGAAAGTTATCAGTGTGAGTCACATCATTTTGAAACAATTGATTGATTGCAAATTAATTAAAGACTTTTCCAAAGTCACAAATGCTAAATTGCTGCAAGTTCAAAGCTTTCGTTCATTCTGGAAAACCTTTAGTAAACATTTTTATAAAAAAATTAAACCATTCGGACGAACAAAATAAAATCAATACTGTCTGCCTGTCAATTGAAATTTATATCAATCCGCATTAAATGCTCTCAATCAAATATTCTACAATACTAATCTTTCTTGTGTTACATAAGGTTCCCTTTATCATTGTCAATCTCTCGCACTTGTCAATCTATGTATTTCTTGAGTAAAATAACATTTTTAAATTATGTCCTTCTGTCACTTTGCATTAATTTAAAATATATGCAACTCAAATGCTACAAACAAAAAATAAAAATGGCAAAAAGGTTCAATGAAGTCTTCACCACTTTCACGGTCGCTACCTTTATATGCATCATTAAGAGCTTCACAACGTGAACATACATATTTCGTTTCACTACAATAATTGAAGAAGGAGGAAAAGGGGTAGAAGGGTGGATATTGGTGGGTAAAGAGGATACTTATCCTAGAAAACAAAAATTACTAACCTACAACAGGAAGTTCACATGACACACAAAGTCCCTCTAGACTCTCTAATCGCTTCCACATTACAACCATCACGACATCCAACCGAGACCCGCGTGTTCAACGTTCAACAACAAAAACAACAATATCCTGGTAAATGGTGATTTTGTATAAATATTGCTCTGGTTGAAGAGGTCTGATATAGGTACACGGTTATGGGCTACAGGGTCTCTCTGGTCTAACCTCGTCTCCTCATCCACTATACTCGCTCTCTGAACCACACATTATATAGCCCACAAAATCTGTTGCCGCATATAATCCAATAACGTAAACTGTCATTGCAAAGCATTACAAGAGCTTAAAGGCCAACAGCGCAGCATAGCGCAACAACACCACACACACACCCTCCTAGATTTCCAAAAGCACATTCCGAATCGAATCAGGCAAACACCATCATCATCATCATCCAAAGAGGAACAACCTACTAAACCCAAACCAAGCTTCGAACAGCAAAACTGAACCAGAACCCAGAACCGAGAACCCCAGAGTCAGAACTGAATAGAACCATTGATTCCGGGGGTGCTCTTGGATTTATTTGTTCAATGTTTCACCCTTAGTTTGTAGTTTGTGCCCTTAGGGGGCTAAAGTGGTGCTGAACGGTGATACACAAAACATATAATTTTTTTCTGTGTGCTTTTATTGTGACTCCTTCCGCTTTCCGGGTACGCCGCACCGGGTAGACATAGACATTGCTTCAGAGGCAGAGGCAGAGCACGGTGGCAGAGTCACAGAATGACGGAGCTTCGTTAAAGAAATTTGTGGTGGGATTAAAGGTAAACGGTTGATTGCATTTTCGAGGGGCCTCACATTCTGAAGCATGAGTTCCTCCCTCGCTCCAACCATCCAGCCAGCAGGGCGTTATGTGTGTCTGCAGTGTATACATTTCCTCTTCCTACATAATATTATGCTGTGTCGGATAGCTATGGCCTGGCAAAAATAAGGGAGAAACCTTTCTTTTTGTATAGGTATAATGACTACGGCCGGTGGCAGCGGAGGTGGCGGCGGATATCGGCGCGGTGGTGTGATTACTCATAGTTGGAAAACCACAACGACAATAATTCCAATATACCGAATAAAGTAAGACTAATGTTTTGATGGAAGATTGCCTATTGTTACTTTTTGAATGGAATTCCAGAAACAGCACATCAGAAGGATGAGAAGATCGACCTACCGACCGACCGAACGACGCGACGTGACGTGGTGACGGTGTAGTAAGAGGAAGTTGAAATAAATCGAGAGAACACGCGAAATGATAGGTTTGTTTTGAATTGGGTTGGATTTTCAGTTTTCACACTAAGTAGGGGTTTATTTGTGATTATTTGATATGATTTATCTTCCGGTCACTAGGGTGGGTGGGATTGGTTAAGGGATGGAAAAGCATACATATAATTTTTTGTCTAGTTTGAAAAGACTAACGAGTATTTAATTGAGCTTTGAAAATAATTGGTTTTGATCTTAGAGATTAAATAAATGAAAAAAATAAACAAATAATTTTTTTGAAACAAAATATTGTTGAGAAATATTGCAATATGGGGGCTTACATTAGTAATAAGTAACTTTTTCTATTTCCTAAGGGGAAGGTACCTACACTCCTAAGTCTATCTAAATTAGATTTATTTGAAAAGAAAAATTTCAAGGTTGTTACCGAAACTGTCATTACGAATCAACACCACTGATAACCTCGAAGGCTACCGCCACTGATATGTTTTGGAAAATTTGAACAAAATAATTGTTTGTGTAACTTTTCGTAATCGGTTAGTTTATCGGTTTAATTTTCATGCTAAAGGTATTTATCGTGCTAGGACTTTTATAGACTGTGTATTTGTATTTAATTCACTAGAGAATTAATTAGAGATTGTATTATAATTCATTTACATTGGAAGAGGTAAGAAGTAAATTTTGTTTCGTATTTAATAAACGGCTCTACCAATTTTGATGAGATTTCTTTAAACAACTTGAAGTTAGACAATCTTAAAGACTCAAGGACTAGTTATTCTAAAATATCTTGGTGTGCGTGCTATGACAAAAATTGAAAGAATTTACTACAATGACAAAATATAAATAATTATTTTATTACGATTGCTATTTGTTCTAACTTTTTGTTTGAGTTATTCAAGATGTGATCCCTTACGGGTGAATGTTATGAATTCGCATTAAGCAACATTGAGTTCTAAGAAATTTTTGTCGCACTAAGTCTGAAATGAGTCAAGATCATTTTAGAGTAAGACAGAATCAGATCCAGTAGAAATAACCTTTGTTATTTTCATATTATCAGCGTAAATAGAGGCAGTTGAATTATCAATGACATTAATAATGTCGTTGATATAGTTAAGACAAATAACAAGGGACTAAGGTGGCTCCCTTGAGGGACTCCTGAGTTTTCATAAATGAGATACCTTTTACGGTAATCAAAAAAATCTATAGCCCACTTCTTCTGATACAAAAATTAACATAAAAAAGGTTTTTATTTTTTGTTAAAAAACTGTCAGTTCGATTTTTCTCAAAACTTTACCGAATGTTGAAAACAATATATCTTATAAGACAAAATTAGCTTGAAGCCATAATCTGAAATTTTTGTGAAGATATTTGAGTCCAAAATCAATTCTTACCAACTTTTTGTAATGTTTTTTCTTAGGTTTTTATTTGTCGTTAAAAAACTGTCAATTTTTTTTTAAATTTTACCGAATGTTGCAAACAATATTTCTTAAAAACAAAATTAGTTTGAAGCCAATATTTTTAATTTTTGAAAAGATATTTGAGTTGTTAATCGATTTTTACGAAATTTTATTAATTTTTTTTTAGGCTTTTATTTTTTGTTAAAAAACTGTCAATTGGGGTTTTATTTTTTTTTAAGAAACTATCAATTCGATTTTTCTCAAAATTTTACGGAATGTTGAAAACAATATTTTTTATAAGACAAAATTAGTTTGAAGTCAAAATTTAAACATTTTTGAAAAGATATTTGAGTCAAAAAACAATTTTTACCAACTTTTAATAATGATTTTTTTTAGGTTTTTATTTTTTGTAAGAAAACTGTTCATTCGATTTTTCTAAAAATTTGACCGAATGTCAAAAATAATATTTTATTTAAAATTAAATTATTTTAAAGCCAATATCTTTAATTTTTGAAAAGATATTTGAGCCGAAAATCAATTTTTACCAACTTTTAGAAATGTTTTTTTAGATTTTTATTTTTTATAAAAAAAACTGTCAATTTGATTTTTCTAAAAATTTTACCAGATGTCAAAAACGTTATTCTTTGTTGCACAAAATTATTTTGTAGATAAAATCATGTTTTGATAAATATTTTTTTTTCAGTTTTTTTGATTTATTAAAAAAACCATTGATTCGATTTTTTTCCAAAAATATATTTGTTTGGTATCACGTTACAATGTATAAGTTAAAATTTAATTCAAGTCTCTAGCTTTATTGGTTCCTGAAATATTCTGGATTAACCAAAATTTGCAGCTTTTTTTAAATTGCTTTGGTACTCGATTCTAGGGACCTTTAAACGTCGAAAATATCAAAATTTTAAATTCGACAAATCGGACCGATTACAATAACTTCCAATGGGAAGTTAAAAAGCTTTTGATTACGCCTTCGAGAGACGAAAGTAGCGTTTTCAAGGTTTCTAAAAAATACTTTAAATTCAAAATTGTTTTAAAAAGAAAATGTATTTTTCATTAATTCAAAATCCATTTGTAATTGCATTTTTCAAAAACCATTAATTTATTACACAAAATGAAAGTTTTCAGAACCAAATTTTTAGAAGTTTTTTAGTAAGTTTTTAAGCCAAATCTGTTATTAGCTTTGAAAAACAACTTACATAATCAGCAAAATTAAATAATTTGTAGTTTTTTATTTACTCCGAAGTACAAAACTATAAAACTGTGTTTCGTAGACATACAAACCTTATTGTTGGTTCTTCAGATAAAAAGACCGATTAATCTCAAATAAATCCAATGACCTGACAAGAAATATTACAGTAATTTATTATTTTTAAAAAAGTCTAAAATGAAGGTATTAAACACGAAAAAAGTTAAAATAAAAAATCTTGATAACAAAACGATTAATATTGTTATGAATAATAACTTCAAAACGATTAATCAAATTAAAGCTAAGTTTTTATTTATAAGCGATAGAAGTTTTAAGTAGACACTCATTTGTCAGTGTTAAGGTTTGGTTATTCGACTTAAAACTTATAGCATTCGAAGCAAAATGTTTTTGAAAAACAAGTGCTTCAATTTGTTTAAAATTTTTATTTTTGTATTATTTTTAATAATAATTGAAGTGCAGTGTTTTTGTAGTAAATCATTTTCAACAGCTACTGACGAAAACTTATCGACAAATACAATTTACGAATATGAAGATGTTACAGAAGACGAGGTTGCTCAAGGATTTGGAAGTATGTCTGCTGACCAAATGGACCTGACTCCGGATACGTTAAAAACAATTGTTGGATAAAAAAGTGTTTTCTTCTCTTCTATTGTAAAAATTTTGAATCATTTTTATGTGTGATTTTTTTTGAAAATAAAATGGCTATAAAGTGTCGATACTTCAAAAATAGCATAATAATTTGAACCTCAATCATATTGATATATTTGTATTTAATTTAATAACATTTTTAATTTTTAAAGAAGTTTTGTCTGTCAATATGGGGTAAGAAAAAAAGCATGCATGCCTGACAAACTTATGCACTCATTCTGAAAATAGCTAATCTTTCAAACAGATTAGAAATAATTTGGCAAAGTAAAGAACTGGGTTTCTGGGTTTTATTGTGTATTTTGATTCAAATATATTTAAAAAACAAAAAAACGGTAGCAGAAAATGCCATTCAACCCTCATAAACATTTTAAAATGTTTTTATTTGATAATTTTATTTATTTATTTAACATCAATGGATAAACATAATTTGTTGACTGTAATAATTTATAGTAATTTTACAATTATTATTATTATTATTATCATCTTTATTTTTTCATTTCAAAAGTTTACAAACTTAAAACTAAAGATTACAAGCATGGCTCATGGGCCGTCTGCCGGTATATTTTTCTGAACTAAACATTTTGTGAGAGAAAGTACAAAAATTTGGTTATATAAAGAAAATAGCAATTGAAAAAAGAAAAGGAATAATGCCAGAGGGAAAAAAAAAATATTCGTTTTAATGGTGTAGGTAATTCAATAGATAAATAAATTTATAAAAAAAAATATATAAACAAAATCTGAATCGGGCTTTTAGTTTAGCTAAAACAAAAATTATTAAGTTTATAAAAACAGCAATCATTTAATTATGGCAATATGTGTTAAACAATTGATTCAAATGTTCTAAGGGCCTTTAGTTTGGCTAAAACAAAAAAAGGATACATAGATCTTAAAGAATTTGCAATTTCAAATGCGGCTTGGGCTTTTAGTTTGGCGAAAACGAAAAAAAAAAGAAAAAAAAAAAGAAAATGATTAGCAATTTTTCAAATGTGAATTAGGCTTTTAGTTTAGCTAAAACAAAATTGTAATAGAATTATTATTCTAGTATATATTAATGTACATGTTTCTATATGAAACTGCATCTAATAAAAACTGAATGAGTAGACGCCAACCGTTATCTCCATTCAGAACACCTAGACATTCTTCAAGTGAAAGAAAACTCTTGTTAAAATAAAGCCGACGAGTTTCCTGCAAGATTGGGCACAACGCAACAAAGTGGAACATGTTTTCAACTTGATTAAGGTTGCACAAAGTGCAGTTTGGGTTGTTACCAGTTCTGTGCGGTCTGTGATTAAGCTCTAACATCTCCGTGCGTGCTTTAAATATGATGCTCATTTCCATTACAGTAAATTTATCTCTAAAGTAATTAGAAGACCCGAGTCTGAGGTTAAGTTTACTGTAAATTGATTTCGACACAGACTCCCTCGCCCTATCTAGATAGCTTTGGAATAAGTGATCGTCAATGGTAGATATACAGTCGTAGAGAGTGCTTCTCCACGTATCTAAACTATCAACAGATAGAGACAGAGGAAAGTTGTGTGCCGAGGCCAAATCATACCAGTCTTTAAATGGTGTATACCGGCATCTAAAACACACTGATAGGACCCTCTTTTGCAAATTGTTGGCCGACCTTTGCATTACCCTGAATATATAATCAGCGTTTGCTTTTAAATTCATAATAAATATTGGAGCAAGTCCCGATTCAATATGTATAGCATAATTGGGCGTGTTAGTTGGGAGTCTAAAGATACGCTTGAAAAAATATCTTTGGACAGCTTCGATATCTTCTATTTACTTGTACCCATAGACTTGGTTGCCATAACACAAGCAGCTTTTGATAGTTGCTTCAAACACTTTGAACTTAGACGTAGGATCAACAAGTTTGTTATTAAAAAAGTATGACCACATACAATTTATTGCAGTTTTTTCAACTCTCACCTTATCTTTTATGTGAACACCAAAATTCAGGTTATGAGTTAATGTGTAGCCTAAATATTTAAATTCTTTCACCACTTCTAAGTTGGAACCATTGAGGGTTCAGTTGCGGTCGGTTCTAATGCTACGATGTTGGGACCTAAAGACCATAATCTTCGACTTTGAGGTGTTTATTTGGAGATCCCATAGATCACAAAATTAATTTAATTTGTTTATTTGAAGCTGAAGTGTGACTGCATTATCAGTTAAGATCACCAAGTCATCGGCGTAGAGCAAAACTTTAATAGATAAATCACCAAAAGTAACACCACCAGGGATGTCTTCAATATCATTTATAAATAGTGAAAAGATATGCGGGCTTAAAATGCAGCCTTGAGGCACACCTGAATTACAACCAAACGGTTTCGATTTGCTACTACCATTTGAAACTACAGCTGTCATATTTGAGAGCAGCTGCTCATAGATTCTGATAAATTTTGTCGATAGCCCGATAGCTGCAAGTTTAAATAGTAGAGATCTTCTGTTAATGGTGTCAAATGCTGATTTAAAGTCAACGAAAAAAGAGTAAAGATTTATTTTTTTCTCTAAGTAACGCCTAGCAACACTCGTGAGAGTGAAAATTTGGTCGATTGTCGAAAGATTAGCTCGAAAGCCCGCCTGAAAGCAACTTATTTTGTTGTTTTGATTGACCCATCTTACAAGCCTGGAATAGAGGATCTGGGTGAATAATTTCCTTAGAGAACTAAGCACAGAGATGCCTCTATAATTTTCAGGTAAAATAGGGTCACCTTTTTTAAAAATTGCAGAGATAGATGAGGATTGGAAAATTCCTGGAAACTGCTCCTCCTCAAACATTTTGTTGAAGAGCACTAAAATAAATTCTAAAAACTGCAAGGTGGCGTTTTTGTAGAACTCAGCTGGTATGCCGTCCAGCCCTGCAGCCTTGTTGTTCTTCATTTTTTTTAGCGCAACAACCAGTTCTAACATTGAGAATGGAGCGTCTAATTCTTCAATATATATAAAAGGCAGTGCAAAGCTTATATACTTCTGGCATGGATCGGCTATGAAAAGTTGTTCAAAGTGCAATGCCAGTATATCCACTCCAATGGGATTTATAACTGACCTATTACGGTCACTCAAAATGCGCACATTGGCCCAGAAAGCTTTAGAGTCATGACTACCAACCAAATTTGATGCAGTTTTTTTTAAAAAAAGTTCTTTGTTTTGCTTACATAAATCTTTATAAGCGTTGTTATAATGTAGATATAAAGTCTTATAAAAAACATCATTTGAGTCTCTAAAGAGTTTTAAGAACTTAAACGATCTCTCTCTACTTTTTCTGCATTCGTTGTCATACCAGCTAGATTTAAAAATTGTTCTACTATTATTTGAATAGCTGACCGAAGACAGTCTTATGGTTTGAAAAACAAAATTTTTAGCTACATCTATTGTGGACGTTATTTGATTTAGTAAATTAGCTGAATACTGATTTAAGTTACTTTTGTAAAGTTCACATTTTTTTTCGTTCCAACGAAGCCTTGTATTAAAATTTTCTTCGCGAGTTCTAATAAAACTTTCTTGAGGTTTAAACTCACAGGAGACATAGATAGGCAGGTGCATTGAGTAGTTGGCAGGTAATACTAAAAAATCTTTAACGATATTCAGCCATTCACCTTTTACAAGGCAGTAGTCAATGACAGAGCAACCCTGTGACGATATAAACGTGAAATTCCCATTAATATCCCCTCTAGAAATACCATTTAAGATAAAAAACCCAAAATCCTCAATCAAATCCTTCAAACGGTTTCCGTTTGTATTTATGGTTTCGTCTAAAGAGTTTCTTTCAAAAGAAAAATATCCATTGTTCATAAAGGGAGAGTTCTGATAATTCGATATCCTGCCGTTTAAGTCCCCAATTAATAGAATATTTTCATTATTTTGGCTTAAAAAGAAATTATGGAGTTCTTCAAAGTCAGAATTCCAATTACTATAATTAAGGTAAATAGGAACTATTATAACGTGTTTTGAATTAATAATAAAATCTATTACAACCTTGCTATCGATAACTTTAAATGTAATATGTTTTATAAAAATGTTGTATTTGATTCCACACAACATGCCACCGCTAGCTCGACCAAGCCTATTATTTCTAACAGCCGATATCCATCTTAAATTAAAATTTTCAAAATACTTACAATTTTACAATTATATAACATTGACAAAAATTTTAAAAAATATTCTAAAACATATTTTTACTCATTTGAAGGTTGACTTTATAATTATTTAAATTAAAAAGTCATCAAGAACGAGTCGTGGGTTCATTTTGTCAATAGTTCGTCCTGGGATAAGGAATCAAAAAGAGAATGTCTCTGTTTCTTAGATTCCTCTCAGGAACATAAGAAGGCATAAGACCGGGAGCGGGTCGAAATGCTGTATTTTAAAGTACTGTATTGTCAAATTAATATTCTGTATTTCAAAATACTGTACATTTAAAATACTGTGTCTCAAAATGCTGTATTGTCAAAATACTGTATCTCATAATACTGGAAAGTGCGCACTTTTGTACATTTTCAAAACGATTTTTATTGTTTAGCCTTATTTACAGCATTTTTAAATACGGAATTTTTAAATGCAGAATTTGGAGGTGCAGTATTTTGATCATACAGTATTTTGTACATACAGTATTTTGAAATACATTATTTTGAGATACAGTATTTTAAATACAGTATTATAATTCATACAGTATTTCGACCCCAACCCCAGAAAGACCTTGTAATTCTGCCATTTAGAATGTCCATAATAAAAAAAAACTCTTAAGCATCCTATTTGACTTTTTGTAGACTTCAAATCGATTCAAATGCAAATAGTACTATAGTTTGGCAATTTTTCCGACCACCTTAGGTTTCTTAAAGCAAAAACGCGTGAATCTCTTTTGAACATTTTCAATCCTGTCGGAGGAGTTTTGGTAGAAAGCTGACCAAACAATGCTGCAATATTCTAATATCGATATTATTTTAATATATTTTAATCGTTTTCAAAGTATTACTATCCTTAAATACAACTGTGTTACGCTTTAAAAAAACCTAACAACGAATTTACTAACGTGCTCTAAAAAAGACAACTCTGAGTCAATATTGACACCAAGGTCTTTTATTTCGCTTACGACTGAAAGATGTTCAAAAACCAAGACTGTAACTAAACAACACCTTAAATGATGAAGAAAAGGCTCTTAATATTTTACGCTTAGAGATATTTAGCTCAAGATGGTTGTACTTACACCACTTAAAAACACATCTTTATCTTTTGAAACTTAAGACAATTCATCATCAATTGAAGATACTGGTAAATATAATTTCAAATCGTCTGCGAACATTTCATAATTTGCAAGTTTTAAACAATCTGGAATGTCATTTACGAATAAATTGAAAAGGAAAGGCCGATAGGCTTTAAATGACTACCCTGAGAGAGGCCTGATAAAACATTACTAAAAATATATTGTTAATCTTCAATTTTAACAATCTGTTTACGATTCGATAAATATGATTCTAACCATTTAAGAAAAACAAGTTTAAATCCCATTGTCATAATCTTTCTTATAAGAAGTCTTTCACGAAAAGTTTGTGATAAGACACAAACTTTTAAAAAAGTTTAAGAATCGCCAAAAGTTTTGAGACTAGTCTATACTTTTTAATTAAGTGCTTTAGACCACTTTTCTAAATAGAGCTTATCGAAATATTTGGTTTCCAATAAATTGATTGTGATATTCGCCGTGTGGCTTGTGGCGCTGTCCTGTTGGAACCACATATCCTCCAAGTCCATATCATCCAATTGGGCCAACAAATATTCGGTTATCATTGAAAGTTAGCGATCCCCATTCACAGCCGGTCTTGGACATCACGCAAGAAGTACGGCCCAATAACGCCATCGGCCCATAAACCACACTAAACCGTAATTTTCTCGGGATGCAATGATGACTCATGGAGTACGTGTGGATTGCTGCCTGACCAATACCGCATATTTTGTTTATTGACGAAGCCATTCAGCCAGAAATGAGCCTCATCGCTGAAGATGATTTTTCGATGAAAATCCGAATCATTTTCAAGTTGTTGCTCAGCCCAATTCACGAACATACGACGCTTCTGGTGGTCAAGCGGCTTCAGTTCTTGAGTCAATTGAATCTTGTCAGGATGTAGGCCAAGATCTTTTCGCAAAATTCGCCACAACGACGTCACAAAGATGCCCACCGCTTGAGAATGACGTGTGAGAGACACATTTGGGCTTTCTGTAACTGAAGCCTGAGCGGCAGCAATATTCTCGACACTACGGGCACTTCTTTGTCTTACTGGCACGGATTCAAAATTTTCCACTAGACGCTCAAATTTTTATCTGCTAGGACGATTATGACGACCATAATTTGGACGTAGCGCTCTTAAAGCTGAGGCCACTGACTCCGAATCTCGGTAGTATATCTTTCCATCATGAAATGGCAAATTTTACTGAAGAGAAATGTCAAAAGAGCGGCAAGAAATATGGCGTCGTTTGCTGTCCCTGTCGCTCTACTTTTGTAGCGTCCTTGTTGAAAAACCCTGTGTTTTTTTGTCATTTTTTAGATTAGATTTGATTTTATTTAAACATAAGTTTTTAACAATAATTTGGTTAATACAATCAATATGATGCATGGCATTGCCGTCTGCCTGATTGACAACTAAAAGTATAGCTTTATATAAATTTAAAAAAAAAAGAAAAGAAAGTGCAGTTTAAGATTAAAACTCTTCATTTAAAATTTGATGTCTATAATTAAGTGCTGTTTTGCAATATGCTTATAACTTTGTGACATCCATTTCCTGTAGAAGGCTTGTGATATCAGTATTTGAAAGAAAGTCACTGCCTAGGATAAGTCTTCTTATTTCTCTCAGTATCGCACATCGTCCAACAAAATGAAAAACATCCTCGCGCTCCTTCAAGTTGCACAGGTTGCATAAAATCGGTAAGTCTTCTCGGTGAGGAATGTAGTTGAGATTAAGGAGTTCTCCTCTTAGCCGGAACATGCACGAAATTTGTTCGATGGTATATTTGTCGTGGAAGTAGTTTCTTTCCCTGAGATCGTAGTCTAGTCTACTGTAAATCATGCGGTGCAGTGAGCTTTTGGCTTGCTCCGTGTATTGTGTTCTTGAGGCTTCATCCAGACGAGCTATTAGGCGATATAAAGTTGGCTTCCAAGAGGCAAGGTTACTGTAGTTTAGGTCAACATCTACCTGTTCGGCTAGTTCTATCCAGTCTTTAAACCATCCACTTCGGGATTGGATTGTTTGAAGAACTATTTTCTTTGGGAGACGATAACTTGGCATATCCAGAGCTTTGAGGATGTAATCGACCTGCAGCTTGAGTGTTTTTATAAATAAAGGCGATAAACCCGTTTCCAGCATGATCATGTAGTTTGGCGTACTCGAAGGAAGGTGGAAAATCCGTTTTATGTAAAATCGGAGCAGTTTTTCCACTTGTTCATATTTCCGACCTCCCCAAGCTTGCGCCGCATAAAACATAACTGATTCCGATACAGCTTCGAAGACCCTGAATTTACTGGTGTGCGTAATTTCCTTATGATTAAAGCATTGCTTCCATGCAACGTTTATAGCTGTTTTCGCCTTAACAAGTTTGTCAGTGAGATGTTTTTCCATGCTCAAGTTCTTAGTAAAGCACACTCCTAGATATTTGTATTCCTTCACCAACTCTACTCTTTCACCATTATAGTGCCATTGCTCACTTGCACCCGATCTACCACCGCCATTCTTAAAAACCATCACTTTAGATTTATTTAAATTTACCACTAGGCTCCACCTTTTACAATATTCAGCAAGCTTATTTATCATTAGCTGAAGGGACTGCGTCATTTTTAATTTTATAAAAAACACGATTTTATTTTTATTATTTAATTTTATGTCAAGTTAGAATTTTAAAATTTTGAATGCTCACTTCCTAGCTCTTGACATTTAAATCACCAAATGCATTTGTTAAACAATATTACTTATAAATAATAAAGTTTTTTGTTTTCTACCTTGAAAAGGTCATTTTTAATTTAATTAAAAACAAAATATTCAAATCAAATTGATTTCCCCCCATTTAATAATTTGTTTTTTAAATTACATTCTCAAATAGTTACCTTAAATTTTAAATTCTATGTATTCACATAATACAAAATAACTTAAATAGAATAAAATCAATTGGGAAATGATTGCTTTTTCCTAAGAACAAAAAAGAATAATTTTCTCATAAATTATTCAACAAAGTATTTTACTTAATATACACAGACATACAATCAAAAGGAGTTATGTAGATATAGACAAAACATAATATATGTAGATATAGGTAACATTAGACACGCAAAGGTTCCTAACATCTATAACATAGCTTCTCTCGACTTCACTCTATTTTATATGTAATTTTGAAAAATCGTTTTAAAATAATTTCCTTTAACACTTTGCATTGCATTGATTCTCAATTTATTTTAAAGAGATGTGTGTTTTGGGTGTGTATAGTGTATGCATAGGTAGATAGGTATAAGGATGTTATATTATAATGGGCAAAAGGATAATACCAGGACTAAGCATTTTGCTATATTTGGATATCACTTTTCCTCCTTAAATCGATTGAAATGTTATAAAGAAAATGTCTAGGTATGCAAATTTTGTGGTATGTGTGTAGATGTGTGTATTTTGAAAGATCATAATAATGTTATGCCAGTAAATCCTTAGACAAAGACACACTTGAATATAATACGTATATAACGAGAAGAACAATTGGAATAATATTATTTTTGCAATTTAATTTCAATACATGAAATTTCTTTGTACATATTTATAACTCTATCTATAAAAATACAGTTATGTACATTAAATCTGCATCTTTATACAAACACCACATACTTCAATAAAAGAAATTGTTTAGAATATTGTGAAGAAATTCAAGAAAATATTATAACGACTTTCAATTTTATTTATGTTTCTCTTCTCTTTTTTTCTATGAATACAAAGAAGGAAAAATATTTATGGAAAAATTATTTATAAACGATATGAAAAGAAAAGCCTTTAAATCTTTCTTTATGGAAGAATTTACATTATAATTCAATGTTTGAGAGACTTTTATAATTATGTGCATAACACCATCACCTATATAACCTCATATATTTATTACTATAATGTTGTTCCCTTAAAGAAATGACAATAGAAACTCATATACATAGGTAGGTAAAAAATAGGGTAAATTACATATAATGGCAGGTTCACGAATTTGTGGTGTTTAGCCTTTATTTGCATTAACAGAGCTGGAAAAATATGAGTACGCTATTCGCATTGGAAAGCAAGCAAAAAGCTAACACACGATAATGCGATGCAGAAAAGAAATAAGAATTAAAGTTAGAGGCTTTAAAGTAAGAGGATTTTCTTAAGGCCAAATGTTAAAGTATTGATTTTTATTATTTTTGTTTCCTGTAAAATTATATGCTTGAGGTGCTTTAAGATATATGGACACTTGAATGTTGTAGCGAAATTAATGTCCAAAACTTTTCATAACCTATTTGGCTATAACTATAAATATAAACTTTTCTATCTTAAGGTTACCCAAAATGTGAGTTAAATATGAATTTGTTATTTTCTTTTATAGCATTTTAAATTTTTTATAATCGCCATAAGGCAAAAATTTAAATATTTTTAAAATTTTGAAAATGTTTACATTTTTTTGAAAATAAGTAATTTAAAAAAAAAAAACAATATTTCAAAAAATGTTAAAACTTCAAAGTGACTATAGATTATAAGATCAAATCGTTCTGACCCTTTCGTGTGAGTTTGTATTTTGATTTTAGAGGAAATCATCACATTGGTTCACTTAGGCGTATACTTAATATTTTTTTGTATTATCATTTTATGAAATTTATTTAATTTTTACGCAATAACTATTTAATTTATGATTTAAATTCGAATGCATAAATATATTGGAGTGCAAGGTCAATCTGTTGTGCTAAGTTACAAATCGTTTTTAATTTCGACACTAATCATACCATCAATTAATAAGTGTTCTGTTAAAAACAGAAAGTATAAAAGTTAAAACTAAACAATATCGTTTTTAATTCCAACACTAATAATATCATCAATTAATAAGTGTTCTGTTAAAAACAGAAAATATAAAAGTTAAAACTAAACAAATAATTTCCAGCTAAAAGATACTCGTTGGTTTTTCGAAAATATAATTTCATAATAAATATATTGCCTTATTTCAACAAATTACTTTAAATAATTGAATAAACTATTTTATACACATCAATGCGTTTCAAATTTAGCGGTTTTCCCTATGATTTGTTTTTAAACCCTCTATGGATTTATCTGCATAAAGCAGACCTTTAGCTAAATACACTATCCCACGAATGTGTTGGCCAACTAAATAGCAATTAGTAATAGATTTTATTATCATACCATAAGTTGTATTAAACTCATAAATCCTTACCCACACATATAAAATCATTATGCAAAATGAACAATCTGTTGAGTATTATATCTAACCCACTATCTCATATGAAATTATGTTAGTATCATAATCATTTTAAAGACCGCAGGCTAATTTCAGTTATTTCAAATGTTTTTTTTAAATAAGTCATATTGTTGTTAATGAAAAAAAAAGAAACAACAACATTAAAAACAAAATATATTTTATTTTAATAGAATTTTAAATTAAATTAAGTTTCTGACACATTTATAATTAGATATATAAAATTCTAGATAAAAATCACAATTTTCATTCGCATATGAACATTTGTATACTTTATGTATAATATAATATTACTATGAGCTAGTAATATTGTTATTTTCATTAAAATTGTTATATTTTTATTTAAATGTAGTTGGAAAAAAAAATTCATAATAATCTCTGGGCTTAAAATGAGCATCAGCATTAAATTAAGCTTTATTAATTTATTATTTCAGTCAAAATTTGTGGTAAAATACTCATTTAATTGTTCTGTGGCTTTTAGCATAATAATTGCCTAAAGGGATATTTAGATTGGATTGAATTAAAACAAAAATTAAAAATTTGATTTACAATCATAGGAGACAAAATACACTGGAAATTTGTAATTTTTTCTTGTGTACTTTTGAAGGGATTGTTTTGTTTGTTTTTTTAGATACTAAATTTTAATTTTCTGAGTATTCAAATATATTTATATTTAATTCTTTTTTGTTTTATTTTTAAATAAGACGTTAGGTTCTGTTAACTGTGCATACAAACATTTTGGACAGTGGCTAAAGAAACTAATTAGTGTGAAGTGTCCTAGTTAAATGTTTTCCGTACATAATAATTGACAATCTAAAATCTGTCCTCAACTTAAGATGGTTATTTTTAATATTGTTAACGTAAAATAGGGTAATTTGAATTACAACTAATTATACGTTCTTAAAAATGTCTAAATTCTACCCAAAAAATTTGTTTGAAATTTTTACAGTTTTTAAATCATATTTATTAATAAAAATGTCGAAGTTTAAAACGTACAAGAAACTGTCTGATACTTATTGCTTTGAAATTTAAAATTAATTTTCTCAAAATATACATTGTAAGCATTAAGAAATGGATAGGTGGTTTGAAAGGAGGTGTTGGTGCAGATTGGTTTTGAAATAATAAATATTGCAATGACTGGGAAAGACAGAGTTTGGTAAATTATTCCACATTCGCGCAGTGCGGCTATAGAATGAATCTCTGTATTTGACAGTACGGCAGAAGCTGGGCTCTGGAGTATACTGATGAGCAATGACGAGAGTAATACGGGTTAAGTGCTTTAGGGGACGAATGCCACTGGCTATTTTTCTAAAGTAACAGTAAAGTAAAAAATTAGTGAAACAAAAAAGAGGCTGGAATGCGACCAACACTGATAACTTCCCATCCCGCGTGTCGATTTGTCTTGCTTAAAAGTTTGTCGGTTTCGTGTTGGGTTAAAAAAGTTGTTAGTTTAATTATTCTTAAAAATTTTAAAATTACCAACAATATTGTTTATATAAATAAATAGTTTAGTTTGAAAATCTAGTTTTGTTAAATAGATTTTTAGTCGAAAACAAATTTTTACAAACGGTATGTTGTCAGTTCAATTATTCTTATAAATTTGAAAATTACCAAAAATATTTTGCATTTAATGGAATAGTTTTATTTCCAAATCTGTTTTAGTTAACGAGATTTCGAGAACCGCACATCAATTTTTACCAAATTTTTG
Organism: Eupeodes luniger; assembly: GCA_951509635.1. NCBI lineage: Eukaryota > Metazoa > Arthropoda > Insecta > Diptera > Syrphidae > Eupeodes > Eupeodes luniger. The sequence goes on from OX608073.1 coordinate 108,647,313, forward strand.
TGTAGATTTTATTTTTGTATGAAAAAACGGACTGTTGGATTTTTATAAAAATTTACTGAATGTCGAAAATAATATTTTCTGTGAGATAAAATAAGTTTGAAGCCAATATTTTTATTTTTTGAAAAGATATTTGAGTCGAAAATCAATGTTTACCAACTTATTTTATTTTTATTTTAGGTTTTTATTTTTTGTAAAAAAAACTGCCAATTCGATTTTTCTCAAAATCTAACCGTATATTGAAAACAATATTTCTTATAAGAAAAAACTAGTTTCAAGTCAATATCTTGTGGTCTTGAATAGATATTTGAGTCGAAAATCAATTTTTACCAACTGTTGTTAATTTTATTTAAGGTTTTTATTTTTTGTAACAAAAACTGCCAATTCGATTTTTCTCAAAATTTTACCGGATGTCAAAAACGTTAGTTTTCGTTGCACAAAATTCTTTTGGAGATAAGTCATTTTATGTTCGTACATTTTTCGAGGTGACAAATATTTTTTTTCAGTTTTTTTGATTTATAAAAAAAACCGTTAATTGGATTTTTTTCAGGAAATATACTAGTTTGGTATCACGCTACAATATATAATATAAAATTTAATTCAAGTCTCTAGCGTTATTGGTTCGTGAGATATTTAGATTTAACCAAAATTTTCACCTTTTTTTAAATTGCTATTGTAAAAAAATCACAAACGCAATTTTTTTGAGAGTCCTGTACGAGTATAACATACATTATCTGTATCCCACAAAGGTGATAGTAGATACACATTACCGAGAATTTTGAGGTTTTTATTTGTTAAAATATTTTTCCTGCATGCGTTTTAAATTCTGGTTGAAAAAAGAGCTTATAAAAAACTGTTTAAGCCACTGGAGAGCGTGACAAAAACATTTAAAATAAGGTCTATTTATGTGTTGACATTCAGTCAAAGTTATTAAACTGAACTTCGAAAAATTTAACACAGAAGGGAATTCGAAGAATTCGAAAATATAAATATTTCCAATAATAAATATAAATACTTACAATATAAAAAGTTCCTGATAAAGTATTTCATTAATTTTGAAAAAAAATGTCAAAATTCAATCAAACTTTTTAAAATAAGAAAAAATAGCATAGGTAGGATTTTTTAAAAGAAGCTTAGTAATTATTTATTATAATCGTGAAAAATATTTACATAGATATAAAATTAACCCATCTAACCATTTTTTAGTTTGTGCCAAAAATGAAAATAAGATTTAAGTCGTAATAACCGAAAATCTTGAATTTAATTTTACATTTTTTCAAGGTCTCAAAGGTGCTTATATCTTAAACTAGAAAAAGGCATTGGCATAACGGATTAATTCTACGCTGAGACCAAACAAAAAATTAAATGACTTTAATCATGATAAACACCTTTATAACTTATAGAAAATTGAAGCTAAAGTTACTTTAAACCTATCAAAATTCAACCATTTTGTAGCTTATCTACACTAATATTATAAAGAGGAAAGATTTGTATTGTTGTATGTAACGAATAAACTCAAAAAGTACTGGACCGATTTAAATAATTCTTTTTTCATTAGAAAGCTACATTATCACTGAGTAACATAGGCTATATTTAGAACTAGATTCTTCAGAAATTCCTATTAAAACCAACCGAAGGTGTAAAAAAATTAGCCATAAAATGTCTTTCATCGCATACGCTGCGAAGAGTATTAATGATAGGACAAAAAAATGTTTTCTAATTTAGTGATTCATGGTCGATTTAATTAGCATGCTTATAACTTAAATATTTGTACCTATTTATGTCTACAAGTGAGAAGCCGGGACGGGCCGCTAGTGTCAAATAATTGAAAACAAAATTAAAATAATATCGAACTAAACTTATTTTTATAGCATTGCTTATGTCCACATAAGTTGTTTTACTTTTTTAAATCACTACTAAGCACTAATCTTATGTTTTAAAGACCATATTTCTAATTAATTCTGTAATCATTTTTGAAGAAAGAAAATTATTTCACAAAAGTGGTCTTAAATAATCATAAAGTATCAAAAAACCTATTCGCAAAACTCACACTGAAAACTATTACAAAATATTTTACAGATGTATGTGTTTTCACATATGTTTATATATAGGGCAACCAAAAATATGTTCGAACATATTTTTTGTTAACATCACTATTATCACGAGACTGTGATAGAAATGCGTTTCATTGAAATCTTCGTCTTTTAAACGTTATCTGTTAGGGCATATTTTTGCATTTTTCACTGAAAATGCATATTTTTGCATTTTTGCTTTCAAAGGGCATATTATTGCATATTTTTGCTTTTTTTGTAAAGGCAAGCAATAGAAACAAAGTATTAACAAGAACAAGCAAAAACAATTTTAGAGACATAAAACCTGGACTGGAACTTCTTCCACAACCAATCATAACGTGATGGGGGACATGGCTCGAAGCGGTGAACTACTACGCCAAGCATTTTGAAAAGATTTTTGATGTTTTTAGCAACGAGGAAGCTGCATCAGTAAAAGTTTGTAAAGATCTTCTTAAAATAACAGAATTGAAAGCCGACTTAATTTTTTTGGCATCAAGCTATGGGTTTCTAGTAACATCAATTTCAAAACTTGAATCACGTGGTTTATCGCTCAATTCTAGCACACAAATTATAAGTGATGCTGTGAAGACAATCTACAGCATAAATCAATGAAGAAAAAATAGAAAATGTAATAGAAAAAAATGCTGGCTTTGAAAAACTAAAAATAATTGCAATGGCTTTGTCAGGAGAGAGGTCCATAGCAGTTGAAGACTATACAATTGCTGAAGTTTTAGCATTCAAATACGCTCCGATCACTTCTGTTGACATTGAACGGAGCTTTTCCATTTATAAAAGAGTTTTTTGATCAAACAGACAAAGCTTAATTTTCAAAAATTTGAGTTATTTACTGCAACAAAAATTTGCAATAAATTTTCTTACTGATCGCTGACATATGTGTGCGAAGTTTAACTATTCGCCATTAAACAAATTTTTTGGATGTTTTATTTATCTCCAAAAAGTTTGAGTAAAGAAGAAGAGTTTTGATTTTTCTTTTTTTTATTGGTATTGTTCTTATTAATAAATTTCCTAAAGCAAATAACGCTTCTTATAAACATCTTTTACATTTATTGAGCATATTTTGAGGGCATATTATATTTCATTTTTAAGGGAATATTATAAGCGCTTAAAACTAGTTTTTTAGGACATATTTTTGGTTGCCCTATTTATATACATACAAGGTGACGTATTTTTGTTTAAATGAATTGTATTTCAAGTTATTATAGGAATTTCAAAAGTATTTAGTTATTTGTTATTTTAAGATTTCGACATTTATAGCCAAGTTTTCTGATATTTTCAGTTTCATTCCTGAAACAACCAAAAGCTTAAAATCACGACCTGAAAAGATTTAAAACACTTTTAAGCAATCAGCCGTAAAAATTCTGTTATCTTTCTCAATATTCACTAAATTCAAAAATAATTATATTTTAATCAATTGTTTTTTATTTTAAAACTTGTTTTGTTTCCTTTATTTGTTTAAGAATGAAAACCACAAAGTGTAGAAAAAACGGATTGAATACCTTTTATTTGAAAATTATTTGTGACTTTAAAGTCTTCAAATATATATATTTTCAAAAAAACTCACTTAGCCACAATAATTTATATCTTTTTAACTCTATCCTTTTTAAGTTTTTAGTTTTTGGAAGAAACCCGTTAATTCGATGTTTCTCAAAATATTGCCAATGTCAGATGTCGAAAACGTTATTTTTCATTGCATACAATTATTCTGAAGTTAATATCATTTTTTGTTCGTAAGATATTCGAGGTGACAAATCTTTTTTTTCAGTTTTTTTGACTTATAAAGAAAAACCTTTAATTCATATTGATTTTCAAAATAATACTAATTTATTATTATGTAAGATTTTATAATTTGAAATTTAATTGAAGTCGCTAACGTTATTGGTTGGTGAGATATTTGAGGTCGCCCAAAAAATAAATTTATTTTAAAGTTCTTTTTGTTTATTTCAATATTATTATCCTTGAAACAAAATTGTTTTGCAGTCGATATTTTTACTGGTTCAATAGATATGAACTACGTAAAATGTTATCCCGAACTTACGGACTTACGAAAGTCCAGGTCTCTAAAAATGTTTGATTTAAATTCAAGCAACATTGAAACTTCAAGAAGTGTCAAAATTTCAATTCTTCAAATTCAAAAGATTACAATAAATTCCTATGGAAAGTTAAAAATGTTTGAGTTTAGTCGATGTATTTTCTTCATCGTATAATATCTTGTATGCAGGCTACAAGCAATTTTCAAAAATATTTTCTCAAAAATGTATCTATATTATTAACTTTATTGAGTAATTTATTTATAAAGATAAATTCAACAAATAATATTGTGAAAAGCTTTTGAACTATTTTTTAGTTTGAGAAAATAGCATTATAAAATATATCCGTACTTTTCAAATCAAAAAAATTTCCAACCGAAACAATATATATTTTAAATACATTTATTATATCGCACCTACTTATTCATGCATTTTATTTATTTATTTATTTTCTATTTTTATAAACTCCAACACAGCTTGAAAATTTGATTTACATAATTTAAATTCATTAAATGTAAATTCAAATTTTCAAACAAAACGATCCTAAATAAAAATATTAAATTAAAATTATATTAAAAATAAAATTATCTCATTCTCGGTCTTTCTATCTAAATACATACATAGATTGTTTAAGTATAGTCTGCGGATTGGTGTGTGTGTGTGGGTGTAGGTAATTTTATAAAATGTGAATACGTGCGTATCGATCTAATTGGAAAAATTTCACAAAAGTTTAATTTGAAAAATGACAATAATCTCTTTTTCTTTTGTATCAGTGCTTTTTTTTTAATTTTATTTTGTTCGTATCCTAAAGTCGTCGCGTGGCTCGTTGTTTAACGTGTCTGTATTCAATATACTGATTTTATTTTATACAGCCAAATACAGTTACTTGTTGTTGTTATGTTATACACCATATTCCGGAAATCCGGAAATAATGGTAATGATCATTTATTTAATTTTTTTTTTTTCAATTTTATTTTGTGAGAAAATTAATGTGTCTCTTCGTTTTGAATTCCAAGGTTTTCGTGGTTTTATTTTCTTTTTCTTTTTGCTGATAGATTTAATGAAGCCACATAATATGTAATAAATGGAAATTGTGTAAAACGGAAAAATAAACTAAAGGGGGACGAAATTTTTACGTAGTACATTTCCGTAATAGAAGAGGGAAGCCATTTTGTATGATACAAATTTGAATAGAATGTTGATTTGAGTTTATTTTTGAAAGTGAAAATTAGATTTATGTTTTTTTTTTATGATTATTTAAATCGATTTTTTAACTTTATTGACACAAAAACATTTAATCCAATTAGATGTTCACTTAAACATGGTTGGTTAGAAAACGTAACTAAAATTTGTAAAAAAGAAACTTTTATAAGAAAAATCAAAGTTTCTGTAAGATTAGACGTTTCTAAATGGTTTAAATGGCAATTCACGAAAAAAGTAAACTTAAATTTAAGCTTGAAAAATACTTTTCCATGAATAATGACTAAGAAATTATGGCTTAAATAGACTCACACTCACTATATAAATTATAGATTTACCTTTTTGATAATAATAAATTCAAATGCTCATAATAATTATTTCAATCTTGATCGAATTTAACCGCATAAAACGCGTTAAAAGAGTGCAACCTCTTTTCGTGACTAACTTACTGAGCTTGCTTAGCTTTATAGCTTCTGATGATGTCTGATTATTTAATTGCAATATTCACATAAAAATATTAGCATTTCCTTGCTACAATTCTGACCAATTTTAGAAAACGAAAAACTCTTCGAGTAATTTTATCGTCATTGTGGGGACTAGGAAGGACCTCCTTGCCCCTAAACTCCTTGATTAATAAACAGCAATTTAACCTCCCATTCCATATACAGGTCTTAACTCTTAATTCGTCATTTTTTAGAGGTAAAAATTATTGTGGGTGATTTTTATGTCAAAACAAGCCACAATATAAATACTTGTTTTTTTTTCTTTTCTTTTTGTTTTAAGTCAAAGCTTAGTATCCTTGAAATATTAACCAAATTTTCGCTACTAAACACAGACACACGCAAAGCGTCCTTTCTTTCCTTTTTTTGATGATTGTTGTTTTTATTTTGGTTGAGTAAAAGGGATTATATTATCACGAAGGTTTACTTTACCATTTATACAACAACAACAACAAAAATTCTTTCTTTTTTCACGAATACAATTAAGATGAATTGGAATTTAAGTGTTATTTTTGTTTGTATGTTTGGACGTTGTGGAATATATTTCTCTTTTTTTTTTTTTGGTTGGGAAAAAAAGCTATCAAAATAAAAATTTTCATATAAAAAATGGTATTTTAATTCAAGGTCTTACCTACATAGATATTCATAGCTATAGGTACAAAACAAAACCCAATTTTTTAAGGCAGTAATTTTCTAATCTAGTGAATTTCCTATCCATTAAATTTATGTTCTTCAAATTCATTTTTAAGGAAATATAAATTACATATTTATGTTTATCTTAAGAAAAGAAAAAAATCGATGTATCACAAATAATTCGGTAGTAAATCAGGGATTTTCTGGATGAGGGTGAATTTAACACCTTTAGAAAGGGGATCCAAAAAACAAGCTACCCACGTGTCAGGAATTTTTGATTAGGGTGATGGTATTTTATGCGTGGGAAAATTTGAAAAAATATATTCTTATTTTAGATTTATTTCAATGGAATTTATTTGTTTTGTGTTTTAAAGTAAAACAAAAATTGGGGAATTGAATTTTTATATGGAGACAATAAGGGTTTTCAATTGAGTGTGGATAAACATATATTTGAATAACAAAAATTATTTAAAAAAAAAATGTTTTCGTTTTATCTTTAGAAGTTGAAAATTCAGGCAATCTGTGATATTAGTGTTTTGAGTGAGTTTGCTTTATGTTTAATTTATTCGGTTGAGCAAAATAAAATAAGTGGTTTTAATTTGTATTTAAAGGAATTTTGAAATTATACAAAAAAAACCTACAGATTTCAATGAGTTGATTTTTTAAAAAACATTTCATCATGTCTCAAAAGAAGTTGTTTATACGAAAAAGTGATTAAGTCAACAAGTTAAAGCATTAAATACACAATTTAAGTAAAGCTAGTGTCCAAAAACAAAGGTAATAAGAAAAGTTCGGACTTAATTATATTTTATTATTTATGTAACTGGAAATTTTTTGCTTATAGAAACTATTAACAATCTACCTTTTTTAAAGTCTGTTGAGTACATTAAGAATCCATGTATATAAAATGTAATCAAAAGATTCGATTTTTTGAAATTCCTCCGCCAGAAACTCAAATTCAACTTTTTAATTTTTTTATTTCAGTTAATTATTGAAATCTTTTTATTTGATTTTGAAAACTCAGATGTACATATTTTATTCATTCGATAACACATTTATCCAGAAAGGAAACCTTCATACCTGGCTACGAAAAGCAAGTTAAAAAATATCATGTATTTTGAAAATATTTCTTATTCTTGCTTACGGTCAGTTGAACAAATTCAATTTCTTAAATACTTGAGTTTCTAAGATGTTTTAACACAAAGAAGTCGCAAGCTTTAATGGAAGCAGTCTCTCGGTATTATCTCATGACCGATACTGACAAAGTTGTAAGAACTAAAGTCTTTTACTGACTTTTTTTAAAGTCTATTATTCACTTTTAAAACAACGTTGACATTTACTATACAATTAAAGTAATTTTTAAACGTCATAACTTGAAGTCAATTTAAAAAGTTAATTGTCTCAACAACCAATTAGACTGCAGTCTCTTTGATTTTATAAAGATAAAGTCTTTAAATTCATTTAAAAGTGCATTTTAAATGCAAGTCAATTTTGAAGTCATTTTAATGCAGTCTTTTGACTTGAATCATTTAAGTTTTCAAAAAATTAAATGTATTTATAAATTGTAGATCAATTTGCTAGGGAAAGATCAAGAAAGCTAACAAATATTTTACATATACATAAATTGAAGTTACGGAATAGGAGTTTGCTTAAATATGCGACAAATTATTATCTTTATATTTTATTCTGTTACATTTAATATCATTTGATTATAACTATTGTTCTTTGTCGTAAAATTCAAGTTGATGAAAAATTTAATCGCAAATGGTAGACATTTTAGAACAACCAATTAATTCCCAATACTATAAGACCCTTTTTATGTTTATTTCATTACAACATACATTATTGTAAGCCAAAATGAGAATTATTAAGATAAAGACTATGACCTTGAAACACTAACGACCAATTTTTGACAAAGTTCTAGTCTCTAAGACTCGCTTTTTTTAATAAATTAGAACTCCATTGAGTTCTTACTTATTTTTTCTCAGTTTGAGATTGAACTTCGATTTATTAAACCCTCAAATTAAGAGGCCAGGGATATTCAAACTCGGTTTAGCAATGTGTTTACTTCTTCCAAAGGCCTAATGTTAAGATTCATTCAGGTTTTGTATTATATTTTACAGACCACAAGAATTTGTATGTGCAATTATAAAATGTTATTTGAGAATGCATAAACATGGACGGTTTACCAAAAAGTCATAATAGTCCAGTCAATGAACGAAAAAAATTGCCTTCACCTAAAAAAAAATCCAACAGTTTTGAAACTTGGCACACTTACTAAGGGATGTCTGGTGATAACCAAAACAAAATTCCCCAAGAATCCGACGTGAGCTCTAGCGGCAATTAAGAGAAACATGGAATTTGTTTCAGTTTTTCACGTTTATATCGAAAACTATTTGTCGTATCAACAAATTTTATTCCACAAAATTAAAGCTCATTAAATTTTATAAAAAAAATCTTTCGAGAATTTTTTCGTATCTCTTATAGTTTATAAAATAACTCTAGCGGCAGTGAAGAGAAACATACGGTTTTTTCGGTTTTCCGGGTTTATCTTGAAAACTACTTGTCGTATCAAAAAATAATTTTCTACAAAATTAAAGCTAATTAAATTTCCTAAAGAAATATGATATTAATTTGTTTGTACTTGTTTTAGTTTGTAAAATAACTCTATCAGCATTTAAGGAAAACATGTGATGATTTTTTTCAAACACGTTGATGACGATTGTGTACCTAAAACCCTAAAAACGTGCCTGGAAGCTCTTATAATAAAGAATACGGAAATTGAAAATAGAAAACGAAAGTGCATCGCAATAGGACATAGCATCATAATCAGCTGTGCGTCCCAGGTCATTCATGTCTCCAATACTAAGCAGTCTTGCCTTATTTATATATAGAAAGCTTGGTTCTAAGAAGTTGGTAAACCTTATATCAAGCTTAGGGTTTTTTTTCTTCATGCTATGAAGCTCAGTTGTTGGAGATATCAGCTATTTGCCACACGCGACTAGATTCCAGCGGTTCATTTAACAAATTTGTGTTTGATAATGCGGACTTTAATGTCAGAACGTTAGATGGACTAAATACATTTCATTCTTTGGAAGGAATAAGATGCATCGCTGCATCTACTTCCATAGGAAAAGAAACCGACACACGAATGCAAAAGCTGAAAAAACTACCTTGTGCTAAATCATAGAACTTCGAGTACTTCTTTTGAAAACATTTCAGAAAACAGAAGGTGGACTAAAAAATTTAGTTTTTGAGAATGTGAATGCGTGTTCCGAAGAAATTTTGCTGCCAAAACCATATGACACTCTTTGGTTGGTATCAAAGTTTATTGGCATTTACGATGTTCCAGGATGGAAAGAGTACATGCACTCAATAACAACAGGCTTGTTTAGTGCAAAAACTAAAATCATAACTCTTCCGTTCATAAACTCTCCACCGTCCGACTATAATACGCTTTACACTGCATTGCACTATGCTGGCAGTTTGTGTGACAAATTTGACCAAAAATGTCTATTGGTAACATTTGACCAGCCTCTTTATTTAAAAGGTAAAGAAATCGTTGCCACAGTTTCATCTGAGTCCCGTCTATCAAAATGCTTAGTCAGATTGGGTGGATTTCACCTGTTAATTTTAAAATGTTCAATAGGTTTTTTGATGAGTGGAATTGGCAAATAGTTTTCGAGATAAACGTGAAAAACTGAAACAAACTCTATGTTTCTCTTAAATGCCGCTAGAGCTCATGTCGGATTCTTGGGGACTTTTTTTTGGGTCATCACCAGACATCCCTTAGTAAGTGTGCGAAGTTTCAAAACTTTTGGATTTTTTTTGAGGTGAAAACCTTTATTTACTGGACTATAAATAAGAGCTGCATAATATAAAATGTTCTAATAAAATATTCTGTGTAACACAAATCTTAAATTAAATGCAATAAAACACGAAAACACAATTTTTATTTCGAAAAAAAGTGAAAATATCAAAACCAAATCCTAAAAATGTCCACTCGAACGAAAACTGACAGATTTTTTAAAAATTGTGTTCGTAAAATGTCAAAATTTTAAATCGAAACTATCTCCGGCGTGCTACAAAAATAGCAAACAAAAAAAACATGTTAAAACTCAGTTCCATTAAACCAAGATCTAAAATTCCTATTACACAAAAAGGATTCTAAAGCGAGTTCTACAGATGAGATTAGATGGGAAGAGATGCTTGAGTTTTAAATATTTTTAAAATGAAGTTCCATAGATAAACCAAAGATACCATTAAGATATTTTATGTATTTATTTTGAACACAATTAGCCTCTGTTGGAGCTTATGAATTTTCAGAGAGACGGAAAAGTCCTTAAATCTGAAATTTTCTTCTGAACCAAATCCGAACGACTTAAATGCATTTTTCATGAGGGGACTGGTCAGTTCCTTATAAGAGGCAGTATTGGATAAAATAGTTAAATACGGAAGCAGAGATTGTATCAAGACATCCCTCGTCAGAACAGTCCAACTCGATATATCGGATATTAAAAAAATAAAAGAAAATTTATTACATATTGCAACAGTTCTGCTGTCAGTAGAAAGGACAAAAAGTAAGACAAAAATTGCTATAGACTGTAAGTTAGGTTAGGTTAGTTTTGATACCCCTTTTGATACCCCGAAGTATTAAACTTCCCTAAAAATAAAATCTAAACCTATGATGTCAATGGCACAAGCCATTAAAAGCCTTTCATAAAGCCTAATAGTCTTTTTCCTGAAATGTCGTCCAGTTGAAAAAGTTCCTGCCTAAGTGTTTCTGTTTCTAGTATGGCATTAGAAGTGGGCAGTAACAATAATGGTTTTGTGTGAAGAAAGAAACAAAAACTCTTTACTGAATTAATAAAATTTTTATATGTATTATTATATTATTTATAAGGAAACAGACTCTCAAATAAATTCCCATAAATTCATATACATAAATTCAAATACAATAATAATAATGCAATGCTATTATATCTATGTATCTATGTTGGTAAACTAAAGTAGTACACTCAGGCGTATACGCATTTTTTTGTTTAAATTTTTTTTTTACTAATTTCCTTCTTTATTGTTTTTCTTCCAGATTCGCTTGTGAACCAAAAAAAAATACTTCCGAATACAGAACAAAATTGGCTAGATCAGGTAATTACATCTCTTCTTTTACTATGTAAAGTTTTGAATTATTACAAGACATAACAAATTCATTCCAACAAACTAATCATCCCCATCATAAATTCTATTGTAACCGGAAACTTCTATGAATCCCGCAAGAAGCTATTAACTAATACGTTCGTCGTGAAAAATCTCATACAATTTTGCATTACAAACGGATTGCATGATACAGTTTTTCGGGATTACTAAAAGTTTCCGATTACGATTCAATTCGAAAAGACCTGATTTATACTAATTTAACAATCCACCGCTCACTTTGGGCTGGTAGAAGTTCTTATACAACCTTTGCATATATATGTTATGTCTTAAAATCAATCTTTCCTAAAACTCAAAATTTTCAGTTGACTTAGGTTGCATAATCGAAACAGTGTACTTATTGTCATAAAACAGTTTTCCATACTTGACATTCATTTAAAATTAAGTTCTACTTCGTCAGCAAGGATTACAATATGAAACTATAGACTTTAAGACTCCTATTTGTTCAGCGACCCTAAAACTGTCCCTAGGCTGAAAAGAGATCCTTAAAAACTTAAAAATGTCCACTAAAAAGAAGTTATTATTTATTTTGGAAGGTTCCATTCAACTTAAAAGCATTCTTTAAGGTACCACTATTTGAGCAGAAATAATATTTTTTCTCGAAAAATAGTTTTCAATCCAAATCTTTTTCCAAAACGAAATATGTAAGACCAATTTTGAATTTAACCTTAGTCCAGATCAAATTAGGACGTGCTTTATTTTTGAAATTTTAAAATCAGCCTTACTTTTCTTTTTATAAAAAGTGCAGAATGGCAGGACTACTATTTTGATTTCAAAACTTAATGAGAAACTTTTAACATAAAAAAAACAAGGCTTTTTTCACGTAAATTTTTTTTTCATCAAAAATGCCACCTATCCCTTCTCGAAATAAAAAACACAAACATCATTCCAAAAAACCCTTATCTTGAAGATTTGTAAGTACAAGTTACAGATCAAAAGCTTATGTAACCCAAGTAACTCAATGACTTCTAATATTAGTCCTCAGTAGTCCCACCTCTCTGAAGCAATTAAAAACCCCTTCAAATTTTACTCCAAACCCTTTATCTATTCTTCTTAAGAATATATCCTTCATTATATAAGATTTAATTAAATAATTAAAAATGATAACCCCAATTATTCCTTAACTTTGATATTTTAAATAGGAAAATATTTCCTATAATATTAACTTCCTTAACCAGAAATTTCATTTAATTAAATTTTAGACAAAATTAATACAAAAAGAATCTTCACATCACTTACATCAAATGATTAGCAACAAGAAACACCTCCATGATGTTAAAGATTTTCATTTGGGTTAATCCAAGTTGTTACCAATCCTTAATTTGTTATTACTTTTTTCAAATGTACTACAACGGTATAAGACTTTGATGCCAACGATGAAGACTAAGACGAGTTCAAAGTACTTTTATCCTTTTTTCTTTTAATTTGATTTTTTTTAAGGAGTTTATCTTTTTCCTCGTTTTCTTTTATTCCGTTTATTATTTTATTTTTCTCAACTCACACAAGTTTTCTTTATGAATTTTATTTCTTCTTATTTAATTTTATATCTTCCTTATAATCCTCTCTTTTGTATGTATTCATTCATTCTTTCACTTAAATATTATTTCCTTCCTTTTTTGCAATACACTTCACTTCACTAAGTATTATCCTGTTTAAAGGACTTTCTCACACATGAACACTTCTTTTCTTTTGAAAGCAGATTTTAAATATGCACAACAATTTACCAATCCTTGCTTTTTATTTTTGATTATTTTTTTTATTTAAAATCTGCGTTCTTTTTACTTTTCACATATTTCATTGCAATTAACGAACATATCAATACAATTGACAAGGATATTATTGATTGTGGCTTCTCAAGAATTAACGTCATTGCAGGCTCGCTCCCGTGAATCCTTTCAGTCATAAATCACTGAGCGTTAAGTAAAATAATATTCTTGTAACTTCGTTTATACAGTGGGGTAGTTATGTGGTTTTTTTGTTTTAATTCTTTTTGACTGACGATATACTCGTACACAGTCGTCAACGTTCCCTGTCCCTTTGCGTGGGATTAAATTTTCTCTCCCTCTGCAGGACTCGCACTTGTTATAGTAAAATGTAAACAATAATCCAAAAGCTGATTATAATTAATTATTCAAACAACGTTCGGAAGGAACTTTCCCTTTGGTTTCATTTTACCTTAATATATTTTTATTTTTGGTAAGTAAGTTGGTTGGTTGGGGTAGTTTGGGGGTCGACTTGGTTTTGCTTTTGATGAAGAGGACGAATAACTTGGAAATATTTCCACCGCCATCCACCGACGTCGTCGTCTCCTTCGTCGTCTCTCGTCACGAGAAGAAGAAGAAGAAAAAAATCAACGAATATAAAACCGACGAACGACCACGACAAACACGAAAATGGAAGACGAAGAAAAAAGTACGACGGATAAGCGAAAGGCGAGGAAAAAAAATTATTGCCGCATAAATAAATAAGTACGGTAAGGCTATTGGGAAAAAAGAGGAAAATTCAAGAAGTTGGAGGTGTGTGTACGACTACGAGTGTATATATTCCTGGTTCAGTTGAGTTGATTTTTAGCTGATCCTTGAGAATTCTTGATTTGTTCCCAGGACTTTGATTTATTTGAGTTTTTCCTTTTTTTTATTTTGTGGTAGCAAAAATTTGAGGGTGGTTATTTAATTTTAATCTTTTTTTTTTTGTTCCCCCAACACAATCAATCTAGAGGCTAAATCCTTAAGATACAATCAAGGATAATAGTAGTTTCACAATTTGCACTCATTCAAAACGTAACCGCTTATCATGACTGAATGAATTTGATTCGAAAGAGCTATAACTACTCTCACGTTCAGAATTCTCAGTTGTTTTGTTGTTGTTTTTTTTTTTAATAATTTGTCAAGGCTGTGATTTATATGAAACGATTCTCAAAAAACACCGGTTGGAAGGATAATTATTTGTTTCATCGACGACGAAAACCGTTATAGTACTGAATTTTTTCGTAATATTTTGTCGCATTTTATACAACAAATGTAAGTTAAATGGAATTTTGAGAGAGAACTAATTTTCTCCCAGAGAAAATTACAGAGAGGAAGAGAGTGAGAAGTGTTGATTTTTCATTGAGCATAAGCCTACCTTCAAGTCCGAAAATTTGTCCTAGTCCTAAAATTTTTATAGCAAGGTTCTACGACTTTATTATGGGAAAGTTTTTTACTCCGGAAAATGTTAGAAATTATTATTTTAAGAGAAGAAAATGTTTTGTATATGCGCAGGAACAGTGGGTCTGGATTTAAGAGAATTGTTTTTAATAGGATAAGATGGTAAGTTTTGTGGAATGTATCTTTGTGGATTCTGATTTATGTTGATATGATTAAAGGAAAAAGTCAGTTAGTTTTTGAAAGTATTCTTCTTAAGAGGCTCTGAGTTCAAATAGTCATAACAAAATTATTAAGTTTAACTAGCATGGCAATTACATAATTATGTATGTACATAAACTGCCACCAAGCAAAGAAGAGGTCTGATTGCTTTTTAAAGGCTCAAACAAAATCCTGGAATCCGATGGCAATTCAGCCAAGCTGTTTTATGGTGAAGGGTCAGCTGTACATCAAGCAATTCATGAAATTGTAGAGAATAAAGAAATGCCAGCAAGAAGATGTCACAACGTGCAGCAGCTATAGAGGTGTCACGTTATTGAGATCCGACTATAAGAAACTCTTCATTATCCTACAAGAAAGGATAGCTCTATACGCTAAAACTATCATCGGACAATATCAGTGTGGCTTCACTAAAGTCAAATTAACAACCGATTAGATTTTTAACCTGAGGCATGGAATGAAAACTGCCGCCTACAATATCATAGCTAGGGTAGAACTGTGCAAAGCCATGAGAGAATTTGACATGACAAGATGAAAGATATAACAATCCAAGTTAAAATAGCAGGATTGAAATCCAGACCAATTAACATCTACAATAGACTCCGTCAAGGGGATGGTTTGGTCTGTCTCCTCTTCAATTTGGCATTGGAAATAGTAAACCGTGACTTATTTATTTATTTATTTATTTGTTTATTTATTTATTTGTTCATTTTTTTTTTGGTTTATTTATTTATTTAGTTACTTACTTATTTATTTATATATTTACTTGTTATTATTTTTGCTTAAATTATTTATTTTATTCTATTTATTCAATTATTTACATATTTATGTAATTTATTATATATTTACGCATACTTATTGTTCAAAAATTGTCATTTATTCATTTATTGGTTCATCTGTTAACCTGTTACACTTCATACCCTCACTAGTCATTAGCTTTAAGATTTTATTATATTCTAAAATTAAATGGAGGTTTTTATTGTTTTTTCCTCCGGTCAAAATTGTATAAACCTTATTGATAAATTATAAAACTTATATACATACTATTTTAGTTGAAAGATACATTGTATCAAATCACTATATTGTAAAATGTGCGGTAACAAACCATTGTAAAATTTAAACAAAATCAATAAACTATCTATCTAAGAGGGACCTTCGTCACCAGGTCCAGCCAAATACTAACTTACGCAGACGAATCTGAGGCTGAACATTAGAGAGGGAAAAACAAAGTTTACATGGAGTCATCAACTGTTAAGAGAACAGTTGTCCAAACAATCAAGATAGTGGAGCATGAACTTGAAGTAGTAGTGCAATCCTTGAAATACCTTGGGTCAATATTAGCAGCCAATTACAATAAAGAAGAAGAAATACTCCTACTATACACTTGTAAATCCTGAAACCTCGTCAAAAATAACGCAACTAGATGGCATCGGCTCGCTATAAGCACAAATGGAGAGACTTATTGAATGAAGCCAAGACTGCATCCCGGTTGTCCAGCCAATGATGATGATGATCTTGGAGGCCAATTGACATCGCCACCACGAGAATCATTGTTTTGTTAGCTATTTGGCAAGTGGCACCGTCGCGTCTGTCATCCATATCTTCCGTTATCATCTCACGATAGCGAACACCATTCACAGACCGGCCGCATTTTGGAAAAAAAAACTGCCCGATGATGTAGCCAGCCCATAAACCGCACCAAACTGTTACTCTTTGTGGGTGCATTTGTTTTATTGACAGTCACTCTTGGATAATCATTCCAAAATTCCCAAATGTGACAATTCTTCTTATTGACGAATCCACTGAAATGAAAATGTGTCTCAGCACTGAAGATGATTTTCTTCAAAAACTGATAATCCACTGTTGCCATTTCTTGCTATTATTCTGACGATTGATGACGCTTGAAATGGTCAAGAGGCTTTAGTTCTTGAGTCTTGTAAGAGTGTAAATGTGGACGGAGCATGCAATGGTGTTTTCACATCTCCTACAGACCCATTTTGCTCAAATTTTTGAACGATTTTTGTGATTGTACGCACATTTGGACGCTTAAATTGAGCGACAAAAATCACAGAGTGCACGATATGCATTTTAATTTGAACGCCCATTTTTTTAATAATCCTGAATAACTTTAACGCCTTGCTCGATTGTGTAACTTTTCATAGTTCAAATTGAATAAGTCTGAAGATGAAAAATGTCAAATTGAATTACGTCTAGACGTAATTCACATTCAACATCGGCCCTTGAAATTATATCACCCTTTAATTCAAAAGAGTACTGTTCATTTCAGAAGGGACTTAAGGTCCTGCAGTCGTAGAATAATCGATGATTTTTTTTTCTTAATATTCAAGAAGAACATTTAAATTGAATATTATCAAACTACTTCGTTTTTTTTCAGAAACAAATAAAAACAACTATTTTCCTAACTCCCAAAGCAATGATACCTCCCATGTTGTGCATCCTCAAATTCCTCAATTATCAACTTTGTATGTTATTCTAAAACTTTTTTGGTGTGAACAGAGGATGTTTAGTATCAAAACAATTAAAAGGCTTCTAGCGACAACAAACATGACAAAAGGTGAAGAAGTGTTTCCACTATAAGGTTTCTTTTGTTGCCATACACAAAAAAGTGCACTAAAACCAATTTAAATATTTTTAGCACTATTTGTGATATTTTTGTGTGTTTGTTTTTTTTAAAGAATTTTTCAAAGTAATAGTAGATTCTGTTAAAGTGTTAAATTTGATGTATATCACTGGTAAACAAAAGGTTCAAAATCGGACCTACATCACTTGTTTCATCACCCAATATTATTTCACTAAAGTCTGAATCATCGTTTCCGAATCTAGAACGAAACATTTGTGTTCTCTAAATGTTCTTTAAGAAATATATAAAATTAATCAGGAAGGTTTTGTCTTTATAAGGGCACGACTATGGACACATTTTGTTTGTCTTCAAGAGCTTTCTAACTTACATCACTGATTAATTCAACTTGCTCAAGCATCAAGTGTTCAGGCATTTTTCTTCTATTACTGACTCAAGATGCTGAAAAAAAAAAACAGGCTGGGATGCGACCCACACTGATAACTTCCCATCCCGTCTGTCATTTGTCTTGCTTAAAAGTTTGTAGGTTTTGTGTTTTTTTTTTTAAGTTGTCAGTTGAATTATTCTTAAAACTTTTTAAATTACCAATAATATTTTGCATATAATGAAATAGTTTGATTTCGAACTCTATTTTTGTTAACGAGATTTTTAGTCCAAAACCAATTTTTACCAATTTTAGTAGCATTTCTTAAAAGTTTTTATTTTTTATATAAAAAAATACAAATTAAATGAATGGAATTAATTTAAAATCAATATCTTCTATTGTTCATGAGATATCGACAACCGAACATAAATTTTTACCAAAATTTCCGTACTACTTTTTGTAGATTTTTTTTTAAATAAAAAACGGACTGTTGGAATTTTTATAAGAAATTTACTGAATGTCGAAAACAATATTTTCAATGTGGACAAAATTAGTGAGAAGCCAATATTAGCAATTTTTGAAAAAAATATTACAGTCGCAAATAAATGTTTACCAAGTTTTAGTATTGTTTTTTTAGGTTTTTATTTTTTGTAAGAAAACTGTCAATTCGATTTTCTCAAAATTTTATCGAATATTGAAAACTTTTTCTTATAAGATAAAATTAGTTTGACGCCAATATTTTAAAGTCTGGAAAAAATATTTGAGTCGAAAATCAATTTTTACCAACTTTTATTATTTTTTTTTTTGTTAGTTTTTAGTTTTTTGTAAGAAAACTGTCAATTCGATTTTTCTCAAAATTTTACCGGATGTTAAAAACGTTATTCTTCGTTGCACAAAATTATTTTGGAGGCAAAAGCATTTTTTGTTCGTAAAATATTCAAGGCGACAAATATATTAAATAAATATTTTCAGTTTTTTTGATTTATAAAAAAACCGTTAATGGGATTTTTTTTCCAAAAATAAATTTGCTTGGTATCACGTTACAATATATAATATTAAACTTAATTCCAATTCTCTAGCGTTATTGGTTCGTGTGATATTTAGGGTTGACCAAACTTTTCAACTTTTTAACTTCCCATAGGAAGTTATTGTAATGGGTCCGATTTGTCAAATTGAAAATTTTGACATTTCTCGACGTTTCAAGGTCCCTAGAGTCGAAATAAAAGATTTTTAGAAAGATGTCTGTGCGTGCGTGTGTACGTACGTCCGTACGTCCGTACGTCTGTACGTCCGTACGTTCGCGACGTTTTTTTCGTCGTCCATAGCTCAAGAACCAGGAGAGATATCGACTTCAAATAAATTTTGTTATACAGATAATAAGGCAGAAAGATGCAGAAAGGGCTCTCAAGAAAATTGCGTGGGTGGTTTTTTTACCATAGCAGTTTAAAAAAAAGGTGAAAATTTTGGTTAACCCTAAATATCTCATGAACCAATGACGCTAGAGACTTGAATTAAATTTTATATTATATATTGAAACGCGATACAAAATAAATATATTTTTGGAAAAAAATCCAACTAACGGTTTTTTTTATAAATCAAAAAAACTGAAAAAAAAAATTTGTCACTTCGAAAATTTTACGACTAAAATATGATTTCATCTCCAAAACAATTTTGTGCAACGAAAAGTAATGTTTTTGACATCTGATAAAATTTTGAGAAAAATCGGATTGACAGTTTTTTTACAAAAAATAAAAACCTAAAAAAAAACTTAATAAAAGTTGGTAAAAATTGAATTTTGACTCAAATATCTTTTCAAAACTTTGAGATATTGGCTTTGAACTACTTTTATCTTTCAAAAAATATTGTTTTCAACATTCAGTAAAATTTTGAAAAAAATCGAATTGACAGTTTTTTTACAAAAAATTAAAAACCGAAAAAAAAATTTAACAAAAGTTGGTAAAAATTGATTTTCGACTCAAATATCTTTTCAAAAATTTAAGATTATGGCTTCCAACTAATTTTAACTTATAAGAAATATTGTTTTCAACATTAAGAAAAATTTTGAAAAAAATTGAATAGACAGTTTTTTTACAAAAAATAAAAACCTAAACAAAAAAATTAATAAAAGTTGGTAAAAATTGATTTTCGACTCAAATATCTTTTCAAAACTCTGAGATATTGGCTTAAAACTAATTTTATCTTATAAATAATATTGTTTTCAACATTCGATAAAATTTTGATAAATGTTGGATTGACAGTTTTTAAAAAAAAAATAAAAACCTAAAAAAAAAACAATACTAAAACTTGGTAAAAATTTACTTTCGACTCAAATAGCTTTTCAAAAATTAAAAATATTGGCTTCAAACTTATTTTATTTCACAGAAAATATTGTTTTTAATATTCAGTAATTTTTTTTATAAAAATACAACAGTCCATTTTTTCATAAAAAAATAAAACTTCCAAAAAATAGAACGCAAATTTGGTAAGAATTGATACATTTAGACAAACTTTTAAGCAAGACAAATCGATAGATGGGATGGGAAGTTATCAGTGTGGGTCGCATCCCAGCCTCTTTTTTTTAAATTGCTATGGTAAAAAAACCACCCACTCAATTTTTTTGAGAGTCCTTTCTGCATTATTATCCGTATAAAAAATGTATTTAAAGTCGATATCTCATCTGGTTCTTGAGCTATGAGAACGTACGGACGCACGAACGTATGAACGTACACACGCACGCACATACATCTCTCTAATAATCTTTTATTTCGACTCTAGGGACCTTGAAACGTCGAGAAATGTCAACATTTTCAATTCGACAAATCGGATCGTTTACAATTACTTCGTAATTCTTCGGGAAGTTAATAACAGGAATAAAATAAAGAGTGAAATGGGAACATACTATTTCTTTAGAGTTGATTTCATTATTTAAAGAAGAAAGATTTGCTAAAATATATATGTACATATTTAGCAACTCTGATTAGTGAAGAAGTTTTGAGCTTAAATTCAACATTTTTTCTGCTATGATATGCCAAATTCAAAGCCAAAACCAACCTTCTTTGGATCAATAGTCGGAAGATATTAAAAAAAATCTAAAAACTCTTCATATGTTAAGAACCAAGCTGTCTACAGATCAAGAAACCTCCAACAAAGTCTTCAAGCTAAATGAATGAAATTACTGCCAATTCCATCAGTAGTTATGTCACTGATTAACTTAACTTAACTTTTTTTGGAGAAGTATTCTCTGTGGGTCACATTATCGTCCTAAAAAAATGTGTACTGATTTCATTCAATGAACCTCTTCCCCTCTATTTTCACCATAAGCCGATGTTTTAGAACTCATGATTCTCTTTTTGAAGAATTTAAGGAACCTTGGCAGATTATAAAAGGGATCAACTAGATTAAAGCCGCCACCCACGTGTTAAATATCTATTTAAAAAATTGAAAAATTTCAAATTAATTTCCAAATACTTCTTTTTCTAAAATTAACACCAAATACTTTTATGGCTGTACTGTTGTAGGCGTCTTTAAGATCTATAAATAGGTTGCTGTTGTGCAAATTGAACTCTATAAAAAATTCCTAAATCTGTATTCCTGGTTCTTTCTTTTTACCAATCCCACTATTTTCATTCCTTAAATGTCAAGGACATGAGAACATCTATTTGGTCAAACGATTTAGATAAAAATTCTCAACTGAGTCTGCTTAACCCTGAATAATAATAATTTTAAAATACAAAATTGTATTATAGAAATCTTTAAATTTTCTAAGGACATTTATACCTTTTCTTGATAAATAAATAAATTTGCTAAACTATCTGTAGTAAAGTTCATTGAACTTATAACAACGCATCCAACTTAACACTCCATCATTTAAATCTATCTAATAAATCATTTTCAGTGAAGTTTTTTTTTTTTTCATCACTTAAATTGGTTATACAAGAAGTAGCTTAGATTTGGTCATTAATCCTCTTCGATTTTTTCCCATCCCCTAACATAATGACCATTCAAACCCTGTGTAGAACAAAAGAGACTTAACTGCGATACATGGATGGATATCCAGACTCTTCAACGAAAAAAAAAATAAAAATTGTATCTGGGAAACAATTATTCATTGTAATTGGACTCGACGCACAAAAAGCGACGCATCTTTGTTTTCTATAAGTATACGTTCTTTTCTATATTGACGCTTAGCCTATTATATCAACGCCTATACATAACTGAACTAACTAGCTAATCTAACGGTACGTCGTCGTTGGAGCCGTAGTCGTGGTTGTTTATTTGTTGTTACCATCAATCAATCAACTATTAAATCAGATTCGTTTGACGGGTATTTTCTCTGTTTTGTTTGCTTATAACTTAGTCGTCTCTTCTTTTTGATCATCTTCATACATGCATATTCGATTGGAAGGTCCTTTTTCCCACTTTTTGTTTTTGTTTCTATTTGTCCTTATGTTGATGTTTTGTTTTTAGCAATCAATATATATAGCACAATCAAAGATTTAATGAACTCACGTGCCACACGGGTAGGCAAATATAGTACCTAAACCCACAAAACCTTTAGTATATAAGAGGTCCTTACAAGGACATTCAACTTTTCTCCCAACCTCTTAAGTTTCAACGAGTGGACAGTTATTGTTTGGTGCGTGTGTGTTTTTCATCACCACATACATACATATTGTTACAAATAAGGAGACGAAATGTTTTTGTTTTTCTGTTGGTTCTCCTTCAATAAGCAGAAACACAAACACTCTCTGATGGCCCCTGGGTATGGTGGTTTTTGAAGATTCTGTTCAAATATCCTTCAAGCCGTCATTTTCCACTTCATGAATATAGAATTATTCTTGGATAGAATCCAAAACAAACCGAAAGTGATTTAAGTTTTTATTGTTGTTGTTTTTTCTGTGTTGTCATATTGAAACAATATACGTAATGACATGGGCGAACAAAAATGTTACACATACGCCTGGGTGTCCTGCGATAAACAGGTCGTTATTTTAAGTGGATAGGACTTGCAATGGTGGTGGCGATATAGCAGTAACTGACTGAGGACAACAACAATGAAAACAACGCACGACAACGACGAAGAAGACTAAAGGTATGCTGATGACATCGACGAAAACGACGCACGGCTACAACGACGACGACGACGACGACTCTTGTTAAACAAATTAAGTGTGAGATGAGATAGAAACCTGTAATGAGGTATTAGGGATCTATACGTGCTTAAGCCGGTAAAAAGGTTTCGGTATCTAAATGCATGTATGTTTTGTTTATGTATGTATGTATGAACGCGTATACTTAGACACCTACATATTTATATCCATAACAATTGAGTTAACATGCGTTAATTTGGGTTTGATGAAGATTGACATAGACATGATTGGTTGCGATAGATATCAATAAATGGCAAACGGTGGATTTGTATATATTTTATGTGTATCTATGGTGTTTTAGACATTAACGGTGTTTAGCGGATATATACACTATACACAGTTTAGATGATGGGAAGATCAAAATCTTATTCTATCTCAGGGATATCACGGTCTATGGTGATGATGATGGTGACATACATAATTGCATTGGCAATATAACATTTAATAAGGATCATACATATACATAGATGCTATTTTGACCCATACTAATCGCGATTTTGGTCATTATAATGCATAGGAAATCTTCTCTGTTGATGGTCGAAGCAATGACAGGATGAATTAAAGTGCTGTCAATTGCGGTATAGAGGAGGTTGCCCATTGTATGTACTGTACTCGTATATGTTCAATATGTGCTGCTGTTATGGGATTTGATATGGTTTAGCACGAAATACAGCTTTGTAAGTAATTTATAATTTATTAAGGTTATTTAATTGATTCAAAATTTAAGGATATTAATTTTGATATTGGATGGATTTTGATGTTTGATGTGAAGAAATTGTTGAAGTATACTTTAAAATATTAAATATTGAATTTCATACTGAAAGTCTTGAACGATTGTTTAAGTTAGAGACACAATAAAGCAATCAGAAAGAGATCAGTGTAAAATTATCAATGATGAAGAAATATTAGTTTTCTGAATTTCTAGCATCCTCAGAGAGTTAAATCAGCTTACTAACTTTACATTCAAAGTTATATTTAAAATTCTAACATTTCTTCAATTTCAGTGTTTCAAGGTCTCTAGATTCTTTTTTTTACACGACGGTCAAGTTAGCACTAAATTTTTCGAAAGTTAAAAAAGTGAGTATGCAGTTAATTGTAGCTTTTTTGTTGTAAATTAGTTGTGGAATAAAAAAATTTGTACCTCGACGATTTTTAAAGAAGTGGTATGTAGTGCTAGGTTAATGTCGAAAAATGTAGTGCTAACTTGACTGTCGTTTTTTTTTACAGACATGTCTTTGTTTATTTGTGTTTAAGTGTTTATTTGTGCGTACGTTTGGTGAACTTTTTTTGTCCCTCATATTTCAAGGATATGTTTTGTCTTGCAGATAATAATTTAAAAAATTAAAGTAAAGGATTTAAAAAGTGGTTCATTTTACAATATCAATGTTACAATAGTGGAATTTTAATTGGTCTCAAATACATTGTGTGGATGAACAAATTTGTCGTCTTAAATTGCATTTTACTCTTCACATTTCTCTATACAAGGAATTGATATTAATTAAAAAATTAAACAGACAGTTTTTGTTATTAAGCAAAAAAATTGAAAAACAAAATTTTTTACAAACAAAAATATGATTTTTTCATATAACTGGAAAGGCATTTCTGAGATCTGCTAACATTTTTATAACAATTCCAATTGACACACAATATGAAATATTGACCTGAGATTTGGATTTTTACTAAAAATCTTTCCTCGTATGTATTGCCTAGCGCAGTGGTTAAAAGCTATAAATTGACGTACCTCCGTTCGTACGTCCATACGTCCGTACGTTCGGGAAGTTTTTTTCGTCGTCCATAGCTCAAGAACCACTAGAGATATGGACTACAAATAAATTTTTAACATACAAATAATAATGCAGAAAAATGCAGAAAGAACTCTCATAATCATTGAGTGGGTATTTTGTGTTTTTGTTTTACCATAGTAATTTTGGTTAACCCAAAATATCTCACGAACCAACATCGCTAGTGACTTGAATTAAATTTTATATTATATACATATTGTAACGTGATACCAAACAAATATATGATTTTATCACCAAAATAGTTTCATGCAACAAAGAACAACGTCTTTGACATCTAGTCAAATTTTGAAAAAAAGTTGACAGTTTTTTTTACAAAAAATAAAAACCTTAAAAAAACATTACTAAAAGTTGGTAAAAATTGATTTTTGACTCAAATATGTTTTCAAAACTTTGAGATATTGACTTCAAATTAATTTCATTCATCCAATTTGTATTTGTTTATGTAAGCAATTAAAACTTTTAAGAAATGCTACTATAATTGTTAAAAATTGGTTTTGGACTAAAAATCTCGTTAACAAAAATAGATTTTGAAATCAAACTATTTCATCATATGCAAAATATTGTTGGTAATTATTAGATTTTTCAGAACTTTTCAACTGACAACTTTTTTAACAAAACACGAAAACCTTCAAACCTTTTAAGCAAGACAAATTGATAGATGGGATAGGAAGTTATCAGTGTGGGTCACATCCCAGCCTCTTTTTAATATACGTTTTACGTTTTTCAACATATCGAATTTCGAAAAAAATTATTTAATATTTTTACAAAAATCAAAAATAAATTAAATGACATTTTTTATCATCAAATATTATTAAGACAGTATAAGAGCTTGTGGAGAAAATCGGTTTATTAGTTCTTGAAAAAACTAAAAAAAAATAACGGTTCTATGGTAAGTACCCTTCTGGAGCAATACAAGAATATTTGTATTATTGAAAGAAGTCAAATTGAAAAAAAAGCCATATTAAAACAAAAATCTATCGGTTTGTTTTTGAGAAAATTTGAATTTTCGACTTTTGACCAAACAACACTTATCGGCACTACTGTTACCTTTATTTCCAAATTTGAATTCAATTGTAGAGGCGGGGACAGACAGAAGGACATAAACGGGGGACCCACTTTTTTTGACTTCTCTAATATCGTAATGTCAATTTTGATTTAACGTCCCCCAAGTAACCTCAAAAAAACAGTTTAAATATGCATTATTCATTGTATACTTTTGGAAGGGCTTTAAGTTACAATTTTTCTCATTACAAAAAAAAGTTATGAGGTACAAATTTGTATAATACTTTGTATATAATACTAATAATAAATTATTAGTCCTCTGTTATTTTTTTCTAAAAAAATTACTTATTTGTCGTATCAATATATATAGATCACTATTAATATAATTTCTTTAATTAAAATTTTATATCCCTGATTTTTGTATACAATTTAAAGAAAAGAAGAAGATTATTTCGTTTGAAAGTTATTTTGAAGATTAAAGCAGACCTGTATCTATACTTTATTTTTAAATAAGCGTACCAGTTCGAGGTACTGATACTTAAATCACGCTTGAAATTAAGTTTATAACATATCTGGTTCTTTAATTTATTTTATAAAATTTTAAATATAACAACATATTAAATAAAAAAAAAAAACTAACGAAAAAAGAAATCAAAAAAGTTACCAAGCAATTTAGTATTATGATTGTAGTTGTTTTTATTTTCTGAAAAGAAAGCAGTTATTTAAATGTGTGTGAAATTGTACCTGATGTTAAAAACGACCACTTTTGACCTTCTATATTTTTAACATTCAAAAATAGAAACTATGTTTTGTTTTAATTTCAAAGGTAACTCAATTACCAAAACCAGATTACTGGTTGACAAGGAATTTTTCTTGGCATTCCAATTGCTTTTTTAAAATGAGTTTTGATGAACACGACTCCAAAACTATTCCATCACAACCCGAAGAACAACAGTATTCTTCAGTATCAGTCAGTATTTTTAAAAACCACGAAAGTGTTATTTTCGTTGACCTGAAGACTCATAATCAATGAGACTATCCAGAAACTAAGTAAGATACTAAAATCATTTAAACTTTATCTAGATGACGAACATTTGTACATGATACCGCTACGTAATACATTAGGAGATATATTAAGCTAGCTGACCCGGCCAAGCGTTGCTAACGTTTTTTGTCATATTACATTGTTGTTAACTATGTAAAGGGAACGGTAGGAGAGCATCAGATATGGGCACCACCATGCTTTTTTACATAGATGCCATTTGTAAAAAAAAATGGCAAAATGAAATTATTATTCACGAAAGAAGACGAAAAATTTAAAGCTGGTATAAAAATTTACTGGTTTGGTATTTTAAGGGGAAGGGCTTTGAACACAATTGATCAAAATATTCTTACGGTGTCATTTGAATACGTGGCAACATAACCACTTTTCCTTCAAACCTTCCAGTTAAAATGGTTGCTTCAGGAATATTTCCGGTGATCTTTTTAATGACCAAACGTGTACCGTTACATAATTGAGGTGGATTTAAATTACGCAGGAGGATAAAAAGTGAACCAATCTTTAATCGAAGATTATGTGTTGGCATTCCAGGTGTATCTAACGAATTTAAAAATTCAATTGGAAAATTGAGTTTAA
Organism: Eupeodes luniger; assembly: GCA_951509635.1. Taxonomy (NCBI): domain Eukaryota; kingdom Metazoa; phylum Arthropoda; class Insecta; order Diptera; family Syrphidae; genus Eupeodes; species Eupeodes luniger. The sequence goes on from OX608073.1 coordinate 108,674,892, forward strand.
AATTACATTTTTCTAAAACTATGTATAGTTTTGACTTGATTTAAAAACTAATAATAATAGAACAGAATGTTGGCTTTCAAAAAATGCATTATACTTAATTGTAAGTATGTATTACCGCTATTTTTAAATATTTTTTCCATTTTAAGTAATAATTTTTTTAAATTGCCCCTCCCGCCTAAACGGGGCAGATAGACTCCCCCTCCCGTAGTAAAAAATGCTTGTTTTTAACTGTTCTTGAAAAATCCGTTATAATATATTGTCGCCTGAGTTATCGTACTCTTGCCAACGATACTGACAAAAGTGGTTAAGCTATACATGATTACTGACTTTTTCGTGCAAAAGCTGTGATTTCAACAAGATACAGTTTGTACGAGTATCGCAAATGATTTATAGAAAGCAACGTTTGGTACCTGCATTGTTTTACTATATTGAATTGTGATTTGGCTCCCAGGATTCCAAAATTCCTGTTTGAATATGTGTAGCCGCTAGTCCACGCTGATTAACACGAAGATTGACCACTTGGAGGATAAAATTCACGGCTGTATTATCGACATACGGCCTCAAACATTCGCAAAAGTCATCAAAAATGTTATCCCTAGATTAGACTACATCCTCGTGAGAGGTGGCCAAAAGATTATCTTTCGAATAAAATTTCATGTCAATTTAACATAATCATCTTTGTTTTATTCCATTTTAAAGTTCTATATCTCTAAAAAACAAATCTGGAAAAAAGGCAGATCATTTCAGCAATTCTTAATAACTAATAAATTAGCTGTTCTATTAACATGAATCACCCATTGTAAAGATGTATACACTTTACAATATTTGATAAAATACTTTACTACAGTTATATCAAATTATGACCCGGTGAACTCAAAAATAATTTTATTCGAAAATAGTAAAAAAAACCAAAAGTTACAATAAAATTTTATAGGTTAACAACAAAGAACAAGAAGACCTGAAATATCTATACACACAAACAAAAGAACAAATATGTATAGTAACTCTTTATTCTCCTTTTGTCACTATTTTATGTAGATTTTGCCATATTTTTCCCTTTTTGACCTATTTTCTTCTTCTTTCTATATATGTATGTAGCTATCCAATTCTCTTTCTCGAAATATCCAATCAAATAAGTCAAATCTATTGTCAGTTATGTTATTTCGGTTATCACAATTCCACAACAAAAAAAAGAAATCTAACCCCAAAATGTACAATACCCTTTCTAAGCTCTATACCTACTCGTACACAAAACATTCGAAATAATATCAAAAACATAACAACAATATCATCATGATTTATTTATGTATGTACATATTTCTATACATAACACTATCTGTACATAAATGTGTGTGTATTCTTACATAGAGAAGAAAAAGTGTTCAATTCCCATAACAATATCCATTCATAAAATATTTTGTGCCCGAAAAGTGGTCTAAAGGAGTATTTGCTATGTGGGAAACCACTTTTGTGCAAATTGTATAATATTTTCCCTTTCACATGGAATTTCATATAAGATCCTTTATAATAGGTATCTTCCTGTTATTCCTGTTCCTGATTCTCTTTCCTTTTTCTTCTATATACATTCAATCAAAAATATGTCACAACAAGATGTTACACATATTAAATGTTGCTATGTACGAGTATATGGAAAGCATATAGAATCCTTACAGAAACAACAAGAAAAGCTGTGAATTATCCTTTCATATTTCTAACCACACATCAAGATGCTTTTCGATAGTAGTAGCTATACAAAGACACAAAAATCATTAAAAGACCTCAAAATTATACCCTCGGGCTACATTAGGCATCCCTAACCTCGTTTCGATGGAAACATATTATAAATATTGGTCCAATACCAACAAAAACAAAATGACTACTTTCCTTTTGTCCAAAGGACTTAAGTCTATTAATTTTATCCAAAGCTCAGTTTGATTCTAGCAACGCATCAATGAACGCTTTGTACAATGTATATAGGTAAAGTGACGTAACTGACACGCATCCTTAAATTTCTCTGAGAGTAGAAGAAAAAAAAACAAACCTTTGTCAATTCGGTTTATTGGTCTCGCGGGCAGAGTTCAATTTTCTGTAACAGGACACAACAACAAGAACAAAAAGAAAAGACCACAAGAAATCCATATTATTTTATCAATTTTTATTGAAGTCATAGCCATTGGGGGATGAAAAACCATCAGGCCATCATATTGCTGCGAGATAAAAGATAATCAAGTGGATGATGGTATGGCACGGCATGGCATGGTATGGCGTCCGTCGCTCGTCATTCGTAGTCGTCGTCCTGTTCTTTTCGTAGTCGTCTATTCTTTTTTGAGAATGTAAGAGAAAATATCCTTATAATATCTTTATTTCTTCTTTTTTTCATCTTCTACCCTTCGTCGTCGGTCGTTGTCCGGCTATTCGAATTGTGCCTGTGGGGCAAACACCACAAAATACCTGCTCCCCATCATTTCTTCGCTTCTGTTCAAGAGATAAATTGAGTTATCTCCTAATTCGACGGACGTGTCCGTAAATTTGTATGCCTGAACCTGGGCATGGGCTTGGGCTTGTGCCTGGAAGAAAGAAACTTCAACGGAAAAAAAGACTCAAGCCCGTATAAGTTGAAGATTCTATATTGGTATAGGTAAGTTTTGCACACAGGAAAGTTATCTGTCCGTATTTTATTCTTCTTAGTATTTTCGTATTTGAATGTCCTTGCATGAGAGATGAGATGAGCAGCAGTAGGGTTGTTCTACCGCACCCCCCCCCCCAACATCATCTCGTTATGATGGATGAAAAGTTTTATCATTTTGCTTGGCCTGGTTTTGGTCACAAGGATAACACAAATAAGCAGCAACAAGAACAAGAACGCCCAACATCGACGAAACAGGAAAAAAAATAATTCAAAATTGAATTTGAGAAGAACGACAGGAGATGACCTTAACTCTAATCGATATTTTGTGAGGGTAAGGAGAAGGGGAAGTTTTTGACGATATGATCAATCGCTTTGCTTTCATCTCTCTTGATGCTGTCTGTAGATAGGTGGAATTATTTTTGTTGATTTTATTTTTATTTTTATTTTGATTTAAGACAACTTTAGCTGTGGATATGTCACGATGAAATTGGTAAAAGTGCACATTTTCTTTTTGTTGGATTTTTTAAATTGCTATTTGATGGTTATGGTGATGGAAGAACTTCATCATTTTGGCTTTCTCATTGACGATATTTTTGACATTTTTCAAGGTTGTAATTTTGTTTCTTTTCTTTTCTGTCAACTTTTCTTGATTTTTTAAAGGAAAATAATGAAACAGATTTTATATTGATGAAAGTTTTATTATTTGTTGACTGTTTTGGTTGTTTTTGGATGAATTTTTATTGTTTTAAAGTTGTTGAGTGGGTTTTCGGTGATTTATTTTTATTGAGCGGGGATTATTCAATAAAAATTATAAGAAACAAGTTGACTTTGGTTGTCTTTATGGTTTTATTATTGAGTTCTTTGATTTATAATCAATTGGCACAGATTCAGGGGCAATATGACCATATGGAAGGGATTATAAACAATTATGGTAATATGGCATATCAGGAAATTTTTTGTTTATAAAGTTGGGACTTAAAAATTAGAGATTCATTTTTAATGCTTTAAAATAGTTTTGAAATTTTTACCAAAATTCGAACTCACTGACGACAACTTTATATACAAAATCATTTCATTTATGTAGTGTATTTTTGGGCAACCGCCTTTGGTAAAAGAATCAATGTAAAAGTGTTCAAGGTGGACAAGTGGAAGTTATGGTAATCGGCTTGATTTGACAAATTGAACATTTCTCGACGTTTAAGGGTTTCTGGTAGCCTAATCAATCGTTTTAAGAGACATATGAATAGCTGTAAGAACGAAAATAGCACTATACGAGTATATCTATGTGTTCGTACATTTGGAATGCTGATGAGGCTTGGTTCTTTTTAGTCTACGATCATTGTTTCGTACATTTGGTTTAGAATTTTCGGAACGGGTTTTCAGAACTTTCTAATATAACAAGTTTTACTCTTCTCGTTTCTTTTGGATGTACTTTTTCCATTTAAGCTTTACATCCAATGTCATTCCATGGTATTTGGCAGTATTTTAGTAAGGTGTTTTTGTATGGTTTATAGAAATTAAAAAATAATATATCATTTTGTTTGTACAAGTTTGATACTTTATAGACTATATTTTACGATTTTTGTGTAGGTTTTGGAACGCATATATACTTATCACAGACATGGTGGTATAATCAGATAAAGGGGCCATGATAGCGTTGATATTCACTTAGATATCCCTTGTATATAAAAAGTATAAGGTTGGTCCAAGCACACTTCCTTGCGGTGCACCGTTTTCTGTTGATTTTAGTCCAGAGTAAATTTGGTTGTACTGTGCTATAAAGGGTCGGTTCATAACATAAGGTTTCATTACTTCAAAGCACTGCCTGTCAAGGCCCCTATGCAGTTTGTACTGGAGTACCAAGGGCCAAACCTTGTCTTTCATAACCTGAGCATTATTAAGATCATAGATTGATGTTGCCTATCAACTTTTACCACAATACAGTCATTGTACCAACTCCTTCTTTAATTTCATGTGGTTAAAACTTTACGTGAATAAGGACATCATTCACTATGGTTTCCTTTATCGGAGCCCAAATCTCGGCAGAGTTTCCACTTCTCAGGAATTTGATGCTCTGTCTGACTCCATTCAAAGAATTGTCTCCCTGTATCCTCACACAGACAACACCAGACAACACCTGAAGGAGTATGTGCTGAGATCTTCGCTGAATTGAACCACCTAACTCAGCTGGTCAGCGAGTCCACTCCAATATCGGACGTGGAAATTCGAGCAGAAAACACTCTTGACTTCTTTCTTACTTCTGACTCTGGTAAGTACACTACTAGTGTTGTATCTCCTCTAGGCTCATCTGACCATTGTGTCATATCAGCAAATTTTTCGTGTCAAAACTTTCCAGTTAAAGAAAGAGCTCCTAGGAGAACCGTTTGGCAATACGAGAAAGCCAACTGGGACTGTCTCAATAATTATTTTAGGATCTTTAACTAGTCACTATGCTTCTTCGATAGTGACGTTGAAGCCAGCGCTAATATGATCACAAGTTTGATTGTCCTGGGAATGAGAACTTTTATCCCGAATAGAGTTAAAAGCATCAGACCTAAGGAAAACGCATGGTTCGATGCGAGCTGTAAAGAGGTTATTAGGGTCAAGAAGGTAAGTTTCCGTTGTTTTAAGGCCAATCCAACTGAGGAAAACCGGAATAAATTCAAGCAAACCAGAAAGGCCTGCAACGCCCATATTCGACGGACCAAATTTGTACATGGCCAAAAATTACGGCAAAAAATACTGCAATGTCCCAAAGGCAGTAAAAATTTTTGGTCATTTGTAAAAAACATGAGGAATTCTTCCTCTTCGTCGGTTCCTACACTCGTTGTCAATGACACTGCACTTGTAAGCTCTTTACAGAAAGCTAATCTCTTTGCTACCAAGAGTGTTGTCACCCTTTAATGACCGACCGATTGCACTTACGTCCCTTCTTTCCAAGGTCATGGAAACTCTGATTAATTATCAGCTCAAGAAATATCTTGAGGAACGGAAGCTTCTTAATGACCGGCAATACTTCTTTCAATAGCAATAGGTCAACTGGTAATCTTATGGTTCATCTCACCGAACAGTGGAACAAATCTTCACATTGTTTTGGAGAAAGTAAGATTATTGCACTTGATATTTCAAAGGCATTTTATAAAGTCTGGCATCTTGATCTCTTATCGAAAATGCGTGCTTTCGGTATTGACGAACCTTTTTTTCTTGGATTAGAAATTTTCTTTCGAACCGTTCAATACAAGTTGTTTTGGATGGATTCAAGTCTGAAACCCATAAAATGAATGCTGGTGTGCCCCAGGGCTCCGTTTTGTCTCCGACCCTTTTACTCATTTTTATAATGAGTGGCACTTGCATCAACGAAACGGAAAATCGCGACATCCTCGGAATGTGCATCAGCAACCACCTTTTATGGAGCGATCACATACGTGATGTCGACAAAAATGCCGCAAGATGTCTATTTTTTTTTTGAGAAGTTGCAAGAAATTTTTCTCTCCGTCTGATTTGGCTACAATCTACAAAGCCTATATACGTCCGAAACTTGAATATAATTCTCATCTCTGGGCAGGTGCTCCAGTAACTTATTTAAGCCTCTTGGACAGTATTCAAAAAAGAGCTTTTAAAATAATTGGTGACATTAACATCATCAACTCGTTTACGTCACTCGAACATCGACGCAAGGTTTCTTGCCTCACCCTTTTTTACCGTTATTTTAACGGACTATGCTCTAGTGAAATAGCCAGTTGCATTCCTCCCCTTAAACAATTTAACCGTAATACCCGCGCTTCTAGGAATGCCCATCAGTTTACCCTTGAGCTCAACTTCGGCCGTACTATGAAGTACAGAGTTTTTTTTTAGCCGTACTACTCGAATGTTTAACGCCTAGCCACGCTCTATCTTTCCCTATCATTGCAATGTTCAAGAATTCAAAATCAATGTACACCGACACCTTCTATCCAACCCACATGTCGTCTAGGCCCATATGGTTCAATTTGAGCCATAAGAAATTAGTTATCATCGTTGTGTAGCGCTCGCTGTTGAATATTCATTATCACCTAGTGAACTGGTTAACCTCGCACCTCGTCACTTAACATGATTATTCGGCCAAAATTGGGGTCCTCTTCCAAACAATTAGAAGCCCAGTCAGCGGACAAACGGCGTTGTCTATAGTCATGAACTTTGAGCTCCTGGTTCAGTTGAAGTCTGCGAAAGGCCGAGCTCTTGTGCACGGCAAGGAGTAGACTGCCTCGGGCTCTGCTGTACACTTTCACAAACCGCGGCGATATTCTCGACCGATCTTGCATTCTTCGAGCGTACGGGTGTTGGCTGATTGTTTACTGAACCGGTCCTCTCAAATCGTTGAAGAGTCTACTGGTGCAATGCGTGCAACGTTTGCGTTAACGAATACTCATTTTGGTAATAAAGTTTTATCATTTGAACGTTCTGTTCAATTGCGTAACTTGCCATGATGATGTGGCATAAAGAACTGAATAATAAACAAAAGATTTTATAGATATCACCGAAATAAAATGGCCGCACGGGCGCCAAAATCTACCAGTGTAATTACCAACAAATTCTACAAAATAGTTAACAAATCCTTCCTATTATATCTTATAGCTAACAGGCTCATTTGTTCAGTGGCGTAGCGTGGGTTTTTGCCGCCCGGGGCAGATCAAATTTTGCCGCCCCAAATTTTTTTTGTCAAAGTTGGTGAACACTACCATTTCTTCCATAATGAACTATACTTACAGAGTATCCATTTATTTGTAGGTGATGTACATATATCGATTATAACCATATTGAAAGTAACCACATTTTAAGGAACCTAACATTCAAATTTGGTTAATGTTTTAAATTGCATACTCACTATAAAATAAAGCTCAAAAAATAAATTAAGATTAAGAAATTATATTTAATTTTTTAAATCACTTCATTTTGGTTATTACTAGTAGTACATAAGCAAAAATTTAATTTTTGTATTCATTTTAATAACGAAAGTTTCGTATATTTTTATTTTTAATGAACATTTGTTTCGATTTTTAAATTAAGCAAATTTGATTTTTTTTAATTACATTGTGGCAAGCAACTCAACTGACATTGACTTATGTACGTTACCCATATTTAATAATTTATAAAACGTAGAAAATGTTTAAATTATTTGTCTTCTTTGTTTTTTACACACAAATTCTTTTATTATTCTTTCGGTGTCAATCGCATCAGTTTTTTGCATTTCTATGGCTAGAATTCCTAGGTTACTTAACCTTAGAGTACTCATTGTTGACCTGAGATAGTTTTTTACTAACTTCCCATAGGAAGTTATTGTAATGGGTCCGATTTGTCAAATTGAAAATTTTGACATTTCTCGACGTTTCAAGGTCCCTAGAGTCGAAATAAAAGATTTTTAGAAAGATGTCTGTGCGTGCGTGTGTACGTACGTCCGTACGTCCGTATGTCCGTACGTTCGCGACTTTTTTTCGTCGTCCATAGCTCAAGAACCAGAAGTAATATCGACTTCAAATAAATTTTGTTATACAGATAATAAGGCAAAAAGATGCAGAAAGGGCTCTCAAGAAAATTGCGTGGGTGTTTCTTTTACCATAGCAGTTTAAAAAAAAGGTGAAAATTTTGGTTAACCCTAAATATCTCATGAACCAATAACGCTAGAGACTTGAATTAAATTTTATATGATACATTGTAACGTGATACAAAACAATTATATTTTTTGAAAAAAATCCAATTAACTGTTTTTTTTATAAATTAAAAAAACCGAAAAAAAATGTGTCATCTCGAAAATTTTACGACTCAAATCTGATTTCATCTCCAACGTTGTGCAACGAAGAATAATGTTTTTAACATCTGATAATATTTTGAAAAAAATCTAATTGACAGTTTTTTTTATAAAAAATAAAAACCTAAAAAAACATTACTCAAAGTTGGTAAAAATTGAATTTCGATTTAAATATCTTTTCAAAAACTTGAGATTAAGGCTTCAAACTTATTTTATCTTATAAGAAACATTGTTGTTAACATTCTGTAAAATTTTGAAAAACATCGAATTGACAGTTTTTTTTACAAAAAATACAAACCTAAAAAAAAATTAATAAAAGTTGGTAAAAATTGATTTTCGACTCAAATATCTTTTCAAAACATTGAGATATTGGCTTTAAACTAATTTTATCGTTCACAAAATATTGTTGTCAACTTTTAGTAAAATGTTAAGAAAAATCGAATTGACAGTTTTCTTACAAAAAATAAAAACTTAAAAAAAATTAATAAAAGTTGGTAAAAATTGATTTTCAACTCAAATATCTTTTCAAAACTTTGGGACATTGGCTTCAAACTAATTTAATCTTAAAAAAAATATTGTTTTCAACATTCGGTAAAATTTTGAGAAAAATCGAATTGACAGTTTTTTTTACAAAAAATAAAAACCTAAAAAAAACAATACTAAAACTTGGTAAAAATAAAAATCGACTCAAATAGCTTTTCAAAAATTAAAAATATTGGCTTCAAACTTATTTTATTTCACAGAAAATATTGTTTTCGATATTCAATAACAAAAAAAAAAATATAAAATGGTACGAAAATTTGGTAAAAATTGACAAATCGACAGATGGGATGGGAAGTTATCAGTGTGGGTCGCATCCCAGCCTCTTTTTAGTTTTAGTTTTGAAAAACTCCTCTCACATCCGGCATTGCTTATTGCTATTGTTAAAAAAATACGCAGCATAATGGTAATGTTTGGCAAACTTGGTTATAACTTCGATTGTACTATGAAATTGAATATTTCAAGCGGGTTTGTTCTTTCAAGATCGTTAAGTCTTTCCAATAAAGATGCAAAGGCTCTTAATCGACCACGTTCTATTTTGAAATCATCGGGAGATTGAGATACATCATGCTCTTTGAATGCAAGTTCCGAATCGTAATCAAAATTTTCAGCCAGTAGCTTGGAGGCTGAAAGAAAGTCGAATTTTTTGGCCAAACTCTGCAATTGGCTAAATCTCTCCTTGATTTCGACGATGATTTTATCTAAGGAAGAAAACAATTTTCTTCTCAACTCTTCGTCGTGAGACAGACCTACATCTGTGCTTCCATCACCAAAGATGTACTTCCTTTTTTTCCTTCTGGGAGGATCCAAGGAAATGCCTAAGCTCTCACACAAATTCCTTGCGTAAACAAGTGTATCATTGACTAATTTTTCTCATGTGTCTTCAAGAAAAGTCAGTAGAGCACTGATTTTAGCTGCACACTGATAAAGGTCAAGACCTTCGGTTTGTAAGTAAATTTGACATTCATTTATTTCATGAAAACAGGTTTCCAAAAGCCCAAAAAGCAGAGAAAAGAAAAGGATTGCATTGCTATAAGCAAAGTTCCTGCATCTGTTCTCGTTTGTGGTGGTATAGGTACAGGTCGATTGGATGCCACCCCATACGAAATTCTGTTTACCGAAAATTATTTCAGGGTTCTTTTGTTTTGGTTACCTCTTTTTTTTTTTGACGCCCCTCAAACAAGTGCAGGGTTTTTGTTTTGGTAACCTTTTTTTTTTGCCGCCTCCACTTTTTTGCCGCCCCTCAAACAAGTGCCGCCCGGGGCATTTGCCCCCCTGCCCCCCCACGCTACGCTACTGCATTTATTTACTAAAAGTCTTACAAAAATAGCTGACTAAATAGTAAAATTTTAAGATCTTAATAGAATTTTGACAAAAGGTGAATAATACAGCTGAATCCAAAACTAAACAGAGTTTCAAGATACGCTTAATGAATTTTAAGCTTTAATTCTTAAGGAAGATAAAACATGAAAAATAATTTAAACGGTCACCGCTTTAATATTTAAATAACTTAAAGCAACTTAACCTTTTTTCCTGAAGCCAAATCATCTTGTTTAAACTTTAAATCCTTAAAATTCTTCGCTCAAGTTTACTTCCTTGATTTTCATTTTTACTTATTTCCGTATGCACCTATACGAACAAAAATTTAAGCGCATATAATTTTTCAAATTTCGATATTAATAACTCGCGTTTGGAATTCTCACGTTCACGTTTCAAAAAGAACTTATTTCTATTTTTTCTTGTACAACATCCCAGATTTATCATCAACATGAATACAGTACATGTTAAAATACATACGAGCCTGTGTATAGGTATGTGTATATAAACCACCTACAATCACCGAATATAGAATATAAAATTTTAATATAAAGATTGATTACCCTTTCTGAGAAAGATACAAATATATTACCCTGATGATGAAGAAGCAACACACTGACATACATATGTACATACATATACCAACGTACACATATACATATGTATAGAAGGAACAACACATGGAATATCCAGGAATCAGGATACTTGTGTGTTAAAAATTTCATTACTTTTCCATCCAATAGGTAACGTTATATAGGAACGAGGATACGTATAGTTATAAGGAAGCTAAAAAGATTCCTTCTGAACAAAGTGCAGCAATTTCATTTCAAGCTCTCAGGAACTCCTTTTTCTATATAGCAAAGGGAAGGGAACTTATATGAATTATGACATATTTTTCATTGCCTCTTGCTGTGAGTCTCTCTCTCTCTCTCTCTCACTCTTGCTCTCTGTTTGATGCTTGCTTTCGCCTTTTCATAAAGGATAACATGTAAATATCCTTGGAAGGTACACGTAACTTACATACTACTACTCGTACTATTCCTACTACACTTTTCACTATATGGAAATTATCTTCGGTACACGTTTTTCTTAAGTCAATTTGATGAGCGGTTCATGAGAAGCTAGCTGGCTATAGAGAGATATAGACTCTTCTGTTGGATCTAATGTGGAGTAAGTGGAAGAAGTCCTTGTTGGAAATGAGTTGAGTAGTATGACAGGATAACATAGAGTCTCTAATAAATGACAAATATGCTGTGTTCTGATGCAACGTAGATAGAGAGACATACTATAAGACTCTATAAATGAATCTTATCTATAAACCTACCTACATGCATACGTTGAACTTATACTTGCATTGAACTAGAGGATATATCTTATGATGATGGTTTATATGCCATGTGCAAAGGATATATTTAAACTACAAGGCGGAAAGTAGTTTCTCCTCTCATCCGATATAGTGATATCAAAATTAATTAACTGTAATCAAATTATCCTCTTTGCATGCAAGAAGAGAGACAGCAGACATAAGATAGACAGCCTGGAATTCATATAAGTGAAGATATATGCGGTTTTGATTATCTTATATAGACTTTATATAGATACCAATATTTATATGTTTAATATGTATCTAATCTGCATACATGCATACATATATGTAGTTAAACACTGTGTCTTGTGCAGAAAATCAAGGATACGACCACCATGTATATTATTGTTGATAGAAATGCAAAGATAATTTTGAGACGAGCTGCAGTTATATCTATAAACGAATGGACATAAGACATAGAGGGTTTGAATTCAAGTTCGAATGAACACCGGAGAATGCAGGCCCAGAGTAAGATAGAGAGTGTAGAGTTTAAACATAATGCGAAAATATTGAACATTTATAAACATTTAATTGTTTAAATCAAATTTTCAAAATAGATATGGTAGAAGACAAATTTTGACAAATTTTCTAGTTTTCTATCACTAGCAGTGCATTTAATTGAATTTATTTCAATTTAATATTTATAAATTGTAATATTATTAAGTTTATATAATTTACAAAATGGAAAATGAAAAATTACTCAAAACTTCTTTACCTAGAAATTGATTATGAGCTCTTGTTTTATTTATTTATTCATCAATACGAGATTTAAAAATCTACAATTAGACTACTAGATAAATATTTACATGTGTACAATTTATTAAATAAACTTAAATTTAAAATAAATACTTAAAATATAATTAATGTGAAAATCTAAATTTGTTCATACGTAATCAAAATATAAAAATCAATTGAAATGAAAATACAATAATAGTTTATTTTTTAAACAAGATCTACTTAATTGAAAATCAAAATCAATACAATTTAAAATTAAGTTTGTTTCTTTGACACAGCGGGTTATTGGTTCATTTTTCGCGTAATTAAATCGGTGTACATCTTCCCGAAACAAACAACGTATTCGAAGTTGTCGCGATGGAGCATACAAATTAATTAAAGACAACAAAAAAGGGCATTTGATATGATATGATAAAATATCACTTATAAACATCACAGAACACATTTTTCGTCTATTTTCGAGTGATTGAATACCTAAAAGTTGGCATCTAGTTTTGTATGATGGAGTTTTGATGTTCCACCCAAATTTTTGAATAGTGAATCTTGTAAACTTTTTTTGGACCATTTCAATTCTCTTAGATTGAATGTTATAATAAGGGTTCCAGATTACACAACAGTATTCCAAGATTGGTCTTACATATGAAGTAAAAAGCGATTTGAGAGCAAAAGGGTCTTTAAAATCAATGCTATTGCGTTTGATAAAACCGAGCATGGAATTTGCTTTGGATACACTAAATTCAATGTGCTTAACAAAGGTAAGTTTAGGGTCAAAAACTACACCAAGATCTTTCTTCTCCCTTACTCTTTCCAGAACTTGATTCTCAATTTTGTAGTCAAAGATGATTTCAGAAAAGTTGCGACAAAAAGAAAAACATTGACATTTAGCGACATTTAAATATAATTGGTTTTTTATGCACCATTGGGATAATTTCGAAATATCGTCTTGCAAAAGATGACAACCATTAATAGATTTTAAGCAACGAAAAAACTTTAAGTCATCGGCGAAAAGAAGTTGACTAGAATTGAGGAAAATACTAGGTAAAGTCATTTATAAAAATCAGGAAAAGAAGGGGTCCAAGATGGCTACCTTGGGGCACGCCAGATGAAACCAAAATTGGTTTTGAGAGAACTTCGTCAATGCAAACAAATTGAACTCGACCCATAAGATAAGATTCCAACCATTTCAAAAACTTAGAGTGAAAACCAAAGTTTTTTAATTTCTTCATTAAAATAGAGTGACTTACTCTATCAAATGCCTTTGAAAAATCGGTATAAACTACATCAATTTGATGTCCTTCTTCGAGATTTTTTAAAATGAAATTGGAGAAAATAGATAGATTAGTCGTTGTTGATCTTCCTGCAACGAAACCATGTTGGAGTGGTGAAATGTGTTCCTTAACTAAAAATGTTAGTTTGTCATATATCAATTTCTCAAAGAGTTTTGGAATACACGACAATTTACAAATCGGACGGTAGTTGGAAATTTGCTGTTTAGACCCTGATTTGTGAATAGGGTTTAAAAACAATTTTTTCCATGCTGGAAGAAATTCACCGTTATTTAAAGAGCTATTAAAAATAAGGAAAAGTGGTTCAGCAAGAGAAGAAGCACATTTTTTAAGAACAATAGGTGGAATTTCGTCTGGGCCTGGTTTATTATCATCATTTAAGCTCATAAGACCATCTTCAATTTCTGAAATATTTAATTCTAAACAACCAATATCTGCTTTACATTCAAAAGACAAATATTCGGCGGACCATGCTGAACTTACATTCGAATTAGTATAATTGGATTCAAAATAGTGTGCGAAGGAATCGCAAATACTTGATAAATTCGAAAATGTTGAACCAAGGTAATTCATACACCTGGGAATACCAATCGAATTTTTTTTGCTCTTGATGTAGGACCAGAATGACTTACTATTTTTTTTTAGGTTAGATTCAATTGATAAAATATAATTTTGAAATAAAAATTTGTTAAGAACATCGAATTCTCGTTTCAATTGGATATAAATATTTTGTAGTTCATCTTTATTTTCTGCTATCCGTAAACGTTTATAAGCCTTGTTTTTTCTATTGCTTAAGTTACTTAGCTTTTTATTGAACCAGGGAGGCTTGGAATTTGTTTTAATTTCAACTTTAGGAACATGCATACCAATTGCCAATTTCAAATTATCAATACAAAAGTCATAAAAATGTAATAAATCCAAAGAACAAAAATACTCACGCCACGGAATTTGCACCATGTAACTCGCTATGCCTTCGAAATTAGCTTTTTTGTAATTAAATTTCAATTTCACACATTTGGTAGATTTGATAAAATCATAAAAAGAGAAACAAATATCTAAAGCATTGTGATGAAAAGAGTTAGAAAAAATAGGATGTATTGATTTATCTACAGATATAGCTAATTCTCTGTCAACAAAAACAAGGTCCAGAACACGATTTAAATTATTCACACAACAATTAATTTGGATTAAGTTATAACTTGCAAAAGTATCAATTACTTCACATTCAAAATCTGAATTCACATTAAATGACAAGAGATGTAGTTCTTCAGGATCAAATACCCATTCAATGTTTGACAGATTAAAATCTCCAAGAATAATTACATGTTCCGATTTAAGCTTTGCCAGATAGAATTCACAATTTTTTACATGTACTTTATAAAGATCTAGTGGGCTTTTAGGCGGAATATAACATACAATAACAATCACATACATATCTATTTGCGAAGTTTATTTTTACAATTATTTGGTCAATGTCATATGGACAGGGAGAAGAAGAAGAAGGTAAATCTAATTCAGTGCAGGTGTATGACGAGCTTACTGCAATGAGAACACCTCCACCTCTTTCTAGTCCAGTTGATTGAGAACATCGATCTTTGCGAAAGAGAGCATAATTGTTGTTGTTGCAAATTTCTGCATTATGATGATTTCTTGTTAACCAGGTTTCAGTAAGTGCAATGAAATCGAAACGTGTAGAGGACAAAGACAAGAACATTTGTTGCATTTTTGTGCGCATTCCCCCTACGTTCTGATAGTAACCGAAGAGATGAGATCGTTTGTTAAAGTGATCGTGAGAGAACGAAGTAATCGGAGATTGAGAAAATGATGATGTTGATTGTCAATTGAGCGCTGGTTGTTGTAATTGTTGTTGGGTTGTAGGTGGAGTTGGTAATTGTAATGACTGTGGTGGTAAGGTTGGTAGTGGTGGTTGTGGTGGCGGTGGTGGTGGTGGTGGTGGAGGTGTCTGTGGTGTTGAAATATTCAGAGATGAAGATGTTTGAAGAGACAATTATTTATTCTTATTGTTGTTGCTGCTTTCCCGCGGCACGAATTTCTTTATTTGAACAAAGCACGGCCATATACACGAATCCATGATGATTGAATATTTTGAGGCTGGGATGCTTAGTTTAAATGTAACAAATTTTAGTTTAGATGTATCAGTATTCTTTTTAACCAACGCATAACATTTGAAATGGTTTGGTGAAATATTAGTTTTCTGAGAAATGTGATTTATTATATCTTCAGGCTTAGTGTCTCTACTGAATTTTGATAAGTGAATCCACGTATAGTCAGGGAGAGCACAGAGAGTAGCCGAAGAGTCATTACCAATTATTTTTTTAATGTTAGTTGAGTTAGATTTTTTGTTTTTAGATTGAACTTCGGTCCATTCAGATGTGTTTTTGATTACACCAGGTTGTTCTGATATGATGGGATTAAGTTCGGATGTCGAAGTAGATAAATTTTTAACACTTTGAGCTATTTCAGGCTCTTCAGGTATATTATGGGGGGAAGGTGGAATATTGTTTTTATTTTGATCAATATTAGAAGTGGTTAGAGAAGTTGAGTCACTGTCTCTTTTCACAGATTTAGGATTTTTTTTTGCGGTTTTACGTGGTGGTGAGTTATTTGAGAACACTGATTTAAGAGCACTTAGATCATTTTTAATCTCTCTAACACTCAGAGAAAGATCGTGAAAATTATTGATGAAGGTGGAAAGGTTTATATTCACACAAGAATTGCATTTCCAGAATAAATTACGATTGGTTAATGATTTATAAATGTCATCGGATAAATCAATACAAGTTTTGTGGAAATGACGACCGCAGAAAAAACCGCACTCGACTGATTCGAAACTTTTAGATCTTTTTATAGCTAGATTGCAATTAGCACAAATCTTTGACATTTTGGAAATCAATCTACAACCGTCTCAGAGAGAAGTTAGTCGAAGACTGATGACGATTGACCCAAAGAATGAAAAATCTAATTTAAACATGAAACTTGAAAAATTGTATAAATTTCTTATGTTTTTTAATAATTTATGAAAAGGATTTATTTTTAATTTGCCAAAAAATATTCATTATGAATGTGAATCATAGTGAATCATAGTTAGGACTAAAAAAAGGGGATTGGTTGAAAACTTTCCACTGATTCTTAAAATTTTGCAAAAGGTATTTTTAGTAAGAGTAATGTCTTTTCGTCCAAAACGATGTCGCCCAAATCGAAAAATATCATTTACCCCAAGATTGGTCACAAAGCCCAAAAAGTTACAAAAAATCGCCCAAAAACCCAAATAAATTATAAATAAAAGAACGACCAAATTGTTAGTTGTCATTTTGCCCAAAAGAATTTTTAAATTTAGGTTTTATGGAATATAGTTTTTGGCTTTTTGATATTTATTTTGGCCATTACGGTGACTTCTATCGTTCCTTGTGTCTTATCAACCAACGAAATATCACATAAATCATAAAATGACATAAAGTTCAAAGAGAGACACGCCGGGCGCCGTAAGAAAACCTTTTGGTTTTCTTTCACTTTGAAAATTGGACTTATTTCGTTTTTTGAAAAATACATTAGCCTTCTTATATTAATCAATTATTAGATTTCTGAGGCCTTAATACGTGACAATATTTTAAAGCTAAATGAATGTTTAAGTCCTGGCCTTGATGGAATGCCATCATTTATTTTGAAAAACTGTGTGTCTTTTGCAATCAGAAAAGCCACCTCTGACGTGCTCGATTTCAAGCAGCCGCCTACAAGGAACCCCTGGTTTGATGAGGAGTGTCGGCAGAAAAATGCAGCCAAACAACAGGCACGCAAAGCGGCGCTGCATAGAAGGACGAGAGCTGCTCAGCTCATGAGCTGAGAGGAACACTGACTTCTCAGAAGGAAAAAAGGAGAGAATGAGGACGCGTGCGGTCGCAGATGTTACGAGGTTTAAAAGCAGGAATGAAGTTTCGAAAGCTTTATGAACAGGTGAAACGAAATTCACAAGTCCGAAGGCTACAAACACGAAAGTGGAAACATCATAGTGGAATCGCAGTCAATGCTGAGGATATGGAAGGACCACTTCTGCAGACTGTATAACGGCGACGACGAACCAAATTTCGCTGTCAAGCAGGATGTTCCATTCAATATAGACAACGAAAGCCAAAAAACCCGTCTTCCCGACTTAGACGAAGTAAAGATTGTCATATCTAAGCTGAAGTCTAACAAAGCCGCTGGAGCAGATGGACTTGAATGCCAAGCTCTTCAAAGCAGCTGGAGATAATTTGGTTAGGAGCATGCACCACCTTATCTGTAAGATATGATCGGAAGAAAGCACGCCCGATGAATGGAACCTCAATATTGTGTGCCCGATTCTGAAAAAAAGAGACCATCTAAAAACTGCACCAACTATAGAGGAATCAGTCTACTTAACATCGCCTACAAAATCTTCTCTGCCGTAATATGTGAACGTCTAAAGCCCATCGTCAGCAACCTGATATGTCCTTTTCAGTGTGGTTTTAGACCAGGAAAGTCCACAGTCCATCAAATATTCACATTACGGCAGATTCTGGAAAAAAAAAACCCAAGAACATCAAATCGACACCCACCATCTTTTCATAGATTTCAAGGCCGCATATGACAGCATCAACAGGGACGAGCTGTATATAGAGCCATGTTTAGTTTTTGCATCCCTGCCAAACTCGTCCGTTTGTGCAGGATGACCATGGAGAATTCACGCTGCTCCATAAAGGTTGGAAACAACTTAACAGAACCTTTCAATGTCAAAAAAGGTTTTAGACAAGGTGAACATCGTACTTTAAAGAATAGTGCAGAGCTCCCACGTCAACACTAGAGGCACTATCTTTCAAAAGTCTGTCCAATTACTGTCTGTCCTTGACATTGACATAATCGAAAGAACTCAGCGTGATGGCAATGGGGCTTTTGTGAGTATTGAGTCAGAGGCGGCAAAAATGGGTTTAACGGTTAATGAGGGCAAAACAAAGTACATGCTGTCATCAAGAAAGGACTTACAACACCGACGACGTCTCGGTCAAAACGTCACCATCTACAGACGTAACTTTGAGGTAGTCAAGGACTTCGTCTACCTAGGCTCCGCTATGAACGCAAGAAACAACACCAGCGCTGAGATCAAACGAAGAATAACTCTTGCTAACCGTTGTTTCTTCGGACTAAGAAAGCAATTGAGGAGTAAAGCCCTCTCTCGAGGGATCAAAGTGTCCCTATATAAGGCCCTCATCATCCCCGTCCTGCTATACGGTGCTATGGACTATGAAAGCACCTTGGGTCGTTTCGAGATAAGAGTTCTTCGTGTGATATACGGTCCCGTATGCATGGAAGGGGAGTGGAGGAGAAGATAAAACGACGAGCTGTACGGGCTGTACAGCGACGTAGACTTAGCCAGAAGGGTAAAAGTCTAACGATTAAGATGGCTGGGTCACGTAGAGCGCATGGAAATCAATGCTCCGGCCCGGAAAGTCTTCGAATCCATACCCACAGAACAGCGTAGTAGAGGAAGACCGCGAATCAGGTGGCGTGCACAAGTGGAAAGTGACCTTATACAACTTGGAGCGTGAAACTGGACACATGGAGAATGAGGAAGTTTGTTGGGTGAGGCCCTAGTTCACACAGGACTGTAGCACCACCTTAAGTAAGTGAGTAAGTAAGTAAGTATATGGTCTGTTCATCTGTCTTCCTCGTACGAAAATCTGGAGAACTGTGGGATGGGACTTGAATCTCCATATTGGATGCAACCATTATACCTATTCAATCGCAGGCTGGACTTCAAAATGTTTAAAAGAAAACCGAAACATTTTCCGTGACTTGATGATCGTGATAAGAGGTACATTTCCCAGTGAATGACCAAGAGAACTCTTAAAATCAATAGAAATGGTATCAAGCATTCTTCAATAACTATCTCTCTCAAGTTAATGTCGTCTTTTACGAAAGTTCCCTGAGATTTCGAAGATATGTATGAAGGGACAAACACAATAGATTGCTGGAAAAAAAGGTAAAATAGTTTCACGAAATCGTGACGGGTTTTTGTGACTGCATGCCGGTTAGAACAATGACCACACCAAACGGTTGAATATACAAAACTGTTGTTAGCTTCAAATTGTTACAAACTTAATGTTCTTTAACCCTTTGTTTCCTCGTGATTTCACTGTGAAACGACAAAATTGTGGTTTTGCAAAAAACAATTGACACCTTCGGAAATAAAGGGTTAAAAACGGTAGATGTAATTTTTGTCAAAAATGCAGTTAATGAGTTTTGAATTAATTATTTTATTATTTTTAATTTTAGTTTTCTTCTTGATTTTAAAAATTTAATTTAATGTTAAAAGTTATCCATTTCCATTAAGAAACCCTCAACAGTTTTCGTTATCCTGCCCTTCTTTCACGTGAATACATTTATTCCTTATAACAAAAGTTTTTATAAAAGCTGCAAATTGAAGTTAAGGCTACCTTAATAGTGAAGTTTGAATAGCCTGTTATTTATAAACCTAAAATGTTGATGGTGCATTGACAGACAGAATTTTGATTAGATAAACGCTTTGGCCGTTTACGTTGAAATTGTTAAGTTCCTATGAAGCGTTGGGTATTTTTGTCAAAATAGTTTTAATAAATCTTTCAAACTAAAGCTTTTTCCCTTTAAATTTTTCAAAATCCTTCAACTTTCTCGACAAAATGTTTTTGTTTCGCACTTTTATTGTTGCTTCTTCTTAGGAAAAAAGTTAGTGAAAATTTTGTATTGCGAAACGTAAATTTAAAACTTTCCTTCAAACCAAAATAAATTTAAAAACACCGAAACTCAATGCTATCACATTTGAAATAAAATCTACCATATCCACCTAAATCTTTAAACTAAAACCCATCGTTTAACCAAGGAAATTGTCAAAAAAAAAAAGAATAGAAATGAAGAACTTTTCCCTCATAAAGAAACCCAAGTTATAGTTGTTGTTTTTGAAGAAGACACATTTTCACATTTACTATGCAGAGTAATAAAATACATTAACAAAGACATAAAAATGGCAAAAGGAAATAGACAACCAAACAGGAAGAAAAATAAAACAAAGTCTTTTTCCAAATGCAAAAAACCCATATCGCATTTTGCTTTATACTTTTCAATGTGTTCAGGCGTGAATAAGATATACAATAGTAGGGGTTTTTGTCGCCCCACTATACCCAATTTACTTGCCGTAGCACCCATGAGTTGAGCATCATCAGCTTAGCTTTAGCTTCCAGGATCAGGATCATAGATAAGAATATTCACTTTTCCTGAGAGGCAGAGAGAGCAACACACACACATTCACACAGTGAGAAATTTTTAATTAGAAAACTTTGTGTACCATATCGCAACACTTCACACTACAGCACTTTTTCTTCTTCTTCTTTTTCTTTTATTTTACTTCAATCACCACTCCCCACTCAACGCTCACCCTGACCCTCTGTTTACTATTCAAGTTTTCGGTGTGAGCTTAATTTACACAATTTTGCTTGTGATGATGGCGGCAATACGGCAGGGTGATGTTTAAACACCCAACACCACCAACG
Source organism: Eupeodes luniger (assembly GCA_951509635.1). Classification (NCBI taxonomy): domain Eukaryota; kingdom Metazoa; phylum Arthropoda; class Insecta; order Diptera; family Syrphidae; genus Eupeodes; species Eupeodes luniger. The sequence continues at coordinate 108,696,106 of OX608073.1, forward strand.
CTAACGCAACGATCCAAAGCTCACTGGCACACACATCCTTTGGCGTCCTGATAAAAACCATCAAGGATTAGCACTGAAATCCCCGTACATCTTAATCTGCTTTTTCCAATGGCAACCCCAAACTGAAGAACCCAAAAAATAGGAAAGTCAAAGCCCTTTCAATAGGCAGAAGCATCAGAACCAACAGAAGCAACTGAAAGTGATGGTGATGGCACCCAGTAAGGGGTTGACTGACAGGCGGCAAGCAGGCAGAACAGGACAGGGTAGGGAAGAATAGGGCGGGTATAAGTTAGGGTAGGGCAGCAAAGGGAAAACTATGGGTTCAAATATTTTTGCGAAATTAATTAAACTATTTCAAAAAGCAGTTAAGTGGTGTGGTGACAACATGCGTTAGGTATTCTCTTCCCTGGTTGCCATTGGATCTTGATGTAGATGTGTAGCTATGAAGATGGATAGATAGATGGATGCGGATAAAAAATAAAATGCTTGGAAAAAAGGACATGCAAAAAGGGATTTTTTGATTTTCTTCTGTTTCACATTAATTCGAGAATATGATTTTCAAGCAATTTCCATGTTTAATTGTGTTCCGGAGGAAATATATGTACATCTATATTTTGCAAAAGGATAAGACAGACAAGGATAAGAAAAGGAAATGTTGATAAATTGACGGATTGTAGGTTAGTATAGTTTTTTTTTTTGTTGTGTTTTCAAGGACTTTTGACTTTTTGGGAATAAAGGCAAAGGATCATAATAGAGGAGTGTTAAAAGTGATAGGATGAGTGTTTTTTAGTTTTTGTTTTGAATAGTTCCAGCCACTAATTAAGTAATTTGAGAGATTAATTTGAGAAGGGTAGACATGGCAACGGAAAATGGAACAACTAGCTATAAGGATGACTTTTGATTGAGAAAAAAGAGAATATTTTTAATCTAGGATTTGTGGAAAGTCATTAAAGATAAAATTATTTAAAATTGAAAACTATTTTTAACTTTTTGGTTAAGGTTTCTTCTTTTTGAGTTTGAGAACTTGAACTCGAATTGTGTCAATAGTGTGATAGTGTGTGCATCAGGTTTCCTTGGAATCCCTAGGAAGAACACTCTTAGGTGTGTGTCTCACTTTTCTTGCAATACTACAGCACAAAATCTGACAGTTTTAGAAATGTTTGTGAATTACCATACAGCAGTTCGGTGTCAAAGAGTCTGTCAAATGAAGTGAAAAAATAAGTTGTTGTGATTTATGGAATTGTGAAAACGTTTTTTTAAAGATTTGGTGCGTAATTTTTTCTAGAGCTTTAATTTAACTTTTTAAAGTCACTAATATTTTTTAGAACAGAAGGTCAAAGCAATTTATGAATAAGTGGTGGCTTTAAGTCTTCTGGATTAGTTACTTTATACATCACCGAAATGTATTCAAAATTAAATTGTACTATTTGAGGATCAAAATACGGTTACAGCCTCTTTTCCCTGTTTTATAGGTTTGCACAGAAAATGCATTTTATTTGAATTTATTGTCAACATTTCTTATTTAGTTGTTTTTGAGAATATTATAAGCGTGTTTTTAAATTCTACTGAAGTATGGCAATATTCTTAACTACGGTCCTGAAGACTTTTGGATAAATTTTCAAACTCACAAAAAAATATGGTTTTTTCTTCATGTTCTACATAAGTCTTAGCCTGTCACATTTCAGGCTCTAGGTCTTTTCACCTCAAACCATAATGCCCAAATACTAAAAAGCCATAAAATCCAAAAGTGGGTAAAAAGCTCAAAAAATTAAAAAAAAAAATCGGTAAAAAACTTTAATCGAATTTCGTAACGCCCAAATATTTTTTAAATATAAGAACGCCCAAATTATAAGTTGTCGTTTTTCCCCAAAAGAATTTTAATTTGGGTTTTATCTTTTATGACATAGCAGTTGGGTGTTGTGATTTTTATTTTGGGCATTACGATGATTACCATTTCTATCGTTTTCTATGTCTTATCACCTAACGATACAAACCTAAATCATAAAATGACATAAGGCTCAAATAGAGGAACGTCTTAAAATATATCACTATAAAAACGTCGCAAAGCTCAAATAAAATGTCATATCACCCAAACTAACTTTCAATGTCGTAACTCCCAAATTAGAGAATGTCATAATGCCCAAAAACATTTTGGATGGATGAGCTATGAGACGCGTATAAACAGATTTGTGTTCGGTGGAAAGTTATAGGAACAAAATTTTGCACACACACAACCTTGCACCTATACCCCAAATTCTATAGAGGAGAGTCCAAGCAGGAGGGTTGCAAGGGGCCATAATGCTTAGTGCTAGCACTGTTGGCAAGAAAATCATAACTTCTCTTGCAAATTTGCCTTATTTCACTTTCCGAAAGTAAAATAAAGCCAAACATATTTGTTGAACGCGTTTTTGATTTTCCGAGTTTCTGGGCGATCTGACATTTGCTTCGTTTAATGTTTGCGCTTAGGCGATAAAATTTAAAACTCAAAATGTAGTAGTGCGAAAAATAAACAAAAATTTTGTCAGAATGCATTTTTAATATTTTGGCGTTATTTTATTGGGTGATAAGACCGAACATTACTTTTTATTTGGATTGTCATAAAACTCAAAATAGTCTCAATGCCCAATGGTAATATTTACAAAATTGTCCAACAATAAAATGTTAATAAAATTGTTTTGGGCTCTATATCATTTTTAATTTGGGCGGTATGATTTTGGGCGAAAAGACATTGATACCTAGTGCCCAAATTTCAAATATAGAAAAATAGTAAGCTTATAAAAGCAACTCAGCAGGTTATACTCAGACCCTTGACGAGAATGACATTTTTCGATTTTGACGAAACTAAGAAAATCTGAACAAAACGGAACAACAACGACGACATAAGCAACGAACATTTTCTGATGGATTTAAAGAACGCTATACAGAATCCGAGCTGCGCAGCAGCTGTCCTGACCACGAATAAACTACATTTAGCAGCACTGCAAGAGATTATGTGGCTGTGAAGTGGTGGGAAAGCTCAAAGTGAAGGATGTTATAAGTCCTGAATCTAGTGTGTCCGGTATAGAAGACAAGTGGACACTCCTTAAATCATATGTTCTGCCAACTGCCAAATGAATGTAAGATAGCGGCTGAATGAAAAAATGCTGCTTACCGAGCAATTCAACAGTTTCGTAGAACACGAATACGGGATGGAGGATACAAGAAGCTCATAAACATAAAGAAAAAACTTCACAGTAAAAAAAAAGACAGACTGGGAAAAGAACGTCGTTTATAAAATGGAAAGAAATAGAGAGCAAGATCTATGCGCAGAAGTTCTACCAATCCATTACAAATATGATGTACAAACATCTGTGCACAGACTGAACGGGTGGAGAGGGAAATCTGATCACCAATCCCAAAGGCATTCTGGAGTATTGGGAAGTGCACTTTAATGGAATACTCAACCATCAGCTCATTGAATAAACGAGGACATCATGTCACGCTGCAGCCACCAAGCATTGAAGAAGTCAAAAAGGTTGTAAATTGGCTAAAAGAAAACAAAGCCTCGTGATCTGAATTCATCTCAGCTCATCAAACATGGAGACGGATCATTACATCAAGTAATTTATGAAGTGTTAGTGCACGTATTGGAAGAAGAAAAGATGCGAGAAGAATACCATAAAAATATATTAAATGTCCCATACATAAGAAAGGAAATAAAATTCCAGTTTTTTCAGTTCAGTATTTGAATAAGTCGTCTATTTGAAGCATAGAATCTTCCCAAACATTTATTCTTATCCCTTTCAACGCTGATGGGCATATTTCTATAAAATGTTGCTTGCCATCTATCTGTCTGAAGTTGCGTACTATCTACCTACCCGTTTTTAAAATATCAAATATCAGACTTATTTTATTAAAAAAGTTAAAAATTCTTCTCTTTTTTAATTTTCCTACGCAATATTTTTCAGAAGATTTATATTAAAATAAAAGGCTGGGATGCGACCCAAACTGATAACTTCCCATCTGTCGATTTGTCTTGCTTTTAAGTTTGTATAATTAAATTGTTTGATTTCAAAATCTATTTTTGTTAACGAGATTTATAGTCGAAAACCAATTTTTACCAATTTTAGAAATTTCTTAAAAGTTTTTATTTCTTACATAAACAAATACAAATTGGATGAATGAAAATAATATGAAGTCAATATCTTCTATTATCGAGAAACGAACATCAATTTTTACCAAATTTGCGTACTATTTTTTTTAGATTTAATTTTTTATGAAAAAAGGGACTGTTGGACTTTATTAAAAAATTAACAGAGTGTCGAAAACAATATTTTCCGTGAGATAAAATTAGTTTGAAGCCAATATTTTTAATTTATGAAAACATTGAGTCGAAAATAAATTTTTGTTTTTATTAGGTTTTTATTATTTGTTAAGAAACTGTCAATTTGATTTCCTAAATTTTTTTCCGAACGTTGAAAACTATACACAAAATTAATTTGAAGATTTAATCTCAAATTTGTGAAAAGATATTTGAGTCGAAAATCAATTTGTAGGAACTTTTAGTAATTTTTTTTGTAGGTTTTTATTTTGCGTTAAAAATTATAATTTTTTACAATATTTCTTATAAGACAAAACAAAAAAATAATCAATTCGATTTTTCTCAAAATTTTACCGAATGTTGAAAATTATAATTTTTATAAAATAAAATTAATTTGAAGCCAATACCTCAAAATTTAAAAAAGATATTTAAGTCGAAAATCAATTTTTACCAATTTTTAGTAATGTTTTTTTAGGTTTTTATTTTTTATAAGAAAACTGTCAATTCGATTTTTCTCAAAATTTTACCAGATGTCAAAAACGTTATTCTTCGTTGCATTAAATTATTTTTGAGATAAAATCATTTTTTGTTCGTAAAATATTCGAGGTGACAAATATTTGTTCAGTTTTTTTGATTTATAAAAAAAGCGTTAATTGGATTTTTTCCAAAAATATACTAGTTTGGTATCACGTTACAATATATAATTTAAAATTTAATTCAAGTCTCTAGCGTAATTGATTCGTCAGATATATGGGTCAACCAAAATTTTCACCTTTTTTTTAAATTGCTATGGTAAAAAACCACCCACTCAATTTTTTGAGAGTCCTTACAGCATCTTTCTGCATTATTTTCTGTATACATTTTTATTTTTAAGTCGATATCTCTACTGGTTCTTGAGCTATGGACGACAAAAAAAACCTCCCGAACGTAAGGACATCTCTCTAAAAGTCTTAAAAATTTCTAAAAATCTCTAAAAATTATTTCGACTCTAGGGACCTTGAAACGTAGAGAAATGCCAACATTTTCAATTCTACAAATCGGACCGATTACAATAACGTAGTTAATAAACTAACTAGAAAACGCTCAAAATGCAAAGAAAATAATTGGAAGCCCTTATGTACAAATTTAAAAATAAAAGTTTAAAAAATAAAAAATTTAATTTAAATAATTTTGTAAAAAAATTCTTTATCTATGTTTTATAAAAGAAATGATGATTTAAAAAAATAAGACAATCTTGAATCTATGGGCAGAGTTTTTATGAACAAAATGTTTGGTATAATAGAACATTTTTTGGGTTTTCACCAAGGTTCGAGGAAGTTGGATAATAATCGAATTTTTTATCAGCTTGGTACCCTTCAGAGTTAAATCCAAATGAGTTTAGATTCGAGTTCATTACGTCAGTTTTTCTAATGGAAAAGACGGAAAAAATGTTTATACTGAATTAAAAGAAGCAAGTTATTCGTATATGAGTTTCCTATGGTTTTGTAGCTTTTTTTAAATTCCATGTCTATATGCACATGCGAACTCAATAGACTCATCAAAGGTGTAAGACACTCGTATGTTGCTTGAAAAGACGTCAACTCAAAGAATCATCATTTGTTTTCTGAAATCTACAAAAACTATAAATATCATAACGACACCCACCTTTTCAATAAGCCTGGAATATCAACCTTTCAAAATTAGAGCTAAGCATACCAAGAACGAAGGACCGCAATACTTTGCTAACTCAAGCAGACATAATGCATGTTTGTATATGTATCATCAGATAGACGTAAAACTTGAACCTTTGTATAACTACTGAAGTGAATACGCGCCAGTTACAGACAAACAGACAGACGAGCGACGACGACGTTCATAAAAACTTTAAGTATTTTTATGGATATTTATCCTTTTTGTTGGTTCAATAGTTCTTCAAGAGCACCATAAGTACTTACCGAGAAACTTATATGTTTTTATTTTTATTTGTTTGAACTTTCTTCATATAGAGTAGTGTTGCATGTTGTGTGAAATGTGAATTGGATTGGATTGTGGATGTAATCAAACCTTTAAGTGGAAGTGAAATAATAATAATTTATAATGATAGTAAAGCAAATCATGTACGATATCAAGTGGTTACACTTGAAAGTGCGATATTAATGTTATAAGTAGGAAAATAATTGCTTGAATTTAGCTTTAGATTTGCTTTGAGTGTGTAAGTGGAAACAATTTTGATACAGATGATTTGTTAGGGAAGATACAATGGTTTGAAAAATGTTGCATATAGAAGTCGGAAAAGTCGCTTATTACCAGAAAAAACAATATTGGCTACAGAATATAGCCCTGTCTGACTCCGCTACGGATTTCAAAATCCTCCGACAACCTTCCATCGTGCAGAACGTGACACTTGGATCCATCATATGTTTCATAATAGCAATTAGTTTTTCTGGGATGCCTCTCCTCCGCAAAGCTAACCAGATGTACTCCCTGTTGATGCTATCAAAGGCCTTCTCAAAGTCGATGAACAGCAGGTGTAGTGGTGCTCGATATTCAACGCACTGCTCAATAATGATACTCAGGGTGTTGATGTGATCAATGCAGGAGGATCCAGCGCGGAACCCTGCATCGAGTGTGGCCTCAAGGTGTTCTCTGATGCGCTCCAGTATCATTGTTTCTACTATTTTGGCAACGGCAAGTAGAACGCAAATCCCTCTCCAGTTTTCGCACTTTGTAATTTCTCCTTTTTTTGGGAACTGATCATTCCCTTCGTCTAGGCTTCGTTTATGAGCGGATGAATCAGTTCGCTTCATGACGTTGATGCTGCTTGTACAAGCTCTGCGGGAATTTCATAGAGTCCTACCGCTTTGTTGTTCTTAAGTGCTTTAATTGCGGCTACGATCTCATCTTTACTGGGAGGTACGGTGCAGATTCGGGGATTGGTTTGTTCGGGCGCTTTCAAAGACATCAGCTGCACGTTTTTTGCAAATACTCGGTTCAAAACCAAGAAAAAGTGTTCTTTCCACCTTCTGACTTGTTCATCCACCAAACTTAGCAAAGTACCGTCAACTTCTTTCACCAGGTGTTGGTTTGAGCTGTGTGCACCGGTCAGCTCTTTGGTTATTCTGTAAACGGTCTTGTTGTCGCTCCTGTTTGCAGCATCTTCTGCTTCTTGCGCCAATGCGTTGATGAAGTTACGCTTGTCACTGCGGTGAACTTCTCTCTGCTTCATGCGGTACGAGGATTCCAGCTCTTTTCTTTCTTCCCTTATGCAGCACTTATTCGAGCCCTTAACTGTTTGCGTTCGTTGATCCTTACCCAAGATTCTTCTGAAAGCCAGGTGTTGTTGCTTCCTTCTTTTCGACCGACTATTCTGTCAGCTCCTGAAATGAAAAAAATTGTCACAGCATTCTATCAGCAGTAACTATCATTAAGTGGTGGTCGCGAAGTGGTAAATTTGGTTGGTTGACGCTTGCCTGTCCGTCGACACCCATTAGTTTGTGTTCAAATATAGTGCCACCAATCACAAGGCCATTGGCTTTGCAGAAGTCAATGAACCTCTCACCATTGCCATTGCAAATTCCGACTCCGTGAACACCCATCACATGACTTAGCCCGTCGTTGTTACTGCCAACCTTAGCATTGAAGTCTCCCATAACCAAATAATATCTCCGCGGGGTGTGTTGTTGAAGACGGATCCTAGTTGACTGTAAAAGTATTCTTTTTCTTCATCAGATTCGACCTCCGTTGGGGCGTAACACTGTAAAATTGTGACAGGCCGTACAAGGGGCTCCTACGAAATAAGGCTCCTAATTGCCGTTTTAGTAAATAGTAACCAAACTTCAGCTTCTCAAGAGCTTCCGGAAGCGTGACCATAGTACAGCAGGACAGTGTTACGCGTCGGCGACTTGTATTTACCCGATCCCAACCATCGCATTCGCCTAACCCTAAGATATCTATCCTGTACCGCTTAAATTCTCCCTCTAATTGGAGGAATCTGAAATTGTACGAACCTTCAATCCCTGCGTCCAGAACCGTACTCACATTCCAGAAACAAATCTTTGTCCGGGTACCAAAAGTCGTCAAAGAGTTATCATTAATTACCCGAGGCGTACTTTCGGTTTCCATAGCGGAATGGAGTTCAGTTACGAAGAGTGCTAATCTCCGTAACCTATCCTGAAAAGTCACGAAACTTCGCCCTTTTAATTTTAGAGAACTTATGTATATAGGGATACACAAATCATTGTCCGAGTACCACCACGAGGAGGTACGAGTAAAGCAAGAACTTTGACATGGCAAGGAAGTTGCATTGCTGGCCTAAACCAAGTTTTAGGCAATCACCAACTACCCGATCTGCCATGCTGCAGGCCTGCTTAGGTCTATAAAGATTTTTGTAATTTTATAAAATAAGTAGTGGCACCGAGAAACGAGGTTGTTTTGAAAATAAATTCAAACTTATTGCATTAAGTCGAAGGAGATATGAAGGAGTATTTGTCAACAGACACTGTCATGGACTCAGAGAACAGAGCACGTCATACCCAGTAGAGTTTCTTAACTCTGTTGAGCTGTGCGGTGTGTCCTCACACAAGTTGTAATTAAAACCAAGTTGGACAGTAATGCTTATACGAAATTTACATGACTAACCCCCCATTTATGTTACCGTACAAGGCATCGTGTCATACAATTTGGACGAAATATTATTAGTGCTAATATCTTAACCGGCTTTGGAAAGGCTAAAAATAAAATTATTCCTCGAATCCCAATAATTCGTACAGATTTAGCATTATATTTCAAAAGACTTCATTTTCGAACTAAAATAAGTTTCGCTATGACAATTAATAAGGCGCAAGGGCAAGCATTAAAAGCAGCGTTGATGAACCTAGAAAAGTCGTGTTTCATCAATTTAACAATTTATCTCTGTTTCTTTTGTCTGTGGAAAGCTTACCAACTAACTCATGTATACTTGCCTTTAGAATGTTTATATGTGATATTTTGATTTTATTTTACCACTCAGGCAAGGCCGCAGGTAACAGCTAGTCAACTATAAAATAAAAATTAAATAATAGAAAAAAGTACGTATACGCCCAGGTGAACTTTTGACTTTTTTCGTCATTTCATTATAATACATGTAATTATTGGTTTGATAATCCAGAAATTGTGTGAAGACAACACACAACTTCTTTAAATACTCCATTTAGAATTTCCATTTTACATATATTTATATCTGCCCCCTTTAAATCTGAAAGATAAGCAAAGCAATCCACTGTGACACTTTCAATGGGACATTCATTACTCAAAACTGACAAATATAATTTACTCATCCCCCTCTACAAAATAATCACAACTGTGACATCTCCAGTCCCGCATACAAAACGTCCCCTCCCTAGAAAATAATACAAAAATCATGTATAACAAAACAAAATAACAATAAAAACGACAACAAGTGTCAACTTACATCATTACAATTCGTTTATACATTTTTCTTACGAATAAACCAAAAAGAAAAATTAAAATAACACCGAAGCAACAAACAAAAGAAGAATATTAATGACCGACTTTGCAAAAAAAAAAAAACCATTCCAACATTTTTTCCATTTTATCGAACTTTTCCGAGATTTGTATTCGAGAAAACGAGTATGTTTTGGATTTTGTTTCTGGAAAAGGAACAAAGTTTCACAGTGAAATTGATTGCATGTTGTTGTCGTCTCTAGTCTCCTCAAGTTGTCCTTTTTCTCATTTGATTATATGAAAAAGTCTCAACTCATCGCACACACTCAACAACTCATCCGCACAAATCCCCTTAACTATGTATGTATGTATGTGGAATGGATGTCCAGAAGGAAAAATAATATAGTACAACATAAAACTGACAACTTATGGTTCAAATGAAACCCAAAGGGACTTTGTCACTATTCTATATCGCCATCGTCATCATCATCATCATCATCATTGATGTAGTAGTCGGAGTCGTAGTCATAGTTGTAGTTGTAATCATTGTAAGGACTTTAGTCCTTGATGTTCGCCTTTTTTTGTCTTGTTTATTTCTTTTTTTTTCGATGACTTCTAACTCAACATCATCGGTTTATTGATTTTCATGCTTGACATGTAACGGTTTTTCTGTGCAAATTCGGACAAGTGGCTAAGGTGCTATATACATACCTAGCTACCTCACTAGTGTCCCATCATGCCTCGCAGTGCAGTGAAATGGAAAAAGGATATTAGAAAAGGACATATCGAATGATGATAGAGATCATGGGCAGGGCACGGCATACTACGAAGAAAAAAAAAATAATGTAAACAAGGCTACGAGGCTACCGATAAATGGATAAAAACAGACTGTGAAATCTGATTTTGACCATCTCCCCATGTACTTCTTCATCCTCTCGCTCAGAGTCTATAACGTCCTTCTAACTTCCTTGGTAGGTATGTATATAGAGTTCCAAGTTCTTCACATTATAATCGCATTCTTCGAAAATGGTATTTTTGGCATATTTTTGTTTTCGTTTTCGTTTTTTTTTTTTATCTAAAGTATTCGACTTGGGTCACAGATGTTTGGTTGGTATTTTTTTATTTCGACAACTGTAATAGAATTTCGTATGCAAATTAACTGGCATATTTAACATTTGAAATGTTTTGCCATTCAAAATAGATGTAGATTGTATAGAGATTTCGAAAAAAGGTCTGTTGGAGAGATTTTCGAAATAATATAATAATGATATCTAATAATAATAATGTTTATAGAAAAAAGTTGATTTTGATTTAATTTTTATGCAAATGAGATATGGTGATGGGAATTACTGATTTTTTTTTGTGGGTTGTGTTGCTTTTTGATAAAGATCATAATTTAAAATTAATAAATCAATTTAAGTTTAAGTGTGTAGGTGTAGGACCAAACTTATTAAAATATACGATTTATATGCAAGAATAGACTTTTGGTAGTAAAATAAATCTCATCACTTTTTATAATTTTAGTGACACACGAAGGGGAAAGTGAAAAGATAAAAAGTTTAAGTCAACATATCTACATTTATTTGAGTTTATCAAGTTATTATAAGTTTAAATTTGATTTATATCAACTACATATCATATTTAGATCACATCTACTTTTTCACTTTTATTTATTAATTAACTTCCCATAGGAAGTTATTGTAATCGGTCCGATTTATCGAATTGAAAATTTTGGCATTTCTCGACATTTCAAGGTCCTTAGAGTCGAAATAAAAGATTTTTAGAGAGATATCTGTGCGTGCGTACGTGCTCAAGAACCAGTAGAGATATCAAGTTCAAATAAATTTTGTTATACAGATAATAATGCAGAATGATGCAGAAAGGACTCTCAAGAAAATTGCGTGGGTGTTTTTTTTTACCATAGTAATTCAAAAAAAAAGGTGAAAATTTTGGTTCAACCTAAATATCTCACGAACCAATAATGCTAGAGACTTGAATTAAATTTTAGATTATATAGTGTAACGCTATATATAATATATTTTAGGAAAAAATTCCAATCAACGGTTTTTTTATAAATCAAAAAAATATATTTGTGACCTCGAAAATTTTAGAAACAAAAAATAATTTTATCTCCAAAATAATTTTGTGCAACGAAAAATAACGTTTTTGACATCTGGTAAAATTGTGAGAAAAATCGAATTGACAGTTTTTTTTATAAAAAATAAAAACACAAAAAAACCATTACTCGAAGTTGGTAAAACTTGATTTTCGACTCAAATATCTTTTCAAAAATTTGAGATTACGGCTTCTAACTAATTTTATCTTATAAGAAATATTGTTTTAAACACTCGGAACAATTTTGAGAAAAATCGAGTTGATAGTTTGTTTTACAAAAAATAAAAACCTACAAAAAAAATTAATAAAAGTTGGTAAAAATTGATTATCGACTCAAATATCTTTTCAAAACCTTAAGCCATTGGCTCTAAACTAATTTTGTCTTTTAAAAAATATTGTTGTCAGCATTCAGTAACATTTTGAAAAAATTGAATTGACAGTTTTCTTACAAAAATTAAAAACCTAAAAAAAAATAACTAAAAGTTGTTAAACATTAATTTTCGATTCAAATATCTTTTCAAAAATTAAAAATATATGTAAGCTTCAAACTTATTTTATCTTACAGAAAATATTGTTTTCGACATTCAGTAAATTGTAAATTTTTCATTAAAATCCAACACTCCGTTTTTTTTTTCATAAAACATAAAATCTACAAAAAATACGCAAATTTGGTAAAAATTGATGTTCGGTTCTCGATATCTCGTGATATTGACTTCAAATTAATTTCATTCATCCAATTTGTATTTGTTAATATAAGAAATAAAAAAACTTTTAAGAAATACTACTAAAATTGGTAAAAATTGGTTTTCGACTAAAAATCTCGTTAACAAAAATAGATTTTGAAATCAAACTATTTCATTAAATGCAAAATATTGTTGGTAATTTTTAAATCTTTTAGAATAATTCAACTGGAAACTTTTTTAACAAAACACGAAAACCTACAAACCTTTTAAGCTAGACAAATCGACAAACGGGATAGGAAGTTATTAGTGTGGGTCGCATCCCAGCCTCTTTTTATCTTTATTTTTAACATAAAACAGATATTTCAAAAACTAAAGCGGTGACAGAGAATTCCAAAAAATTGACTTTCCACAATGTTTTCAAAAATGTCTTTGGGATGTACTTTGTTTTAACAAACCAATTCACTGATCGTCAAGGTTTTTGTTAGTGAAAATGAAATTGTATTTTTCAGATGGGTTTTGATCTAATTTAAATCTAATTTAAATCTGACCCCATAAATCTCAATCACCTCAGCGTTTTAAGATATTTGATTTTAGAATTCGAAAAAACACGTACAAGGCTTTTTGAGTTCTTTTTTCGTGATGATTTTTAAAATCAATAATCAATATGTCTAATACCCGTGGCTCGATGTAAAGTGTATTGAACTGTCATGCCAGAGCTTTTTGGATTCGGTATAATAAGAACATTTATTCAATATTCAGTTGAAATAATTAAAATATTTTCTGTTTTTGAAATGAATACGTCTTCTAATCAAGGCTACATCATCAAATTTTTAAAATATATACATTTTAAAAATATATACATATATATTTTTTTTTTATTTGAGTAGATAATTAAAGTGTTATGTAAAAAAATCACTAAATCACTAAAAATTAGCTCGAATACTTTTTTTTCAAAAACCAAAAAAAGGGTAAAATTAAGGTTTTTTTAAATTTCATACGGAGTCTAATAAACAATCATGATCATGACTAATATGAATTTCCAGAACTTGTGTCTGCAATACAAAGATTTTTATTTTGCAAAATCATCATAACATTTTTCAAAAACTTGATGTAATAGAATCAAATTTCGGAAAACTTAACCCTTTAAAAAACCTTTGTTTTGTTTGTGTGACAAAAAAAAACAAAAAAGATACACATCAAAAAGGGTGCCCTAATATAACCAAAATTGTCTGGAAAATTATTTTTCAAAAATATTTTAAAGTATGATATTAGCCAGCACTAATCTCGAGATAAGTGTTTTTCGACATTTGATTCAGTCAGGCGTATTTGGTTAAGTTAGACAATTAGTCTTTTTGGTGTCATACTTAGATCAATGTAGATTCATTGTAATACCCCAGATGAAAACCTATGATAAGAGTAACATGAAAGAGCCCGTCAAAAGCTTAGATGTAGTTTCTTCGTGCTATAGCCATAAATTGTTTGTAGATGTCAGTCAGCATATTCAATTGGGTAAGAAGAGGTTAACACAGTAGTTACTTGGGCAAGGTACCCACACTCCTTTGGCTGTCACCAACGCAGTGTTGTTGTTCAGTACAATTATTTGACGTTTGGTTGCAAGTAATAAGTACTAAGTAGTATCCTCATGTACATCCTCATCACCACAACCTCTGGGTAAGTCGTCCGTACTGAATTTAATTTTCTTTTTGTAGTAACCCAATAGGTTGTTCCCTGCGGTAACGCTCAAGAGAAGGGAAAGGGATTTTTTGATCAGTTGGATGATATTTTCGGTTTTTTGTTTCTTTATGTTTGGCCATAGTATTCTGGTTGTAGCACAGGTATCAAGTGAGTTCAATCTCTTGTTACCTAGGTCAACAGTTTTACCCCCGATTATTTGTTTTAGATTATATGGCGGGATCTGAATGGTTGAGTCTGAATGATTTATATCGAAGATATGCTTGCCAGTTCATCAGCTTTTTCATTTCCTGGAAAACCATTGTGACCAAGAACGCAACAGAGCATTAAGTTGTGCTGTGTACCAAGAATTCTTAGCTCTTCGCGAAAGTAAATCACAAGCTTCGATTTGATTTCAGTGTCAGAAATTGCTTTTATTGAGTTCGAAGTATTGTCATCAATGGCGCTATTAGCCGCTAATGCTTGTGCAAACAGATCCAAAGGTTTTAGGTCGAGTATTGCTTCTAGTCCCGCAGCAGCTGGCTCCTGTAATACCAAATTATGCCATTCTTTGTACCTTGGTCATGTTTCTAAGGTTGTATTCCAACATACCATACTTTCATATTATGTATGGAAGTACTGGTCTAACTATGGCTGTAAACATCCATTTTTTCCGAATGGAATTTTCCGAATTTTTTCCCAGGTCTTACCAACAATCCTATTGTAGCGGTGGAATGCAAACATGGCCTTGTTACTTCTCTCTTATTTTTCAATTTTGTATCCAATTCCATACCAAGATACTTCGAGTGTATACACACTTTAGTATTTTAAAATGTTTGTTTGTCTTTATTTGAAGTTCATACTCTAAAAATGTTTTCAAAATAATTTGTTTCAATTTAATTATTATCTTAAGCAAAAACTGGGTTATAATCGGCTAGGGAATCGGCTAAAAATCTGTCACAACAAAAATGTGACAGTCATTTTCCAACAAATATGTCGTTTCTGAATAGTGCTACCAGACGCTCACACAAACGAATACAAAAATTTGTCCTCCTTTTTGTAGTAAAAAAAAAAACATTCTTGTGACCGAAAAAGCTTACGACATTTGAAAAAACACCCGTACCCGTGGCATGATGGTAAGTGCGTTGGACGTTCATACCAGAGGTCTTGGGTTCGATCCCTGCCTTTACCATCCAACGTTTTTTTCACAAGTATTGCCTCTTGCGAGGAATTGACAAATTCTCGAAGAGTAATTCTTGTCATGACAAGTGCTTTCTCAAATGAGCCGTTCGGCTTAAAACTGTAGGTCCCTTTCATCCATGACAACAGTACTCTCACACAGAAATGGTTGAGAGTTGTAAGTCACTAGGCCCTAGTCCTCAACGGACTGTTGGGCCACCCAATTTATTTTTTTTTATTCGAAAAAAACACAAAAAAAGTAACAATGTTAACACACCCAATTTTATAGCATTATTTAGATATTTTATAGGAGTCATTTTAAAATTTCACCATAGCAACAATGAAATGTGACAATTCTAATCTGAAATTGTTCAATCGAATAAAATTGAGTTGAATCCGCTTACACAGACAGAAAGGTAAGTGATAGTCAATTTGACTATCAAAAATATTGAATAGAAAGTTCAAATGATAAAATAGTTTTATCAGAATATGGCTCAGAGAACTCGAAATAATGGATTTAGAGTTGGCGTCACTTACTAAATTCAGGCCTTTCGCAGATCACGACATAGATTATTTTGCTTTGTGACTTAAGCCTACATTTACACCAACTGACAAAGGAGTTGAATGTTGAAAACGATAGACAAGTCCATTTACTGGTCTCTAGAGCAGTTTAAAGTTGACTTGAATTTTGATAAGAAATCATCTTCAGTATTTAAGTGAAGCTATTTGTATAAATGGGTGTATGTGCGGATTGAAGTTATAAAAACACCTATTACGTATGTATTGGAGTTATGCAAAGAAATTAAAAAGAAGCTAGCTCCCATTAGACGAAATGAACTATAACCCTTGTTACAATTTTCTGTGGAGCTAAGTTCGGAATTTCACAACCATACCAGCATGCTAATTGAATAAGTTCCTTTTAAACGAAACCACATGAACTAAAACTCAACAATGGAAAATATGTTGAAATGTCAACCATACTGAAAAATGAACATATATATGTGCATCCAAAAATTATACTTTTAAGCTAAATTGTCATTGAGGGACTTTCAAAAACTATGAAATCAATAATAATTAAAGCTTTAGTTTTTTTTAGTTTTTTTTCTATTCATGTATTAGAGATATTGTTTTTTTAGATATTTATAATAAAAAGTTTTAATAAAATTTTATTTTTTAATGTTTTATGGGGGAATGTCAAAAACGTCATTCATCGAAGCATAAAATTGTTTGAAAGGCTATATCATATTGTTTGATTGTTTTTTTTTTGAATTATAAGAAATTGTCAGTTGAGTTTTAAGATTTGGCCGAAGAATAAAGATATTCCGAACACATACAAAAACATACACATTAAGTTTGATTTAAATTTAACCATATGACTCGATTAATGAAATACCCTGTGGTTGTCTGCCTCAAGCGTTATCTGAATTACAATTATTATTGTTTAAATTAAAATTTTGTCAAATTGACCCAATTCCTACCAAATAATTCTCTATATTCTATTAAAATATAAACCATATACAGGTGTATGTATTTACTATCCTTACTTCTATTTATTTAAAATATGTACAGTACATAAGCAGATATGTATCTTAAAGTTTTGGAAATAATGTCATAATTTAGAAAAATATATATGTAAATGCCACAAAATTCAATTACCTATTTAAGCCATTCAGTTTTATTATACAAAAACATATTAAGTCTACCTGCCTGTATGTATGTGTGTGTACAGTTGTTTCTATTTTGTGCATAAAACCATCTAATACCTTATCGATTGGTTTCATATAAAATATCATTTTGTATGCGATGCGTGTCTCGTATTTGCGCCTCAATACCAATTTATGGCAATATTATTGAAATAATATTCTAATTATGCGAAAAAGGGAAAATTTATAAACAAAAACATCCAAACATTGACACCTTCTACTCTGCTACTGTAACTATAGCCCAATAGACCTACTTACCTTTCCATCTATATTTATACTATACGAAGGTATTGTATATGTACGTGTTAATATGAAAAGGATCTACATCCCCATTCCACTATTAGAACCTGATTAAAATAATAACACAAAACCATACTGCTCGTCGTCGTACCAATACCACTGGGTCGGTGTGTGGGGTGGTGGTGTCGCCCGCCACACGGTTTTTGGTGCGGTTCACCCCTGCCATCAGCATAAAATTGAACACACCGCACGAATGTGTAGATTGACAAACCAATTCGGCAATAATTTATATAAAGCAAGGCAAAGCAAAGCAAAGCAAATCAGCCATCAGAATGGCAGAGGAGTATCGATGGGGTGGGTGGCGAGGTGGGCGGGGCAGGAGTCGTTTTGTGCAACATATCACAGCCAACATATTTGACACGCACAAGTGTCACCCAGTCACATCACACAGAGTGTGTAGAATGATTTTTGTGTAAAGAGACCTTTTGTCATCGTCATCCTGCTGCCGTACCGTCACACCATCACCACCGTTCCGGGGAGTCGTTCTATTTTCCCAGAAACCCAAAACCCAGAACCTAGAAGGCTCGAAGCAAGAAGCAAGGAGTGTGCCGTATATTTTGTGGTAAAGGCTTTTGTGTTTCCATTTAAATTCATCGCGGTTGAATTAACTCTGCGGATTGTTGAATTGCCGACTTTGCAAACTGTCACACAACAAAAATGTCGTTTCTCATTTTTCTTAAAACGAAAAAGAAAATTAAAATAATAAATAAATTTATTGAAAAGTTTTACGAAAATGGAGGTTTTCACATCACATTCATATTATATTCAACCTTGCTTGAAGGAATATACTCGTAAAACATTTTGTTTTGTTAGGTTTTAACGAAGTGAGATTTTATTTTCGTCATAGAAAGAAAAGTAAAAAACTTTTTGGTAAAACGTGAAAAAAACATTCAATCTTTTTGTTTTTGTTTATATGTTCGTGAAAATGTTGTTGAAAAATTCATTGAAATTAATTTGGTAAGAGATTTTTCACTTGAATATTAATTCATCCTACATACGACACAATAATGTACTTGTTGTGATTTTTGTTAATTGTTTGCTTTTGTTTAATTAAAATTTAAATGAAATAAATTTATGAAGGAATTTTTAGCTTTTACGTTTGTATTTACTTACCTTTCATTTAAAAAAAAAATAAGTGATGGAGTTCATTTCGATTCCAATATAACTTTCCATTGAATTTCAGTGGAATCCAAAGAGATATTGTTTGACTCGAATGACTTCGTTCGACCTACATATACATACGTGAACAATATTATCAATTTTTTTCAGAATTCACAGTCATTCCTGGGGACTTACAAAAATTTGTTGAAATATTCCGTCTTTCTTTGATATTTTTAATTTGAATAACCAATAGCAAACAATCCGATTTGTATGTTCTTTTTTGATGACAAAATATATAAACATTTCAAATATCAAGTCCTGTCAGAAATTTTGAAGTTTTTCTCAATTTCATAAAATAGGAAATCAATATTGAATTTTAAGGTCTTATACCTCGAAAACATAGCGCTAAGGTATAATTTGCATTTTAAGCCTAGTACGCTTCTGAAGCAAAACGATGTTCTTCGTTGGCCTCAGCATAAATAAGAAATTCGTTAATAGTGGAAAATACCTTTTGAGTGTGTTTTCAACTGCTCAGAAAAAGTGACAATGTTGTGACCAAAACAAAAATGTTTAACATTATTTGAGAAATCATAATGAACCGGATAAGTAATAGAACGAAAGGTTGGGATCGTTGCAAAAAGATTAGAAAAAACTATCACCATTGAACTTTTATGAAAAGTATCAACGAACTGTATAAAGTCCTAGGAAAACTGTAGTGAAAAAATATAAATACTTTTACAAGTTGCATATTTCAAGGGGAATCAAAAAAAAAAAGTATAGCGACACAAACGTGGTGCGACTGGAAGTGTGTATTAATGAGGAAAGAATCTCTTACATGACATGCTTGAAAAGAAGGAACCAATCTTTTAAACCAGGAAATAAGCTCTTCATAAAGGTATGTGCTGCGAAACAAACAAATATAATCGACTAGAATGGGGTGCTAGAAACTTTAATGATTAGCAATTACAACTATATTTTAGACCAAAAATGTACCCAATTGCAAATATCCACAATCATAGATCATTCTAATGAAAACAAATCACCAGACAAAGACTCAGCTTACCATTGAGCTCAATTTTCGACGTACTGTAAAAAGATTTTTGTATTCAAAAATTTAAGATCAATGTGTTGTGTTCTAACTTTAAACACCCTTTGGGTGCCTCAAAATTATATAAAACAAAAATGTCTACCAAGATGCTTAAAATACTGCAATAGCCTTACCACGAAAATCACTTAGCTATCTTTGATGGTAATAATTATATTATCGGAATTGTTTTACACTAAAACAGGAGTAAAGCAAGGATGACCTCAGTTTACACCTACCAGGAAGTATATCTAATGTGGTTTTGTGCAGTTATTTGCTATTCAACACGGGTATTACGCACCTGGTGATTTTAAGAAATGAAAAACTCCAAAGGTACTTCATCAAAACAATTTTCAAACTTTTATATAATACGCCAAGCTATATACTACTCACAGAGACCGGCTTATTTCAACATTAATCACGAATACACCCTAAACCACTATCTTGGCTATTGGAAAAAGGTAATGAACCAACCACAACATCGCCTTACATCTAAAATTTGTTTGAATCTGAAAACTGCATTAAACACTGCATCAACGAATGCTCTAGGCTCTGCAGAGAACGCAACGTTAGTGAAGAAACTAAGGGACAGTGGCCAATATATGAACTCCTTGAAAAATTTGATATGGCTCAATTTGCAGGCTTCCATGACCAAATCCAAGACAGCCAAATGAGATTGATGTGCAAGCATCTTTAACATGACTTAGGGCCTAAGATGATCTAAGTGTAGACATGATATCAGTAATCTATTAGACCAGAGGCAAACACTTGCCTTTAAACTATACAAACCATACAAAACAGACTCATAATCAACATACACTTTATACAAGATACTATAGCCCTTAGTAGTTGGAGATAACATTAGAAAAATTATTTTTAATCATCGAAAATAACAAATTACACAAAATAGAGCCCTGTTGTATCCCTACATTTAAAATAGAATTGTTAGAAATACCAGGTCAGGTACTTATAATCAAGACCCTAGAAGTACTAGTAAAGTTAAGATTTCCTTTACATTCAGAGAGTAGGAAAGAAAATTCGATGAAATCAAATGCTTTAGAAAAATCTAAGATCACAAAGCACTCCAAAATTACCAACATCAAGAGTAAAACAGATATCCGTTGTGACCTTAATTAAAACATATTCACAACTAAGCATATTGCGGAACAAAATTATTTATATTTTCATTTAAAAGATTGTCCGGTATGTTTTTATACTTCAATGCATTAAAATTGGAAGTGTCTCAACAAAAATAAATAACTTATAGATTTTTTCTAGATATGTAGATTCATTTATTAAACAGTTTTTAAATATTTTACATGATCGTGTTACCATGCTTTAAATGAAAAAGAGATGACAATGGCCAAAATAGCCGTCTGTCAGAGTGAGTAACATATACATACAATGTTTTAAGTGATTTAAATAAATTCTGAAATAATTAGTTTTCGGTAGTGCAAAGCTGTTTCGCAGTATTTATAAATAACGTCCCAATTCGGACCATTAAGTAATTTTTTAAGTTCTTCTAAGGTTAATGTTGGTTTTTCAAAATACTGAATCCTCCAGTTTCTCAATATTGGGCAAATACCTATGAAATGAAACGTGTCCTCTCTAGCATGTTGGTTACAAAGTGTGCAGCAGTTGGTTTTGGCGCTGTTAAAAGATGTTCCATTCAGGTTAAGGAGTTCTCCTCTTGATCGAAATAACAACGATATTTTTCTGCAACTATTTGTATCGGTGAAATAATTATTTTCGTTGAGATTATAGACTAATGTTGGGTATACAAGGCGATTTTCTGATTCATTTGCTTTTTTCATATAGTTTTCTCTGCGTTTTATATCTATTTCTCTTATTATTGCATACATTAGATTTTTTAGTTCTAAAGGTCTTTTAAGATTTATAGCCAAAGGAGAGGCAACTGACTCGGCTAGATCTTTCCATTTTTGTATAAAGGGATGGTTCCTTCCAATAGCGTACAGTCCTAGAATGTGTTGTAATCTTTCTTGAATGTAGGTTGAGATAACTTTTATAATGTAGTCAACATGGAGTTTTAGTGTGTATATGTAGAGTGCGGCCCATTCAGTTTCAAGATGAATCATGTAGTTTGGTGTATTTTTAGGTAGCTGAAATATCTTTTTAATGAAGAATCTTTGAAGCTTTTCGTCTTCCTGGTATTCTTGAAAACCTCAGACCTGGGCTCCATAGCACATCATTGAACCTAGTACCACCTCATAAACTTTGTATTTAGCTGAATTCGGTACCCCTTTTTTTTTTAATAGTAGATTCCAACTAACATTAATTGCATTTTTTGTTGTAACAAGTTTTGATGCAAGATGTTGTTTCATAGGATGGAGTTACATCTATTCCAAGGTATTTGTAACTTTTGACGACTTCAATATTTTCTCTACCGTAAGATCATTTCTCTCTTTGTGAACAACTTCCTCTCGTATATCCCGCTATCATAACTTTAGGTTTATCTATGTTGATAATAAGATTCCAAAAATTACAATATTCCTTCAACTTAAATCATCAACTGTAAGCTTTCAGGTGATTCTGCAAGTAGTATCAAATCATCAGCATAACCAACTTATAGTTGGTTCCTAATTCGTTGATTGTTTTGAGGGTTTAAGTTATTAAAAAATAGGACATTTAAGCCAATTGGAAACTAATAACGATTTAAGAGTTATACATTCAGATTGTTCGCAGGAATCTAGTTATATAGATCTTCGATGACTCTACACTGAATTCAGATCCAGCAGAAAAGTCTCGAAAAACTATTACTAACTAACTTTTAAATGGCAGAGGCAGGGACTTTGTACCTTACCTATACTTCTCGTATAACATACCTTCAATAAGCTAATGGTTAATTAAAATACAAAGTGTACGTTTCAAGATTTTCCCTTTTGTGCTGTTTTATATTTAAAGTTTTAGCATGAAATGTCAAGTTTCTAAGTTTCACTTATGCCACTAGTAGGTAGTAAGTTTCCTAAAGTATCATCGTCGTTCTATCAAAAATCCCTAAGTCCATATTTCGTGCTTTAAGATGTTTGCATTTAAAGTTAAAATCTATGTAATAATATTATTACATATTTCGATATTTACTTCTTTATAGCTGCGCATTGCTGCGTTGCTCGCATGGTTTATTTTAAAACAAGTTTGGTTTTGATAAAAAGGGTTATAGCGAGCCAACTTTAAGAGATAGACTAGACATATGTTGTCCTGGACTTTTCCTCAGAACTATTATAGGGGAACAATTGTGTTGTATATTATTTAAGCAAAAATTTAACAACTAGCATGATGTTATATAACCTATAAACTTCGTCAATAAATTAGCTATCTAACACTGAAAGTATTTTTCAATTCAAACCAGTCAGCAGTTCCTGAGATAAGGGCGTTCAAACAAGCAAGCAAACAAACAAACTCTCCAGCTTTACAATATTATCATACGAAGTGTGGCAATTAAGTTCCGGGAATTTGTCAATAAAAAACAAGAAAATGAAGTTTTAGGAAAAATTTTACTATCGACCTTCACAATTATCTCTCTTTAACTCTACACAATGATTCCAACGTTTCTCCCATGATTGGAAGCACCCTTGGTAGTCCTCCGAAGTTAGCCCGTTTAGCACCACGGTTAGAGCTTCTTAGACCTTCTGTACGCCGCCATGATGAGTTCCCTTGAGGTGCGACTTCATCTTGGGGAATAGAAAAAAGTCGCAGTTAGCAATATCGGGACTCATCCAGTCTCTGCCGTCGCTCTGAATGCGAGATAACAGATCCTCGCAAATCGATTTCCGCATTTGTTTTTGTTCATGGGCGAGAACTTTAGGCACCATCTTTGCGCAGATCTTTCGCATGTTCAAATTTTCGTGTAACATCTTGCGAACCGTTTCTTTGTTGATGTGTAACTCGTAAGACAATGCACGAATGCTTAGGCGACGGTCAGACGTGATCAACATGCGCAAACGATCAACATTCGCGTCGGTACGAGAGGTGACGGGAGCTCCTTCACGTGGATTGTCTTCCACCGATTCACGCCCTTTCTTGAACCGCTTCGCCCATTCAAACACACGCGTTTTTGACATGCTATCGTCTTCATAGACAACCTGCAATTTTCGGAGGATTTCCGAAGTTTTTTCGGTAGATTTCACTAAAAATTGAATCATAACACTTTGCTTGTAATGTAAAAACGTGCTATATACTTCAACTTTGAACTCTAACTAAAAGGAAGATCCCCCTTTTTAGACAGATGATAACAAATGAAAAAGTGTTGCCAGTTTTTAAATTGTAACTAAATTCCCGGAACTTAATTGCCACACCTCGTAGATAATAAAGGGAAACGTAAAACCCAGGGAGTGTTTGGGGAATACAGTTTTTGTCATTGTCTTTTTTTAAAAATACAAAAATTGTCAAAGCCAAAATGCATATCAATGAAAACATGTTAAAAAATCATGCAGCTTTGGTCACGCTAGAAGTTAAAATTTAATTTTTTTTGTGATTCCGTCCGTAAGTTTTGCTTCCAATCAATATTATAGGCTACACAAAAATTTTGTTTACTATTTGGCATTGATGTTCAACTCTTTTCACTGAAACGATTTAAGTTTTTTGCATTTTTAGACATATTTTAGCATATTTCAATCTGTTCAAACTGTAAATCAGATCATATAATATTTTACTTTAAATAATACGAATTATGTAATAAGATGATAAACAGTTTATAAATTTTCAATTGCAGGTGTTTACCTTCAAAAAGTCAACGTTTTTCTTTATTGCATGAATGCCATCTTGCCCAAAACTAGTATTGGTTGTTCGTACTTTGACTTTTTATTTTTATTTATTCAATTGTTGAACATTCTGATTAATTTTAATTGAATAAAAAATTAAATTAAACACCAACATTTTTGGCCCAAATCCAATTTTTAAAAACCATTTAAACTAACGCAATAGGTCAAATTTGCTTCAATTTAGCATTTCTTAGGACTATATACACATTTTCAATTTCGTGGATAGAAACGTGTAATCCCATTCTGACTAAAAGTCTGTGTTTATTTAAAAGATTCTTAAATACAATTTTACAAAATCTTGTTACAGTTTCTTTTTTCTCGGTGACAACATTTCCAAGGAATAAATTAGCCACAAGCAAAATATTAATAAACAAACGAACCCTCCTCCTAATTGTTTCATCCATGTACCTTCTGCTGGATAAGATGTACTTCCCCCTAAATTTTTAAGTCCAGACCTTTAATGTTCATCTTTATTCAAAAACAAAAATACGACGACAGACAGAATAAAATGTATTCACTCTATTTAGACACATGGATGAAGGTCCTTATCAATACCTATACCAAAGAGGGATCAATTTAAAATTGTATTTGTTTTTTTTTTTGGTTCAAAATGTAATTAAATCATTTTCAAAGGACATTTACTGTGTTATGTGAGATACTATGCATAGATATGAGATGCAGAGCGAGAGTTGATCGGTTTTTTGGTTCATGGCTCATTCTCGAATGCCACTATGGCAGCCAAGCACACGCACCACATCTGCCATTCAATTTACATATGTATATGTACATATCGTTACCTTGTATATATATATATAAGTAAATAGTAATGTATTAGAACTTTTAACATGCATCACCTTCGAACTGGTTATAGAGGACCTTTTAAACTTTCGAAATGGATTTAGCTAATCAAATATAAATTTCAATCTGTTCGCAGATTTACCAAATCACGCAATTTGTTTTTTTTTTTTTGATTTCGTATTTTAATTAAATTTCAATGTGAAAAACCCTTGTAACGTTATATTATAACTTACATACACACACCCAAACACACATTAAAACACCATCACCTCGACCCTATACCACACATCACATCACAACACATCGTCGTCGTCCTCGTCGTCGTCCTTATCCGAGGAAAATTGATATAAAATAACCAAAACAGTTTTTGGTAAAACGGAGCTCATAAATAAAATCAATCAATTTTCGAAAATGGCAACTGCAATCGTAACCGCACATTTGGATATGTAATTTAAAGATATATGTTTGTGAGTAAAGTACATTTATATGAGTATGGGTATGTGTTCAAATTGTCAAACACACACACGTACTTTGAATGAAAAATAAATTTTATAGGATCTATAGGCAAAAACGGTTTAGAGAGAGAAAGAGATTTAAAATATACGTTTAAAATGATGCGGGATGTAATGTGGCATAAGGGTGGGGGGGGGGGGTAGCTTATGGGGATCTATTGGTAGGTAATGGTGATGGCTGGCAGGTTGAATATTATGTGTGTTGTGTACCTACACCTAACTAAGCTATAAAACATTTAATAAATTTACTATTAGTGGCTAAAAACATATTTCAAACGGTTAAAATGTGCAAGCCC
Organism: Eupeodes luniger; assembly: GCA_951509635.1. Classification (NCBI taxonomy): domain Eukaryota; kingdom Metazoa; phylum Arthropoda; class Insecta; order Diptera; family Syrphidae; genus Eupeodes; species Eupeodes luniger. The sequence continues at coordinate 108,722,047 of OX608073.1, forward strand.
CCATGAACTTAATGTCACCTCATAAAATTGATATTAATGGGTGGCAAAACAGTTTGGTATGTAAATTGTACAACAGCATAACACAACACACCCCACTATACACCGTCCTATAAATACCATATACCTACGTGAATAGAAAAAGCAGAAGGGTTATGTTATTTTGGGTTATACTCTATGACGATGGCGGAAGAAGCAATATATTAGTGTCATATTTTTTTATTTTTATTTTAATATAGACGCAAAATTATGGCATCGAATTTATTAATATTAATTCATATAATAATAATGATGTTGGTACGGAAACAAAAACAAGCCACACAATACACAACAAAAGAAGTTTTAGTGTTTTTTTGTTTAAAAACTGTTTTCTCTTTTAAAAAATCGATGAACTGAGAAAACAAACGAAACTTAAATAATAAAAACGCAAAACAAATTTAAATATGTATAATTACGAGTGATAACATTTAAATGTTTTATTGCATGACATTCGTATCAGATTGAATTCTAGTTTAGAAAACAATACATTTTTACACATAAATGTGATCCTTATAATTAAAGAACTCAATCAATTAGATGAAGGTATTACTGATGAGAAAATATTTGGCAACCTCAAGAGTTTAATAGCGAAACTGTTACCCTCATCGATTTTACAAATTTTACAAAAACTCTCCTTTAATTTTAAATAAATAAAAGAGGCTGGGATGCGACCCACACTGATAACTTCCCATCCCTTCTGTCGATTTGTCTTGCTTAAAAGTTTGTCTATATGTATCAATTTTTACCAAATTTGCGTACTATTTTTTTATGAAAAAACGGACTGTTGGATTTTTATAAAAAAATTACTGAATATCGAAAACAATATTTTCTGTGAAATAAAATAAGTTTGAAGCCAATATTTTTAATTTTTGAAAAGCTTTTTGAGTCGAAAGTAAATTTTTACCAAGTTTTAGTATTGTTTTTTTTTTAGGTCTTTATTTTTTCTAAAAAAAAACTGTCAATTCGATTTTTCTCAAAATTTTTCGAATGTTGACAACAATACTTTTTAAAATTTAAAATAAGTTTGAAGCCAATATCTCAAAGTTTTGAAAAGATATTTGAATCGAAAATCAATTTCTACCAACTTTTATAAATTTTTTTCTTAGATTTTTATTTTTTGTAAGAAAACTGTCAATTCGATTTTTGTCAACATTTTTCAGAATGTTGAAAACAATATTTCTTATAAGATAAAATAAGTTTGAAGCCTTAATCTCAAGTTTTTGAAAAGATATTTGAGTCGAAATTGAATTTTTACCAACTTTGATTAATGTTTTTTTAAGTTTTTAATTTTTATAAAAAAAACTATCAATAAGATTTTCCTCAAAATTTTATCAGGTGTCAAAAACATAATTCTTCATTGCACAAAATTGGTTTGGAGATGAAATCATATTTTAGTCGTAAAATTTTCGAGGTGACAAATTTTTTTTTTCAGTTTTTTTGATTTATGAAAAAAACCGTTAATTGGATTTTTTTTCCAAAAATATACTTGTTTTTTATCATGTTACAATATATAATATAAAATTTAAGGGATACCGACATAATGCCCAAGTGCAAAATCTCCAATCACAAAAATCCCCACACTTTTAAAAATCCACAAATTCGTTATCCTCAAGTACAAAATCTCCAAAAACAAAATCCCCATGATCTATAAATCCCCATGCCCATAATCCACAAACGAAATCCCCAAATCTAAAATTTTCAAACTCCGTCAATGCCTGCTGGTTTTCATCATTTGTGTGTAGGCCTTGGTGATATATTGTGCTTTTTCTTAAGAATTATTTTAACAACAATGTTAAACTCTTCATCAAGGTTAAAAGCATAAACTGCTTTTACTGATGAGAACAGACATCTCCAGGGTTTGTTCTTTACTTCGATCGAAGTAGATTTACTTTTCTATAGAATCTTCGCTTGTCAAGATCTACTTTTATTTCTTCTTTGAAAAAAAAGTCAATAAATTCATGTAAATACAAAAGGCAAACTACACCATAAGACCAAAAGAAGGCAATGCGGCGGTCAGAAATTGAAAAACTTGATTTTTTAAAATTTATATCATATAACATACCACTATGCTAAAATATTTGTTTCATATGTTTATTTAATAATGAACTCAAAACGTATGCCTTAATTTTGAAATACATAGATAGCATTAATTACTTATGTTTTTGTTTAGTAAAATGTGTATATAATAAAAAAGAGAATAAAGAGAAAAACACAACTTAACTTTGTTTTGAACTATTCCCAAAATCAAAATCCTTAAGCACAGATTCACCATATTTCGAGTATATCTAAGAAATTATGTTTGGCGCCAAACATAATTTCTTAGATATACTCGAAATATGGTGAATCTGTGCTTAAGGATTTTAATTTTGGGAATTCTGGATTTGGGGATTTTGGTTTTGGGGATTTTGGTTTCGGAGACTTAAGATTTGGGGATTATGTTTTGGGGATTTTGTTATGGGGATTTTGTTTTGGGGATTTTGGCTTTGGGGCTAGGGTACCCAACCCAAAATTTAATTCAAGTCTCTAGCGTCATTGGTTCGTGAGATATTTAGGGTTAACCAAAATTGTCACCTTTTTTTTTAAACTGGTATGGTAAAAAAACCACCCACGAAATTTTCTTGAAAGCTCTTTCTGCATCTTTCTGCCTTATTATTTGTATAACAAAATTTATTTGAAGTCGATATCTCTTCTGGTTCTTGAGCTATTGACGACGAAAAAACTTCGAGAAGGTACGGACGTACGAACGTACGTACACACGCACGCACAGACATCTTTCTAAAAATCTTTTATTTCGACTCTAGGGACCTTGAAACGTAGAGAATTGTCAAAATTTTGAATTTGACAAATCGGACCCATTACAATAACTTCCTATGGGAAGTTAAAAATATTGAAATAGGTATATGAGTTCCTGAGAAAATTCCAAAACAAAATAACTCCTCTATGCGGGTAACAATCTTTTTAGCAATACAAAAGTATATATTTTTTTATTAAAAGAAACAAAGTTAAGAACAAATATTTTAAAGAAAATTTACTAAAAATTTATCGGTTCGTTTTTGAGAAAATTTGAATTTTCTATATTTGACCAAAAAATTTGTATGGGGTCTACTGTTTGATCTTAAGAAAATTAAAGTAAAGACCATTAGGCTTTAGACTTAAAACCTTAACTTCCATGTTTTAACTCAATCGACCCATTTGTTTAGGCAGACGGACAAAATCGGGGGACTCACTAATCATTATTTCATTTTTGATAAAATTTTAGAGTTCGAAACATCAACAACATGGTTTTCTGGAAAAAAAGATCTATCTTTACAAATCTCTTTACATTCTTTAACATAGTGTTCAAACACTTTAGAACAAGGTTATGAAATTAAAAGTGTATACACTGACTTTTCTTAAGCTTTTGACCAACTTAGACACGGAATTATTTTTTTTAAGCTACAGGCTCTGGGTTTTCCACCATTTTTCTTAACTTAGATAAAATCATACCTCGAAAGTAGATCCTATGAGGTAAAATTTAGAAATTGCCATTCAAAATGTTTTGTTGCTCAATCTGGTGTTCCCCAGGGAAGCCATCTTGGCCCTTTTCTGTTCATCCTATCTATTAACGACGTATCGTCATGTCTACGCTCAAGGGAAGTTCTCATTTTTGCTGATGACATGAAAATTTTTAAAATAATAAAGTTCACCGCCTTTTACAAGGCGATGTCTGTTCCAACTTAGAATTAACACATCACAATATTAATTTTATTGTCAACTAGCGGCCCGTCCCGGCTTCGCACTGGTAGACATAAATAGGTACAGATATTTAAGTTATAGCCATGCTAATTAAAACGACCATGAATCACTAAATTAGAAAACATTTTTTTGTCCTATCATTAATACTCTTCGCAGCGTATGCGATGAAAGACATTTTATGGCAAATTTTTTACACCTTCGGTTGGTTTTAATAGGATATTCTAAGGATTTCTATAGTAATCTAGTACTAAATATAGCCTTTGTTACTCAGTAATAATGTAGCTTTCTAATGTAAAAAGAGTTATTAAAATCGGTCCAGTACTTTTTGAGTTTATTCGTAAAATACAAAAATACAAATCTTTCCTCTTTATAATATTAGTGTAGAAAACAAATTTTTTTCAACATTCAGTAATTTTTTTTATAAAAATCTAACAGTCAGTCAGTACGCAAAATTGGTAAAAATTGATGTTCGGTTCTCGATATCTCGAATAGAAAATATTAACTTCAAATAAATTTCAGATTTGTATTCGAGAACCAATTTGTACCAATTTTTATTTCTAATATAATTTGTATTTATTTATATTAGAAATAAAAACTTTTAAGAAATGCTACTAAAATTGGTAAAAATTGGTTTTCGAATACAAATCTCGTTAACCAATATATATTTTGAAATCAAACTCTTTTATTATATGCAATATATTGTTGGTAATTTTCAATTTTTTTAGAATAATTCAACTGATAACTTTTTTAATAAAACACCAAAACCTACAAACCTTTTAAGCAAGACAAATCGACAGACGGGATGGGAAGTTATCAGTGTGGGTCGCATCCCAGCCTCTTTTTTTGGAATATTTGTGTACAACAGATTTGTTAAATAATAAATACTTTTCGTAATTAATATCAACATTCTTTTCAATTAAAAGTAATTACTAATTGACCTTATTTAATTTAGAATTGTCCGTTACTGTAATTACAAAAATACCTTTTAATTACTTGTAACTAAATTAATTTAAAAATAAACATTTCAAATACTTGTAATTATAATTGAAATTTTTAATGGGTTTATTTAAGTTCTCGTACCTGTGGCATGATGGTTAGTGCGTTGGACTGTCATGCGAGAGGTCTTGGGTTCGATCCCTGCCTGTGCCACCTAATGTTTTTTTCAAGGGTACTGCCTCTTGCGAGCAATTGACAAATTCTCCAAGAGTAATTCTTGTCATGAAAAAGTGCTTTCTCAAATTAGCCGTTCGGATTCGGCATATAAATTGTAGGTCCCCTCCATCCCTGCAATTACTAGCACACAGGAATGGTTGAGAGTTGTAAGTCTACGGACTGTTGTGCCACCTAATTTATTTAAGTTCTCGAGTGAAAGCACTTTAAAATTACATTGAAGGTAATTGATTTCCTTATTTATTTATCAATTTAAAATTACAGACACAAATCAAACTGTTAAATTATTTTATAATATCGCGTAGTAAATTACACCTGTGTTTTATAATTACTGAAGAAAGTAATCATTACTGATTTTTTGATAATTACTTTTGTTTTGAATTACATTTTATTTAACTAAATTGTAAGTAATTTACGCTTTTCAATCAAACATAGTTAGTAATTGAAATTTTTCAAGATATCACCAACGAATTATGATAAAACGAGTTTGAAGTCAAAAACATTCTTCAAAAAGTCTCATTAAATCTCATGCCCGCGTCTTAAGAAATGGACAAATAAACTGGAACTTATTTTTTCGTTTATATATTTTCATCATTTATGTTAACAGGCGACATAGTTTAGATTTTTTCTTGCTCAAACTAATTTTGGTATTTATGAGACTAAATTTTTGGTAATATGAAGTCCGAACTCAAATCTCGCAGATATGGAAAATTAAGTCGAGCACAGTTAAAATCTCCCCATTTGTACCCATCTGTTGATATTTTCAAAAGATTTACAAAATATTAATAACGACAAAAAAAGTTTAAAGTACAAAATGTTTGTTCGTTTTGGCGACTCCTGAGCAGGGATGAGAATGCTAAGCCCGAAAAGTGAAACATTTTGCCCAAAAAAACGAAGTAGATTTGTAAAATATGTAGCAGATAATGAAAAAAACAAAAAATACAAACAAAACAAATTTATTTTCATTTCATTTTACATCCATATAACGAAAACATACATTGACTAGAACAAGTCTCATAAATTCATAAATTAGGTACATATATACATATATAGTACATACTATGTAGGTTAATTATTACATTGAAATAAATAGGAACATTCTGTTTTAAATTAAATTAGATTCTCCTCTAAGGGAAACATAACACAAATTCATAAAATATTATAAAGTATATGCATATAATAAGGATTTTAATCGGTTCTTAATACGTAGCCCTCCTGAACATATTTAAACTTTGAAAAATATCGTAATAACTTCTTGGGAGGTTCAAAATCTTCCAGCCCAGCCACAAACTCTTATTAATAAAATCGTTTTTCGGCTGCTGCACTGCTATGCGGAAAACTAGCTAGTGTAAGCATATAGTCGGGCAACACCCTAAACATATCTTCTTCCAATATATTTTTCTGAGAGTGTAAACGCGTCCAAAACTCAACAACATCTTCGTCGTCGTTCATTTTTATACTTTTAGTAGCCATAAGCGTTCTTAATTCGGAGTTCAGAGTTTCTATGTTTGTTACATTATTATCAAAATAAGGAAATTCATTCAAAAGTGGAAGGATTGTCGGATATGTTTCAGTTTGTATTACTTTTGGATCCAAAAGTTCTAACAATTTTTACTTTTTGTCAGTTATAAATCAAAACGAAGTTTTTTCAGTTAACAAAAAATGAATCAATACAACACATCTTAAATGAAATTTTGTGCGTTAGAAAAAATTTTAAAACGAAGTAAAAATAAGTTGCTACGTAGCAGATACATAAAAATAAATTAATGAAGTAGATCTGCTACATATGAAGTAAATACTCATCTCTGCTCCTGAGTCGAAACCCATTTTTTATTAGTTTTGAAAGTTTTAGTTTTTTGGTTAAAAAAAAAGTTTTCGATTAGATTTTTGTAAACAAATTAACTAAAAGCTAACAACAATATTTTGCAAATGATAAAATAAGTTTGATATCAAGAACTGTTTTTGCTTCCGAGATAATTACCAATGTTTACTAATCGATAGTAGCATTTTTTGAAAAGTTTTATTTTTTTTATAAATAATGATGATTTAATATGTCAAAAAATAATAATTTATGTTAACAACAATATTTTGATTATGGAATGAAATAGTTTTGAGGTCAATGATTTCATTAATTCTTGAGATATTAGAACCAAAAATCAGTTTTTTAGTATTTTGTGTAGATCTTGTTTTTTTTATAAAAAAAAGAGCAAAATTTGTTTTTTAATTTTATAGGAACAAATTTATTTGAAGGCAATACCATTATTTATTGGTAAGTATCGAGCCCAGTACCATATGTTAAGAACTTTATTCTTCGATGCATAAAATTAAGTTATTGATTATTACTGGTCAGCAAATTGTTTTTTTTTTTCTGTCACACAAACAAAACAAACCGTTTTTTAAAGAATTCTAATCTAAAAATGCTAAAGACAACCAAAAGCAGTGTTTTAAAGCTCAGTTAAAACACAACATATTCCTTACCAATTAATTGTATCAGCATTTTGTAGAGTAAAATCCTTGTCTTCTGGAAATTCTCATTAGTTATGAGTCTTCATTTTTATTTATATGAAGTTTTGAGAAATTTTTTAGATTCCTAGTTTTTAGTAGCAAGTTTTAGTGCTGATTTAGAATCCGAATTTCGATTTCAACTATCTGTTCATATTATACAAATACCAATTTCAATATGTTGTTGTCTTGATTAGAGGACAGATTTGTTACTAAATGAAATGCACGACAGGATCGCACAAACTTGCTCGTGTATACAGAGAGTCTGTTTAAAAATAGTACCTATAATTTGTGATTTAAAAATATACCTGCAAAAAATTAAATATTTTTTTAAACATTCAAAACAAAAATGTTGACATTTTTAAGCATCAAGTATTATAAAGACAGTATTACATAGAACTTGTGCAGAAATAAAATGATTGCAATCGGTATATTAGTTTTTGAAAAAACTTAAACACAAAATCACGGGTACCGTTACGAAGCAATACAAAAATATATTTCTCTTATTGAAAGAAGCCAAACTAAGAAATTTAAGAGAAAGTTTAATAAAAATTTATTAATTTGTTTTTAAGAAAATTTTCGATTTTTGACAAAAAAAATTTGTATGAGGACTACTGTTATTTTTCATCTAATTGGCCCAATGGTTTGTGCTGTAGTGGCGAGGACAGACGGACGGGATCGGCTGATCGGCTTCTCTACCATGGTAATGTCATGTTTGATTAAAATCTAGAGTTCGTTATTTTTTACGAATGCAAAAGTTGGCATATAGTTCATACGTACATATACGTCGCAATCAAAAAAAATACTTTCAACCAGTTTTGAATTTTTGTGTTACAAACAACTTAAATGGTCTTATGTTTATTTAAGATTCATGTAAGATAGTTGTTTTAGTTTTAGAACATTTTATAAAATACTAAAAATATTTCAACTGAAAATTGAAGATGGAGTTTTAGAATTTTATTAAAAGAAAAACTACTTCTTGAATTTAAATAGCAACAAAAGGCCTTCTATGCATATCTGATTTTTTCGGAATTTTAAAAAGTAATATCTCAAAAGCATGCTAAGGTAATTTTGGAACTTGTTGACACGTTACAAAAACTCAAAAAACTCAGTCAAAAACAAAAATATTTGTTTGAACATAAGAAACAATTTTTTAAATAAAACTCTTGTCAGATAAATGATGCTCTTTAAAAATGCCTGATAAATAACAGACATACATTTTAACAAACTTTTTTTTCAACAAACGTTGAATGAAAATTATGATATTGTTATCTATTTCCGGCTTATGTTACATAATTAAGTATTGCTGAAAACATTTACATCACATCAATATTCAAATTATATATTTTTGAAAGCCATACAAAGAGGTTAATTTTTTATATTTAATATATATTTTTAAATGCATATACATATATTAATTTAATCATATTCTATAAATTTATTATTTAATCCTGGGAAATGAACACTCAATGAATATTACTTAAAAGTACTTCAAATTTTTATCATAAAATTAACTTTGTGTGTTATAAAATATTTTAAATGAACATTACACATTAAATAATGAAATAAAAAAAGTAAGCAAAAAAAAATAAAGTTAAACAAAAAAATATTTAACCTACAAACAAAAAATAGCATCGAATACGGTTATAGTAATATTAAACTTGTGGTTGTAGTTCACGTTTGGGTCGAAAGTGATTTCCTGTAATTTTATTAATTTTATTTATTTTTGAAGGTAAGTTATGAACCGATGGAATATTTATACAATGCACACAAAATATACGAAACATTCAAATTATTATTAATTCAACAAAATAACACCTCGAATCCAACCAAATATAATCAAACAAACTCTATGTTCGTTTTGTAAACTCTATCACTCTTAAAATTTATATACGAGGGGATATGTGGGTAGAAAACCACCATGTTGCTGAAATTGTGGCACGCTCTCTAGTGATTGCCACAAATGAGCTATGATTGAACATAAATTGCTTTGAATTTATAATAATAAATAAAAAATCATTTCAAATTGATTTCAACAACCACATACGAGAGGATGATGAGGATTTTTTATTTTGAAACATTATTTTTGTGTTTACATTTTTATTTATTAACACTTCCTTTTGGTTGGGTGTAAGTACGTGATATTCCCTCAATGTGTGTGGATTTTCAATGATTGAACAAAATATTTTTTCTATAGCTACAATTTGATTAAAACAAATATATGAACATGAAAAACACTCATGAAGATACAGTAAAACCAGCTTATAAGAGATGTTCTTGTCTTAGTTTTAAAATTATTATATACTTTATTTTTTATTAATAATGTTTGTTTGTGTTTTTCAGAAAACTGCTAACTGAGACAAAGATCTTTAGCAACATACTAAAGAAATTAATGTTGCAGTCACATATAAGGTACACATAGAGGTCTTCTAAAGAAACTCAAAGTTTTGGTAAGTTTTCTCACTTTCTCTTAGTATTTATTTCCATAACTCAATTTTCTCACCACCAGAGACCAATTCAAGCTGTTATCATGTAATCATGTGTGATTTCATAAATTAATTGATTAATCCTCATTGATGGAAAAAATGTAAGTACAAAGTATACTGATGTTATATCCTATATTTATCTATAATTCCATTAAGTGGTTTTGACTGTATTTTATTTGTATATATAAATATTTAAGTTAATATCTATATGAATATTATTCTATTACGTGGTAAATAAGGCCTTAAGCTGTATACACACATAAACACAACCATTAAGACCACTAAGTGTATCGATTGAACGTATCGGTTGACCCCATTAAAGTGGTTTATACAATTGAAGTTTGTAAAATGTGTGGCTATTATATATATAAATTATGCCTAGAAAAAATATTTAAAGTTCTAAAAATTAAATAAATTTGGTAGCGCTACATCAGGTGAAAAACCAGGGCCTAGTGACTTAGAACTCTGAACCATTACTGTTTGAAAGTAATATCAGTGATGGAGGGGACCTACAATTTTCATGCCAAATGTTTAAAACTTCGTAATGGAAAAACAAAAAGATGTTTTTTTAAATTGACATGAAATCTAAATTATTAGAAGTTATTTTTTAAATATATGTACAAAAAAAAGCTAATAATTTGAATAATAAATATCAACATTCAAAAAGTTAAGAGTATTGTCAAGAGAGGCTAAATTTGGAATCACAAATCTTCCTTTTTAACTGTCCAAAACATCATTTTTCCTTAAAGTGGATTTTATTAAATGATTTTCCCCAATTTTTATTTGCATTTTCAAGAAATGTCAAAAGCCTCTAAGTAGTTCTATATATGTAGCTCTCATCTCTACGCCACTGTTTATAAAAATTCTTAACATTTTCCATTTTTCTAAAAGTTATTATATTATGGTCATTAATGCAAACAATACTTCAATATCCCAAAGGTAGTAAAAATGTCTGGTAATTTGTAAAAAACGTACGAAACACCACGTCATCATCGGTTCCAACGCTCCTCCACAATGACACTCCCTATGTAAGCTCGGTTGATAAAGCTAATTTGCTTGTAGTACAGTTTGCTGTTAATTCAACGCTACCGCAAAGTGTCATGAGTCCTCCTGTTCCTACTCTACAGGTCGCTTTCCGAGCGGATGGAAAATAGCATTTTTCCAGCCTGTCGCTAAAAAATTCGAATCCTCCTCTCCCTCCAACAATCGTCCAATAGCACTCACGTCCCTTCTTCCCAAGGTAATGGAAACGGCTGATAAATTATCAGCTTAAGAAATATCTTCAAGAACGGAAGCTTCTTAATGACCGACAGTATGGCTTTCGTAGCAATAGTTCCACTGGTGATCTCATGGTTTATGAACAGTGGAACAAATCTTTACATCGTTTTGGAGAAAGTAAGATTATTGCACTTGATATTTCAAAAGCATTTGATAGAGTTTGGCATCAAGCTCTCTTATCGAAAATGCGTGCTTTTGGTATTCATGAATCTCTTCTTCGTTGGATTAGAAATTACCTTTCTAACCGTTCAATACAAGTTGTATTGGATGGTTTCAAGTCTGAAATTCATAAAATAAATGCTGGTGTCCCCCAGGGCTCCGTTTTGTCTCCGACTCTCTTCCTTATATTCATAAATTATCTTTTGTCTTCCACTTCTAATCCATTAAACTGTTTCGCTGACGACAGTACCCTCAGCTTTTCATATTTTTTTCTAGATTCACATCCTTGTCCTTCGTATGATAAGCTCATTTAATTCTGATTTTGACAGCATTGTTCAATGGGGAATCAAAAACCGTGTAGAATTTAATGCTTCGAAAACTCAATGCTGTCTCCTGTCGTTAAAGCTAAACACACCCCCGATACCGCTATCTATGAGTGGCACTTACATCCAGGAAACTAATCAAATGTCAGTACTCGGTATGTGTATCACAGATCACTTTTCATGAAATGATAACATATTTGATATTGCCAAAAATTCTGACAGGTGCTTAGAATTTCTCCGACGGTCGGTGCAAGAAATTTTTCACCCCTTCTGATCTGGCTGTTATTTACAAAGCCTTCATCCGTCCAAAGCTTGAATATAATTCGCATACCTGGGCAGGTGCCCCTAAAATAAGTTTAAATTTCTTGGATAGAATTAAAAAAAGTTCTTTAAAAATTATAGGCGATATAACTATAATCGAAACATTTACATCACTAAAACAGCGCCGCAATGTCTCATGCCTTTCATTGTTTTATCGATATTTAATGTGGGGTCGAATTAGCCAGTTGCATTTCACCCCTTAAATGATTCACCGTAATACTCGCACTTCCAGGAATGCTCATCAATTTACCCTTGAGCTCAATTTCGGGCGTACTGTCAAGTATAGAGATTCTTTCTTAAATAGCACATCGAGAATGTGGAATGCTTTGGCCAACTCTGTTATTGAATTTAAAAGTTTTTTAAAATACATGCACTAGTTTTTTTGCATCCGAAAAAAGTGTGTACTACAAAAATTCGTACAAAAATTGTCTATAAAATTTGATTTAAAGTAAGTACTTCCTTTTAAGTATTTATTCTGTATTTAACTATACCAAAATCAGATATTACTTTAAAAAATCATTAGTTCAAGTATTTACTGTCACCGAAGGTTTAGTGACTTTTGACCCTAAATGAAAAAACACTTTTTTGTCTATTGTCTTATTTCTAAATAAATCTTTGAAGCATACAAATATATAAACATTATGATAAGATTTAAAAAACTAGACGACTAGACCAGTCACGTCATTATTACTTAGAAAAAATTGCAATGGAAATACAAAACCTTGTTGAATTCTCCAATAAGTGACTTACAACTCTCAACCATTCTTGTGTCGTAGATCCACCTGACGATTAATGTTGTTAAGGATGGAGTGGCCCTACAGTTTTAAGTAGAAGCCGAACGGCTAACATGAGAATGCACTTTTCATGACAAGAATTACTCTTGGAGGCTTTGTCCATTCCTCGCAAGAGGCAGTATCCGTAAACAGTGGCGGACTAAGAGGCAGTGACACCCAGGGCAGTAAAGCAAGCTTACACCCCTTGAAAAATTTAAGAAAAAAACACGAACAAAGATTTTATTTAAAGGTGCTTACGAGCTTTTATTGTACTGAATGTTTCGATTATATCATTAAAATCTATATTTTTTGTGTGTTCCGTTTCGATTGAAAGTATAGCCAAATTAGTCGACCTATTTTGGCTCATCGTTGATCTTAGATAAGTCTTTATTAATTTTAATTTGGAAAAGCTTCGTTCACACGATGCCACTGAGACGCAAATTGTGAAATAAATTCTCATCGCCAATGACAGACTCGGTAAAGAGTCTGAAAAATCCCACTTAACAATGAAGCTTAAAAATTCAAAGGCTGTCCAAATTTCTGCATCTTTTAAATTTATCTTTGAAGCTACCATGTGACGCCGAATTCGCTGGATTTCCAATATGATACTTTTGTCTGTAAGTTCTGTAACCCCCTATTAGTCTGCCACCCGGGGCGGATCGCCAACACCGCCCCCCCTTAGTCCGCCACTGTCCGTAAAAACATTACATGGAATAGGCAGGTTTTAATCCCAAGACCTCTGACTTGACAGTCCAACGCACTAACCATTAAACCACGGATAATATGAGTTGAATGTATATTATCTTAAAAATTTAATTGATCCAAAATTTCTTAAGCACTGTAATTATTCTATGTCTTGATTCCCTGAAATGACTCCGTTTTATGTGAACAACTTTTCGAAATTTTTTTCATTTACTGCTGTTAAATTTTGTTACCCTTATTTGACAGGTCACAAACGGTGGTCCCAACTGAACAACGTTTTTTCTGATCTTCTTCTAACTTCACGTGGTGTGCCGCAGGATTCAATACTCTGTCCGCTGTTATTCTATCATGATTTTTCGTCTCTGTAGTTGTAGTCAGATACTGTTCAATACAAACGTATGTTGACGTTAAGTTGTATGTTAGTTATCTTCTTGGCTTAATTGAACATGCTGTGTGTTGTACTAACGAAGATCTCGAGAACACTTCGCATTGATTTCAAGAAAATACCCTTGGATTGAACCTCAAAAAGTTATCAAAAAATTGTGGATTTAACCTAAAATAGAGTTTTTTTCGAATCAACTAAATAAGTACAATGACAATATTATCATTTTTTATGAGCGTATTCAAGTGCTGGATAGTTTAGATCAACACTTTTAGTCTTTCTCACTTCAATTCAATTCCTGATTTAAAATGTTGAGAAATGTTCGACAGATCTACATGCCTTGGCAGTTTTTAAAATGCTTAAATCGATTTGCTTAGAGCACGAAGCTGAAGAAAAATAAACGCTTGAATCTACAAAACTGAGGTTCGAACTTTCTTCAAAACAGTTAGAGGCACTCAATCTCCTTATGATACGAAATTATTGTGCTGTCATCCCCTAAAAGAATCCATTACCAACAAGGTTTTAGAATGGTTGCTTATCGTGCAAATATGACATTCCTTACCTTAACCTTAAACCTTTTAATTTAGCTTTAAATACTGTTCAAATATGAGTAACGTCACGCTCTCTATCGTTTTTGTTTCAGTAATGTTAACACTTAATTTCAACAATTGAGAAAAATTAAAAGACTCAGTTAATTTTTCTACATCGTTTAGAATTTGCAAAAATTCCACTTTCTTCAATAAGGCTCTCTAAAAAGTATTTGAATTTGTTGTATAGATTTCTGACGTTGGTCTCGACAACAAATTCAACTGTTAAAGAGTTTCTTCAAAAACATAATAGTTACAGACTATAAAAATAGCAAAACCAAGCCACCATCATCATTAGAGTCTGAAACACTATAATTTGTATAAAACATTTTTGATTCTCTTACAAAATAGCCACCCCATTAAATAGATTTACAAAATTTTTAAAATGCAACCAAAACTGACAGAACCATTGCGCACCAAAGCACAACTATAACGATAACCACAATAAAGAAGACGAAGACATTTTCCAAAAAGCCAAAAAGACCAAACTTAACCCAAGAATAGCTCAATGGACTGAACATAGTCATATAGATATGACTATAGATACAAATTTGTACTTACAGGACTCTTTATAATAAAATGCAAATTGGGTTCTGTTCTAAGGATATAAGACACAAAATAAAAATCACATTAAGGATAACTTAAGTGGGTTGTATCTGTGTATTTCTTTGGTTGGATTTGCGGTGCTATAAAGTCGATGACGATGACGCCAACAAACTCTGTATCCCATCATACCCAACCCATACTTATTCTTGCTAAGGACGAATTTTTATAATTTTATTATACTGTTGTTGTCTGGCTATGAAAAAACCATAAGTATATGGGTGTGAGAGGCTTTATAAGGTTTTGAAAGAAATCCAAGAGACAAAAACAAATTATGTGGCGATGTCTCGTATCTGTAATGACTGGAGCTATATCTGTTTTTAAATAATTTTAAACATTGAGCGATTTGTTCAAAAAGTATTTTTTAACTTTTTTGTTCCTTCAAGTCTATGAATTTTAATGATTTTAGTGCGTCAAAAAGTTTGCAGGATTTGATCAATGAACTAAAATAATGTCTTACAAGAAAATTAGAAATTAATTTGTTTTTTTTTGTGTCTCTTAATCGAATTAAGGAAGTTGGAAAATAAATTAATTAAATTAATCAACTCAAATTGAATTGTTCAATTAAGTTTAGAATTAAATAACAAGTGGTTTATTAGCCTTAAAATAAAATAGAAATAGAAAGGTCCTTAAATTTTCAGTATTTTTAATTGGTTTTGGTTTACAACAATGCATGCAATTGCAAATGATACAACTTTGTCAGTATCACATCTTAGCATAAGACACAAAGGTAATCCTAAGCCCTTGAATAGGAGAACAAGCTGGAACGAATTCAGAGATAACCTTGAAAGTTGTGTGAACCTTAGATCGTCCATGCAAACAATTGAAGAAATTGATAATGATGTAGAACAATTCATTGCTGATTTGCAACAAGCTGCGGAATAAAGTACACCAACTATCAACTAGTACCCGTGACATGATGGTTAGTGCTTTGGACTGTCATGCGAGAGTTCTTGGGTTCGATCCCTGCCTGTGCCACCTAAAGTTTTTATTCACGGGTACTTCCTCTTGCGAGGAATTGACAAATTCTCCAAGAATAATTCTTGTCATGAAAAGTGCTTTCTCGAATTAGCCGTTCGGATTCGGCATATAAACTGTAGGTCCCCTCCATCCCTGCAATTACTCGCACACAGGAATTGTTGAGAGCTATAAGTCACTAGGCCCTGGTTCTCTATGGACTGTTGCGCCACCTAATTTATTTATTTATTTAAGGATTAAGAATAAATTATCCTTTAAAAATACTGGAGCTAATTTTGGAATAATGAAGAGTTCGAAGGAAATTTCAAGTTACGAGATTTCCAAATGATAACGCAGTCTGTATAAAGCGGACTGTAAAATTATAGGAAAAATAAAACACGGCACTTTAGAGTCGGGAAAAGTGGTTAAAAAACCCGACTATTGATTATCTTTATTAATAATGGTTTCTTTGTGCAGTCAGTTTGACTATACAGCTTTAGTTCTTTACAACAATTCTATTTTATCCGACGCCGGCCTGTACCGTACAAGAGTTAAGAGTCAACTAACTCAACAAAGCAAAAATGAGTGAACTTATTTCTCCAAGTTGCACTCGCATACAATGACAATAAGACAAGAATAAATATATAACTTTACTAACACAAAGGAATAAGACAATTGACTTGAATGTGTTAAGCGCGTTCGATACAAAGTCTTTAACCGTCTAAACAACGAACTTATAAACAAGAATCAATAGGTTTTATAATGATTCATTAGGTACCATCTATCGAATACTGATTATAGAAAGCAGCAAAGCGTCTTAAAATACCAAAGACACAAAAGCTGCCAGTAAAATCTAAAGATGACAAATGGATCGAAAACCCAAAACAAGAAGCTGATCATTTATTTCGCGAATGTTTTTAAACTATTCTCAGCCAATACCGCCACAGATCCCTGAAAGTTTACTGATAATAAAGACTAATGTGAAATTCCTTTTGTCACACTAAAATAAGTAAGAAGCATGTGTCAACATATGTAGTGATGGTTAGTGAGTAGGGCTGTCATGTCAAAGATCTTAGGTTCAATCCATGCCTGTGCCATCTAAAGTTCTTTGCACGGGTACTGCTTCTTGTGAGAAATGATAAATCCTCCAAGAGTTATTCTTGCTATGAAATCAAATTAGCCCTTGGATTCAACTTTAAACTGTAGGTCTCCTCCATCCCTGATAACAATACTCGCACACAGGAATGGTAAAGAGATGTGAGTCACTAGGTCTAGTTCTCGAAGAACTGTTGCGCAACAAAATTTTGATTTTATTAAAAAAAAAAACTGAAAAGAAACAGCAAAATAATAGAAGAAAGAAGACTCATTCCGAACCATCAGTTTAATTTCATTTGGTCCATGATATACCAAAAACATCGAATTCGGGATGATGTGAAAAAGGTAAACGTTACTTAAGCCTTTGAGAAGATTTGGCATCTAAGTACAATTATCTTTTTATACAAACCAATTCTTTATTTTTGGCAAGAAATGTGCCACCCACCAAGCATGCTGTACGCAAGCTTGTCCAAAAATTTCGGGAGTCCGGTATTTAAGTGGACAACCCTCATAATCCAAGTTATCCTACGGTGCGCCGATGTTACGCAGAATGCACGACTAAATTCAGGATCATTAGCTTGCCATCAATCGAATGTATCGAATCTGTGACTTCATTGGACTTTTTTTTGTAGGAACCTGTGGAAAATACTGTCTTCCTTTAGCAGACCAAAATTGTCGAATTTTGTGTTACAACTATAAAATTTAAGTGAGCCAAGATTCACAGGTAAACTACCATATCAGTGACGATTGTTTTCTAATTGTTATTAAAATGACCAATTTTGAACTTAAATTTGTTCATTCCCACCCATTTCTCGGTGAATAGGTACATACTTCAAAAGACAAAATTGTCGAATGCAGGATGCTTGAAACAGATTTTGAAAAAGTCCCCATTTGGACCTTGTTTTTTTTTCGACAACGCCTTTAGTGATTACAAACTTTTTTTTTATTTTTTTTATTTATTTTATCAAAATCTTAAAAATATCTTAAAGCTAGACAAAAATTCTTAAAAAACTAGCGTACATTTGTGTTGTGTTTTTTTTTTGGTGCCACCCTGACTGTCCCTAACCTAATCCTTAAACCTATGTAAGCCGGCCAAGACCAAACGCCCTAGACAGCTTTAAATGTCATTCTCAATTTGAAGCCACCAAAACTGGTTCTCCTGCCTCACCCTATCTCTTCGGTCCCTATCGGAAACAGTCCTACTGAACCGAAGGCGCTCGGCTCCGTCCAGGGCGAGGACGTCTCGATTGTAAAGGAGTCGTCTATCTACAGTTTTACGGCTGACGTGGTAGATTAGCGGAACTGCCTCCCTATCCTGTATCAGCCCTCGATTGTCTTAATAGAGGAAAGCTTCGGGCGGAATGTTGCCACTTAAACGTGCACTTTCGTAGTACTTATTGTTGGGGTAGTAAGCCCCAAAAATTAAGCTTTTAGTCGACGACATCGCTCTCGCATTGTGACCCCTACCAAGCTTCAGCAAGAAATTATCTATATTCCGTTTATGTTGGCTCTGTTGTATACAACCTGGAACCTGGTAGTAATGTTTGTACTCTGACTCTGGTGTTCTGTGAAGTCCAAGGCAACGTCGCAGATATTGTCTCTCAAACACCCGAATCTTTTCCATTTGAGATGGGGCAACGTTGAACCATACCGGGCACCCATAGGCAATCATCGGCCGGATAAGGGCCATGTAGAAAATCACCTTCACCCTGCTGTCAAGACAGCTGCTAAAAAACAACCGTTTTGTCAGGGCAAAGGCTCCCCTAGGTCTGGCCAGAGCAGCACTCATATGTCTATCGAAATACAAGTACTGATACAACCAGATGCCAAGGTACTTTCCTACACTTTTATTCGCCAGTGGGTGTCGATTTGGTCCAACTATCACTAGGTTTTTCCAGTTCTTTCTCGTATCCATTGAGGCTCCATACAGCCGAGTCCTGAACAGAATAGTTTCGCATTTCTGAAAATTGATTTTCAACTTCCAGTCATCGCAATATTGCTGAATCTTGTCGAAGTCACCCTGCAAAAGTGTCTTGATAATGTTGTGCTATATTTATTTTTCTGAGAAGCACGATTCTCAGTTGGGTTTACCTGTTTATTCGCGTTATATTTCGTTTCCAGTGTAAATAAAAGAATTTTCTGTTTTTTTGTTTTACATATATTTAAGTCTAAAGTTTGCTTTAATATTAACAATTTTGTCTTAATGATTTACAAGATTATCTGATTTATATTTAAATTTTCAAGAATTAGCATTAGTTATTATTATTTATAACTATTGAAAAAGATATAGAAAGGAAAGATATCGAAAATCGACCGCACGATCAGAATTCAAGATACAGAGTGAAAACGTCGATGGCTCGTCACCCGACACGACGAAACAGAAAAATGCAACATGAGCACAAGTGTGCTTGTTTGTAGTTGCTATAGGGTTCAATGCACGTTTAATGGGTTTGAAAAGGGAGTGCATTGATTGTTGAATATAGGAAAATGGAAAATGATGAACTGGGAATTTTGGGTTTGGTTTCAGTGTAGCAGGCAAAGAAATTGGAGAAGTTTAATGGATTGAAAAAGTGAATGGGTTTGGTTTAAGTGGAGCGATCGTTGATCGCGTGGTTGACAACATTGGAGTTGAATGGAATTTTTGTAGGTAATTAAAAGGAAATGATGAATATGGGAATTATAAGTGGGTCGGATATTGGTCAATCAAATCAAAAGGAAATGATGACTGTGGGAATTTGAAGTGGCAATGGGTTGAGTTGGTCAATCAAAGGAAATGATGACTGTGGGAATTTGAAGTGGCAATGGGTTGAATTGTAACGGGATAAGAAAGGATGATAAGGGAATGTTGTGAAGTACGCACTTTACAACACCTCCCCCCTTAAGAACGAAACTTGTACCTTGGAGTGGTGCGAGTTTCGGCTTTGCTGTGAGAAGATGGAATTGGGAGTGAACGAGATAGATTTGATGGGGCTAAACGAGGTTTTGGTATTGGTTCAGTTTCTACCGATGTTACTGAGGTTGAATCAACTTTTATTTCTGGCATTGGTAGTGATTTCGTTTCTTTTTTGTTATGAACTGAGTTCTTTCTCATATTCCGCATTACCAATATTAATATAACTATGAATACGGCGAAAATCATTAAAAGGAATAACACGATTGAAGTGTTTTTATTTTCATTATCGGTGTTCGAATATACAAACTGAGAATTTTGTAGGTTGTCTATATTCTTACTGATAGAATTGAGGTCTTCAATCTGATTATGTATATTAAAAGACTTTGTAGCATAACTGGGGATTTTCTCAAATTGAGGTGGTGTTATATTGAATGAAAGGTAAGGATTTGATGAAATAAAGTTAAGATTAGTTTTTGTTTCGAAATTTGTTTTGGAGCTTAAGGATTGATATCTTGTGTTTGCAATACAGTTTGGTTGGATTTTAAGAATACCAGTTGCATTTATGTTTATTTGCGAGTTAAGATTTTGGCATTTAATCATAAGATTTTCTGGATTTGGGGAGACGAAAATCCAAGAGTTGGAGTCTGCTAGTTGTAGGAAAATGGGGTGATATATTTGCATTAACTGAATATTACAATTACTGATTTTACTTGGAAGAATGGAAAGTAAATCCAGTTCGCAGGCACTGCTTGAAGATGTGAAAAGGATAGGTGCGTTTCTTTCGCATAGATAATTATTTTTTGTAGTTGTTTGACATTTGTCTAAGTCATGGTTATCATAAAGAAAGTATGATTGTTTTTCTAAATCAACGATAAGAAAAGGTTTTTCAGGGATTATAATTGCATAGGTTTTGTTTTCGATGAGATTTGGTATACTAGTCATTTTATAAACGTTATAGTTTTTGGAAGAAGTGAGAGGAATTCTTAATACAAAATTTATTTGGTTGTCAATGTAGTAAACATGAGTTTCTAAGAGATTAAAAAGTGTGTCTATATATTGCTCTTGTAGAGGAAGTGGTAAACGATTTTCTTCTGGAAGGAGTAATTGTATCTTTTTAATTTCCTCTGTGAGTTTAGAAGGATCAATAAGATATGGGTGAAGTTTTCCATGGGCTGCGGAGTAAATAGCGTCCAGGAGGTGATCTTTGGTTGAATAGTAGTATTCTGACAAGGAGTTGAACATCGTAAAAAGTTCGTTTAGGTGAAGAAAGGATTTATTTATTATGTTATTACTATTTGAGTTGTTGCTTATTTGATTTATGATTTTACTGGTTTCTTCAATCTTTTCTTCTATTTTAATAATTTGGTCGTTTGTAAGGTTTAATTGATGGATGATATTTTTTGATATTGAAATTTGTTTTTCGTTTAATTGGGATTCATAGTGTTGTTGTTGGTTAAGTTGATTTATATGACGAGAAAAAGTTTTTGCATCCTCGTCGTCGAGGGTGCCAAATAATTGTATGGATATAGAACCAATAGCATTTATTAATCCTCTCTTTTGTATTCGAGATTTTATGGTGGTTCCTAAGTATTTGTTAATAATTTGATCCTGTGATTTAATTCGATCAAGGACTAACGTAGAAAGGGTAGGAAGGGATTCGCATTGGGATAAGTTTTCGTGTGAAGAAAAAAGTTGTTTACAAGAAGAAAGAATTTTTTCATAGGTCAGTAAGATTGAGTTATATTGGAAGTTGAGTTCGGTAAGGTTAAATATTATGAGTTATATATGAGTAAGTTCCAATGGTTAGAGAAAAGCTTAAGGTTACCAACGTGTTCGTAATATATTCCTGTCTTGTTTTTCAAATCGATGGTTTCATACAGTTGTTCGTTGTTGATCATCATTTGGTAACTCAAGATTATTTTAAAGATGAAAATCACGATTATAGGTTTCTCCATTTCTGGAAAGAATATTGAGATTGAAGTTTTTAATTAACTTGAAAAAATTTTGAGTCTATTGTTGTGGACTTTAATTATTTTATTTTTAATTTTAATGTCGGAGTTTACTCCTGACTTAGATAAGATTTCGTAAGGTCCTGACCAAAGAGGAAGAAGCTTTTTATTTTTATTTTTAGGATTACTTTCATTTTTAAGTAGAACAAGTGTTCCTATTTGAAAGTCTCCAGGATTTTGTTTTTTATCGTACTGTAGTTTTGAAGATTCCTTACTCTTCAGAAGTTTATCTCTAGCGATTTGATGACAATGTTGAAGCCTTGATTTAAGTTCGTTGGCATACAAATCGTAATTGTAGCAAATTTCTGGATTTTTTGTTACGCTAGAAGGAAGTTCAACCTGTCTACCATACATGAGTTCGAACGGAGTAAATGACGTTGAAGTGTTCGGGGTCGTGTTATGGACGAAAACGGCATATTTTATCCAATTATCCCAATCATCTTGAGATTTATTGATAAAACAACGGAGATATTCCACGAAGTTTCTGTGACTTCTTTCGCAAGAGCCATTTGATTGAGGTCGGTATGCAGTAGTTTGGAGTTTATTAATTTTAAGAAGTTTGCATACATTTTTGAATATGTCGCTTAGGAAGTTTTGGCCTTGATCTGACAAAACGTATTTGGGTGTGCCATAACGAAATATTATTTCTTTGACAAATGCTTCGGCGATTGTATTTGCCTCTTGATTTGGTAAAGGAATTGCATCAGTGTATTTTGTAAGGTCATCGATGAATGTTAAAAGATATTTATTATTATTATTTGTTATAGGGTAGGGACCAACGATATCGATAGAAATTTTTTCGAAGGGGTATTTGGAAGTTGAAGTTATAACCATAGGTTCCATGGTATATTTTGTTACTTTGTTTTTCTGACAGAGTTCGCAATTTTTAATATAGTTTTTTATATCTTGAAACATATTTTTCCAACTATGATATAATTTTATACGTTTAAAGGTTCTGTTGACACCACAGTGTCCTCCAATGGGATTTGAATGAAATTCCTTAAGAATAGTTTTAATTTCATTTTCTGTCAGATCTGGTTTTGATGAAGGAATATTCGAAGAATTAGTAGTTATGACTAAAGGCATTGTACAAGAATTGGAATTCGTATTTTTATTTGAAGAATTTGAACAAGAATAAGGAATTGATTTTGAACAGGAATTAGGAATTGATTTTGAACAAGAATTAGAATTTGTATTTTTATTTGAAGACTTTGAACAAGAATTAGGAATTGAAGATGTTGAAGACGAACTTGAATTTATGGATGGGGGACAAGAATTAGTAATTGACATTGAAGAAGACGAATTTGTATTTGCTGGTGAAGAACAAGATTTAGGATTTGACGATGTAGAAAAGGAGTTAGTATTTTCGGACGATGTAGGAGACGATATAGTAAATGGGTTAGGAGACGAATTAGAAGATGTTGCAGAAGACGAATCTTGAGTAGAATTAGAAGACGGTTTTGTATCTGAACGAAGAGTCATTTTTGCAATTCTGCTTAGGCAATCTGCATTTGTATTTTGTTCACCTTTTTTGTGAATGATTTCATATTCAAACTCCTCGAGCTGTAGGCGATATCTCATCATTCTAGAATTTATGTCTTTACAATTATGTATATAAACTAGCGGTTTATGATCAGTGTAAAGTTGAAATTTTCTTCCATACAGATATGGTCGGAAATGTTTAACTGACCAAACGATAGCCAAAAGTTCTTTATCTGTAGTAGAGTAATTTTTTTCACTTTTATTAAGAGTTCGTGATGCATAAGAGATAGGAAGGTCATTACCAACTTCACCTTGTGAAAGGACACTACCAATAGCAAAGTCACTAGCATCCGTTGTAAGAATGAAGTTTTTAGTAAAATCGGGATATTGGAGGAGTGGTGGATTAATAAGTTTTTCTTTTAATCCATGAAAAGAATTTGAACAAAGAGGAGTCCAGTCGAAGCGAACATCCTTTCGTAAAAGATTAGTAAGAGGTTTAGAAATTTTTGCAAAATCTTTTATGAAGCGCCGATAATAACCTGCAAGACCCAGGAAGCTTTTTATTTCTTTTGCGTTCTTGGGTTGTGCGAAATTTTTCACACATTCGATTTTTTGTGGATCAGGTTTAATACCGGATTCGTTTATGACATGTCCTAAATATGTGAGCTCAGTTCGCAAAAATTGACATTTATCAGGTTGCAATTTTAAGTTATGTATTTTAAGACGTTCGAAGATTTCTCTTAATTTTGAATTGTGTTCTTCTAAAGTCTTACCATATACCACAATGTCATCCATATAAACGAAAGTTTTTATACCTTGAAGTCCAGTCAAAACATTATTCATTAACCTTTGGAAGGTGGCTGGAGCACCTTTTAATCCATAAGGCATTCTAATGAATTCGTAATGACCAAAAGGAGAAGAGAAAGCGGTCTTTTCTCTATCTTCCGGGCGAACTTCGATTTGATGGAAGCCACTGGCTAGATCTAAAGTTGAGAAGAACTTTGAACTCCCTAACTGATCCAGAATATCAGTAATGTTAGGTAATGGAAATGCGTCACCGACAGTTTTGTCGTTGAGTTTGCGAAAATCGACAACGATTCTCCATTTCTTGTTACCATCTTTATCAGGTTTTTTCGGAACGACAATAAGTGGGAAATTCCACGGACTATTCGATGGTTGGATAATATTATCGTCCATCATCTCATGGATTTGTTTATTTACTTCTTGTCGTTGTGCTTCCGGCAACCTGTAGGGTTTTATATATGTAGGTGTAGCATCTTGTGTTATGATAGGATGTTGTACAGAGGAGGTATGGGTTAATTTATCTCCTTTTATAAAAAATAAGTCACTGTACAAGCAGCATAAATCTAAAATAGAGTCCTTTTCATTTTTGGTCATGTGATCAGTCACGACTAGGTCTTGTATAGTTTTAATTCTTTCATAAGAAGCAGGATAGTGTTGAATTTGCAAAATATTGTAATTAGAGACTTCGTCAAATACTATATCATCAGTATTAAACTCAATGGGGGATTCAGAGGAGTTAACGACGGATATGTAAGAGATAGAACTATTGGCTGGAGTAATGCTATTGCCAATATATAATCCATTGGGGAATTGCTGGGAGAGGCATATACTATCCACATTAATTTCCTTGAGGACTGGAACAATGATTTCGGATCTAGGAGGAATATTAACTAGATTAGAAGGAATAAGATCATAGTCGATTAGGTAGTTTTCCCATGAGAAGGTAAGTATTTTGGTACCATAATTTATTTGAGCTTTATGGTCATCCAAGAAATTGTTACCTATTATTCCATCGGTACTGATGGGAAAGTTTTTATCTACTACATGGAAAGGGTAAGAAATTGTAACGTTTTTAGGGAGATTAATAAGCAGTTGTATAACTCCTTTGGTACGGATAACAGAATCAGTTATACCAGATAGGGAATGAATTATATTAGAGTCGATGGGTAATTCTGGTTTTATTTTATCTATTTTAATCAGACAAATTTCACTACCGCCATCGATTAGAAATTTAGAAGGTTTAGGATTTATCAAGGTTTCAGAAGAAAGTTTAATTGAATCTACTCTACTTATATTATTTTTTAAATTTATGTGTAGGATGTGGCGAGAGGAGATTAAGTTTGGGTCCGAAGCCTGCCACTGGTTTCGGCCTCTGAACGGTTTTCCGAATGTTTGTTTACAGTTGGGGAGGAATTAGAATTAGAATTAGAATTAGTATTATTATTATTTTTTTTATTATTATTATATTCCCTTTTTCGACATTCGTTTATATGATGCCCGAGATTCTTACAGTAACTACAAGTAATAGTTACTTTCCTTACCTCACTTTTGAATGAAGGAAGCTGTTCCTTATTTTTCTTTAGGTAGCACTGTTCGACGCTATGACCAGTTTTCTTACAAAAATTACAAGAGATTGGATTTTTAAGTTTTGATTGAAATGGGTTATATGAAGAAGTTTGGTTATTATAGGAAAAGGCACTTTTTTCTTCTAGTACGGCAGCTTCTATGGCTTCCGTCAGGGTAGTAAATCTAGAAGCTTTGATGATGAGACTTATTTTAGGATTAAGACCTCTCTCAAAAGCTTTTAGAGCCGTTTTACTGTTGAGATTGATAATAACACTTGAACTTTCGGCGCCTTCACTAGCTATACAAGCATCATTCAAATTAGCTAAAGTCTGTTCCAATCTATTGGAATAAGAACGCACTGTCTCGTTTGTTCTTTGCTTTATGTGTATCAGTTCTAATTGGAGTTGGGACAGAGATTTGGTTTCTAAGAATTGTTGAACTAGTTTTTCCTTAAGGGATTCCCAGGTGGTGAATTCTGTGTATTTGACTATATTGTAAGCTGGGCCAGTAAGTTTAGTTTTTATAATTAGAAGAAGGATAGGAATTTCGGCAGTGGTGATATCTTCGGATATCAAATCGCACGCATTTAGGAATTTGTGTAAATTTGCTCTGTTCCCATCAAATTCGGGGATTAATTTTAGAGCGAAAGATCGGTCGAGTTTTGGAGCCATTTCTGTTTCGGTTTCAAGAATAGAATTAGAGGTCTCAGAGGAAGAGGAGTTTTCGACAGTACTTGAATCGGATTCTTCGCAGTCGGATATTTCTATAGTCTTATGTTTAGACATAAACTTCTGATTATTATAATGAGCAAAATTTAATTAAATTACAAAAAAAAAAAATTTATGCAATGGCAAAACAAGAAATAGGTAAAAAAAAGGTAATGATAATGAGTAATAATAAGTAAGTAAAAGTAAGTAGTAAATAATATATAATTTTTTCTTGCCTCTTATTTAATTGAATATTAAAAATTATATCTTATAGTGTGGATGATGGTTGGTTAAAGATGAATGTTGATGCTGCTGAAGATCTAGTAGGTTAAAGATGAATGATAGAGATGGTAGTTGGTTTAAAGATGATTAATAGTCTTTTATTATTGTTTCTGTAGTTTGTAGGTTTCACTTGTTTTTATTTTGTTTGTATTAATTTTTTTTTTTTTAGATAATCAGGTTTTTTTTTTTTGTTCACTGCTTCAATGATTTTTTTTTTTAAACTGTTTCGATTGTTATATTTTTTTTGTTTGTTTGTAAGGAGTATCACTTGGCACTAAACACTTTCCAGGCAAACCCCACATCTGACACCAATTTTTTGTTGTGCTATATTTATTTTTCTGAGAAGCACGATTCTCAGTTGGGTTTACCTGTTTATTCGCGTTATATTTCGTTTCCAGTGTAAATAAAAGAATTTTCTGTTTTTTTGTTTTACATATATTTAAGTCTAAAGTTTGCTTTAATATTAACAATTTTGTCTTAATGATTTACAAGATTATCTGATTTATATTTAAATTTTCAAGAATTAGCATTAGTTATTATTATTTATAACTATTGAAAAAGATATAGAAAGGAAAGATATCGAAAATCGACCGCACGATCAGAATTCAAGATACAGAGTGAAAACGTCGATGGCTCGTCACCCGACACGACGAAACAGAAAAATGCAACATGAGCACAAGTGTGCTTGTTTGTAGTTGCTATAGGGTTCAATGCACGTTTAATGGGTTTGAAAAGGGAGTGCATTGATTGTTGAATATAGGAAAATGGAAAATGATGAACTGGGAATTTTGGGTTTGGTTTCAGTGTAGCAGGCAAAGAAATTGGAGAAGTTTAATGGATTGAAAAAGTGAATGGGTTTGGTTTAAGTGGAGCGATCGTTGATCGCGTGGTTGACAACATTGGAGTTGAATGGAATTTTTGTAGGTAATTAAAAGGAAATGATGAATATGGGAATTATAAGTGGGTCGGATATTGGTCAATCAAATCAAAAGGAAATGATGACTGTGGGAATTTGAAGTGGCAATGGGTTGAGTTGGTCAATCAAAGGAAATGATGACTGTGGGAATTTGAAGTGGCAATGGGTTGAATTGTAACGGGATAAGAAAGGATGATAAGGGAATGTTGTGAAGTACGCACTTTACAACAATAACCTCAATTTTTGGGGCCTTTCTGTACGCAATAAGGCCGTCGGCGTACGCTATTGCCTGAGTCAGACTTGCTATCAGATCACTGGTGTAAAAGCTGAACAAGGTCGGCGAGTTAACCGCCCTCTGTTGAAGACCATTTTTATTATCAAAGATTTTGGTAGATGTTATATTGCCAATTTTGACAATAAACCGTCTACCATTAAGCATGTCATAAAGCATATACAACAGTGGTTTACTTAAGCTAAGTCTGTTTAACTTTAGATACAGGCCCTCTAACCATACAGTGTCGAAGGCATTCTCCAAGTCAACCAGACAAGCACCCTTACATTGCCTTTTAGATTTGTTCAACTGGATATCAGACACAAGCTTAAACGCCGCATGAATAGTGTCATGTCCCGCCTTAAAGCCGAACTTATTATCCGATTACAAACTTATTTTAGCCTGAAATGATGGACTCGAGGTTCGGGAACATGGCCTTCTCACATGGAAGTGATGGGAAGTAAAGGCCACCGAAATCGTCCTATTTGACAACCAAAGTCGTATTTCTTTCACATTTCAGATGAACGCCACTGAAAGACCCTTTAAACTGTTTTGAGTCACAATTTGTGTTGTTTTAAAGTTTAGTCCTTGAGCCTGGTTAAGATGATAATCCAGATCACATATACATATATCTTACATA
Source organism: Eupeodes luniger (assembly GCA_951509635.1). NCBI lineage: Eukaryota > Metazoa > Arthropoda > Insecta > Diptera > Syrphidae > Eupeodes > Eupeodes luniger. Next base: position 108,750,726 of record OX608073.1, read on the forward strand.
TACATCTTTCTTAAAAATAATTTTCATCAATTTTAATAACAAATATGAAAACATTATCAAAGCCAAAAATAATAACAATAAAAAAAGAACAAACAAATCTCTTTTCAATTTTATCATATTTATCATCCATTGCTTCCGCGCTTTCAGATATCAAAAATATATATGTACATACATACAAAATAAGCAAACATAAATATATCCTTTTGAAATGATATGATCCTATGATGGTTCCTCTCCATATTCTCGACAAATTCAAATCACTTATGCTTATTTAAAGCTATCCATCTGGAAAACACCTCCAACACAGTTCGTTTCAAATACGCGAGTCCTTATACCATATATCCTTTTCATATTTGCACTTCAATCAGAAAGAGAAAGCAAAAGTATTCGCTGCATCAACAACAACAACAAGAAAAAATATTTTTCAAAATCAATTCATCACTCTCAAAAACCACTCACTCTGAGCTTTTTATGTGTACCGAGGTATATTCAAATCTATAGGTATACCCAACGCAAGCCTCACACTATGACGAATCAATTAGCTTTTGGACCATCAATGCAACGGTGGCGATGGCGGCCGGAATTGCGTTGCGAGAAAGATGTCCTTTTTGCATAGACACATCAAATGGAATTGAATTTAGATCTTTCACCAGATGCTAGGACTACCTATTAGGAGAGGAGTGTGTGTGTGATGGATACAATTTTTTTCCTTCCTTCCTGCCTTCCTTCCACACATCACACAGAGTGAATTCTTGATAATAGTTTAAAACTAAAGTGCATGTTCTCTGACACTCAGAAACAACAACAAAACCAATCCCGTCCTATATGAATTGTCACTCCTTCAAACAAAACACAAAATCCTTTAACCATTTCAAATATGTCCCTATAGTCCAGTTGACCGGTTCAAGTCATCCAACCATACCTATATCTAACCTAGTATATGGCAGAGTGCGGTTTTGAGAAGTGCCACACATTCTAGCTGGATGAATTTCCAATCCATCTCATTGCTCTCTTGTTCGCGTTTTTGGGAATTTGTATATCTCTCTAAATTGAGGGTGTCCTGCCGCGTGATTGCCGCACAGAGCAAAAGCTAAATAGGGCAATGCACATTGGGAGTACTCTGTACTCTGCACTCCGTACTCCCAAGTCACCATTCAATAGCACCGATGCGACAGCCACGGTAGCGTCATTTATTGTTATACAATGCCTTACGGCATCATCCATAGTACACAGAAAGGATACGTGTTGTATCTAGGATCGCGAATCCTTCCATCTATGACTTAATATATCCTGGTTGATGGCAGCAGCAAGCAAACACCACGGTCTAACGAGATCCGAACAACATCGCTGCGCTACCCCACCCATCACCACCTCCACCAACATCACCACCACCAAATGAAGCTTAGCGTTTTGGTCTTTTTAATACTGGCGCTTGATGCGCGCTCTTCGTCTCTGTTCGTCTCATCACATGATGACATGGCGGTCGTGATGGGTTGATTCTGGATGCGTCTTTCTGGCTGTCTGTCTTCTGTCTAAACTGAAAACACTATGTGGACTGTAGATTATAAGAGGAGGAGAATGAGGCTGATGGTTGAGTTGAATATTCAATTTAACCAAAAATCCAATCATGGCCGAGGGGATATATTTACTATTTTCTTTTTCTATACTTCGTAAAATTAATCCTTTTGGATGTCCTTCCCTCTTGTGTCATCTTCATCATATACATATACATAAGTGTATAAGTATACATAAATACCATCACAAAGTTAGTAGGTATACGAAGACGAGTAATTGTGGTTTGAATGTGTACAAGAAACTAATCTGCATTTCATCCGGTTGAACTGCTCTTAAGAAGCTCTCAAGAAAATTAGGGATTTAAGAGGATGGATCTTATGACATAGCAGCAGGAAGGAAGGGGGAAGAAAAATCTCAGTTAAACTCAATTAAACCCTTGAAAATAGAGCAACAGCAAATGGCAGCCAGGGGACAGTGAAGAATCCATACACCAAAGATGCAAACTCATCACAAAATCGAGAGGGGGAAAGGGGATGTCCTTAATGTTTTTTATGTTTGTCCTGTGTGCAACAATGTATTTTGAAAAGTTTGAAGAGGGATATAGCTATTCCTCTAGTGTTTTAGGGGAGAATATTTTTAGGGAGAAGATTAATTAAAAAAGCAGATTTAATTTTTCTTTTTTTTGCATTTTGATGGGGTAGTCTATCGTCCTTTCTTCATATTTGGAATGAAATTAGGGAAACGAATTTTATATCGGTGAAAAACCTCAAAAACAAGTTCTCCCCACATTTGCACTAAATCGACTGAACCAGAGGTCATTATTTCTCTCTGAAAACCGCACGAAATTACTTATTTGAAGTTTATTCTTTTTTTTCGTCCTTGTTGTTGTTGTTCCTTCATCATCGCATCAAAAGGACAAAGTATCCAGTTAAACCAATCCAACCATGAAAACGAACTTCCTTTAATATGAATTTCAAAAAAAAGAAAAGATTGAAATAGAGTTGAAGTTACTCCTTGTTCAAGTAAATATTTATCGCATTGCATTCTAAAACCATCTTCCACAAAAATAAAATAAAAACACACCGAAAAGAACTCCTTTATCCTGGAGAGAAGAAACAAATACAAAAAAATAGAAAAGGATTAGAAACTCAATTCTTTTACATTTTCATTTTCAAAAAGTGGTAACAACTTTCTACTAAATATTCTATGAGTGTAGATATGTAGGTGTATAGGTACTGTATCTTTATGTGCATAGAGATATGTGCTATCAACTTCTATCACAACTACCCTGGCTCACGCCCATAGCTTGTTGTACTTTTTTTGCTTCATTTTTTATAAACAATTTTAGTTTTTGTTTTGTTATCCTTTTGAAGTCCCCAACCTCAGCCCAGGTGCAATTGTAAGACACATAAAATGGATAAAGAACTAGTGTTTTTAAAAAACTTAAAGAAAACATATTGGCTCCAGGATAAAAAAAAATTAAAGAGGTCTTAAATAGTCAAAAACAACCGCCATAACTTTATGGCAGTGTGAAAGATAATTATTATAATGCATAACTTTTTTTTACAGTCAATGATGTATAAAAAGTCAGTACACTACAATCTGAGGTAAAGGACATAGCAAAATTACTTTGTGGATCATCGGATTTAAATTCCAAGCATAGTTAAAATCTTTCGTTGCAGTTAAAAAGAAAAAAGAAATCTCTCTTAATCGTTTTTCTGGGAAAGAAGACTTGAGGCTTAATTAAAGTCTGAGATTTACTTCTTTTTGAACCTTCTACATTTGAGGAAGAAGACCTGTCTTATAAACTTCCCATAGGAAGTTATTGTAATCGGTACTATTTGTCGAATTGAAAATTTTTAAATTTCTCGACTTTTCAAGGCCTCTTGAATCGAAATAAAAGATTTTTAGAGAGATATCTATGCGTGCATGTAGTACCCGTAGAGTATTGGTTAGTGTGTAGGGCTGTCACGCCAAATAAAAAGTTTTCAATTTCTTGTGAGAAATTGACAAATCCTCCAAGAGTAATTCTTGTCATGAAAAGTGCCTTCTCAAATTAGGCGTTCGGATTTGGCTTAAAACTGTAGGTCCCATCCATCCCTGAAAACATTACTAGAACACAGAAATGGTTGAGAGTTGTAAGTCACTAGGCCCTAGTTCTCAATGGACTGTTGCGCCACCTAATCTGTACGTTCGTGACGTTTTTTTCGTCGTCCATAGCTCAAGAACCCGTAGAAATATCAACTTCAAATAAATTTTGTTATACAGATAATAATGCAGAAAGATGCAGAAGAACTCTCAAAAAAATTTCGTGGGTGGTTTTTTTACCACAGCAATTTAAAAAATAGGTGAAAATTTTGGTTAACCCAAAATATCTCACTCACCAATAACGCAAGAGACTTGAATGAAATTTTATATTACATATTATGACGTATTACCAATCTAGTATTGTATCGAACGCGCTAAACACATTCAAGTCAATTGTCTTATTCCTTTGTATTAGTAAAGTTATATATTTATTCTTGTCTTAATGTCATTGTATGCGAGTGCAACTTGGAGAAATAAGTTCACTCATTTTTACTTTGTTGAGTTAGTTGTCTCTTAACTCTCGTCCCGTACAGGCCGGCCTCGGATAAAATATAATTGTTGTAAAGAAATTAATATTGTATAGTGAAACTGACAGTACAAAGAAACCATTATTAATAAAGATAATCAATAGTCGGGTTTTTTAACCACTTTTCCCGACTCTAAATTGCCGTGTTTTATTTTCTCCTATAATTTTACAGTCCGCTTTATACATTTTGGTCCACGTCGAGACCGGATAGCGCCAGTAGAGTAAAAATATACCGGTAAAAGTGCTCCCTATTGTCAGTCACAATACGCCTTATAATAATGTGTTGTGTCCGTAAACCCTTTTTTGGTGCGGTGCCGTGTAGTGCTGTACAGAAAAAGTACAGAAAACAAAAAAAAGAAAAGGAACATACTCAAACAAACTTGTCGCCTCGCCAAGCGCGCCGCCGCCGCCGTCGTGACGGGGTCTTATACATACCCATGCTAAAATAAGAGCAAAATAAAAAACACACAGCAACACGGCATATACTAAATCAGCAGCAAGCCAGTGAAACAGTTACGCAGCTGCGATGTGCCTATGTACACGTAAATACATAACAGCAACAAACTCAAATGAAAAGGAGAGAGAATTCTCCGCGCAATGCGATAGCGTCACCTTTAGTTTCAACCACCAAATAGTTGTTGTTGTATAGAAGTGAGTAAAAAAAATTTAAGCGAAATCGCAAAGAAGAATCATAATATTTAGAAGAAAGATAAGTAAAGAAATAATAATAATAAGTTTTAAAGAATAAAATAGAAAAAAATATAGAAAAGTACAGAGATTTAAAAGTGCAAAGTAAATAAAAGAAGATACAGAATAAAAACGAAAAGAAGAATTGGTACAGGTGAGTCGCTAAAATATAAAATAACCAAAATTTAAAAGTGCTCAGGGTAGTGATAGCTATGTGCAGTGCCGGGTGGTAAGACGTGCTGTTGTTCCTTTGCTACGGTTCTTTTTGTGTGGATGTTCTGTTGGCAGAAACAAGCCAAAACACAAATAAGACGAGCAAATACAAAGCCCGCGTCGCGTGCCATCGCATGTGTTGCAACGTTTTATTATTATTTATTTATTCGTCTCAACGACGACGCGCGCCGCTGAGACGGCAGCAGAAGATATAATTCTGGAAGTTTCCATGTGCATACGCGCAGAAAAATATAAATATAAATATACATAAGTAAATTCCCTTCTCTAGTATAGGTTTCGTTGGCGTATATTTTATATACCTCAACTTGAACAAACCGTCTCAGGCTTTGTATGCATACATGCATACGCAGACGGCAGCAAAAGATATAGTTCTGGAAGTTTCCATGTGCATACGCGCAGAAAAATATAAATATAAATATACATACACAAATAAATTCCCTTCTCTAGATTAGGTTTCGTTGGCGTATATCATATACCTCAACTTGAGCAAACCGTCTCAGGCTTTGTATGCATACATGCATACTCACTCGGCAGCAAATTTATTCGTAGCCAGACGACCAGCTGCAAAGAAATTGTTGGCAGGATAAAAAAGAAGGGGAGGAGAATGCTATTCCTCGATGCCGATGAGGGCATACAACCAGCGTCGGCATTGAGATGGGTATACTCTTTCTCATGTGTCCATGTGTGTGACTTACAACCACCGCTGGCACATGCACGCATGCGAAGACAAATGGCAAGTAGATAACTCCGCCCATGATGCGCAGTATAGTTATATAAAGTAGGGGATGTATTAAATGATTCTCTTATGTATGAAAAGAATATAGACAGCGCATCTGGGTGAGCGACGCGAGGCATTTAAACGAGAGCCCTGTTAAATAGGAGAAGAATCCTTATTGTACTGTGCCGTCAATTTAGTAGTATAAATAGAATTTGGTAGGACAGAGTTTTAGATACAAAGTACAGATAGGTTATTGCCAAACTTTAAAGCATCTGTTATTAATGCGTATATAAAGGGTAGTGCAGCTTAGAACATTTTTTACAATGCGATTGGCTATGGGCAGTGTTTAGTTTGAGCGCATTGAGTTACTCATGTGAACGCAAACACTTGCTTAAACCACTTGCAGATTAAGCTATCATATTCTCTTGGGTTCGTACTGGTCTTTGAACATTAGTTGCAAGTTACATGGCACCAGTTCTAAATTCAAGTGTGCGTTCGCAACGAGGATATGAAGCGATACAGTTAGCACGATATAGAGTAGCATAGCTTAGAGAAAGTTGTGATTGACAGGGTATAGATTAGAGTATGGATGAGTAAATTAATAAAAAATATATAAGTGCAGAATGTTAACATGTTTTGAAGTACAGAGGTAACATAATAGGTACAGGAATTTAACAGGGGCTCTAGTATATAATACAAAATAAAATGAAAATGTAAAGAGTAGAGCATAAAGTATACAGTAAAGACAAAAGAAATGAAAAGATTACAGAGGATAGAACATACAGTAAAGACAAAAGAAATGAAAAGATTACAGAAAATAGAATATAGAGTAAAGACAAATAGAATATAGAGTAAAGACAAATAGAGGTACAGGCTGGATCCAGATACAGATATAGATATGCAAAACAAAATTTAAAAAAAAAAAAAAATGTTAAGGCGCCACTTCGACGGGAGTAGGTAGCTAACGCCTATATGCTGGAACAGCAATAGGAGCTGTAAGTCGTATTGGAATATTAAGCGCTTTATAAGTTCTTTTTTGGCGATCAAGCAAAAAAAAAAAAAAACAAATAATAGATATTCATACGCAAGCAAGTGAACAACCAGGTCTAGTTCCCGTTGGTGTCTTATTTCTATCTCTTATTTCCTATCTTATATTGAAGTAGAAGAACGTCCGTTCGGGGATAGAGCGGATCAGAATGTAGGCCCTCGGTCCCTGTCGTCCGCAGCTGCAGATGCGTATTGGAGCTGTTTGGTTACACGTTAAGTGCGTACAGCGAATACAATACAGAGGCGAGCAAACCGGGAGAGCCTCTTCGTGTTTTGTTCTCCTTAGGATGGGCAGTTCACTACGATACTTTTATTTTTTATTTTTTTTCAGGTTTCTGACACTAGCGGGGGAGTTGACCTGAAAAATAGCACGCACACTGGATAAAATAGGCACTGAAAAAGCACATATAGGCAGGCCCAAGATTCGAATAAAATACAAAGCCACTACTTATAACCCGAGCACTTACTGATATATATATGAATTGTGATATTTTTGTACAGATGCCTAGGATAAATACCTACAGGCTAAGATATAAATTTTGATATTTCTGGTAAAGATGCCTAGGATAAATACCTACAGGCTAAGATATAAATTTTGATATTTCTGGTACAGATGCCTAGGATAAATACCTACAGGCTAAGATATAAATTTTGATATTTTTGGTACAGATGCCTAGGATAAATACCTACAGGCTAAGATATAAATTTTGATATTTCTGGTAAAGATGCCTAGGACAAGTTCCTACAGGCTTAGATATAGAATACAGATGTTTAGAATAAATTCCCACAGGTTGAAACATAAATTTATTTTTTGTACAGATGATAGAGAACATAGATTTAAATAAATTCGTACAGACGCCTGAGTATAAATGCTTACAAGCTACTCAGGGATAGATAGACCAATACAAGCAAAAAGGTAGACATACCTGCGCCAAAGGTTTGTTCTTTATGAACACAAATTAAATTATTTTGCTTATCTCGAGGGTTTCATGCGCAGACATGATGCGAAATCGTCTTTATGACGACGGGATGTGCCGTTATTTGCCGTCTGGCTTATTTCCATGCTTTCGGGCAAATTAAATAAGTATAATAAGTATGCGCAACTATACGCGCAAATGCAAAACGAGAGAAGAATGCTATTCCTTTATACTGATGGGGGCATACAACCAACATCGGTATATACTCAGTGACCTGTGTGTGACTTATAACCACCGCTGGCACATGCATGCGAATACAAACAAAGTATAGGGCGCCGCCGCCCATAGCGCGCAATATAGAATACACATGAAAGATAAAATTTCAAATTAAAGCCTCAATGAGAAACAATATTTCCCCTCACACATAGTAGTAGTATACAGCTGCACAGCAAGCAAGCTGAGCGAGAAGACGTATAGAAGGAATTTGAAAAAGGAGGAAATATTCTCACTGTACAGAGCCGTCAAGCAAGTATCGAAAATAAGAAAGTAATACAGAAATTTAACAGATGCTTAACAGAATTTAAAGAACAAACATTTAACAGATGTTTAACAGAATTTAAACTACAGAAATTTAGCAGAAGAGATTACGTTGAAAGGCGCGCAATCTGTGCAAACTGCCTAAAGCATGGGTACAAAGAGAACAACTGCCTTGCTCACGGCTGCGTCAGATGTGTGGGGGCCCTGAAGCATAACATCTACCTCTGTCCAAGACGAGAAGTCAACAAGCCGGCGCTCACGGTGGTGGCAGATTACATTGCCTCCGGATCGGTAGCCAGGCGACACGCACCAAGAACAATGCCGATTAACTAGCAACTAGAGGCAAACGTCTCAAACCCTCACGTACATGTCGTACAGCGTACAGGCGTAAAGTAACAAATAGAAATCGAATAAACCATAAAGACAACAACACAACCAGTAAAGAACTAGCTCCCGCAAGGGTAAGAAAATCATCAGGTAACACCTCATTTTCCAGCAAGTTGGATCTTATTAGCAGCAAAATAGACCTGCTGTCAAAGAGGGAAGAGAGTCCATAGCCACAGCTTTCGCCGTACAATAAGAGGAAATGGTCTATGGCAAAAGATGTATTTCCAAACAAAATTTCGAAAATAAATCATGAAAAACATGTACAGACTATTAATTATGTAGAGAGTATTACAGATTTAATACCGATTGCTATGATAAAGATATCGAGCAATGCTTGACACAGGCTCCCATCTTAATTTAATGATGGACAAACTGAGAAAGAAACTTAGAATTCAAACCAGGCAAGTATCAGATAGTCTGGTTGGTATTGATGGAGTACCATTACTAGTCAAAAGGCAAGCTATGCTAAAGATTTTGCCATGGTATGCTACCGAGGCAAGTAAGCATAATGTAGCAGAATCATTCTGGTCCTTACCAGAGAATTGCCAGTGGCAGCTGAGGTTGCCACTCAGGCTTGTCAATACCCAAGGGTATTCAGACTCATACAGGTATGCCGATCCTGAGTCTTACAAACCGGGGGAGGTGGAAATACTATTAGGCATAAGCATCTTTGCAAAATCAATCAAATCAGTGATTGGCAAAACACTGTCTGGCACGACACTACTTGAATCCTCGTTGGGTGTATTAGTGATGGGATCGAATCGTACGATTGACACAGAGACAAGCAATGATCGTCCAGCGATAGTCTATACTGCTGGAGAGCAATTAGACAAGCTTCTTAGTAGGCTTTGGCAGATGGACCAGATCGGTTCATGCTCAAAGAGGTCAGAGAAAAAAGAACTTGTGGAGCAGCATTTTGTGTCCTCCCACTATCGTGACAACGACGGCGTTTTTGTTGTCAAAATGCCGCTAAAGCCAAATTATACAAATATAGGTAGCTCATGTGAAACAGCGTTGCGACGTTTTTTGTGCCTAGAGAAGAAGCTAGAAAAGAATGAACAGATGAGAATGGCCTACGTAGAAAAGATGCGTGAGAGCATTGAACTAGGGCATATACAGATAGTAAAAAGAAATCCTAGTACAGATAAGCTAGTATATTACATACCTCATCATTGTATAGAAAAGAAATTTCGCATCGTATACGATGCAAGCTGTTGTACAGACATGGGTATTTCGTTGAACGACATCCAAATGCTAGGCGAAAAGCTCCAGAGAGACCTGCATGAGACGGTAGTGCGATTTAAAAGACATCGCACAGCGATATGCGCCGATATTAAGAAAATGTTTTATCAGGTCCGTCTAAATGAAGAGCAATGGGACCTTCAGCGCATACTCTGGAGAGAGAACAGAAGCGATCCGCTTTGCGAGTATTGGCTCACAGTCGTCACCTTTGGGCTAACGTCATCAGCTCATTTAGCGGTGAGGTCAGTAATGCAAGCCGAATTAGAAGCACAAGATAGTCTGCCAAGAGCAGCAACGGCAATCAGAAATGACTTCTATATGGACGACTGTGTAACAGGCGAAAACAATGAAACGAAAGCCATCGAATTAGCCAAAGACATGTACAGAATATTAAAATGCCCCGGTTTCGAATTATGCCAATGGAAATCAAACTCCAACAAGTTCATGAAAGCAATGAATCCTAGTTCAGTGGATGCCTCCTTGGTGTTTTCGGGGGAGGAGAAATCATCCATTCTAGGTCTGAAATGGCTGATAGCGACAGATCAGTTTACATACGAAGTAAAAACACCAAAGTTAGCTGGCACACTGACTAAGAGGAAAATTGTAAGCTGTATAGCACAGCTATATGACCCAAATGGTTACATATCTCCAGTCATGGTCATAGGCAAAATAACGATCCAAGACATTTGGAGGCTAAGTACAGATTGGGATGAGAAAATTCCTGCAGAAGTAGAAGAAAGATGGCGAGTTTATTGGGGTGATATTACATCTCTTGAAAAATTTCGTATAGACAGATAGATAGGCACCATCGGTTCAGCAAATGTACAGATCCATGGGTTCTCAGATGCATCCAGCGCAGCATATGGTGCAGTAATATATGTTCGTATAGAAAACTCAGATGGTACAGGCACATGCAAGTTATTGATGTCAAAGTCACGGGTGGCTCCGTTGAAGACAATAACGATTCCGAGGCTAGAGCTAGCTGCAGCCGAATTACTGGCGAGGCTGCTCGTAGAAGCAAAAAACTCCATGGAATATCACGACACGCCATACTTCTTGTGGTCAGACTCCACAGTAGTGCTTCACTGGCTAAATAAGCTGCCATACAACTTAAATACATATGTGGCGAATCGTGTTTCATCCATTCAGACGAACACAGAAATAAAATGATGGCACTACGTCAACACAAAAGACAACCCTGCTGACTTATTGAGCAGGAGTGTGCAGGCGTCCGCATTAGTAGACAACAGGCTATGGTTAGAAGGCCCAGTATGGTTGCAACGACCACGTATAGATTGGCCGGAAGCCGGTCTTCGTACAAACGATGTGGTACAGGTACAAGATGAACTAAAAATAGTGGCACTTACACAAGTAAGGCCAGCGTTAAGTAAAGGTTTAAAGAAAAAAGGGGATAATGTTCCTCTATTAGAGTATTCCCATAAAATTGAAAGATTAATCAATATCTTAAGCTATACAATGCGTTTCATAGAAAGATGGTCATCCAATCCGACTTTCGAAATAAGAGCCAAAAGGCGTAAGCCTGAAATTCAGCAGCCAACTATAGAAGAGAGAGCCAGAGCAATGGCCTACCTCTTACGAGATTCGCAAAGACATTACTATGGTACAGAATTGAAAGCAATAAAAAAGCGCAATAACCTTCCCGAGAAAAGCTAATTAGAGCCGCTCAAGCCAATCCTAGATGCCAAGAAACTCTGAGAGTAGGAGGCAGACTTGACAGAAGCAGTAATTCGTACGAGATGAATCATTCCGTGATAATACCGAATGGTTCTAGATTGGCGTGGCTAGTGATAGATCATGCACATCGTAGCACCAAACATGGTGCCGTGCAGATTATGATGCAGTTCATCAGGCAAAAATATTGGATCCCGAAGCTGCGTAGTTAGCTGAGAGGCTACCTACAGAAATGTGTAATATGTGCCAGATACAGCGCAAAGTTTGAACACCAACTAATGTCAGAGTTACCAGCAGATAGAGTACAGATCGGGGAACCATTCCTGCATTGCGGAGTAGATTATGCGGGTCCATTACAAGTAAAGATGATAGACAAGCAAGGCGATCAAATAACCAGAAGCAAATGTTGGGTGGCAATATTTGTATGCCTGAAGACACGAGCCGTACACATTGACTTGGTCACAGATTTGACCTCCGTGGCGTTCATCGCATGTTATGAGCGTTTTATAGCCCGAAGAGGGCGATGCGAGCGAATGTACAGTGACAACAGCACGACTTTCGTCGGCACAGATAAAGAGTTAAAGAAAGCCATACAAAAATGGTCAGAAGAGCAGACTATATCTCAACAACATCTCAACAACAAGAGTACAGAATGGCGGTTCATGATACCGGCCGCACCACATCAGGGTGGCATTTACGAAGCAGCCGTGAAATCGATGAAGTATCATCTAAAGAGGATAGTTGGTATGAGAGTGCTACCATATGAACAACTCCTGACGCTTCTAGCACAAACAGAAGCCATCCTCAATTCAAGGCCAATCCATCCGCTAAGTGACGATCCGTCCGATGTACAGGTATTGACTCCAGCACATTTCCTAGTGGGCGAGCCAGCCATACTTCCAGTCCCATTTGATATCAGCAGCCAACCGAGCACAGTGGGGGTTAAACTTTGGAAAGAGAGACAACAGATGCTGACACATTTCTGGAACAGATGAAGTACTGAATACTTGTCCACTTTGCAACAACTTAAGAAGTGTCGTAGAAAGAAAGAGAAGCTCCGAATAGGACAGCTAGTTACGATTGCGAGCGAAAACTTCCCTCCAGCATCCTGGGCGTTGGGCAGAATGTGCGAACTCATCACCAGCAAAGATGGCATCGTCAGATCCGTAATTGTGCAGACAGAGACAGGAAGATTGAAGCGACCAGTGCAGAAGATTTGTATTATACCCGTAGAGATCGAAAAATTGCATGAATAGATTCAAGTGAATAAGATACGGCTATGTTGAGCCCAATTGAATATATATATTAAAAAATTGTTAATTTTTGCTGGCACTGTATCGAACGCGCTAAACACATTCAAGTCAATTGTCTTATTCCTTTGTATTAGTAAAGTTATATATTTATTCTTGTCTTAATGTCATTGTATGCGAGTGCAACTTGGAGAAATAAGTTCACTCATTTTTACTTTGTTGAGTTAGTTGTCTCTTAACTCTCGTCCCGTACAGGCCGGCCTCGGATAAAATATAATTGTTGTAAAGAAATTAATATTGTATAGTGAAACTGACAGTACAAAGAAACCATTATTAATAAAGATAATCAATAGTCGGGTTTTTTAACCACTTTTCCCGACTCTAAATTGCCGTGTTTTATTTTCTCCTATAATTTTACAGTCCGCTTTATACAAGTATATTTTTGGACAAAATTTCAAATAATTGTTTTTTTTTATAAATCAAAATAACTAAAAAATAATATTTGTCACCTCGAATATTTTACGAACAAACAATGATTTTATGTCAAAAATAATTTTGTGCAATAAAGAATAACGTTTTTGACATCTGGTAAAATTTTTAGAACAATCGAATTGACAGTTTTTTTTTATAAAAAATAAAAACCTAAAAACAAACATTACTAAAAGTTGGTAAAAATTGATTTTTGAATCAAATATCTTTTCAAAAATTTGAAATGATGGCTTCAACAAATTTTGTCTTATGAGAAACATTGTTTTCAACATTCGTTAAAATTTTAAGAAAAATCGAATTGACAGTTTTTTAACAAAAAATAAAAACCTAAAAAAACAATACTAAAACTTAGTAAAAATTGACTTTCGACTCAAATATCTTTTCAAAAATTAAAAATATAGCTTCAAACTAATTTTATCTCACAAAAAATATTGTTTTCGACATTCAGTAATTTAATTTTGAAAATCCAACAATCCGTTTTTTCATAAATCGTTATAAATTGGTTTTCGACTCAAATACCTTTTCAAAAATTTGAGATATTGGACTTAAATTAATTTTATCTTTTAAAAAATATTTTTTTCAACATTCAGTAAAATTTTGAAAAAATCGAATTTATAGTTTTTTACAAAAAATAAAAACCCTAAAAAAATACTAAAAGTTGGTAAAAATTGATTTACTGCTCAAATATCTTTTCAAAAATTTGAGATTATGGCTTCAAACTAATTTGATCTTATAAGAAATATTGTTTTCAACATTCGATAAAATTTTGAAAAAATCGAATTGAGTTTTTTTTTGCAAAAAATAAAAACCTAAAATAAAAAAACCAATACTAAAACTTGGTAAAAATTTGCTTTCGACTCAAATAGCTTTTCAAAAATTTAAAATATTGGCTTCAAACTTATTTTATTTCACAGAAAATAGTATTGTTTTCGATATTCAACAATTTTCTTATAAAAATCCAACAGCCCATTTTTTTCATAAAAAAATCAAATCTACAAAAAATAGTACGCAAAATTGTTAAAAATTGATGTTCGGTTCTCGATATCTCGTGAACAATAAAAGATATTGACTTCAAATTAGTTTCATTCATACAATTTGTATTTGCTTAGATAAGAAATAAAAACTTTTAAGAAATGCTCCCAAAACTAAAATATTGTTTTCGACTAAAAATCACGTTTGCAAAAATAGATTTTGAAATCAAACTGTTTCATCATATGCAAAATATGATGGTAACTTTAAAATTTTTTAGAATAATTCAACTGACAATTTTTTATAAAACACAAAACCTACAAACCTTTTAAGAAAGACAAATAGACAGGCGGGATCTGAAGTTATCAGTGTGGGTCGTATCCCAGTTTTAACAACTTGAAATCAGACATGCACAACGGGGCCAACAAAAATGCAAAAATCATAAAAATCCCAAAAACATTGTATTATTTTTTAAGCTTGCTTGAGATTTCTCAAATTTCTTAAAGTGAACATCTTTCAGCAGTTTAAGCTACCAGGTATCAAAACCAAACAAATATTCCGGAATAATGAAGTTATAGACATCAGACATTAGTTAACTATAGTCTTGTCCTCGATAACTTGACGAATTCGCTTTTTAAAGTCTTGAATCGATTGTGGAGCTTGGTGTAGACCTTATAGAAAAAATTCTAAAGGTACTTAATCAAAAAATATCGATTACCAATAATATTGTAATGAACTCTTCGAGATATAATACGCTCAGGAAACTTTTGGCATATAGAGCAATCTTGTTGGAAATAAACGTCGCGCGGTGGGGCAGATTGAGTTCAAACGTGGAATCAAATCAATATCGGCTTTAGTTTATCTACAATTAAGCCACAATGTTCTCGGTACTGCTTTTAAATTCAATTGCTGCCATGACTCCTTTGTCGATTCCATTCACTTGTTATTTCATGGGTAATTTGTATGGTTAGTGCGTTGGACTGTCATGCCAGAGGTCTTGGGTTTGATCCCTGCCTGTGCCATCAAAAGTTTTTTCACGGGTACTGCCTCTTGCGAGGAATTGACAAATTCTCCAAGAATAATTCTTGTCATGAAAAGTGCTTTCTCATAATTAACCGTTCGGATTCGGCTTTAAATTGTAGGTCCCCTCCATTCCTGACAACATTATACTCGCACACAGGAATGGTAGAGTTGTAAGTCACTAGGCCGTAGTTCTCAACGGACTGTAGCTCCACCTTATTTATTTTATAATTTGTGTGCCAGAACCAGATGTAGAAGGCATTCAAACATTCGCATACGTGCAAAATGGACATTCCAAAAGAAAGGTGCTGTGTTTTAATTGGATGTCTATTAATATCATCGACATTGTTAAATTCTTTCGAAATCTATTGATGTGTTGATGTGGTTCCAGTTAAAGTATTGCAAATCTAACCATCTATCATTGAAAAAATTACTGAGTGCTCAACCTTAACCCAACTGTTACCAAGAACATGGACAATTGTTGAAGGTTTTGATCTCTGAGTCCACTCCAGGTTAGGATTTTGAAACCTCTGTTGATCCTTTAGTGTATTTAATTTTCACGGGTCTTCTATAATTTTTTTGAAGCTAGACGTGAGTTTTTCCAGGCTATATGCACACCACTTACTAGCTGACTAAACAGGTTATAAAACGAAAGAATCGTCTGCTTTGACCGTGAAAAGCTTGTTTGTTTGAGCTATGTCCCGAGCTTCCGTCGCAACTCTCCTTGGATATTAAATAACTCAAGTTTTTCGTCTTACAATGGTTACGTGTAAAAAACACACTCCAACATAGAAATAAGTCCTTTTGATGTTATATCAAGTAAAGCTGGAAGTCTCACTTTGGCACTGATTTTCATTGCATTTCTGTTGGGAAAGCAACTTTCTTTGCATTTTGCACAATTTTGTAAAATGGAAATTCTTCTGGAGTACTCATTCTAATAGTATTATATTGATGTGATAGTTCGCTGCAACTAATACCGCCAAAACATCATTTCCATCACACAACTTCGCTAAAACGAAATGATATTATTTTTAAAAAGATTGGATATAATTTAATCGAAAAATAAAAACAAATTGAAGATATTTTTAATTTTCACTTTTGAATTATTACCAGCTTTTGGATCGATCAATATCATGTTCAATATCTGAGCAAAAAGAATCATAATAGCATACATTTTGAAATAGTGGATGAAGAAACTTTTCAGCAATCATTCTTTTATTTTCCTAACCCTAAAAGCTAAACACCACAATTCTGCTTGATAAAATAATGTCCTAGGTGAAAATAATTTTTCGATGAAAATCCAGATAATTTTGATGCATTTAAAATTGTCAGCGAAGATCCTATATTTCTGGTGATAGAACGACTTGATCGACTTTAAAATCATTAAAACTTAATTCTGTGAGCAAAATAACCCACTCACTAATAAATGCTTCAAAGTAGCTCTCAGTCAATCGAAGTGGGATTGGTGCTTTAGATATGAGCCTTAACATATCCCCACGAAAAATAGTCTAGAGGTGTTAAACAGTATGCTCTAGGCGACCAATTGAGCGGCCCAAAACATGAAATTAACATTTTACCGAACTCGCCTCTCAATTAGTACATTGTTAGGCATACTGTGTAGCATGTAGCAATGTCTTGTTGAAACCACATGTGATTGAAGTCAAGCTCTTAAAAATGTGTTATCATCTCGCGGTAGCGCAGAGTGCCTTTTTCTGGATGCATTTGTAGCTCTTGCAATGCTTCTGACCGCCCTTCACTCCAAATACGTCAGTTTTACTTGTTCACGTATCCATTCAACCAGAAATAAGCTTCGCCGCTGAACAAAATTTTTAGATAAAGAACTGTATCCTCGACTAACTTATCAACACACCATTCAACAAAAATTCGGTTTATTGATAGTGCGTTCGGTTTCAATTCTTGCACAAGCTATATTTTGAAAGTCTTCACACTTAATCCTTCCGCAAAATTGTCTAATAATAGATCAACAGGGGCCCATTTGCTGTAAACAGACGATGGATGCCCCACACAGCTGCAAATTTCATACTATACCGAATAGATACCTCAGTAGGTCGATTAAACTGCTCATAAAATGGAAAAGCGCTTGAAGAACTTTCTTAACAGAGTACGTATTTAATGTTCAGTAATTTGAAACCGTTTTTTGTTTGTACGACAATACGATTAAATTACAGAACGAACTGAAAAAGTACAAGCAAGCCAGGAAAGCCTCTAACGAAGATATTCAACGGACCAATTTTATACATGACCAAAAATTACGGCAAAAAAAAACTGCAATGTCCCAAAGGCACTTTTTGGACGCTCGTAAAAAACATGAATAATTCTTGCTCCTCTTCCGTTCCTACGCTTCTTGTCAATGACACTCTATTTGTTAGCTCTTAAGGGAAAGCTCATCTCTTTTCAAATCAGTTCGCCGCCAATTCCACGCTAGTAATTCTATGAAACCAATATTTTTTCGCACTCGTACTGAGGCAAGAGTCCTAACAGATCTTAACACACATAAATCCGCTGGTCCGGATGATATCCCCGTTACTGTACTGAAAATGTGTTTTTCAACGATGCGAAAGCTTTTTCATCTATCCTATTCCTCAGGTCTCATTCCGAGATGGTAAACAGAATTTGTCCAGCCCAAAAAAGGTGAATCTTCTTCAACCTCTAATTACCGACGGATTTCAATTAAGTCCCTTCTTTAAAAGGCCATGAAAGCTTTAATTCACTATCAGCTCAAGAAATATCTCAAAGATCAAAAGTTTCTTAATGACCGAAAGTACAGATTTTGGAGCAATACAGGTCTACTAATCACCACTCTAACCGAACAGTGGAGCAAATTTTTGCATCGTTTTGGACAAAGTAAGATTATTGCACTTGATATTTCAAAAGCATTTCATACAATACATTTAGTATTTGATGGGTTCAAGTCTGTAAAACACAAAATAAATACTGGTGTGCCCCAGGGCTCTGTTCTTTCTCCAACGCTATTTCTAATTTGTATTAATGATCATACCATTGTATCGCTGATTGATTTCAATAAACTAAATCCTGAAATAATCTCGAAATAGAGTTGAATACAGAAATAGACTGGTAAAACACAATTTGTGGATTGCTGATGAAATGACAAATGAACGATAAACAGACACATATAACAGACCGCATAAAAAAGTAGACGTCCGCTTCACTTAATATTCGTATCTAGACCAAGGTTTTATTTAACAGCCTTAATGTTTGAGTAGCAACATACGACCCCTGTGCCCATCTATATCAACATAATAGTAATTCTCTTATTTTACAACAAAACAGAGCAAAATCAGTAACCTACAGGAGCAACAAGAAAAGGGAAGACCTAGTCCTAGTCCTAGTCCCTATTATTTTGTCCTTCTATTTTTTATTTTTACGGAACTCCAGTATGCGGTGTGCCTCTGTGCAGCCTTTGAGCTTAAGTTTGAGCTTTGCTTTGCTTTTGCTTTTGCTTTTGCTTTTGCTTTTGCTTTTGCTTTTGCTTTTGCTTTTGCTTTTGCTTTTGCTGCTCACTGCTCAGCATTTTTACAATTTTTCCTTTTGTCTTCTGCTTTCGTGATGATGTTATTGTCCTTATTGTCGTTATCGTTGTTGTTGTTGTCTTCTGTGGTCTTTTCCTTTTCGTCGGTTTCTTTATCCTCGTTCTCGCCGTTGCCATCGTCGTCGTCTAAATTCATTGTTGCATTTGGTTGAAAATTATCCCGCATCCTTGTCGTCCTTTGTGTAATATTGAATGCAAACACATAGCACACTCAACGAACGGTATTCTTTTCATTTTTCGACAATTCGATACGATTTTCCTGTGGGTTTGTATTCGTATCCTTGTTCCTTGATTTAGCAGTCCTAACCTAACCCAAACCCAAAAAGAGCATTATAAAAGTGGTGTAGATTTCAGCGTTAGGTTTTAGTGATTGGTTCGGTTTTCTTTTTAATTTTCCATTTTCTTGATGTTGTTTTTGTATGGTAAGGTATTATTAACTCAATTGTTGGTGATTAAGATTCCTTGCTCCTTTGACAATTTCTGTTGACTGATTCCTTTTCGCTGTTTTGTGATTGTTATCATTTTCTATTCTGCAATAACATTTTGAATTTTGAAAATATTCGTTGTTCATGATGTCCTTTCGTTCTTTTTTTTGCCAAAAAAGTGATAAGAATAACAATGAATGACACAAGATTCACTTCTTGACTTTCCCGAGAGTTATATATGCACCTATTCCACTACCGATTCAAATACGAAACAATTTGAAATTGAAAGGATATATGATTCAATTAATATCTTTAAGAGCGAAGAAGGACAGTCAATTCATTCACATGCAGTCCTCCTCTATTTCAAGTCTATCAGGATAAAATTCCACACTCATAGGTGCATGCATATAGATATAGAAGAGGATGTTCAAATCAATGGAAAACTATGTCTTATTCGTCTGTTGAATTATCGCCAATCATTCGTATCACACTAAGGACGAACCCCTACGTCATCCTACATATACCTTAATACAAAAAGCTGAAAGATTGAATGCATTTCACAATGTAACATACCAAACCTACAACAGAAGGAAGTCATTGAAGAAATAGAAATAGAAGATGAAGAAAAAGAAAATACAAGATTTGTCGGTTCAAGCAGAAGGATAATATGTTTTCCAAAAATTGAGATTGAATCCTTTAATGGTAAATTCACTTGAAAATTGATCAGAAAGAGAGATGGTTAGGCTAAACTAGACGCACACACACATAGTAAGGAAACTTAACAAAATAGTCGAATATATGGCAAAGTCATTGCATTGCTTTACTTTACTTATGTTCACCTATTGAATTCAAAAGGATTCGCATGCGTGTGTGTGTGAAGATATATGTACGGTATACGTGCATTTAATATAAGTGAAAACTCTCAAAGGCAAACTGCAATTTAATTTTGTTAAATAAATCAATTGAATAGAAAAGTAATAAAGACGAAAATCGTCTTCTTCATGCTGCTTCTTCTTTCTTTTTCTTCAAGCTTCAACATCATCAGTTAGCAAGAGTAGAATATAGGTATACACTCACACATACCAACTATATTAGTAGGTAAAAGACAATAATTGAACAAGAAGGATACTTAAGTAAATAAAGTTACTGACTACAAGGATTTCCTATAAATGAAGCTGCTCTATAAGCTTTATCTGATGAGTAGATAGATATTCGAAAAGGAATCTTTATGTCTATGGTGCTTGACAAATTAAAAGAATTTGTATTAATTTTGTGATTTCCTAAGTCAGATTACATTCCAAAAACCCAAAAACCAAAACCATAGAATGTATTATGTATTTATAGACATATCTAAAAGTAAATTGAGTTTAAAATTTGTAGAAGACTGCTATTTAAAATAAAAGTTTTTAAATGACTTCTATTAAAAGTTATTGGTATACTTTTTACACTTGATAGCGGCCATATTTGTTAGCTTAACATCTGTCAAATCCGCTGTTATTTATGCAGCTAGTCCATATCATAAGGAGTAAACTATCGTTGCTTTCCTTGACATTGAAGGTGCCTTTAACAACGTGGATACTTCTTCAATAACATCTACATTATCGTCTATACACAGCTATTCTGCCAGAAGAGTTGTCAGTAGAGGTACGCTTTAAGGTGGTGAATTGTCTCCTTTCCTATGGAACCTGATAGTCAATTAAATTCTGACTTGTCTAGATGTGGAGATTCTTACAAAACGCTCTAAACAAGATTCTTCAATAGGCTGATCGGTGTAGATTACGAGTAGGTGTCAACCCACACAAAAACAAGTTAGTTATATTTTCCAGGAAATTTTGAATTCCCAATATGAATCCTTCTTTTAAAATATCTATCAAATTTAGACAACAACCTAAATTGGAAGTCAAGAAATATGCTGTGACTTTCTGTTCCCGCAAAAAAGCCATTGGTAATAAATGGAGCTTGCAACACCGAATTACGCATTGGTTATACACATCCGTAATCAGACCTTTTCTACTATACGGCCGGCGTGGCAGAATGGTGGAAAGCATTAGACAAAGGTGTAAGCCACGACAAACTTTGAAAAGTCCAACATTCAGCTTGCCTATGTATAAGCGGAGCACTTAGTCTAAACCCATTTGCGGTATTGGACAACCTATTCCATCTGATAACTTTAGATCTTCTCAGCAAACAAATAGCTGCAAGGTCTGCTATTCGCCTTAAAGCTTTATCACAGTGGATTTATAACACCATTGTCCTCTCCGTAATTCTACAGTTCGATAGAAACTTCCAGATTTCTATACCTTCCTGATCTTTCTAGGAGGATAGGGCATTCCTGGAAGACGAGTTAATTCACTTCTATATGGCTAAATCAAAAACTTATGTGGGGGTTGGCGGAGAAGTGTACTTTTAACCACTTTAATTACGTCAGAAATTATGGCGATAAAAGAAGTCTTGTCCTGGCTTAAAGAAAACGTGATATCAAAGTCTTTCATCTGGATTTTCACAGACAGTCAAGTCAGGCTGCCGGCAAATCTTTGGTCTCTATCTCAACAAACCCTATAACATAGTCCATAACTGTCTCTAATGGAGATAGCACAGCAGTTTAACATTTACCTTTGCTGGGTGCCGGCCGAGCCATAGAGACATTTCAGCAAATTGTAAAGCATACGAATACGCCAAAAATGGTACAATAGTACACATTTGACCATGTTTGACTTATGCTGGCATACCAAGCTCTACGTCTAAGCGTTTTCTAAGAAAAGGGACTATAAAAAAATACAATATCAGGTGGAATAACACCATCACCTAGCAGGCCACAAAAAATATCGGGTATTATTTTCGGGCATCAATCTCAGTGCTTCGACCATTTCACCATAGCGATAATAATAGTACTACGTCCTAGAAACATCTATATTCCAATACTTTTTTATACCACAAGCCTATCCTAAGAAAAGGAAAGATAGTTTCAAAGGAGGTCTCGATGCACAATGACCCATTGCACATTGATTGATTACTGAAAGGCTATGGTAACGCATTCTACATTCGCGTAGTCCAGCTAAAAAGGATTCTCTTCTTATACATCCCAGTAAATGGAAACTGGGCTTGATTTGCATTCTTGGAAGCGGGCTTATTTCTGTGGAGTGTTTTAAAAGGAAGAGCTAGAGCGTAAGTGGTTGAAATAAGGGTAAGAGAAATAACGACCGACGGTGCAATTCTCGAGCGAGTAAATAAATTAACGATAATATGATCAGCAATTCTTGGAATTCTGTCAAAGTGACCTAAATTTAAATTACTGGAGCACTAGGCCAGAGATGAGCGTTGTACAATGTACATTGAACGTATACAAAAATGTTTATGTATGTAAAAGGTGGTTACATTTTAAGAGCCGATGTTGATGTTGATGTTGATATTTAATAAAACATAAATTATTTAGGAAATTACTGCCATTTCTTTCAATTATGATAATATTTGTATTGTTCAATTATGTATGAAACAAAATATCGGACAAATAGCCACCACGACCTCGGCAACACACCTCCATCCAATGGTCCAAACTTTCGATGACGCTTACACATAATTGAGGTTCTATCGAGCCTTTAGCTCTTGAATTATTACTGACTTATCGACTTCCACGTTTTTTTATAAAATAGCCCCAAAAAAAGAAACCCGACGGTGTCAAATCACCTTATCTTGGCGGCCAATTAGCTTGGCCACCACGTGAGAGAAAACGGCCATTCAATTTGTCACTAAAAAGATCCATTGTTTCCTTAGCTGTGTGGCAAGTCTTGTTAAAACCACAAATCGTCCACATCTATATCTTTTATCAATTCGGCCATACAAAGTTCGTCATCATTTCACGATATTTAAAATCATTCACAGTAACTGCCTGGCCGGCCTCATTTTGGAAAAAAATACGGCCCGATGATGCCTTCAGTCCATAAACCGTAACCGCACCAAACAGTCACTCTTTGTGGGCGCATTAGCTTTTCGACAGTCACTCTTGGATTACCATTACGAAATTCCTAAATGTGGCAATTCTGCTTATTGTCGAATCCACTGAGGTGAAAATGTGCCTCATATCTGAAGATGATTTTCTTCAAGAATTGATCATTCACTGTTGCCATTTCTTGCATCCATTTTTAAAATGGTCAAGAGGGCTTTAGTTCTTGAGTCTATCGCACCTTGTTAGCGTGTAAGTAAATTTTTTTGTCAAATGAAATGCATAATGTTTATCAACGACGAGTGTGAGATTTGCAATTTTTGGGCACGTCGACAAGTGCATTTGAACGCCCATTTTCATAATAAGGCCGATTAACTTAAATGCCATGGTTTTAATTGAATTAGTCTGAATTTGAGAAATGTCAAATGAAATGCAGAGAAAAACTTTACGTTTAAGTGTGGTTTACATTTAAAATCAGCCCTTAAAATTTAACCACCCTTTTTCAAGCTTTATGAATAATTTCCAGATTGGAGGGGAAGAAAAGAGGTAATTGGTAATACACATATTGAAAATTTCGAGATATTTGTTTCCCTTGATGCAAGTGCCACTGATGGATAAAGGCATAGGGTAGCAAAGCTTTTGAAACATTAAATTCTACCCCATTTTGTACTCCCTATTTAACACTATTTTTAGGGTTATACATCGAAAAAAACAAGTTTGTGAATCTAAAGACAAATATGGAAATCTGAATTTCTTAAAATTAAAAAGAATGCCGGAAACAGGGCAGAGCCTTGAGGGACACCAGCGACCAACGTTCATTTCCTGCTGGTGTCAGACTTATACCCCTCTAATTCGACTTTTATGAAATTGTCTTGAAGGTTGTTTCTAAAATCAAACCCAAAGTCACGCATTCTGGATAAGATAATCTGATGCCTTACTATCAATTGCTGAGGTACTGATATGAACTGGCCATCTTTATCATGTGGTTTAATCCTGTTTGAATTGTTCGTATAGGGTTTGTGAAGTTGCACCTTAATCCATTGACACCCTTTTTGTTTTATTTAAATTTTAATATAGGTTCGTAAAAGACCCTGGACGTGGGTTAAACCTCAGGGCCTTACCAGCAGATTTCCCATCAAAATCCCTTTTTTCCAGTCTTTTTACTGTGATATATGACAGTGTTGAATTTGATTTTACCCTAAATTTTGATTTCACTCGAAACCATAAACCGTGCCCTTTTCGATTTGAATTTATAGATTTTATTCCCAATTGAATTATAAACCTTAAGTCCGAATCAATAAACACGGATCTGTTTATATGCTTTTTTTATATATACGAGTCCTCTATAATGGTATACACGCTCCGGCTCCACTTCATTGAAGCCCAATTAGCCTTGTGTTTTATTATTGACACTTTAAAATGTCCATTTATACTCTGTGAATATCCTTGGCAATGAATGAAACTGCCTTTGATGGGGTTGGGGCTGGGACTGGTGTTGTTGTTGTTAGTGGTGAACGCCATAAGGTGGGTCAAAGTCGGTCCGTGCGTCGGTCGACATGGTGAGGTGTGGAGTGTGTGGTTTCAGGTATGGGTCACTCACAGGATTGTATAGTCAATAAATTACCCAACCCATATCGGTGCGGTGGTGCTCTGATGCTATCCAGAGGATCAAAATGGAACATTAACGAACGTTCAAATACTCGGACAGGTAATATTTCCATCGTCTGACGCCCGTCGCCGACAACGCCACACCACACTGCTGCCGACTTACAAAGTAACAACTCATGGAGGGTAATTTATAAAAAGGATTTTATATTAAAATGCCACAGGGTATAGGTGTAGGTGTAGTTGGTTGGATGGCTGATGGAAAATGTGCTTTGTGGGGGTGGGGGGGGATGATGGAACTATTACAGACTCAGGCTCCGTATCCTGTCTCTGATATAATTATAGACACATAATGTGCACCTTTATCATAATAATAAAGCATCAAAGATCCTGTGCTTTTTTACTTTTAGTTTACATCCAAAGGACCTATGCATCACAATCACAATGACGACGACGACGACGGAAGTCTATTTACGTTGACAAGGACAAACCTATATACTCGTATGTATAATAAATGACTTGTATTTGTTTGTACGAATGTATGTGTGTGTTCCTGAGTGAAGGTTGAACTTGCTACTTAATCAGCAACAAATAGGGGTCGAATCAGTAGCAGTAGCAGTAGCAGTAACAATATAGCAGCAGCAGCTCGAGGGCGCATAACAAAAAACCTAAGTGACTGACAAAGAGTTAAAGGCAGCAGTGGCAGTTGTAGCCAGGTTAAAGCGAGGAGACGTATGGATTGACACGTCAGGAATGAGAATAAATGGCGTGCTTCTTTCTATATATCGAGTCAAATGTTATGCAAAAAAAACCTATCAACAGGAAAGGGTCAAAGGGTTGGCACCCTTACCATCTAACCACCTCCCCCTACCCCCAGTAAACTTGTATTTTGTTCTGACCCTCTCTTATTACCCAACCCATTACATCAGCTGAAGCCGACTCGGCAATAAATTGTCACATATTCTCATTCCCTCAAATTGGTCTTGTTTTATATACATACCTCCTATGCTATGCATGCATATATCTCTTTCTACGCATTTAAAGTCTTACATTTTATAGCTATTTTTATAGGGATAGGGATTTGAGGTTTACATTTTTCCATCATTCCTCTCCTCTAATAAAACACTGAATTGTACAGGCTCGAAGATATTTTTAGTGGACCGGACGATGCGATGTCAAAAGGTGTATAGGGTGGATATGGATGATTTGTATGTCTGTCTAGAGAAGTGAGAGGTCAATAAGGGTATAAAATATATACTGACGTTCATATATGTATAGGATGCTGCTATTAATTTAAATTTATTATAAATTAATTTGTTTCATAGGAGAAAGGGAAGCCTACCTAATATAGTAGCAGAAATAAGATACATTTTAAGGAAGTGTGTTGAGGTGGAAGGAAGTCTATTTAATTATAAATAATGTCCTTACATACAGTGGTCATAAGTGATTTTTTTATTTTTGTGTAGTTTTTGTAAAACACTATTTAATATACATCCCTTTAAATAAAGAACAATTGCGTTATTAAATTCCATAAGAAAGTTTTTGTAATTGGTCCGAAGCGTCAAACTGAACATTTTAAAATTTTTCGCCATTTAAAGGTTCCTAGAATTAAAATCTTCGTACGTTCTGGATACATTTTTTTGTCGGCTAAATTGGTTTCGTTTCTAATGGATAGAAAACGGGATTTCTTCAGCCTAAACGTCCCTTCTTTCCAAGCTCAAGAAATGTCTCGAAAACCGAAGTCTTCTTAATGACCGGAAGTACGGTCCACTGGTGATATTATAATTTAACTCACTGAACTGTGGAACAAATCTTTATATCGTTTTGGAGATGATTGCGTTTGATATTTCTAAATCATTTGAAAATAAATGCTGGTGTTCCCCAGGGCTATGTTCTGTCTCCGAATCTCTTTCTAATTTTTATTAATAATCTTCTGCTTGAAAGTCCTAACCAACTTATCTGCTTCGCTGTTACGGATCTTCACTTCTATACACCTTTGAAATTTTTTTTATATAATGTAATTTCAAAACAGAATTTTAGAAAAAGAAAATTATGGTATTAAAAAATTAAGGGGTTTTCAATAAGAGGTTTTTTTGATATTTTATTATTAGGCATAACTAAACCCAGTCCAAGATCCGCACCATTGAAAGCCGAATTTTCACAATATTTGTAGATGTTTTAAACAATTTAAACGCGTTGTTGAAGCGTGTATGGTTTGAGTTTAAGTAAATAAATAAATAAATTAGGTGGCGCAACAGTCCGTAGAGAACAAGGGCCTAGTGACTTACAACTCTCAATCATTCCTGTATGCGAGTAGTTGCAGGGATTGAGGGGACCGAATCCGCATGGCTAATTTGAGAAAGCACTTTTTCATGACAAGAACTACTCTAAGAGAATTTGTCAATTCCTCGCAAGAGGCAGTACCCGTGAAAAAAACTTTTAGGTGGTACAGACAGGGATCGAACCCAAGCCCTCTCGCATGACACTCCAACGCACTAACCATCATGCCACGGGTACGGTTTAAGTAAATAGGAGTTTTTAATTGTCGAATATCAGAAGCTGACAACTTCAAAAGTGACAGCTAGGCAAATAGCCGGCTATTGCTATAAAACTTCATACCTAAAAACCCAATATTTATGTTTTTCAACCGTTTTTAAGAAAATAATTTTAAAACTTAAACCCGTTTGAAAACACTCCAATATAAATGCACTCTTGATTCTGAAACTGCATCTTGTACATTTTATACAAGCTTTATGCACAGTTTACATTTTTTGTTAATAAATTACTTTAAGTAAAACATTTGAAATAAAAACAATTATTTTGTATTGTGAAGTGTTTTTACAAACATATTTAACCTGTGCTTTATTTTTAGCTTCATCTTCATCATGGGATAGACAACAGAGGTCCAAATAATGCCCCCGCCACTACAGACAGTGTAAACATGGTCTATTAATCTGTCGTCTAACAAAAAAAATTACTATCTTGGAACAACGGATTTTCCGAGATGGTCTATTTCTCTTATAAGAGCTAATTTTTTGTTTTTAAATAAAACAAATGTGAAATGTATTTAAAAACTGCTTGTAAAATAAAAAATATATGCTAATTTTCCTCACCTCACCTCACCACATACCTTTCCAACAGATTTCCCATCGTGTTTTATTTTATTTAATACAAGATAACATTTATCACACCAGGCGATCATGCTGCGTAGTAGGTATCATTTTCTCTTCTTTAAAGAGAACACAACAAATAATTGTAAAAAACGCGTGTTTTGTTACAATAGTAAATGACAACACTTTTGTCATATAAACCACGCCCATTCTTCAAAATTTCTTGCAATATTAGTTTAGTTGTAAACGAAACAAATAGGAATAGAAAATCAGAACTCTAAGGATGTGTGTATACAATAACCAACACGTCTACAATTGCATTTTTGTTCAATAGGTATACATTCTAGGGAAGCGCAAGGAGAAAGAGAACAAAAATGGGAAGGATCACAAATATTCTCTTAGTTCATGGCAAAGAATTATAATCAAAACAAAACACCTTCCGTGTCAGCATGATTGCCTGGTACATAAATTGATTTCTTGAACATAACTTTTTCCTTGTTTCTGTTTTAAGACGTGCTTGCGAAATTTCAATAAATTCCTAGAAAAATTCTTTCTCTCACCAGGCAATCATGGAACAAAGGAAGTATGCTTTTATCTTTTTTACTGCATCCCATATATCATTACTAATTCCAAAAGAGAATTAAAAAAAAACAAACATTTGAAGGTAGTGTTAGTTTCTTGTTTTCATCAATGCAAATCACGATCACCAACACTAATGTAGCATTAACACCATCATATTTTTCTCAAATTCACGTTTTAAATCAGTATTACTAAAGGAAGAAAGAAATAGACAAGTTCAAGGCAAATCATAAAAAAACAACAATACATTTTTATACCCTCTTAAGCATGATCGCCTGGTACATCAAAAGCAATGAGTCACATGAAAGTGACGAAACATGAAAAAGGGTTTTTCTAATCTGAATATAATGCAAATGAATATGCAAAATACCTGCTTCTCGCCTATTAAAATAAAATACGTTTTTTCGTTGAACTCAAGATTGAGCTCATAACATATTTATTCTGTAACTACTGCTTTTTCGGTTTGAGTCCAAAAGTGTTGGTTTGAGAATCAGTAGAATCATTTCGTTCATGATTTTAAAATGTGATCTAATAAGTTTTTTTTTTCATAACAATCATTTCAGGCTGCCAATTTTCAATTCAATGGACAGGCGTTCATGCTACTAAAAAAGGCACTATTTTTTTGTAAAAAATAAACATTTTGCGCTAAAATTGTACATTTCCATTCCCATAGTGATTATTTACAGGATAACATTTATTACACCAGGCGATCATGCTGCTTAGTAGGTATGGTTTTCTCTTTAACCAAGAGAACACCATAGATTAGTGCTCGTTTTGATAGAACAGTAAATGACAACACTATTGTAATACTAACCACGCCCATTCTTCACAATTTATTTCTGTATTATTTATGTGTAGTAAAAAGAAATAGGAATAGAAAAACAAAACTCTAACGATATTTATAACGAAACTAAAAAGAGAAGAAGACCATTCGCATGTGTGTGATTGTTTTATTTGTGTGATGCTATGCGGACACAATCACCAACACGTCCAAAATTTTTAATTTTTCGTTTGAATTGGTGTCTTGTTCCTAACTATACAATCATGACCGCCAATACTACTATAGAATTAACACCCTCATATTTCTCTCAATTCCTTTTAAACTTAGAAATCTTAAAGAAAGAAACAAACAGAAAATTATGTATACCCTCTCTTTCAGCATGATCGCCTGGTATATCAGGAGCAATGGGTAAAATATAACATGATCAGATGCTCAACACTTTCGTGATTTAGAGAAAGAAGAACCTGAAGTTTAAGATAAAATTAAAAATCACACGCAAATGAATTTAACTCTATTTGCTTAGATTATTTAAATGTATGGGACGGTGCATTTACCGGAATTGTAAATTTGGAATGGACATTTTTACTTCCATCGTTGGACCACTGATAGGTAATAAGAGTAATGCTTATTGACAAAAAAGAGACGCAATTTTAGTCTTGACAACTCAGAACCTTTTAACAAATTTGTATGTGTAAAGATTTATGTTGCCTTGGAAAATTAATACAAATTAAACTTTGAACTTATCTCTGTTTAGTTTCAGAGAATTTTAAAAACAAAAACCATATTTAATTATAAGTATACATTTTTTTCGCAAAATTATTCGAATATGTTATTATGAATAAAATACTTATGTATATACGAGCATAATAATTATTTACAAGTAATTCCTTATTCATAAATTTACTACCTCTAGTTTATTTATGATACAAAAAGAGTTAATTTTGCTTGTGTTTAATTTTTTTTGGTATAAAAAAGCCAAATGAAATTTTGTTTGTTTTATTATAAATAAAATAAATAATTCATTTTACATAATCATAACTTTT
Organism: Eupeodes luniger; assembly: GCA_951509635.1. Taxonomy (NCBI): domain Eukaryota; kingdom Metazoa; phylum Arthropoda; class Insecta; order Diptera; family Syrphidae; genus Eupeodes; species Eupeodes luniger. The sequence continues at coordinate 108,781,098 of OX608073.1, forward strand.
TGCAATCATTTTTACATCTTTATTATTCGCGATTTTAAAATATGGCCACCGTGTCTAAACACTCTAAGTAAAGATGGGTAGGTACTATTTTTGTAATTTTAAATAAATTTAAGAATGAAAATAAAAACAAGCTCTATGCACAGTTTGTCTTTATTAATAAATTGCTTCAAATTAATCATTTTAATTAAAAAAAAGTGTTTTGTATTGTATTTTACAAAAGTATTTTTATAAATATTTAACTTGTGTTTTGTTTTCAGTTTCATCTTAAACATCGGATAGACAATAGATGAACAGAGGTCAAATAAATGCCGTCACCACTGCTGCCGGCCGTCCCAAGCGTAAACCAACCTGGTTTATTAATCTGTCTTCTTCCACAGAATTACCTAACTTGGGCAAAGGACTTCCCGAGCGGGCCTATTTCGCATACCTTTTTTTTGAAATAAAACAAATTTTGTATTTGAAAACTGCTTGTATAATAAAAATTCTTCGCTAATTTCCCTCACCTCATCTCATACACATCCATAGTGTTTTATTTAATTTAATACAAAATCCCATTTATCACATCAGGCGATCATGCTGCGGAAAGAAGATATCGTTTTCTCTTTTCCAATAAGAACACAACAAAGGTAAGAAAGTAAGCGTTTTGTTACGATAATAAATGGCTACACTTTTGTATAATTAACCACGTCCGTTCTTCACAATTTCTTTCTGTTTTAGTTTAGTTGTAGAAGAAACAAATAGGAATAGAGTATAGAGAAGTAGAACTCTAAAGATGAGTGTGGTTGTTTTATTTGTGATAAGGTATGCTGACACTGACACAATCACCAACATTTTACAATTTTTATTATTTTTTTGAATTGGTATACATTCTCAAGAAGGGCAAGGAGAAGGAAAACAAAAATAGAAAAGATTTTGATCTGAACTGTGAAGAAATTCGTAGCAAAACAAAATAACTTTCTTATCAGCATGGTTGCCCGGTACATAATTTGATTTCTGACTCAACTTGTTGCGTTTCGTTCGTATCAACCTGTTTGTCATCAACAAATTAATAGACAAAATCTTTTTATTTACCAGGCAATCATGTTGCACAGGAGGTATCCTTTTCTCTTTTTCACTACTTCCAAAGAGAACTAAAAACAAAAACATTTGAAAATTAGTGTTAGTTCCTTGTTTTAAACATACAATCACGATTACCAACACTACTATAGCATTAACGCCATCACATTTTTATCAATTCGTTTCGGTATTAGTAATCTTAAAAAGAGAAAGAAATACAAAAATATGTATACCATCTCTTTCAGCATGATCGCCTGGTACATCAACAACAATGAAACGAAACTCTCTGTTCACAAAATTGTGCTTATATATACAAATTTGAATTTTGAATTATTAAATAAAAATGTCTTTAAAAATTTTAAATGAAATTGAATTCAGCAAATAAAACATAATTTTACTAATTTTTTTTATTTTGAAAATCGTTAGAACGGTTATTTTTCAATTAATTTTTATATACAGTTTTTTTATTCAATATAAATTTGAAAATATTTTTAGTATAGGGTGTCCCAAAATTAACGCAAGATTTCTTGCGTTAATTTTGGGACACCCTTTATAAAGTTACTTAGATTTATTAGATCAGATTTTCATAAAGAATATTGAACAGTTTTCGAGAGATAAAGAATGACATTTTTGACCATAAAATATTATTGAGTAAAATATTATTAAGTATTTGAAACCTGCTTGTAAAATTCAATTTGTTCGCTAATATTTTAACTTCCTCCCATAGTGCATTTAATTTAAGATTACATTTCTTACACCAGGCGAACACGCTGCATAGTACATAGGTATCGTTTTCTCTTCTACCAAGAGAACACCACAAAAGTAAGAAAGTGAGCGTTTTGTTACAACAGTAAATGGCAACACTGTTGTAATATTAACCACACCCGTTCTTCACAACTTCTTTTTTATAATGTAGCAATACAAATAGGAATAAAAAAGCAACACTAACGAAAATGGAGAGATGCGAACAAAATCACAAACACGTCTACAACTTTCAATTTTTTGTTTGAATGGGTAGGTATCTTATTCCTCCCTATAGAATTACGATCGCCAATACTACTATAGCTTTAACACACTCATATTTTTGTCTATTCCCTTCAATATAAGTAATCTTAAAGAGAGAAAGAAATATAAAAGTTCAAGGTAAATCATAAAAAAAACAGCACGAAATTTGCATACCCTCTCTTTCAGCATGATCTCCTGGTATATCAACAGCAATGAGTGACTGAAACATCAGAATGGTTCTGATCTGATGAAATTTTCTCTCAACATGTTCGCCTAGTTAATAAAAAAAAGTGTAGGTATTCGTTGATGGGTTTAAAATACTCATAACATATATAATATTTTGTTGCTGCTTTTTCGGTTTGAGTCGAAATGTGTTGGTTTCAAATTAATGAATTTAAAAAGTGCACTTAAGTATCAAAAACAATGCAGGCTCAATGTAATAAACATAATGTACCAGGCGTTCATGCTGCCTAAAAAGGTACATGCAATTTATTTTTCTTGCTTTCGTTTGTCCCTCACGTCCCACCATATTATATTATTTAAGTAAGGTCTTACTACTTCTATCTCATTCTTGCAACAAGAACAATAAGAATAATTTATTTCTGTTTCAACATTACTAACCCTAAAGAAATAGAGAAGAATGCAATGCAAGAAGTGTTGGTAATTTGGTATTGTAATCGTCCACGTGTTGGTATTGCAATCGACTACGATCGCCACAGTATTGAAACAAGATACATACATCCGTTCACAAATTTAATTATTTTTCTCTTTTCAACCCATTCGTTTCCAAAATAAAGTGCACGATTGTGTCGCACAAACTTGCTCCTCTATTTAAAAACTGTCTACAAATAGTAGAATTTTTAATTCTAAATGAATAGGTATGCCTTCAAAAATGTAAATGCAATTTAAATCATCAAAAATACCTTCATTTACTAAATTTTTTATTTAAAATCGTTTGAGTGTCTTTTTTTTAAACTCATTTCTGACACATACATTTTTTCAATTTTAGTTCAAAAATATTCTTATAAAGCAGTTTTTGAGAGTTAATAAAAATAATGTTTTAAATTTTCGGAAATATATTGAAATTTTTCAAGAAAAAAATAATGACATTTTTGTTCATAAAGTGAAGCAGTATAAGAGCTTGTGCTGACAAAAAATTATTGAAATTGGTTCATTAGTTTTTGAGAAAACTTAGAAACAAAATAACGTTTCTTTGGGGGTTTCGCAAATGTTCACCAAATATGTAGAGATTATTAACTACTTAAATGTGTAGTTGAACCGTGTGTCGTTTTAGTCTTAGTAATATAATAGTTTTTACTTGTCAAATATCAGAAGATGACAACTTAAAAACTGACAGCTACCCAAATAGCGGGTATTCATCTTATTTTTATAATGAACAATTCATTATTTGGAGTAAATGTTCATTATGAATAATTTAGATGTTAAAAATATAAAAAATGTTCAAAGCTATTTATTATTATATGTTAATTTGTCTATGCATTAAAATTCTTAAAAAGACAAACTTAAAACTAACCAACTTAATGATGCGAATATGCCTTAGTTTCAATGTAAAAAGGGTAATGTATTGCACTTATATCATTATAGATGACAGCTTTCATTATTTATTTAGCATATTTAATTTCAAAACGTCAATACTAAAATAAAAATCAATAGGTGAATCGAGCTCATTGGGGTAAAATGAGTAAATAGTTGCATTCGAATCTCAGTTGAATGTTTACAAATTAAACGAATTGAAGTCTAACAACTGTTAAGCTTTTGACGAATTTCGATGTGTTCGGAGTTATTGTTTCTTGAAGAAAATAAATAAAGTCAAACATTTCAAAATCTTTTTTAAAAATGTTTGTACAATTTGGCTTTTGCTTCCTGAGTCGAATGCTCAAGCAGAATAAGTTTTCACAGTATTAAATAACGTTTGGATAGATGCAAAAGGCCAAATAAAAGTTAAAACTACAAAATCAATATCGATAAAAGAAAATTAATTATTAACTTACCTCTGTTTAAGAATAAAAAACAAAAATCAAATTTAATTTAATATATTTTTTTTTCTGAAAAGTATTCAAAAATGTAAGTAAACTTAAATATGTACAATAATAATTATTTTTAAATAAAAGATTGAATTCATTCCTTATTAATTTATTTATTACCTCTAATTTATTTATGATACAAAAAGAGTTAATTTTTGTTTATTGTTTTTGGTTAGGTATATTTGTTTATAACTATAAAAATAAAATAAATGCTTTAACATACACATAATCGTTTATAACTGAATGTGCCTTTTTCTTGTTTAAATAACTTGAAGAATGAAAATAAAAACAAAATTTTGTACAAGCTTTACGCACAGTTTGTTTTAGTAAATAAATTACTTGGAATAAAACATTTGAATCAAAAAAAAAAAAATACTTTATATTGTATTTCAAAAAAGTTTCCTTGTGAATATTTAATCTGTTCTTTTTTTCAGTTTCATCTTAATTATCGGATAGGCAACAGAGGTCCAATTATTTCCACCGCCTAGTTATGGTCCATAAATCTGTCGTCTTCCACAGAACTACCTAACTTCCTACAAAAGACTTTCCAGAATGTATTTTCGGTAGTTTTGAAACGAAACATGTTCGCTAATTGTCCGTCATCTCCTCACTTCCATCAAATCTTTCCCACAGATTTATTTTATTTAATATCAGATTACATTTCTTACACCAGGCGATCACGCTGCGTAGTAGGTACATATCGTTTTTTTTTTGCAAAATGAACACACAAAAATTATTAAAAAGTGCGCGTTTTTTACAAATTAAATGGCAACACTATTATAATATTAACCGGGACCATTCTTTCTGTATCAGTTGTGTTGAAGGAGAAACAAATAGAAAATCAGAACTCCAACGAGATGTGTGGTTCTTTTATTTGTGTTATGCTATGCGGACACAATAACCAACACCTCTACAATTTTCATTTTTATTTGTATTGTTATAAAGGAGAAGGCAAACAAAACTAGTGATAGAGAAGATCACAAACTGTTGAGTTCATATTGTGAAAAAATTTGAATCAAAACAAAATACCTTCCTTGTCAACATGACTGCCTGGTACATAATTTGATTTCTGTTGCTTTTTGTATTCAATTTTCAGAATTCAGTGTCTCTTCCGCAGCTTGCCTCAAGAAATTATACGTAAATTCTTTTTACTCACCAGGCAGTCATGTTGCAGAGGAGGTATACTTTTCTCTGCATTCCATATAATCATTCCTACTTCGAAAGAGAACAAAAAAAAGAACGTATTATGCAAGTGTTAGTTTCTGTTCCTATAACTTTCCAATCACGAACACTAACACAATCACCAACACTACTGTAGCATTAACACCATCATATTTTTCTCAGTTCCTTTCAATATTAGTAATCTTAAAGAGAGAGAAAGAAATAGAGAAAGTAAACCGTAAAAAAAACAACACCAAATAATTAAACCCTCCCTTTCAACATGATCGCCTGGTACATCAACAACAATGAGTCACATGACCGACCGACATGAAAAGAAGAATTTTTGGATCTTAGATTTGATTCGAATAAAATTTCAAAATAACTGCTTCCCAACATATTCGCCAAGAGTGAGACTCAGTACATATTTATATTGTTGCTGCTTTTTCGGTTTGAGTTAAAAATGTTGGTTTAAGAATCAGGGGAATCATTTCATTGAAGATTTTAAAAAGTGCTCTTCTAAGTTTCATCACAATCGATGCAGGCTTGCCACTCAATTCAATAAACATAATGTACCAGGCGATCATGCTGGTAAGAAACGTACATAGTTATTTTTTTTCCGTTTGTCTCTCACGTCTCATCCCATTAAATATTGTTTCAGTAAGGCCTTACTCCTTCTGTCTCCTTTTTGCAACAAGAATAATAAGAATATTTATTTTATTGCTTCTTCCAAATTACTAATACTTAAATAATTGAGAAGAACGGTTGTGTTTAGTGTGAGTCTTACAAGAAGTTTGGTTTTGTAATGGTCCAAGTGTTGGTATTGTAACATTTCACTATTTCCTTCTCTTTTTCTTCTATTTAAAAGTAGTGATGAAAAATAAAATGCAGATCGTAAACCAAACGAGTACAAGATACCTACTACGCAGCATGATTGCCTATTGAATAAAAACAATTCATTATCACTCAGCTACTCAGAAACCAAATTATATACAAATTATGTACCAGGCAATCATGCTGACAAGAAAGGCATTTAAAATTTTTCTTTTGTTTTGTGTTTTCGTAATAACACCTACGTAACTATTTGTGTGTTGTTCTTTTCTACTGTTGGTTTTATTTCTCCTCACACTCCTTCCGAATTCGTAGCTTATACTAATATTGAGAAAATATTAAGAAGTGTTGTCCACGATCGCCACAGTATTGAAACAAGAAACAAACACTCTTGCAAAAGTTCACTTCAATTGTTTTCTTTAGCCCATTCCATTCCAAAAAAAATAATTCTCTTTAATTCTCACTTCTTTTTAATGCTTGTGTTTTGGCGCCATAGCAAAACCAACACGAACAAAGATTAACTACTCCCATAAACTGATTATTCTTCTTCTATATTTCATTCATTCTAGAATAATCTCTACAAATACTTCGCCACGTAATGTACACATAATGAACGAGAAGTAAGAAATTAAAAGAAGATGCGTCAGATTTTAAATCAGAAACTGAAGGAATACCTGCTACGGAATATGGTATCCTGGTATTATGATTGAATATATTTGTACATTTTGAGAAAGTCGCCGAGAGAGGATTATTATTCTCATTCTCATAAGAATTAAGAAGCGAGAGGAAGTAAGCTTATATTTGTTTTCATTATATTTTATAATGGTATTATGAATATATATATATATGCAATTGACTGATAAATGGAATTTTGTACAGTAAACCCCGAATAAGCCTCTCGCTTAAGTGCTTAACCTGCGTAAGTACCTTAATTTTTTGAGAACACAAATTCTAAGAATTTGTTCATATAAAACTAATTTTAAATGTATCTCTTGCTTACCTACTTTCTTCGCTTAACTGTCTTTTACTTTGTATATTTTAAAAGAATTTTACTCTCAACAATTTATTTTGTTTTGAAATTGACTTTTCTTTCAGGACTTTCTTGTTTTCCATGAGTGAAAATTCAAATATTATAATCTAAGCCTACCACAACTGTGGAGACTAATATTTTAATATAACACTACTTAATTTGTTTGTTCTGTTTTTTTTTTTTTTTTAAATTGTATTATATTCAGATTTAATATGCCAAACCCGCTTTAATGCCCATCAAAATAGGACATAATAAGGTGAGGCACATTATATAGGTTTTACTGTACACAATTGTTGAGAAGTGTGAAGACGTGTGGAAAGGAGATGAATTTTGTAAGATGAACGAAAGATTAAGTTCGGATGAAGGAGAAATTCTATAAGCACTTTTCAAATATTTATTTACCATGGAAAATTTTAAAATAATATTTTTGACAACTTTTAATCAGTTTTTCATTTTTACATTAAATTTTCAACTATTAGCCTCTTGAATTATCAGACCAAGTACTCGTTCATTTATTTATTTTTTAATTAGAAACACGAGCTTAATTTTCTTCGAATTTCTTGATATTTAAAAATGCTTGAAAAATAAAACATTTTTAAAGTTCTATTCCAACTTTAAATTCTCTATGACAAAGGGGAATGTATTATATTAATGTCCGCAAGGACAATTTCAAATTCTAATATCTTTCTATTTGACTGTATAGTTATGTATCCTCACAACATACAAAATATAAAGAAATGGGAATGACTTATTCATTAAGAAGGACACAATTAGTTGTTAAACTTCTTTAGGGCATAGACAAAAAGTCAAACCTATTTCAAAGATTTAAAGTCAATTGACAATTCAGGCACATTTATCTATGTATATAAAAGTATATGAAGAGTACATATGAATGTATACAATATTGAATTGAAGGCAAAATGCCGATGAAAGTCACAGATAGAAAGGATATCATTTAAAATAAAAGTTGGTAGGTAGGTATATAACAGACTTGTAACTATATAATACATCATATTTGTTAATAGATATTAACTGTTGTGTGTTTGCAGATGTAATGAACTTCCTTTGTCGCTTTTTCCTTTTTTCCTTTTCCATCCCTCAATGTATTTTCTTTGAGTTTTATATGATTTTTATTTGCCTTAGGTGGCAGGAAAAATCAATTCTTCCTTTGAATAATTGTCCTTCTGTTAGATACCTAAAACAAAAAGAAATAAATCGGTTTAAAAATTTGTTGGTCATATTTTGTAAATTATTTAAACTTCTTGCAAGAAAGAGCTACTAGAGCTTTTTGTAATCGCACTGAAATCAAAATAATTGTAGAAGGATGAGAAATTGCCTTTAAAATGAGTTAATAATACATATTTTTGTTATTTTGTGTACACATTAATTTCCGAAAAGTGTTTTGGTTTTTAAAATATAATATTATCATATATTTATTTTCAAATAAATACGAGTAGAAATTAAAAGAACAGAAAATATGTTTAATTAAAAAGATTTAATAAATCATGATATATAATGATTGATAAAAACTAATGATGTTGTTAACAAGAAAATTTAGAAAACAAAAAAATAAAATGCACGACTGGGTCGCACTAACTTACCCCTGTTATTGAAGAGTCTGTTTACATCATAGTACCTATAATTTGTATACGTACAAATATTATTAGTATGCAGTTATTAAGAGCTTTCTGACCCGTTTCAGATATAGAGTTTTAAAAAAAAAATTAATAGGGAGCGTATCGGAATCCCTCTTTTTAAAATCCCGTTTTTAAAAAATCCAAAAAAAGTTTTAAAATCCCGTCTTCTAAAATACCGATTTTTTAAAATCCCGTCTTTTAAAATCCAGACTAATTCGAATCCCGTTTTTTTAAATCCCTACGATCCCTTCTTTTTTTTTTACAAAATACGTAAATCAAACTAAATATCAATAGGAGTTAAAGGCTTTTTAAAATCCGAGTAAAACTGGCTTTTTTGCGTACAGTAAACAGTTGAACTAAAATAATTATGAAAACAGTATACTTTGTTAAATGATTTGAGTTTGTTTTTTGTTTTGTTTTAAAAGAATACTACTTTATTTAATATTATTATTTTCTTGATATCTTACATTTGTTAAAGGTTACAATGAAATGAATTTAGACAAATTTCTCATTTTTATTAATACTAATAAATAATATTTTTATTTTGCAATCAAAACTAGTTGTTTAATTTAAAAAAAATTTTTTAAAATTAAACAACTAGTTTTGATTGCAAAATCGGGATAGTAAAAAACGGGAATATAAAAACCGGGATATCGAACCCAACCCAAATTAATATTTGTTTAAGAATCCAAAAATAAAATTGACATTTTTGATCATCAGATATGACTGAGACAGTATAAGAGCTTGTCCGAAAAATATATATTTTTAATTCAAAGAAGCCAAGTTAAGACAAAAAAAGTTGAACAAATTTAAAAAAAATCTGTCGGTTCGTTTTTGAAAAAAAAAAATAATTTTAGATTTTTAACCAACAAATTTGTATGGGGACCACTGTTGTTCTTAGTCTTAAATAAAAGAAAAAACGCCTAATGGGAATCTGTTTAAAACCTTAATTTCCAAGTTTGAACACAATCAACCCAATGGTTTGGTCTGTAGGGGCGGGGGAAAATAGACATACAGACGGACGCAATCAGGGGCCATGTTTAAACAAAATCTCGAGTTCAAAATTGTTTACGAATTTAATACTTGCCATATAGATATATTCCATATAAGTCACAAGTAAGAATCTTATTCCTGATTCGGTGAATCACCCCATAGTCGTTGAGTTGTAATAAAAACACTTGTTCCTGAGTTTTCTTATGTACGATGTGTGTATGAGCTTTTGAGTTATGAATTAAGAGGCCTCCACCCAAAGTTTTGGAAAAAATACGTGAAATTGGGCAAATGATATTTTAGGTTGAAAACTGTCGAACCACTTTTTTATTTTCAAACATGGTATTGAAAAAGTGAAAAATTGCATACATTTTTCTATTCTGAATAATCAGTATCTTGATCTTGTATTCCGCACAAAGTGAGTGTTTCAATTAATTTTTTACTATTGGTTAAAATCTTAAGAAATGGTGTATTATAACGCCAGCTAACGTGGTGAGAGAAGAGTCCAAATTAAAAAAAAAAAAATTGATTCTACCGGACGGCATTGGTTTAAAGACCCTAACACATGTCTAAAAGTAAAAAGGTCGACCGATATGACTTGACAAACCAACTGTCAGAAGCCCTTAAAATTATGAACGTGCGTGTTTTCTGTTCCCCAAATGCGACGAGTTTGCTTGTTTACATACCCGCGAAGATCAAAATGAGATTCATCTGAAAAAATGATTTTTTTGGCAAAATCGGCATCTTCTCTAAGTCGATCGCAGGCAATATTTCCCAGCGTTGTTCAAGCATATACATACATAACTATATTCGTTCAGCGGAAGGATACAACTAATTTTCTGTCAAATCTGACATGAGCTAAGTGATACCATTCACGAAATAAGCACTAGTTGAAAAAAAACGTTAGATGGCGGACCCTATATTTAAAATTCGTCATTTTGGAGCATCTTCTAGAGAGCCGAATCGGAAAACGTCAAGGTACGTGCGTCGCTACAAATAGTTCATCGGCTAAAATTCTTGAGTCAGCTACATCTTGTGCCGTGAAAATGACCGATTTGGATCATTGCTATGGCAGCGATATTTTCGACAATTCAACCAAACCGTTATCTCACTGACACCGCAACATTACACAACGAATATGTAGACTAAATGTATCATTGCCTATCTACTAGGGCGAGAATTTTTAATTGGTGTAAAAGCTTTTGAAATTGCAGTAAACGACTCCAAATTTGACCATGGTGAAAATGTTTACGGCATAAATTGACGTTTGATGATTATTTGAGTGGTGAGTTCAAAACTTAAATTTAAAGTTGTCAAGTCTCTCTTGGAAAACCCGAATCAATTTTTTTGCGAAATGTCTGATACTTACCATTTTTCGTCGTCCATATTTCAAGAACAAGTAGAAGTATAGACTTCAAATAAATTTTGTCTTACAGATAATAACATTGAAAGATGCAGAAAAGTTATTTGAATTTCAAAATTATTGTTTTTTTATTTGCAATATTAATTGAATTTGTCAAAAATTTCGTGCTCGTGGTTTTAAGCAAAAATTTCCTCGATTCTGTCCGTCTGTCTGTCTGTTCCTAAAATTGGGTCGATTGACTTCAAACTTGTAAATTAAGGTTTTAACCAAATTCGCATTATTTTTTTTTATTTTGTTTAAGATCAAAAATAACAGTAGTCCCCATAAACATTTTTTGGTCCAAAATCGAAAATTTCAATTTTGTCCAATTTTGTATATATTTTCTAAAAATTTGTTTTTCCTAACTTGTCTTCTTTCAATAGAAGGAAACTTCTCATAGAACTGTTATTTTGTTGATGAGTTTTCTCAATAACTAATGAACCGATGTTAATAATGTTTTTCAGCACAAACTCTTATTTTGTCTTAATAATATTTGATGACCAAAAACCTAAGATTTAAAAAAAATTGACTTTGTTTTTCAAAATTCAATATCTCAAAAACAGGTCAATATTTTTTTAACAAAATCTATATATGAAACATATATTGATAAGTTATAAAAAAACTGAATACTAAACACATTTTTAAACTAAAATTGAAACATTTTATTAATAATAAATTAATGAAAAAAAACTGCTATCTCGTGAACAATAGACGATACCGACTTCAAATTAATTTTGTACATACAATTTGTATTTGTTTATATAAGAAATAAAAACTTTTAAGAAATGGTATACTAAAATTGGTGAAAATTGTTTTTCGACTAAAAATCTCGTTGACAAAAATAGATTTTGAAATCAAACTATTTCATCATATGCAAAATATTGTTGGTAATTTTTGAATGTTTTAGAACATTTCAACTAACAACTTTTTTAACAAAACACGAAAACCTACAAACCTTTTAACCAAAACAAATTGACAGACGGGATGGGAAGTTATCAGTGTGGGTCGCATCCCAGACTCTTTTTTCATATATAATGGGTGTTTTTTTTGAGGTTAGGATTTTCATGCATTAGTATTTGACAGATCACGCGGGATTTCAGACATGGTGTCAAAGAGAAAGATGCTCAGTATGCTTTGACATTTCATCATGAATAGACTTACTAACGAGCAACGCTTGCAAATCATTGAATTTTATTACCAAAATCAGTGTTCGGTTCGAAATGTGTTTCGCGCTTTACGTCCGATTTATGGTCTACATAATCGACCAAGTGAGCAAACAATTAATGCGATTGTGCCCAAGTTTCGCACTCAGTTTACTTTATTGGACATTAAACCAACCACACGTCTGTTTCTGAGAGTGTTGCTGAAGACCGTGAAATGTCGATTCGTCGCCGTTCGCAGCAATTGGGTTTGTGTTATTCGACCACATGGAAGATTTTACGCAAAGATCTTGGTGTAAAACCGTATAAAATACAGCTCGTGCAAGAACTGAAGCCGAACGATCTGCCACAACGTCGAATTTTCAGTGAATGGGCCCTAGAAAAGTTGGCAGAAAATCCGCTTTTTTATCGACAAATTTTGTTCAGATATGAGGCTCATTTCTGGTTGAATGGCTACGTAAATAAGCAAAATTGCCGCATTTGGAGTGAAGAGCAACCAGAAGCCGTTCAAGAACTGCCCATGCATCCCGAAAAATGCACTGTTTGGTGTGGTTTGTACGCTGGTGGAATCATTGGACCGTATTTTTTCAAAGATGCTGTTGGACGCAACGTTACGGTGAATGGCGATCGCTATCGTTCAATGCTAACAAACTTTTTGTTGCCAAAAATGGAAGAACTGAACTTGGTTGACATGTGGTTTCAACAAGATGGCGCTACATGCCACACAGCTCGCGATTCTATGGCCATTTTGAGGGAAAACTTCGGAGGAATGGACCGGTAAGTTGGCCACCAAGATCATGCGATTTGACGCCTTTAGACTATTTTTTGTGGGGCTACGTCAAGTCTAAAGTCTACACAAATAAGCCAGCAACTATTCCAGCTTTGGAAGACAACATTTCCGAAGAAATTCGGGCTATTCCGGCCGAAATGCTCGAAAAAGTTACCCAAAATTGGACTTTCCGAATGGAGCACCTAAGACGCAGCCGCGGTCAACATTTAAATGAAATTATCTTCAAAATGTCATGGACCAATCTAACGTTTCAAATAAAGAATCGATGAGATTTTGCAAATTTTATGAGTTTTTTTTTTTTAAATTCTCAAGCTCTTAAAAAATCACCCGATAGAAAGCTCGAAGAATTTTGTAGAGAAAACAAAATATTCGACTCAAGAAAATCTGCGGTTCCCTTCTATTTTCCGTTTATGATTTTGAAGAACGTATTTTAAAGGAAAATCGTTAACGAATTGAATTTTATTAGTCATTCTAATACATACCCCAAAACTTTAAATATCCAAATAATTGCAAGAAATCAAATTTCACATAATATATACTACCTTAAATCTGACTTGAGATTGAGACAACTAAAACCTACTCCCAACATCACCAAGTCAAAAACAGCCTTTTCCTAATTTCTACATTATATTGCTCTCTATACATACATATGTCTTTGTAAAATAAGTCATATTTTCATATATGCAAATAATACACAAGGATATCTAACAAGGACATCACACTCATAAGTTGAAATTCAAATTTGAAAGACGGACGCGACTGCCAGAAGTTGATGCGGTCGATAGTAGCTTAGCTATAGACATGAATAGAAAATTAACATAAATCAAGCATCTTCAAAACTTGTTCATTCATCTGTCAAAATGTTTTCTTCTCCCATAAGATATTAGATAGATGAGATATAAAATCTTTCAGATGTTTATTAAACTAAAGGCCCTTGGTGTTTTTCTTAGAATTGCTGATGATGATGATGATAATGATAAAAGTGGATGGTAGTTTGGAATGGCTTCTTAAATTAAAACCATTTCCTTCATTATGACTGTTATGAAAATAAAAGTAAATTAACTTTTAAAATGAACATCATCTCAGGGATAGTTGTTTGCAATGTTTGGTCTGGTTTTAAAATATTTAAGCCACCCTCCTATATACCTATAGAAATTTTATTCACGCCTAGTTTCATAAATACATCATCATATTTAATGCATTTCAATAAATCCTTGCATAATAGGCACACAATAAAATAACAACAAAAAAGTCCATTTGCACAATAATATACGAGTTGTTTATGGATCTGCATTATTTGGCCCTGATATATCCTTTATTTGTGCCATTTTTTAATACACTTACAACAAGAGTAATCCTTTAAAAAAAAAGAAGGAAAAACAAGATAAAAACTTGCACTATTTTTACAGAATTTTCATATTTAAAAAAAAAGTCATATGCAAACACATTTTTGAAACAATTGACTGGAAAATTTATGAATAATTACTCATGGACTGTATTAAACTTTTTATTACACACTATTTCGTGTGCACATTCCGGCCCAAAAATAAAAGCTTAACTCAAATAAAACATATTCCAAAAAAAGTTCCCATTTGCATATCAAATGAGAAAGTCCCAAACAAAAAAGTAGATAAAATTACGACCTCGATTTTTGAGTAATTTTTCTGTTTCAATTTTTTGTTTGTCTTTAATTTTGTTTGTTTTTGGATGTTTTATATCAATGGCCTCCTGTCAACAGCAGAACTTCAACACATTCATTTATAATAACAATTTTTATTTTCTTTTATTTTCGTTTGACCATTCATTTGCAATAAATTCATAAATTCAGAGGAAATTTCCGGGAATAATAAAAACAATAAACAGAGATTGTTTTTTTGTAAATCTAAAATTGGAAAATCCCTTTTATGCCAAAAAAGACCCAGAACTGATCCTGTATAGGGTAGGAAGACATACCCATGCACTTTCATCTACATATACAAAAAAACGCATTTCAAAACATATATTCCGGGAGATAAGGATAAAAGGAAGAACACGAGGAGAGAGACTGCACCATCATCATCATCAATGGAGGAAAAGCAGCTTGCCATCAGGACTATATTTGAATACATGTACACTGTACACCTATACCTAGACCTACTCTAGTTGCGTTTTCCAACGATGACGACAAACGTAGGTCCCTAAAATTGACATACAGTGTTGTCCTGGTTCGACAATTTGCCGGAGAAATTGTTTGACTTTGTTGCGTATGTTTGCTCAGAGTCAAAGTGCGGAAGGGAAAACCAGCAAAAAGGATGCAAGTTTTCAAAAACAAAAAAAAGAAAGTTTGTTCGTTTTCTATCGTATGTTCTGCTTTTTAATCTACATTCAACATCTTTCGATTAACGTCAGATTTTTCATTTTTATTTTTCAGTGTCTTAAGATTTATAAATTGTTTTAAAAAGTCTTAGAAACTGCTAAGAGGAGATCTTTAATTTGTAATTTGTTGTTCTAGGTTTTATACAAGTGAATTCATTTATGTAACTTTATAATTCTAGCAGTTTTTTTCTAGCAGTTTCATTGATTTTTTGCAGCTAAATTTATGCTTGAACATAGACAGATCAACAGCGAACTAAGTGTTACAGAAATAAAAATTCAGCTTTATGACTTAATTTAAGGGGTAAGTAAGTAAGCTTGTGAAACAAATTCGGAGTTCTGCGCATTTTGAAGCTCAACAAGATGTCCTAAAATGTCCTAATCTTAAGTTTATTTAAAAGATAGTGTGGTGTTTAGAGCTCGTTGCCAAGTTTTGATCACCACAAGTTTGAGGGGGAAGGGATTTTTGAACCAAACTAGGATTAGAGTACTAAGCTAGCACAAAAAGAATCCTAAATTCCGGCATCAAGACCTTTGAAATTCGATTGTCCCAACAATGTCCAACATACTGACGGCTCGAAAGTAGGTGCAGGTTTCTTTTCCAAAACACTCTTGAAAATCTCCCAGGATTCCCGATCAAAGCAGTGTCTTCCAAGTCTAGCTATTGGCAGTGACAAACGCTACAAATGATGGTGCTACCACGAGCTGATATCACCATTTTAATTGATAGCCAAGCATTAATCAAACCGAAGCTTGTAAGCTACTTTCAGCAGGAAATAACGGTTCTTAGTTCAAAGCATAACAATAGACTCTGCTGGGCACCAGGTCATAGTGATGTGCCCGGAAACAAAGGAGCTGATGAGCTGGCCAGCACAGGTACCTACAATTCTGGACCAATCCCATAAACATTCATGTATAAACACCCCATCCCCATGAACAAGATACTTCACACAACCAATAAAAAATGGCGAAGCCTCGAAACCTATACTACAGCCAGGAAATTATGGTCAAAACTCGACAAAAAATAACATACAACGAAAATGGAGCTTACCACCGCTGACATGTGCAAAGGCTGCAATGATGAGGAGGAGCAGGAAGTTGCAGCCGACTTCTTATGTCACTGTCCAGCACTATGAGACACTAGAAACAAACTCTTGGGTAGACACTTCTTCAATAAACTTAAAGAATTGGTAAGCTTTTCTGGAAACCACCTATTAGGCCTTACAAAGCCTTTTAATAGCTAGAACAAGACAATCCATAGACATCGTATGTTTTTATATTTTATTTTCAGGGAAGTGATATACTTTGGGGTTTCATTAGTTAATTTCTAACACATAAAAGATTATTTGTAATTTTGTTATAAGTTAGAATCTAGGAGCTCAGATGCAGCAAGCTTCTATTGATTTACAAGAAAATACAAACAAAATTAAAATTCCACAAGATTGAGTTCTAGCACTTTGTTCGATTTCATTGATTTAATTAACCAACAACTATATTCTTAGGTATTTTCTAACATTTGTATTGATTTGTATGCTAAATATGCTAAATACTGTTCCATTTTTCAAATAACTGCATTTTATATGTTTCCAGTTTTTTTCTAGCATTTGTTGTTTAATTTTACTGTGTCTGGCAGTTTAGTTTTAATCCCAATTGTTTAATTTTCACTTTCTTCTTTCTAGTACTTCCGTTGATTCTTACCATTCCTACTTCTTAATTCTGAAGTATTCCACTGACAACGAACTGATTCTTGTAGTTTGTTTCATTCAAGTAGTTAAGTTGATATAGCAAATTCCTTTAAAGGGTCTTGATGAACACTATCTTGTACAGTCTTATTGCTCAGTCCAAGTGACTTTCCTCAATTTCCCATAAATCTTTTAATCTCCTAGATTTCTTATTTCAATCAAAACCGATTCAAGACGTGTATTTCAAGTAGTTAGTTAAGATACTTTTTTTTTGGTTGTTAAATTAATTCCAAATAAATAATTCTAGCATTTCAACAGTAATGTCTTTCCTCTAACTAGATTCCATCAGTTTAGGTCACTATCAGTGCAAGAACCAAACATTTTTGATGAAGAAATTGTAGCAGTTTCAGACTTATCCCTGGTTCAAATGAAACTTTTTATTTTCGTGTGCCATAAATAGCCAAAAATTCCAATTATTCAAAGGTCTTGTGGTCTTAAATATTATGATCACATTCTTTAACTTAAAATTTCAGAATTGTTTTGGAAAAAAAACTAAAATAAAAGTCCTCAATTAATGGTTGTAGATTGTTTTTTCTCGTTCATATCTCGTTCTTCGTCAACTATGGGTATAGTTTTTCGTCGTTCACACAGAACGAGTAGTGTGCGACTTGAATTGGAGCGTAATTTATGGGTTTTTGATCAAAAAGTTTTCCTCTCCTGCCACCACCATCAGCAATATAGTATATAGAGTGTCGGCTTTTTGGATATTCCCAACTAAGCATATATATGTAGGTACGAAACGACCAACCACTGGCACTGGGGATCTAGGGATGGGGAGCTATAGAGCTGCTGATGCTCTCAGCTCTGATGGTGGTGTTTAGCAAACAGCCAGCCAGCAAAATCAGGTCAGAACAACGTCGACTTGTGTTTTTATGAGCCATTTTATCAAATTAAATACATGCCACTCGGCACACTATACGAGTACTATACCCTCTCAAAAGCAGAGGGTGCAATTTTCATTTTTTCGGTTCGTATTTTTGAATTTTTTAATGTTCCTGCCATGGCAGGCAAATATCCTCAGTTTAAATTAAAACATGAAGAAAAAAAAAACACAGAAAATTTATATAGAACAAGGACTGTCTTAATAGTGAACTGGTTATGTCGATAAGTTTTTGATACGAGCCGAGAGTATATGTGTATAAGGAACTTCCGGAATTAAAATTATAAAATTTGTGAGTAGTTTTTTTGTTTTGGTTATTTGGGGTATTAATTTATTTATGATTATTGCTCTTGTGGTTTTATAGGTTTTTGAGCATGTTTTTCATTGAAGATATTTTGAAGAGTTAAGAAATGTAGACATTTTCTTTTACCCGACTCTATTGGGTATATACTAATCCTGTGCTTGCAGTTCTGCATTGGAACCTTTCTGGTTATTATAGTTTTAGGCTTTTCGTGTCTTTCTTATAAACATATTATGTGTAATTTGTAGTAATTGCAAAAACTAATATTTTGAAATTAATTTCATATTGCGTTCGAGTATTCATCCCGAAGCTATAAAATCATCCCTTTCTGTAGTAACTACTCAAAAAAAAATAGGTGGCGCAAGAGTCCGTAGAGAGCCAGGGCCTAGTGACTTACAACTCTCAACCATTCCTGTGTGCGAGTAATTGCAGGGATGGAGGGGACCTACAGTTTTATGCCGAATCCGAACGGCTAATTTGAGAAAACACTTTTTCATGACAAGCATTACTCTTGGAGAATTTGTCAATTCCTCGCAAGAGGCAGTACCCGTGAAAACTTTTTTTTTAAATTAAGGTGGCACAGGCAGGGATCGAACCCAATACCTCTCACATGAAAGATTTCACATAAAAAAGAAGGTGATTTGAATATTCAATACAGTTACCAACGAGTTCGTCAAGACCTATACTAGCCTATTGTAGTCATTGATGGAATTCAAACTAATAGTCATTTCTATTCTCGAGACCAATAAGGTCAACACGAGGCTAATGAGAACGAAATCAAAGCTGAAGATTGATTTAAAAAAAGGTTATGATTGTAGCCATTGATGAAATTAAAAAAAAAGTGTTCATATAAATTTACGAAGCCAACAAGACCAACGAAAGTAACAAGGTCTATGAGATAAACTAGGCCAACAAACCCAACAATCCACACAATCCCAACAACGCCTTGTTAGCAAAAAATGACCAACGAGACCAGTGAGGCAAATAAGACCAACGAGACAAAGCTCAGCGTTGTTGGCAACTCTATTCTAACTAACAGCCATTTTGTCAGCTGTCAAATAATATAAATTTTTTTGGTTTGTGATGTTATGTGAAGTTGACAATAACCTTAAAACTTGAAAATTGAAAAATTGAAGGACAAAATTCCATGCGTTATTACTCGTATATCGGCTAAAAATCTTGGGAAATGTCACAAGTCAAACTAAAATTTCAAGAACCAGTGGCAAAATTGACAAGACGAAATCTGACGTGCTGGGTTTCAAACAACCATCCTACAAGGAACCCCTGGTTTGATGGGGAATATCGGCAGGCAAATGCAGCCAAACAACAATCACGCAAAGCGGTGTTGCAGAGAACGACGAGATCTGCTCACGAGCTCTATGAGTAGAAGAGGCAAGAGGAACACCGACTTCTCAGAAGGAAATAGAGAGAACATGAGAAGCGTGCGGTCGAAGATGTTGAGAGGTTTAAAAGCAGGAATGAAGTTCGAAAGTTTTGTGAACAGGTGAAACGAAATTCACAAGTACATAAACCTAGAACCGAAGGCTGCAAAGACGAAAGTGGAATAAACATCATAGTGGAATCGCAGTCAATGCTGAGAACATGGAAGGACCACTTCTGCAGATTGTATAACGGCGACGAGATGAACAGAATTCTGCTGTTAGGCAGGATGATCCACTCAACATAGACGTAGAAAACCAAAAATCCTGTCCTCCCGACTTAGACGAAGTAAAGATTGCAATATCTAAGCTGAAGTCTAACAAAGCCGCTGGAGCAGATGGCTTGAATGCCGAGTTCTTTAAAGCAGCTGAAAATAAGTTGGTTAGGAGCATGCACCAACTTATCTGTGAGATATGGTCGGAAGAAAGCATGCCCGATGAATGGAACCTCAGTATTGCTTGCCCGATTCTGAAAAAAAGGAGACCCTCTAAACTGCACCAACAATAGAGGAATCAGTCTACTTATCATCACTTACAAAATTTTCTCTGCCGTAATATGAATGAATATGAACGTCTAAAGCCCATCGTCAACAACCTGATCAGTGTGGCTTTAGACTAGGAAAGTCCACAGTCGATCAATTATTCACATTACGGCAGATCCTGGAAAAAACCCAAGAACACCAAATCAACACCCACCATATTTTCATCGTAGAAAGTAACACCTGCGCTGAGATCAAACGAAGAATTACCAACCTACTATACGGTTCAGAAGCATGGACTATGACAAAAACGGATGAAAAGACCTTGGGTCGTTTCGAGAGAAAAGTTCTTAGTGTGATCCACGGTCACGTATGCATAGAAAGTGAGTGAAGGAGAAGATGGAATGACGAGGTGTACAGCGACGTGGACTTAGCCAGGGGCCTGATTATGGGATTCGCAGCGAACCGTTTTGCTAGCGAGTTTGCCATTTTTCAATTATTGCTTTCGCTTTCTTTGTTTTGAATTCCACTAATTAACGAATTCGAAGGCGAATTTGAAATGTCATAATGTTTGTTGGCGAGTTGAAATCCGACAGCTTTTTTTGGCGGATTCACAGGCGAAAGAGTGTTCACTATTCGATTTCGTGGATTCTTTCTTGATTGTAATTATAAAAAATGTGAGTTACCTTTATTTTAATTTTCTTATAATTTATCCACAATCCACAATAAAATATAAAATTTTAAATAAATAAATGCATATTTCACAAATTCAATCAAAACAAAACAAAATTTGTGGAAAGCTGCCAAATCACTGGAATATAGGAACAAATAGTCAAACCAAAAGTGTCAAATCACTGGAATATATGAAGAACTATTTTCGCTTTGCCGCGAATTCGTTAATAAGGAAATACGACACGAGTTGAATTTGAAAGGTTGAATTGAAAACGATCCGCCGCGAACCGCATAATCAGGCCCCAGCTTAATAAAAGTCCTAAAATGGCTGAGTCACGTAGCCAACGCCCACAACGCACATCCAACTTAGAGTGCGCAATTGGAGACATCTAGCTAGGTATCGAGCTAGTTAGAGAAAGTCTTAAAAATTTGGACCTCCAGGTTGGACTTCATCCGAATTAGCCATGGCGGTCATATGCCAAAAATCATATTTAGTTTATAATGCCAGAACATTATTTTTCGAGTAGAGTAAATTTGATAGATTTTTAAATAATCGTCTTCGTTTTACTCAATTTCAAAGTTATATGCCTCTTAAATAAAATACCCTTTACTTCATGGTTCTTCATTTTATTTTTTTACTTAAGAAAGAACCAAAAAAACAAAGTAACATCACGTTTGAAAAATAAAAAAGAAAAAAAAATTCGGAAAAATTTGTCGATGACAAGGAAATTTTTTAACATTTTATACAAGTTCAAAACTTTTGAATGTTTTTTCCATCCATCTCAAACGCTATACGTTGGTTACCAATGTGACCTGACGTCAACATACAAATGACGAAAAAAAGCACAAGTTCTTCTTTTTTTTTTATAAATTTTCGCTTCACTTGGCCCAAATTATTGAAAATTCATACTTTTTGGCTCACAAGCGAGAGAGAGAAACTTTCGACAGAAAATGTTATGCAGTGTTGTAAACTTTACTATGGAAAACGTGGAGAGTAGGTACCCAAAACTTGTCTCCAAATAAAATATATATGTATATTTATATGTATGGACAACTTTCTTTATAAATATGTGTGTGTGTCTACTAGTGTCAAGGAAAAATAGAAGAAAAACAAAAAAAAACATCACCCACTGGGAAAACACGTTGCAATTTCCGAGCACTTACTAAACGTTCTCATGACTACACATATCAATGTCAGCAATAAAAAAAATAAAAAACACGCTCCCTTACCAATCATTTGGCCTTATACGGGTACTAGAACGTAGCTGCTCTTTTCCTTGTGCTATATTCCGTTGCACACTTTGTATATTGATCCTCACATTGGGCGCCATTTCAATTACATTGCGAGAAAACAAGTACAAAAAAATAACATGCACTTCACCAATAATTCTCGTCATCCTTGAACAGAGATCTGCAAGGATAACACAAATAAATACAAACAGATGCACAAGAGTATTTCGAGCTTCAAGCGCCCCCTCACAACACTCCATCCCCCTTTCCGCTCTTACAGTTCCACAAAGAAAGATAAATGTAAGTACAAACAAATCACAGGGAATATTGCAAATATTTCGCTTGAATGATCCAATGAGGAAACGCAAAGAAATAAACAGAAAAAAGAATAAAACGACGAAGACGAAGGACTATCATACACATACACACACACACACAGACAGGCAGACAGTAGTTGAACGGTAAAAAAAGGAGCTATACTACGAGTAGAAGGGAACATTTATTTAGGAGCTCTTCGATTTTATTTCCATGCAATGGCATCCGAAGCATCCTCAATTGCGCTGATTACCAACGATTGCTTGCCGCCAGGGCCCATCAGTAGGTACCAACCCGACCCAATACTGCGAATCCAGAATTCTCAAGGACTCAGGACCTCGTCTTTTGCCATCTACGCCTCATACTTTAGACTTGTATAATTTTTATTTATTGCAATGCGCACAGCAGGATTCCAGGCCAACCATAAAGGAAATGGGAAATGGCATCGAAGCGAAAGGATAAGTTAGTTTATTTGAGGATAAATTTTATTGATAAATAAGGAGAGTACGTAAGTATGTTTGTGTATGTATGTTACGTTACGGCAAAAGAGGAAGTTTTCAAGGTGGTCGTGTAGTTTGTTTGTACGAGTATGTATCTCTCTTCAGGTTTGTGTGTGGGTGGATTAAGCGAATATAATATTGAAAGTCAAGTAGAGGAATCGAACTATGGAACCCGGATAATGATTGCAGCTTCCTGTTTTCTTCTTCTTCTTCTTCTTCTTTGGCTTTGACTTCGACTTTTTCCTTCTTAAGAGGGAGATCTCTCTTGTCTTATGTTTTCTCGAAAGGACGATAAAGATGTTTGAGGAGACTTCCGGTTAAGGTGCGAATGGGGATTAACCTGAAGGGTTTTTTTTTTGTGTCAAAATATTACTATAGGAGGAAAAAGAAGGAGTTTGATTATATTGAGTTAATGATTGTGGGGATATTTGATCTTAACTTTTCAATATTTTTGGTATAACCAGAAAACTAAGCTAAAAGTGGGATTACAAAATTTCGTTTCAAAGAATATTTCTTTACGTAACTTTATATGGTGTTTTGAGCCCAGAATGGACTGCGGACTCATCGCTTATTAACTTCACATAGCTCATTATTGTAATCGACCCGATTTGTCGAAAATATCATTTTGACATTTTTCGATAATTCATAGATCACCAGAAGTTAAATAAGAGATTTTTAGAGAGATGTCTGTGTGTACGTACATACGTTCGAGAACCCTATTTCTTCGACCATATTGCAAGAACCATCAGAAATATCGACTTCAAATAAATTTAGTTTCACAGAAAATAACATCAAAAGATGCAAAAAGGACTTTCAAAAGAGTTTAGTATATGTGGTGGGGGAACAAGAATGTTTGTAGCCTCTAATGTTTTGCCAACAAAAAAAGATATTAAATCCAAAATAATTTTGAGCCCATCTATAGTTTTTTTTTGGTGCGGGTAGATTTTGGCGGCCCGTGGCGGCCATTTTGTTTTGGTGACATCTGTCAAATCTTTTGTTTATTATTCAGTTGTTTATGCCAAATCATCACGGCAAGTTACACGATTGAACAACACGTTTAAATGATAAAACAATATTATCAAAATGAGTGTTCGTTAACGCAAACGCGTGCATTGCGCCCATTTTACGCTAGACGTAGTTGCCTTTCACAGTCGACTCTTCAACGTTTGGTGGCCAAATTTGAGAAGAACATTATTTATAACTTTAAGATAATTTTTTGACAATTTTTTTTAAAAATCTGCAAATCATACAAAAAAAAAACCCGATAAGAAATGTTTTTCGACACACGTATTTTGAGAACAAAGAACGAAATTGAATTCATATATTTTTTCCTACGCAAAATTTTGTTCTTAAATTTTTAGAAAAATAGACGGACAGTTACGGATCACCTCACCTCACCTTGGTTATAACTTTGGGTATTCTTATAACCTTGGTTATTCTTACAACCTTGGTTATTCTTATAACCTTGTCTGTTTGTATGAGCTTGGTTATCTTTTATTAATGATTTTTTTCTAAGTGTTTTGTTTTATAGCCAAGGTTATTTTCTAACCAAGGTTATTTTATAAATAATATAATACTTCAACCGCCGTTATTTTTTAACTTCCGTTACTTTTAAAACCTTAGTTAGTTGTATAACCTCGGTTGTTTCTTAATTAGGTATGGTAATTGGAAACGTTAATTTTTAACAAAAAATAAATATTATATTTGAGACTTTTTAACTCCCTGTAGTCCCAAAGAGTATTTCTTTTTTATAATTCTATCTGAAAACAAAATTACTATTAACTATAACGATCTATTTTTTTCCCCTGAAAGTATACTTATGGATATAATTTGTTTTCATCATTGAAACCAATCATTAAAAATTTTAAAAAGGCCGTTATAGCTATCATTACAAATAACTGTCAATCGAGAATCGATTCCTGATTGGAATCAAGCATTTCAACTTCATTTTGACTTTAAACCTTACAAATTTGACGCTCCCAATTGTTTTAAATCTCTAAACAAGATTTTTCAATGATGAAAACCAATGATAGCATTTTATGAAAAATTAATGATAATATTGGGGTGTAGTGCATTCAGTCAAAAACTAATGTAATTATATTTTAATCCAGTAACTTTGTGATTTGAATAGAAGAAGAACCTGCGCTTAATCCAGTAGTTAATATTCATGACGATGTTCAAATTTGTCAACCAAGTTTCTGACCTTGAGGGCCGAACTCAGCATGCACCAAAATCAGAAAAACCGCAAAATGTTTGCACTTTTTTCAAATTGATTTAAATAAAACAGAATTTATTTAGGAAATTATAATAATTTCTTTTTGATTTGACAATATTGTTATGGTTCAATTATGTATGGGACAAAATATTGGGCAAATGGCCACCTCGAAGTAGGCGACAAACCTCCTTCCGATAGTCCAAATTTTCTATGGCGCTTAGGCATAGTTTATGCTTAAAATGTGCCGAATTATCTCATCATTTAGCTCTTGAATTGTTGCTGACTTATCGACGTACACCTTTTCCTTCAAAAACGGTGTCAAATCACATGATCTTGGCTGCCAATTGTCATCGCCGCCACGTGAGATAACAAGGCCATTGAACTTGTGGCACCATCCACATATCGTCCACATCCATATCTCACAATTAGGGCCATACAAAGTTCATTATACTCTCACGATAACGAACAGCATTTACAGTAACTGCCTGACCGACCTTATTTTGGAAAAAATACGGCCCGATGATGCATTACGACGCTTGGTATGCATCATCAAGAGGCTTTAGTTTTTGAGTCAATTGCAACGGTAAAGGGCCTTGCACATGAGAGCGAACAACGAATGGACGACCAAACTTGATTTTACAGATTTTAAAAAGTCAATTTCAAACAAAAACACATTTAAATTATAAGAAACCAATTGACACTAATGTTAGTTTAATAAAATTTGCATTTTGTTCTCTAAAACAAGAAAATTTTGTTAAAACAATTTGGTAGTAACGAATTGCAGTGTGGTTGCTACGATTTGTCAAACTCTATTCGCGTTCCACATACCATCCACACTGCAACGAACAAATTGTTCGCGCTCAACTTAACCTCAAAATTATACCACTCTTGTTTTGTTTTGTGAAAAGGGTAATTATAAGTTGACAATTCGTCGCTGTCTGCAAATAGCAATAAAGCTCATGTGAAAGAAATTTCAAAATACAAAATATGCGAACATCCACAGTTCGCAGTTCGTAGCTCATGTGCAAGATGCTTAAGGGTGTAAGTGCAAGCCTTTATGCAAAATGTTCATCAACGACAAGCGTGACAAATACAATTGTTGGGCACGACCGCGACGACGAATTGAGGTAAACTACCCTTCAGCAACACTATCGCGAACAGCAGCAATATTTCCCGCAGTACGAGCATGAACTGGTGTTTTCACATCTTTTATAAACCCGGTTTAGTCAAATTTTTGCATGATTTGTCAGATTGTTCGCACATTTGGACGATTAAACTTAACGTATTAGGTAATGTCTTAAGCAAAGATTTCTTTATAAGTAATAAAGCTACAAGTTGCTTGGATTTGTATAATAATTTCCAAAAGTCATAATTGACCTTTTTGATTGCGTAATCGTAAAGGCCAAATTGCTGGTCATAAGAAATCAATTAAAAGTCCGTTTAGTCTTTCATCAACTACATACAAATATCATTTTGAACAGCACTCAGTTTTCAAGCCATCATCTTTTGAAATTTGACAATGAAAAATTATGTCGTTATGTCGATTTCATAGAAAATATCGAACAGAAATGGTGACGTGAAATAGTACCAAATGAAATAATACCAAATTTCAAATTTGGCCTTATTTCGTTGTTCAAAACGAAATAAAACCAAATTGGCTTTATTTCGATTTATAAAAAGAAATAAGGCCAAAAAAATAATGGAAACAACGCCGAATATTTTAAAATTCAAAAGTTGGTAATATTTCGTTTGCAAACAGCTAGGTATGTAAGGGGGGCATGCTGCCCCCCTGCAACCCCCCTGCTTGGGATCACTATAGGATTTAGGGTGGGTGCGAGTTTGGGTATATGCAAAGAACACGAATGCGTTGTGATTCTTTCATAACTGTGAGCCATACTTGCTTTTTTTTTGTTGGGAATTTCTTTGATTTTAGTGCTCAAATGCAAAAGTTCTTTGCATATACCCAAACTCGCACCCACCCCAAATCCTACAGTGATCCCAAGCAGGGGGGTTGCAGTACATACCTAGCTGTTAGTACGCGCGCCGTGCTATCAATTCAAAAAAACTTTTTGGCAAAAGTAGCTATTCTATACAATAAATCAACCATTTTTGCGTGTTTGTAAAAAAGTGAACTTTAAAAAATTTAATTTAGCATAGAGAGAAAACAAAAGATAATTTTACTTTATGTTTTTTCCTAATTCTTCAAAATTTTAAATCGAAACAATGCCAAATTGCTATTATTTCGTTTTCAAAAACGAAATAATGCCAAATTTTTTGAATTTGGCTTTATTTCATTTGGCGTTATTTCACGTCACTAACAGAAATGGATGAAATTAACAATCAAAATAATCAAGACTCGAATTAGTCCTTTGACGAAGTCACAGTGAAAAAGACAAAGCTCAAAATTTTGGTAGCACCTTGTCTGGAATCTATTCCAGTCGTAAGATGCAGCTTTGAGATGTTGCTTAAAAGACAAATAAGATCAAAACAAATTCCAATATAGGAGAGATTACTGGAGCCAATCTCCGATCCAAATAAATTTTATTTGAGTCCTTTCAAGATTCTGGATGATTTTTCTTTAGCTTCGTAAACGTAAAACTTCCCGAAACCGATGAGAAACTAAAATCTTATCCAACACACTCAGGGGCTGTTTCGAGTGTTTGCCATTTATGGTTTGATTGAAGACGTTTCGATAAGCCTAAGGAAATGGAGACAAAAATATCACGTTTAGGTGTGGTTCAAAACCGGCCCCTAAAATTTAACCACCCTTTATTACAATGCTCTACCCACAACTGCAAGCCAAAACCTTCTGCGAGTTTTGGTTGCGTTGCGTAGATATTGGTGAAAAAGTAAAGTTACTAGAACTTGAGTCTACAATCACAAACATTTTGTAATTTTTAATAAATTGGATTGGAGAGATTAGTTCTGATGGTAAACATGTCTCGGTTAAAATAAAAAAAGTCAAACTTTCGTTTTTTCGAATTCCCATTTCTCGAGAAATAAACTGTCTGAAGGAGGGAGGGCTGACATTCCAGTGCCAAGTGCTCTATTAACCAAATTAATCGCAAACACTTGCCTTGACTGCCAACATGTCATCCACCAACGGAACAATAATAAAAGACTCATATTTCCCAAAAAAATGGATCACTCTTGAAATACGGAAAAGTTATTTACTGCGGAAAAGAAGGTATAAAACACAAATGACTTACCGCCGGGTTGTCTCTTGCTACCATGTCTTTTTATTTCTTTTTTATTATTATTGTGAAAACAACGCATTTATATGATGATACCCATATACACCTATAGTAGTAGGCTGTATAATCGTTTTGGTGTTTTATGGTTTTTTAACCACTCTAGTACCCAAAAATAACTGCGAACCAAACAAAAATATTTAACGGTAGCAGGGACGGGGTGAAGTGGTGGAGTGGTTGATAAGGCAGTTATACTAACGACTCAGATTATGTGTGTTCATTGCTCACCATGCGTGTTAAGTTGATATCCTTTACAAAGGACATCAACAAAATTTTACAAAACAACACTCGTATGTAAATAAATATATACACCAACAAAACTTAAAACTAAGGAAGGATATTTATCCATAACGTTTATCCGTCTTTTTTAATACCAAGACCCAAAGTCAATGGGTGAAGGCATAATTCTTATTTTATATTATTTTCGTTTTTATTTCTTAAGTTATTAAGTGATGTTCAAGTTGATGGCTTGGAGTGTATAAGGCAACCTATTATAAGAAGTTCAAGTTGTAAAATTTAAATTTCGTAACTTAATTTTCGTTTGTTAAAAATTACAAGAAGCTTTTAGGATGAGATGATAGCTCATGGTAGTTGAACTTGTAACCGTCTAAGTTGAATAATTATGTGTTAGATTTTAAATACAAATAGGATGGGATACGACTCACAATCACACTGATAACTTGCTATTCGTGCCCGTCTGTTGATATTTGTAAACGTTTTACAAAAAATGTATAACAACACAGTTTTGTTTAACATAAACAAATTGTAAGTCAATATATTTCATTGTTCTTAAAATAATTGAGCTGAAAACCCTCTTTTATAAGTTTTTTTGTAGGTTTTCGTGTAAAGTTGTCAAGTGGAATTTTTACTTTAAAAAATAACCACATGTTAAAAATAAATTAATTAGGTGGCACAATAACCTTTTGAGAACTAGGGCTTAATGACTTACAACTTCCAACCATTCCTGTGTTCGAGAAATTTAAGGGATGGAGGGCTTATTATTAAAAGAGCACTTTTGAAGGTAAGGATTACTCTTGGAGGATTTGTCAATTCTTCGCAAGAGGTGGTTCTCGTGAAAAAAATGTAGGTGGCAACGCCAGGGATTGAACATAAGACCTCGAGTATAACAGTCCTACGCACTAACCATCACTCCACGGGTACTAACACTACTATGCTATAGTAAAAAAAAAACGTAAACTCAGTTTTATGAAAGTCCTTTTTTGAATCTTTTGATGTTATTATCTGTATGATAAAATTCATTTGGAGTTTTTTTAAAACCGTTTCTAGACAACGAAAAAAGGGATCCAGAACGTACAAACGTAAGTTCACACGCACACACAGAAATATCTTAAAAAACCTCTGATTTAGATTCTAGGGACACTGTAAATTCCACAAATGTCAACATTTTCATTACAACAAATCGGATTCAATAACTTACTATAGGAAGTTAATAAAACCTTCTACGTTTCTCTGTTTTTTGAAAGCTCTTGAGTTTTTCAAATTTTTTTTTCCAAAATTTCGTTAAGGGGTAAGGAGGTCTCC
Source organism: Eupeodes luniger (assembly GCA_951509635.1). NCBI lineage: Eukaryota > Metazoa > Arthropoda > Insecta > Diptera > Syrphidae > Eupeodes > Eupeodes luniger. Next base: position 108,811,120 of record OX608073.1, read on the forward strand.
CTAGAATTTTCGAAAGATAGCCTTTTTGTATTTTTGGCTATAACTCTGCCCAATTTCAATCAAGCCTTGATTTTTGATATTGTGTAAAAAAAATCATAGTTGATTACGGGACAACCGTTTTCGCTTTGAATAAAATTGTAACGGCAGTAGAAATCATTACTTAAAAATTAATATCCATTGATTTTTCAATATTTGTATATTTAAAAAAATTAAAGAAGCTGTTAGTCCGCTTAAAAAAAGGAGACGTCATCGCCTCTGTAAACTTGATTTATTTTCTAGTATTTGAAAAAAAGAGGCTGGGAGGCGACCCACGCCGATAACTTTCCATCCCGACTGTCGATTTGTCTTGCTCATAAAGTTTGAAGGTTTTCTTCTTTTGTTAAAAAAGTTGTCAGTTGAATTATTCTTAAAAATTTTAAAATTACCAACAATATTTTGCATATAATGAAATACATAGTTTGATTTCAAAATTTATTTTTCTTTACGAGATTTTTAGTCGAAAACCAGTTTTTACCAATTTTAGTAGCATTTCTTACAATAAATACAAATTGGATGAATGAAATTAATTTGAAGTCGATATCTTCTATTGTTCACGAGATATTGAGAACCGAACATCATTTTTTACCAAATTTGCGTACTATTTTTTGTAAACAATTTTTTGATTTTTATAAAAAATTTACTGAATACAATATTTATATTTTTGAAGAGATATTTGAGTCGAAAGTAAATTTTTACTAAGTTTTAGTATTGTTTTTTTTTATTTTTTTAAGAAAAACTATCAATTCGATTTTTCTCAAAATTTTACTGAATGTTGACAACAATATTTTTTAAAACATGAAATTAGTTTAAAGCTAATATCTCAATGTTTTAAAAAGATATTTAAGTCGAAAATCAATTTTTACCAACATTTGTTATTTTTTTTAGGTTTTTAATCTTTAGTAAAAAATTCAATTTTTCTCAATATTTCACCGAATGTTGACAACAATTTTTTTTTTAAAGATACAATTAGTTTAAAGTCAATATCTCAAATTTTTGAAAATATATTTGAGTTAAAAATCAATATTTACCAACTTTGAATAATGTTTTTTTAGGTTTTATTTTTTATAAAAAAAAATCTGTCAATTCGATGTTTCTCAAATTTTTACCAGATGTTAAAAACGTTATTCTCCGTTGCACAAAATTGTTTTTGTTCGTAACTTTTTCGAGGTGACAAATATTTTTTTGTCAGTTTTTTTGATTTATAAAAAAAAACCCGTTAATTGGATTTTTTCCAAAAATATATTTCTCTGTATCACGAGATAGTATAAAATTCAATTCAAGTCTCTAGCGTTATTGGTTTGTGAGATATTTAGGGTTAAACAAAATGTTCACCTTTTTTTTAAAATGGCTATGGAAAAAAAACCACCCACTCAATTTTTTTAAGAGTCTTTTCTGCATCTTTCGGCATTATTATCTGTATAACAAAATTTATTCGAAGTCGATATCTCAACTGTTTCTTGAGCTATGGACGACGAAAAAAACTTTACGAACGTACGAACATACGGACACACGCCCACACAGACATCTCTCTAAAAATCTTTTATTTCGACTCTAGGTACCTTGAACCGTCGAGAAATGTCAAAATTTTCAATTCGACAAATCGGAGCTATTACAACTCTTTCCTATGAGAAGTTAATAACGCTTATTTCTTCGGGTTTCAAGTTGACCTAACACAAGGGGTTTTTGTACCCTTAACCAAAAATAAATATGAACAGCTGAGGGCACAATCGGTTATAAAGTAGTTTCAGATAAGAGATTATTAATAAAAATATGAATGAGTGTTTTAATTAAAACAGAGCCCTGTGGCAATCAAGTGTGTATTTCGGTACTATCAGAATTAAGCCCATCTAATAATATTTGTATTCAACGGTTCGAAATGTGATTTCTAATCCAGCCAAAGAAGAGTAGGGATTTATTAAAACAGGAGCTATTGTTTCGAAACCATGGTGCAAGTTTTTTAAAAACTTTCTGTCTTTGAGATATTTTTTGAGCTGATTAATTATTCAGCGTTTCCATAACCGTAGAAAAAAGGTACATGTGTTTTATCGGTCACATGTTTTTGAATAAAAGCTGGACAAATGCTGTTTTCTATCTTCTTGCAAGAGACCTGAAGTGTAGGATAGATACAAAAATTACTATGTGCCTTTTTCTAAAGTTAAAGATAGGGCTGGTAACGTGACAAGGCTTGAAAAAGTCTAGTCGGATTTCGTCTTCTAGCCAGCCCTAGTTAAAGAACACCCCTTCATATTCTTCTTCTATAAAGCACCCCCTTTCAAACGGAATATAAAACTAAGACCATATGAAATTTAGGTTAAAAAAAAATTGAAGACGATTATCTCAGAAATTTACACCCATATTATTAAATTTTTTTTCAAAAACAGTCTTCAGTCAAAACTAGATTTATATTGGTTTCGAGTTTTAAGTTTTTAAAAATTTGATTAAGATGAAAAAGCAAATGAAAATGGTCTATGAATGCTAATGATTTCATTGAAATTTAAATCAATTTTTTAAAAAAACCTTTTAACTCGAAACCATATTAAAACCAGATTTGTCGTGTACATCTTTTTTTAAAAGAAAAAAAATTGAAAAATATAGGCGTAAGCGTCCTAGACGTATAAAAATAGCAAATTTGTATCAAAGGAGTTGCGTCTTTCCAACCCAAAGTATATCATTCCTTAGATTTATTTTTTTCTCCAGAAACTAGAGTTGCAGATGGTAAAAAATAGCATGTTTTTAATCCAAGCGTTAAATTCACCTTATAGTTTCAGTATTCAACAAAGAAATGGAATTTTCAGTTGAAAAATCTAAGTCAAATCAATATATAGCACCTTCGATTTAAAGTTTTAATGCAAATTGTTAAACAACAAATTCTATCTCTGATACAAGTTATACAAAAGTTTAAAAATATCAAGTTAACAGTTTTGTTACCATTTTAATTGAATTCCTAAAATACTCAATCCCTTTTGATATTAGACAAAAATATTTTACAGAGAAACCATTTTTCCCCATAACAAACTTCTATAACTAAATTACGAAAAATCTATCCAATACAATAGGTATACCAATTAAAAAAAAAAAAAATAAAAAACTTCAACAATGTTTTTTCAACACGAACACAAAAAATAAAAATTGTTTCCTACAACGGTAGGTCATCAAGCTAAATCGCCAGCTATGCATTTAGTGTATGCGCATTTTTATTCTTGACTTTTTATATTGATCAAAGCTTCCATTTTTTTGTTTGTATTATTTTGAGGCCTTGAATCCATCCATTTGTATTATGATTCCCCAGGTCTATTAAAATTCGAATTGCTATCAGTTTGAACCATCGTGGAAGGCGATGGTAGGGGGAGTGGGTGTTTTTGTGGACAATTTCTATCTAAAACAAACTTACACACATATGGCCCGACCGACCATCATGATGGTTCCCAAGCCCAAGGATAGTAGCCCAATGCAACTTGATGGCATGAAAGGACTACAAAATTGCTTACTGAGACCAAAAAATGTACTGTGGCCTGGTTAGCGGGTGAAGGCTCGCTCTACCCCAACTAAAAGGACATCACACTAGAGAACTCTCCGACAGGAAAAACAACCAAACAAAAACTAACCATGCACCACCAGTACAAAGTGCATTCATATTCATTGCCAGGACTGCTACCGCTTCTGCGGCACCTCCCTCTCTCTCCCTCTATCTCGCACATAAAATAGGCGAACAATTTTTTTTTTTCTCATTTCGGCATTCCTCCATATATGGAGTTGATGACAATGTGGCTTGTTTGCAAGGACTCGCTCAACCCAAACCCTTTTTCCATCGAAGAAAAGAGAAAACATACAAATATCCAACCAACACAACTCGGTTAAAAAATACATGGAAAAAATTGCCAACAAATATAAAAGGATCACATGACACTCGGCAGAGAGTCGCAAACAAACTTAAAAAAAAAAAATAATGTCCTTTCCCATTCGAAGTTCATTTGGGGAAATGTTTGTTTCGTCCTTTTTTTCGCGTGATGGTGTATTTTTTAGTCGCGTAAATTTTGTTGGTTTTTATTTTTATTTTTATTTTTGTTTCTCATGTAAAAGACTGGCAGCAAGCATAGAGAGGATATAGAGCACACAGGACACATACCGGACAGGATCATGTCGGATAGAAAATATATTGGGGATTTAAATTTTTTTTTGAGAACAAAAACTCCTCTGGCTTGAGCTCGCTCGCCATGACTCGGGCTCAGGCTCGCTGGCATCTGCATTTGGGCGGGATTCAGGATTCAGTTCGGAGTCCTGATGGTTTTGTTTGGTCTTCTTAGAACTGGCAGCTAGAACTAGCGAGTGTATTATTATTTCGTTTTGTGTCCTTTAAAAAAAATTGTTGGTTGGTTGTGTGTGGGGTGCGAGAGGAAAACTGTTGGACAGTTGGTTATGTGTTGTACATATGTGTCCAATGGATATAGTGGTATCACTTTATCTCTGTGGTGAACCCTTGTTTGTTTCTGATTTTTTTTTATTTTTTTTTTTCAACATTATGTATGTATGTATTTTTATGTGTAGCTGTAGGTATATGATATTTATTTTATTTCAACTAAACATACACATATATCTTTGCAATGCAACTGTGCACTGTGCAGGGTCCTTTTTTTAAATTGTTTGTAAGAAAAATCTAAAATACAGCAAAATATGTGTTCGTTTCGTTCTTTAGCTGTCAAAAAGTATTCGGCTTACAAAAAACAAAAACATTGAACACAAATCACAACGCAAAGTGGTATTGCTGGTGTGAGTATTGAAAAAAAAACGAAAAAATCCTTCAATGGTCGTGTATCCTTTTTGGGAATTTTTTGAAACAAAATATAGGAACAACAATGTTGATGTCCTTGTCAACAAAAACAAAACAAACAAAAAAACAACATCTAAGTGTCAGGATGGAATTGAATATACGAGTTTTTTAATTTTATTTTTCGATGGTATTTTTAGGTTATCTATTGAGAATCAACTGACAAGAGTTATATGTAGATAAATGTTTATATGACGATGAAGGGATGATATTAGAGAATTCATGAATGTTGAAGTCGATTCTGGAACAGAAGGGATATAAGTTGAACAAAAAAAATAGAGAACCAGAATCATTTTTTCCCGTTGAGATCTTTAAGTTAAAAAAGTTTATTCATAACGCAGGTCATAATGCCCCATAGGAACATATGGAGGTACTTTGCATTTTTAGTTTGTCCTGATATTTAAATTTTAGATTGATTAAAACTCCAGCTAGCCATCTGCAGAAAACTGAAAATAGAGAGCGAAACAAATATTCCACATCCTTTACCGAACACCATAATGGATGTTCATATGAAAACTATCATTATAGATAATAATATGGAATATATCAAACATCATTTTTTGGAACGACCTTAAAGTCAACTTTCAAATTCTAATGCTAGTCGCGGTTCAGAGTGGCGTTCATCGAATATGACTCAATTTGACTGACTGTGATTTGAAGCTTATTTTCATAGACTTACGTCTTCAGAAAACCCAATTACAAAAATATAGTGGGACTAAATTGTACGACTAACATAGGTCATAACTGTTCCTGCCAAATTTATAAAATGTCGTGGCTTCTTCGCAATGAACCAAGTTGATTTAATATCTTTTTCGTATAAGAACTCAAAATAACCCACTATTTGGGAATTTGTGACAAGCAAAACTTGCACTTCGGGTTTCCAGGCCTAAGGTAAAACAGGGAGATGTTGGAAGAGGATACAACGTCAAGAAAATCCCTCTCCAACCGAGTCTCAAGTAACCTCTATAAAAGTTCTCTGCCGCTAATACAATGTATCGAGATCTAAATGAAATTCACAAGTGCTTAACCTCGCTGACATGAAATAAAGATAAGTGAAATCAAGCCAAATTTAAAGAATTGGCCTTCACTTTTGTAAAGTGTAACAAGGCCAATTTTTTATATTTCGTTTTTGTAAAGTGCAATAAGGCAAAGTTAGTTTAGAAAGTTGGTCTTATTTTACTCGGCCTTATTTCACGGCACCTCGAACCGAAGGCTGCAAGGACGAAAGTAGAAACATCATAGTAGAACCACTATCCATGGTTCTGAGGATATGCAGACTGTATAACGGCCACGACGAACCGAATTCAGCTGTCACGCAGGATGACCCATTTAATATAGACAATCCCGTCTTCCCGACTTAGACGAAGTAAAGATTGCCATATATTTAAGCTGAACCACAGTATTGTTTGCCCGATACTTAAAAAACTAAACTCTCTAAACTGGTACTGGAATCAGTCAGCTTAACATCGCTTGCAAAACTTTTTCTGCCGTAATATATGAATGTCTTAAGCCCATCATCAACAACCTGATAGGTCCTCATCAGTTTTTGAGCAGAAAAGTCCACAGTTGATCAAATATTCACATTACGACAGACTCTGGAAAAAACCCAAGAACATCAAATCGACACCCAAATTGTTTTAATCGATTTTAAAGCAGCTTATGACAATATCAACAGGGGAAAACTTTATAGAGCCACGTCTTATTTTAGAGTCCTTGAAAAACTCGTATGTTTGTGCCGGACCATGGAGAATTCGCGCTGATCCATAAAGGTTGGATACAACTTAACCGAACCTTTCGGTCTCGAGGTCTCGAGGTCTCGGTCAAAATGTCACCATCGACAGACATAACATTGAGGTATTTAAGGACTTTGTCTACCTGGGCTCCCCTATGAACACAGAAAACAACACTAACGCTGAGATCAAATGAAGAATTATTCTTGTTAACCGCTGTTTCTTTAGGCTAAGAAAGCAATAGAGTAGTAAAGCCCTCCCTTGAGCGACCGAAGTGTCGCACCATAAGACCCTCATCATCCCCTTCCTGCTATACGGTACAGAAGCTTAGATTATGATAAAAGCGAATGAAAGCACATTGGATCGTATCGAGAGAAAAGTTCGTCGCGTGATCTACGGTCCCTTATGCTTAGAAGGTGAGTGTGGGAGAAGATGGATACTATATGGGCTGTACAGCGATGCAGACTTAGACAGAATGATAAAAGTCCAACGACTCAAATGGCTGGGTCATGTATAGCGCATAGAAACCAATGCTTTGGCCCAGAAAGTCTTTTAATCCACTCCCACGACAGGACACAGCAGTAGAGAAAAACCGTGGATCTGGTGGCGGCCACAAGTGAAAAGTGGCCTCACACAACTTGGAGTGCGCAACTGGAGACATCAAGGTAGGTACCAACTAGTTCACATATGACTGAAGAAGAAAATAAATGGTGAACGGTAATTGTCTCTGAAAAGTCCCAAACAAAAAAGAATCGTTAACAAACTAAAAACCAACATGGTTTATTTCACAAGCTTTACATTTTTTAAAACTTCACTAAAAATTCAATATTTTTTTATATTAAACTCTTAAAGCCTTCTTCCAATACACCATTAGCAATTTTGATTTCAAAATGTCAAGGTTCCATAATATTTATGTGTGTATGTTTATAAAAAGGCTTGAGGAAAATGGTCTTGGCCTTTATATTATGTTTAGGGACTTTCTCTCAATCCATCAATATTTCAACAACGGACAAAATAAAAATCCTTTTGCTTTAGAATTATGTTTACTGCAAATGACATCGTCTTTATCATTAATCTCCCCCGCACAGAAAAAAAGGTCAAATATCTCATTTTGATGGTCAAACCGATTTCTCTCTACCCCGAATTTTGTTTTGTTATAAAGTCCTTATCAAAGCCAGGAAATTATTATATTCCATCCTGTTGTCATAATAACCGTACTGTCGTGCAAAAATGAGAAGGGTGAATGCGGCGACATTCATCAAACTCTTCAATTGAGAGGTAAAATTGAAAGAAGTCGTCGTCGTCTTTTCGTTCTTTAAAAAAAAAATCAAAGAAAGAAAACACTTTAAAATTATGAGAGGTCGTTGCCCGGAACCTTTATCAACAATGCAGAAAATAACCGTCATCCTATCAGATCAAATTCAAACCTTAAAATATAAGAAACAAAAAATAGCCATGCAAGACAGCAACAACAACAACAACAAAAAAGAGCAATATCCTTGCGGTCATATAAAGGCGCCCTCCGAACAAAAATAACCTATAAAATGGTTTCTTCATTTCCAATCCATCAAATCAGTCTTGAGGCTTCAAGAATGTTGTGTAGCTTTTTTTCTCCAACTATGTCCCATTGGAAGGACAACAAAAACAGCAACAAGATTTCTCTATAAAATGTTGGAAATGTCCTGGACGACGACGATGGGCGTTGGGTGTGTTTGTATGTGTGTGTGTTCGTAAGGATATTTGAGAGAAAAGACATAAATAAAAAGCCAAACCCTTTATTGTCCTGTTGAAAATTAAAACCATAAAACTTACCCACAATTTTGCTTAAAAATTGCTACGATGGATGGCGATGAAAAGTGAATACGGATGCGGATGGAAGGACTTCGACCACTGACATGACGACGACGAACGTCAAGAGCTGAAAAGAAGAAAATTCGAATTTTAAAATGGTCCTCTGTGGGAGTGGGGCAGAGGGAGGGGTAGAGGTAGGTGGTTAAGTTGTTTATTTCATGTACATATTTATAGTCGCACAAAACATTTGTAGGTCATCTCCAAAAAGGAACTTGCTTGTTCATTTGGTTTTTGTTACGATACGATACGATACGACACGACTTTGACCTTTTATATCCTGTATACCGAATATATACCTAACCTATTACCTAACCTATAAAGAGTGCTTTATCGTCGTCGTCGTCGTGTCGGTCTCGTCCATCTAACCTATACACATAATATTCAAAAAAAAAAACATTTGATGTTCAATGATTCTTTGATATGGTTCAATAATTCTTGGGATTGTTGATGATGTTTTTATTTTGTCTTCTATTTTCTTTTTCATTAGAATTTGGGATTATTTTGGATTAGGTGAAGGATCAAAAAACAAAAAGAAGGTCATACGGGTTTTTAATGAAAACGAAAAAATAAAATATATTATATACTTCCTTTGAACATTTTTGTTTTGTTTTGCATTTTCATTATGCACGAGCACCTAAGGTTTTCCCAGTCTTTAATTTTAAATAAAATATCCAAAGCAGGTGAAGGTATCGAATTTGAATCACTTCAAGGTTAGAATAGTATGCGAGCAGCATTCATGGTAAGGAGAACAACGATATTGGTCAATGGTCAGGTCTCAGGGTTCAAAGGCCGTATAGCAAATTATTGAAAAACTAATTTAAATAAGGTCTTCTTGTATTGATGGGTTGAGGTTAACAGAAGAATATCTGTTATCTGTATCTTTGAATAAGACCAATTTTACTACTAGTTATGGGCAAAAATCCATGTTCAAACTTAAAATGCGAATATCTCGCTTAATATGCGTCTAATAGATTAAAAGTCGGCACCTAGACTGCAATTTTTGAACTCCATTATTTCTCGATCTAGACCACCTAGAGGGCTGAAATTTCAGGATTGATATCTAGGAATCCTTCCCTTTCCATTGCTGTGCCTGTCTTTGAATAAGACCAATTTTACAACAAGTTATGGGCAAAAATCCATGTTCAAACTTAAAATGCGAATATCTCGCTTAATACGCGTCCTAGAGGCTTAAAGGTCGGCTCCCAAAGGGCAATTTTTGAACTCCAATATTTCTCGTACTAGACCACCTTGAGGGCTGAAATTTCAGGATTGTAATCTAAAAATCCTTCCCTTTCCATTGCTGTGCCTATCTTTGAATAAGACCAATTTTACAACAAGTTATGGGCAAAAATCCATGTTCAAACTTAAAATGCGAATATCTCGATTAATATGCGTCTAATAGGGTTAAAAGTCGGCACCTAGACTGCAATTTTCGAACTCCATTTTTTCTGATCTAGACCACCTAGAGGGCTGAAATTTCAGGATTTTAATCTAAGAATCCTTCCCTTTCCATTGCTGTGCCTATCTTTGAATGAGACCAATTTTGCAACAAGTTATGGGCAAAAATCCATGTTCAAACTTAAAATGCGAATATCTCGCTTAATATGCGTCTAATAGGGTTAAAAGTCCAGTCCACGTCCAGTATCGAATGTATACAGATTTCAATTTCTCAGCCTTTGATGAAACTGATGTCTTAAAAAATATTCTGGCAATAAAATCGAAATCAGTTGGAAGTGAGGAAATGTGCCTGATTGAAGATCCGCAGGAGAAAGTGGAGACAGTTGGTGCTGCTTTCCAGCAAGTGTATAAGGTGAATGCTTGCACTCGCCCGAACCACGACCTGGAGAACAGAGCCTTACTTCATCACTTCTACCTGAGGAATGATATTTCGCATTGGTGATCCGAGAACCGTGCTTTTACCCGGTTTGATGACGACTTTTTAGCAAACGCTATAATCGCCGATCGAACGGGCCCAAGTCCCTTGCTCATCACGAAGGTAGAACTCCAGCTCATCTTCGATTCAATAAGGAATAAGAAGTCAGCAGGTGTCGACGGTATATCCAATATTGTACTAAGACACCTACCGATTGAAGCAATAGACATCTTCACCACTCTGTTCAACAACGCACTGAATAATGCATATTATCCAGTACGTTGGAAGACAGCTGTGGTTCATCCTCTCCCGAAAAAGGGAAAGGACAACTCCAATCCTTCAAATCTCCGGTCAATAAGTCTTCTTCCAAGCATCAGCAAGGTATTTGAAAAGGTAATCAATAGGGCTCTGGCTGAGTGGGCTGCGGACAACAGTATAATTCCGGATAATCAGTTCGGGTTCAAGGCAGGACATGACACTATCCATGCCGCGTCTAAGCTCGTTTCTGATATCCAATGGAACAAGTCCAAGAAACAATGCACGGGTGCTGTTCTGGTTGATTTAGAGAAAGCCTTCGACACCGTATGGTTAGAAGGGTTGTACCTCAAACTCACCAGACTAGGCATCAGTAAACCATTATTGTATATGCTTTGTGATATGCTCAACGGTAGAAAGTTTATTGTCAAGAGTGGCAATGTAACTTCTACCACCACCTTTGAAATTAAAAACGGTCTTCAACAGGGAGCGGTGAACTCGCCGATCCTCTTCAGCATTTACACCAGCAGCGATCTGATAGGTAGCTTAACTAACGCAATTGCGTATGCCGACGACCTGATTGCGTACAGAACGGCTCGAAAGGTTGAAGTTATTAGAATTCTCTTGCAACGTGACTTCGAGAAGATTCAGCGATACTGCGACGATTGGAAACTGAAAATAAATGTCCAAAAGTCGGAGACAATCTTGTTCCGGACTCCGTTGGCTAAAGCCTCGCGAGATACGTGTAAGAATTGGCGCAAGATGGTCATTGTTGACCCGCACGGACAGGCATTGACGAGCAAAAGTGTAGTGAAGTACCTCGGTATCTGGTTAGACCAGTATCTATATTTCGACAGACATATGGATGCTGCTCTGACTAAGGCCAGAGGAGCCTTCGCTCTGACGAAACGGCTGTTTTACAGCAGTCGGCTGGACCCCAGAGTGAAGGTAATTTGCTACATGGCCCTCATACGGCCAATGATTGTTTATGGTTGTCCAGTGTGGTTCAACATTGCCCCTTCCCAAATGGAGAAGTTTCGGGTGTTCGAGAGACAGTGTCTTCGGCGCTGTTTCGGTTTGTATCGGACACCGGAATCTTCTTATCTGCATTATTATTCAAACGAGGTTCTATACAACGAGGCTGGAAGCAATAGAATTGACAATTTCGTGATAAAACTTGTTCGGGGTCACATTGCGAGGGCTATGACTTCGACCAACAATTTGATTTTCGGGCCGTTCTATCCGAACGACAATTACTTCGACAATGCACGCTTGAGCGGCTTTATCCCACCAGAGGCATTCCTCTATCTAGACCAGTGCGGCATGATACAGGATAGATTGGCAGTACCGCTTATCTACCACGTCAGGCGAAAAACCGTAGACCGGCGGCTCCTGTATGAACGGGGCATCCTCGCTCGTGATGGAGCGGAGCTGCTTCGGTTCAATAGGGCTGTGTCCGAAAAGGACCGCATTGATGGGGTGAAGCAGGAGAACCAGTTTTGGTGGCTTCAAACTGCAACTGATAATGGGTAATCCGGGGTGGGGTATTTTTGCCTTGGGGGCATTTCACGTGAAGCGGACAGGGAAAAAAAAGTGACATCTTGGATTTCGCTCATATTTAGGTCAATTACAGTATTTGAGAATATAAAAAAGTAATTTCATTTTTTTTATTCTACGGCACTTAGTTTAGGAATTACGGACTACCAAAAAATTGACCCACTATGAAAAGCCATTATTTTAAATCAGTGCTGTAGGTATTAGATATAAAGTAAAAATATATTTTAGGTATGTTTTAACAAGAAAAAATGTGTATTATTTTTGTGATAAAGTCGGTGCAAAAAAAATTTTTTTTTTCTTGCTCAAAACCGGAAGTAAAGTTTTCAAAGTAAAATTTCAGTAACTTCGACCATTTTTTATTTCTGCAAAATAAAGATAAAACTATGTAGATATTACATAAAAAGTTTCAAAATGGAGACTTAAGTCGTTTTTAAGATAGAGCTCATTGAATAGAATATTACGCGCCTAGCATTGTACTTAGCGCATATATATAGGTTAACGGTAACGGTAACAATACGCTCTGTGAGACATAATGTTCCATATCTCTAAAACGACTTAAGTCTCCATTTTGAAGGGTACCACCCATAGAACCATTATTTTGTTTAAAAGTTTTCTCAAAAACTAATGAACCGATTTCAGTAATATTTTTCAAGCTCTTATTTTGTCTTAATAATAATGGGTGATTTTTTTGAGGTTAGAATTTTCATGCATTAGTATTTGACAGATCACGCGGGATTTCAGACATGGTGTCAAAGAGAAAGATGCTCAGTATGCTTTGACATTTCATCATGAATAGACTTACTAACGAGCAACGCTTGCAAATCATTGAATTTTATTACCAAAATCAGTGTTCGGTTCGAAATGTGAAATCCGCTTTTTTATCGACAAATTTTGTTCAGCGATGAGGCTCATTTCTGGTTGAATGGCTACGTAAATAAGCAAAATTGCCGCATTTGGAGTGAAAAGCAACCAGAAGCCGTTCAAGAACTGCCCATGCATCCCGAAAAATGCACTGTTTGGTGTGGTTTGTACGCTGGTGGAATCATTGGACCGTATTTTTTCAAAGATGCTGTTGGACGCAACGTTACGGTGAATGGCGATCGCTATCGTTCAATGCTAACAAACTTTTTGTTGCCAAAAATGGAAGAACTGAACTTGGTTGACATGTGGTTTCAACAAGATGGCGCTACATGCCACACAGCTCGCGATTCTATGGCCATTTTGAGGGAAAACTTCGGAGAACAATTCATCTCAAGGAATGGACCGGTAAGTTGGCCACCAAGATCATGCGATTTGACGCCTTTAGACTATTTTTTGTGGGGCTACGTCAAGTCTAAAGTCTACACAAATAAGCCAGCAACTATTCCAGCTTTGGAAGACAACATTTCCGAAGAAATTCGGGCTATTCCGGCCGAAATGCTCGAAAAAGTTACCCAAAATTAGACTTTCCGAATGGACCACCTAAGACGCAGCCGCGGTCAACATTTAAATGAAATTATCTTCAAAAAGTAAATGTCATGGACCAATCTAACGTTTCAAATAAAGAATCGATGAGATTTTGCAAATTTTATGCGTTTTTTTTTTTTAAAAAGTTCTCAAGCTCTTAAAAAATCACCCGTTATTTGATGATCAAAAATTCCCAATTTTTTTTTATTTTTAAAAAAGTGTTTTATTATTTTTATTCAAAATTCTATTACTCGTATCTCGAAAATTTGTCAATATTTTTTACGAAATTCCAATGTGAAACATACATCACTACAAAACTGAATACCAAAAATATTTCTAAGAAAAAGTCGAAAAATTTTATACACAAAAAATTAATTTCAAAAAAACCTCTAAAGATTTTCGAAACAAGTGATTCAACAAGTCAATGTTTTTTTGAGTGATTAATTGAAATTTTGATTTTTGAAGACATTTTAAAATATAAGTATTTTTTTTTAAACAGAGTCTTTGGATTCAAGGAGCAAGTTCATGTGACCCAGTCGTGCACTATGTTTTAAATCATATAGCTTAGTTTATTTCAATAACTTGTATAACTTTCATGATTTTAGATTAACTCTAAGTGTAAAATATTATAAGTACAAAAAAAATGTTCGTAAGTATATTTTATGAACTTTTTCCGCAGGAAGTTATAATAATTGGTCCGATTTTTCGAATTGAAAAGTTTAACAATTCTCGACGTATCAAGGATGGGGTGCTTCAATCTAAATCCAAGGTTATAAGAGAGACGTCTGTCTATGCGTGTGTACGTCCAAACGTCCGTACGTTCAGAATGCCTTCTTCCCTTCGTTATATATCAAGAACCAGTGGAGACATCGACTTTAAATTATATTTATACTATACATTTCGACGTTAAACAAAATTGGTATGAATTCGAGAAAAAATCAATTCATGGTTTTTTTATAAATCAAAAACTAAAAAAAATATTTTTTTCCTAGAATATTTTGTGAATAGAAAATGATATTATCTATAATATATATATATAATATATATTATATAATAATAATATTTTTGAATCTGGTCAAATTTTTAGAAAAAACGAATTGATAGTATTTTTTTACAAAAAAAAAAACAAACACCTACAAAAAGTTGGTAAAAATTGATTTTCGACTCGATTATCTTGACGACTATGAAAGGAAGATATTGCCTTCAAACTAATATAATTCTATAAAACCATTCTTTTTTTAAATTTGGTAGAATTTTTTGTAATGTCAAAAAATTTACAGTTTTTTTATAAAAATTAATATCTACAAAAAATACTACACAAAATTTTTAAAAACCGATTTTCGACTTGAATATCTCGAGAATAAACAAAGGTATTTACTTCAAAATTATGTCATTCTATAAAAAGTATTTTTTTAGAAAAAAAGGTTTTTGTTTTAGTAATGAAATCATTAAAAAAATAGGGAACAAAAACAGATATTGAAAAAAATATATTTTTTAGAAAAGTCCAAATTACAACTTAAAAACAACACCTACAAAAACAACTAAACACTGATAAAAATTGGTTTGACTTAAGTTTCTTGAGACCATAAAAATCGATATTGAATCTAATTTTTGTTTGTATTTTACACAAAAAGTTGTAATTAGTATTTTATAAAACTTTTAGGAATTTCGTTAGACGGATTTTGTGTTGCACCCCAGCCTCTTTCTTTCTACTTTTTATGTCCCTGGGATCTTTTATTTGTAGGTCTTCTAAATATATGGATTACGATATTTTTAGAATTTTCAGAATTTTGATTTTTTGGTATTTTGTTCGTACTTACTAGATAGAATCACGAATTCTATTTTAATGGAAACTTCAACTAATCTTGAAAACTAAAAACTATCACCAAAATGTTCACAACGATCGTATTTTGAGTTATTCGGGGATCCGTTAAAGATTTTGATTGCGACGGAATTTGGGAAAGCGCTAATAAACAAAAAGGGTGATTTAAAGAAAACAAAAATGTATTTAAAAATGGGATCTCAAAAGTTTTCTTTATATGTTTTTGAAAGACCAATAATTTTTTGGTTTCCAATGTAAAACCAAAAAAAGGCTATGATGCTACCCACATGGATAACTTCTCATCCCGTCTGTCGATTTGTCTTGCTTAAAAGGTTTTTAGGTTTACGTGTTTTGTTAAAAAAAGATGTCAGTTGAATTATTAAAAAAATAAAGTGCACGACTGGGTCGCACGAACTTGCTCCTGCAAGGAGTCTGTTTAAAAAAGTATCTATATAATATTTAAAAATATACCTGTAAAATAAGTTTGTCTTCAAAGATATATATGCCATTTCATTTGTCGAAAAAACCTCCATTTTTCAATTTTTTGGGAGGGGGTTACATTTAATACAGTTAAAATAATTTAAAAAAAAACTAATTTAAGATTCAAAATTTTACCTGAAAAATAAGTTTGTCTTCAAAAATTTAAATGCCATTTTATGAATCAAAAAACCCTTGATTTTTCAAATTTTTTTTTTTGAAAATCGTTAGAGCGGTTTTTTTTTAAATTAATTTTTTATATATAAAATTTTTCAATTTTGATCTAAAAATATTTTTGGTATGCAGTTGTTTAGTGATTGTAAATATACGTTCTATATTTTAATTTCGTAAAAAAATGTTCACCCGTTTTTGAGATATAGAATTTTGAAAAAAAAAATTTCAATATTTTTTTAAAAATCCAAACAATAAAAAATTGCACTTTTGATAATCAAATATTGTTAAGGCAATATAAGAGCTCGTTCAGAAAAAAAAATTATTGAAATCGGTTCAAAAGTTGCTGAGAAAATTAAAAACAAAAAAACGGTTCTATGAGCGGTACCTTTCCTGAGCAATACAAAAATATGTTTTTCTTATTAAAAGAAGCCAAGTTAAAAAATAAAATTTTAGAGAAAATTTAAAAAAAATCTATCGGTTTGTTTTTGAGAAAATTCGAATTTTCGTTTTTTGACCAAAAAAATTGTATGGGGGCCACTGTTAGTTTTGATCTTAAAAAAAAATGAAAAAAAACCCCTAACGCAAATCTGCTCAAAACCTTAACTTCCAAGTTTGAACTCAATCGACCCAATGGTTTAGGCTGTAGGAGCGTGGACAGACAGACAAAATTGACCGGACGGAATCGCGGGACCCACTTTTTTCGACTTCTCTACCATCATGTTTGATTAAAATCTCGAGTTCGAAATTTTGCACGAATGCAAAACTTGCCATATAGTTCCTATATGTCGCAAGTAAAAAATTGAATTATCAACAATATTTTGCATATGACGAAATAGTTTGATTTCAAAATCCATTTTTGTTAACGAGATTTTTAGTCGAAAACCAATTTTAACCAATTTTAGTAGCATTTCTAAAAATGTTTTATTTCTTATATAAACAAATACAAATTGGATGAATGAAATTAATTTAAAGTCAATATCTTCTATTGTTCATGAGATATCGAGAACCGAACATCAATTTTTACTAATTTTGCGTACTATTTTTTGTAGATTTTATTTTTTTTATGAAAAAAACGGGCTCTTGGATTTTTATAAGAAAATTGTTGAATATCAAAAACAATATTTTCTGTGAAATAAAATAAGTTTGAAGCCAATATTTTAAATTTTTGAAAAGCTAGTTGAGTCGAAAGCAAATTTTAACCAAGTTTTAGTATTGTTTTTTTTTAGGTTTTTATTTTTGGCAAAAAGCTCTCAATTCGATTTTTCTCAAAATGTTATCGAATGTTGAAAACAATATTTCTTATAAGATCAAATTACTTTGAAGCCAATATCTAAAAGTTTTGAAACAATATTTGAGTAGAAAATCAATTTTTACCAACTTTTATTTAGGTTTTTATGTTTTGTAAAAAAAACTGTCAATTCGATTTTTCTCAACATTTTTCGGAATGTTGAAAACAATATTTCTTATAAGATAAAATAAGTTTAAAGCCTTAATCTCAAGTTTTTTAAAAGATATTTGAGTCGAAATTCAATTTTTACCAACTTTGAGCAATGCTTTTTTTCAGGTTTTTATTTTTTATAAAACAAACTATCAATTAGATTTTTTTCAAAATTTTATGAGATGTCAAAAACATTATTCTTCGTTGCACAAAATTGTTTTGGAGATGAAATCATATTTTAGTCGTAAAATTTTCGAGGTGACACATTTTTTTTCAGTTTTTTTGATTTATAAAAAAAACCGTTACTTGGATTTTTTTCCAAAAATGTATTTGCTTTGTATCACGTTACAATATAAAATATAAAATTTAATTCAAGTCTGTAGCGTCATTGGTTCATGAGATATTTAGGGTTAACCAAAATGTTCACTCTTTTTAAACTGCTATGGTAAAAAAACCACCCACGCACTTTTCTTGAGAGCCATTTCTGCATTATTATCTGTATAACAAAATTTATTTGAAGTAAAAATCTCTTCTGGTTCTTGAGCTATGGACGACGAAAAAACGTCTACAGACATCTTCCTAAAAATCTTTTATTTTGACTCTAGGGACCTTGAAACGTCGAGAAATGTCAAAATTTTCAATTCGACAAATCGGACCCATAACAATAACTTCTTATGGGAAGTTAAAAATGTATTTAATATTATGACACTTTTTTTTTATATATTATACGCGCACTCAAGGGGATATGAATACCCTTATGATGATTGAACACAGTGCGAGCAATTAGGAATTAGAAAGGAGATACCGATGCACTCTGGTTTTGAATGTCTGCACATTGTAATGAGTGGGAAACATTGAGTCTGGTAAAGCATTCCACATTCGTGTAGTGCGACTAAAGAAAGAATCTCTGTACTTTACAGTACGTCCGAAATTGGGCTCAAGGGTAAACTGATGAGCATTCCTAGAAGAACGGGTATTACGGTTGAATTGTTTGAGGGGAGGAATGCAACTGGCTATTTCATTAGAGCATTGCTTATGCAAGTAGCGATAAAATAATGAGAGACATGAAACCTTACGACGGTGTTCGAGAGATACAAAAGTTTCAGTTAGACAACGGTCACCTATCATTTTTAGAGCTCTCTTTTGAATTCTGTCTAGGAGACTCAAGTAGGTTATAGGAGCACCTGCCCAGATATGGGAATTGTACTCGAGTTTCGGACGAATATAGGCTTTATAGATTATAGCCAGATCAGAAGGTGTAAAAAACTTCTTGCATCTTCGGAGAAAACCTAAAATAAAAACTGAGTTTGAAAGGTTTCAAATGCAAGTACATATAACTTATAACCACAAAATGAACGACCTTGTATTAGATACGATCTTCTTCAAAGCCCTAACTTTAAGTTATATCAAACCACGATTTATAGAAAACAAGATACGAAACAAAAAAACACTCGCACTTTTGAGATATTAGATTCTTGTAGAAGTTCTATTTTGAAATGGAATTTGTGTTAACATTGGTCAAGTTCTAAGAACCCCGCTTTAAGAATAAAAAACGAACAAAAATTGTAATAACCCTTTACTTAAGGACTTAATAGGACACTTTCTAGCTACCCTATGATGTTCTTTTTCTTCTTTCATTCATTCACAAGTAACATAATCTCTCAAAAACTTCCACTTATAAACCACATTTTTTAAGCAAAGAAGCTATTTACATACCTACACATGAAAATCTTGTTAAAAATAAAGTCGGAAAAAAGGGAATGTTAACGAATCCCTATCATATACAAAACTCTCCGGACATAGGGCAGGGAAAAAATTTAGGTAAAAGAAAAACAAAAATATAGAAACAGAGCGAAAAGAAAAATATCCGTAAATAATGTAAAAATAAGGGTACACTTCCCTCCAAGGGATATTTGTCCATTTATCCTTCAAATGATTTACCATCTCATACTATGCTATACTATAAGCTGAGTCCTGCGAAGGAGTTTGGTGCTAGATATACTTTCTTCCAAAAACCAGTATAAAATATACTCGCATGGGTTCCTATATGAAGTTAAGAAAGGCTAAATAAAAATAAAAGAAAAATAAAAAACAACTTTCAACTATAAAACAGGATGTAGGTGGAAGGTTGCTAAAATGCTCATGCTCATGCATCACAGGATAACTTGCTCCTATATACATGCACATTCACATAGACACTCATATAGGTATAAGTACATATTTCCACTTGCTCTATTTATATGAATTGAAGAACTATAACTTTTTTCTTCTTCATTTTATTTTTTGTATTTCGGTTCCTTTTTCATCGTTTCTAATATTTTATTATTCCTCAACGGAAATGCACATATTTTGTACATACATACACACACACATAGGAAACAATAAGAGAGGAAAATAAAAAGACTTGGGATAATCCTTATGGAAACATTGAAGTGAAGTTGCTGAGTTCATTGAAGGAAAAGAAGTGAATAATATTCAAAAATTCACTTGTACAATATTCGCAAAATGTACACAAAATAAATGCATGAATGCAGTTTTATTTTTGTTGGTATTTGTTTTTTGACGGAAAGTTGTGTACAGCAATGAGTTATGAACTTGTACTCTTTACCGTAGCGTCGCGTCGAGTCGCATGGGAGTTCTTTTCAATTTTGTGAGTTCCTTATGCATGTTTTGAGAGTTATAAGAAAGATCCTCTTGTATAGATATTAGTACTGCGATGTTGTTGATGTGTGTTGTGCTGTGCAATTTTAAAATGGGAATAAATAAAACATTATTTTGATTTAATCAAAATCATATTTGTAACCGAATTTTTTGTTTTGTGGTTTTGTAGAATGTTTTGTTTTGGGGTCATTGAGTCAAAATATACTAAAGCTGTAATATAAGAGCATTCAACTATTTTTTAGGTTAAAAGTGTTTTTCTGAACCAAGGTACATTTTGTTTGTTGTTTTGTATGTAAACAGTATTTATTAAGGTGTTTCGAAGAAAGATGTATGTAACTGAATTAATTTTTATAGACCTAAGCTTGTCCTTTACTTTCAAAACTCCTGAGAGTGACATCTATATTAAGACTAATTATTAATTTTTGTTCCTTTATTTAGAATTTATTTTACTCGTAATGTATTACTGAAATGTTTTCCAATAAAAAGTTCGATTTTATATAGCCCGATATTTGGATAGCTGTCACTTTAATTACACTATCATCTTTTGACAGTTGAAAAGTAAGAATTATCTAACTAAATAAATTAGGTAGCGCAACAGTCCGTTTGAGAACTAGGGCCTAGTGACTTATAACTCTCAACTATTTCTGTGTTCGAGTAATGTTGCCAGGAATGGAGAGGACCTACAATTTTTAAGCCGCATCCGATCGTCTAATTTGAGAAAGCACATTTCAATGCAAGAATTACTCTTGGAGAATTTGTCAATTCCTCGCAAGAGGTAGTAGCCGTGAAAACAACTTTAGATGGCACAGGCAGGGATTGAACCCAAGACCTCTGGCATGACAGTCCAACGCACTAACCATCATGCCACGGGTACTAACTACTTGGTTATAATTCGCAACATTAGAGCACATTTTGGTCTGGTAAAGAAAATTGAGATGTTGCGAAATGTTTGCGATGTGAAGAATCAAAACCATGTGCGTAGCTTCACAAAAAATATAAATATTGTTGATATATTCCGTAGTGTTGACGAAAACCCTGGTTAATAGACCCCTCGTCGATCTTTGGAATTAGTTGTTCCACAAACGATATTACACTGTATTTTGCATAAAGACTTGGGTTTTAAAAATAAGCAAAACAAATTGGACGGTCCGGGACGAACCTGGGCCTCAACGAACATGCGTCTCCAGATAGCTCGATCCCTAGTTAGCTGTCTCCAGTTTCACACACCAAATTGGTTGAAGTCCTCCCCCACCTGCTTGATAAACCTAAGTCGCGGTCTTCCTCTACTGCGCCGCGCCGCGCCCCGTCGGAATTGGATTCCAAGACCTTCCGGGCTGGAATGTTGATGTCCATTCGCTCTACATGACGCAGCCATCTAGGTCATTGGACTTTTATTCTTTGCAGTTCGTAGTTGCATTTTCTCCTCCAATTTTCATCTATACCGACGGGGCCAAAAATCACTAGAAGAATTTTTCTCTCGAAGCATCCTAAAACGCTCACAGGGTCCAAGCCTGAGCACAATGAGAACCAGGATGATGAATGTTTTAAAGATCATAATTTTAGATTCTTAGTTAAAAAAAACGAAGATTTTCAAGAATTGTTCTCCGTATTATTTTAGTTGTAGTTCAATGTACTTTTTTGATGACAATACACACTTTGTCTTGCCCTCAGTGAACACTAATCACATCTTCTCTTCTTCGTCGTCGCAATGCTCAAAAAGCGCCACTGACATCACGATTTGATCTTCCAATTATGTCAATATCATCGGCGTATCCGAGTAATTGGACTGATCTTTGAAAGATTGTGCCTCTAGTGTTTATGATTGAGTTTTACAACATTATTTCCAGAACGATGTAGAAGAAGTCACATGTCAGTGCATCTTTTTTTTAGTGTCTGAAACCATTTTTGGCATCAAAACCTTTAGTGAGATCTTTTCCGACCTTGATAGAGCAGCGTGCGTTCTCCATTGCCATTCTGCACAAATAAAAACTTTGACAGGGATGTCAAAACTAGACGCAGTTTAGAAGGTCTCCTTTCTTGAGTATTGGTCAATTTATTCTTCATCGGGCATGTTTTCTTCCGACCATATTTTGCAGATGAATTGGTGCATACTCCTTACCAAGTCATCGCCTGCTACTTTGAATAATTCGGCAGTTTTTTTTTTTTTTCGCAGGAAGGTGAGAAATCTTCAGAGACACTATAAGCCCGATGCTTATAGTAGTGTCAGATTTTTACTGACTAAAACTCACCTCCCTTATCTTCTATATTATTACTACAACTAAGTCCAGCTTAACAAGTAGTTTTAGCGTCATTTTGTTCGCGTTTTGTCAGGAAGCTCCCCAACGAGAGGACCTGAAGATTCCACAAAATTCGAGTGGAGAGATTAATTTGTTTGCGCTAGATCAGAAGGTCTTGTTCGGTGCAGACGCCGAAAAACGAACGCCTCGCTAACAGATTGTTGGATTAAGTTATTACTATGATTTCTAAGTCGTGATCTTAGCTCTGTAGCAAATTTTTTAATTTCGTTTTCTACATATTTTATATTTAAATCTCTATGTAAGTCGCTATTTCTTACATACCATGGAGCATTTACTATTATTTTAAGTACTTTGTTTTGGTATGTTTGCAAAATTTGTATATTTCTTTCGTTGGCACAACCCCAAAGTTGTATACCGTACGTCCAAACTGGTTTCAGTACTTGCTTATAAATAAGAAGCTTGTTATAAACGCTTAGATTGGAATATCTTCCAATAAGCCATGTCAATTCGCGGAGTTTATTTTCGAGTTCATCGCGTTTCTTTTTTACATGAACTTTCCATTTAAGTTTCGCGTCTAGAGTCATGCCTAGATACTTCGCTTCATTAGCGTATGGAATTTGCACAGAATTTATATAAATAGGTAAGTTATATACTTTTTTATACGTAAAATTTGTGTGCGTCGATTTCGTTTCATTAAGAGCAATTCGCCATTTCTTTGTCCAATCTGAAATGCTATTTAATGCCTTTTGAAGCTTAGAGGTTGCCGTTTCTATTGAATCCGATATTGCGAGTACAGCTGTATCATCGGCAAAAGTGCCTAAAGTTGTGCCTTCTGTTTGGGGTATATCTCGGGTATAAAGAACAAACAAAATCGGTCCAAGGACGCTACCCTGGGGAACCCCAGCGTTTATTTCTTTAAACTCCGAATACTCCGTTCCTTGCTTAACTCGAAAGAATCTATTTTCTAGGTACGATTCAAGAATGTTATATATTTGCTCTGGAAAGACTTTTAATTTATATTTTAGCCCGTCATGCCAAACTTTGTCAAAAGCTTGAGAAACGTCAAGAAATGCAGTTGAGCAAATCTTTTTTTCTTCAAATGCTTTTTCAATTTCGTTAGTTATTCGGTAAACCTGATCAATTGTCGAGTGATTATTCCGGAAACCGAATTGGTGGTCGGGAATTAAACGTTTTTCTTCAATAATTGGTAGCATTCGTTTAAGAAGCAATTTTTCAAATATTTTAGATATAATTGGTAAGAGAGAAATTGGTCTATACGATTTTTTCTCATTCGGTGGCTTACCCGGTTTGGGGATCATTATTACTTCGGCGACTTTCCATTGCGTGGGTACGTAAGCAAGTCTTAAAGCAGCGTTAGTGAGCTGTAAGAGCTTAACCATTGCTTTTTTAGGCAACTCTTTGAGGACACGACCGTTAATCAGGTCGTAGCCAGGAGCTTTATTATTTTTCTGCCGTTTTATTTCCTGGACAAGTTCAGTCAAAGTAATATTCCTGATAGAAAAATTTTCCGGCGCTGGTTGGAGCTCTCCGTCATTAGTCAGAAACTCTTGACCATCGAAAGGTTTGAACGTTTCCTCAAGGTGCTTAGCAAATAAATCCGCCTTTTCCTTATCAGTTTTTGCCCATTCAGAATTATTTTTTCGAATAGGTGCCGACATTATTTGAGGCTTTTTAATACCTTTTATCGTCTTCCAAAGAGAATAATTCGTTTTTTTGTCTGCTGCTAGGCTTTCAAGATAGGCAGAATTCTCACTGTTTTTAAAATCTCGTAACAAATTTTTAATCTTGTTTGATAAAAAGTTGACGACACTTTTATGCTGAGGAGCACGTGATTGCTGTCATACTTTTCGAGCTTTTCGTTTTTCGCGTATCAATTCTTTTATATCTTCTGGAATTTTTTCTTCGTATTGCCTTGACTTTTTACTACAGACCGGAGTATTATTCCAAGCTGCTTCTTGAACAATATTTATAAATTTTTCTGTTTCATCTTCTAACTCAAACGGAGTTTGCAAAGAGACGTTCAGTATAATTCTATTTTCGCAATCTTCTTTGAATTTATCCCAATTTGTGTTATTATTTGTTAAAATTAGGGGCTTTTCTTTTTCGATTACGTTACTGTTTATTGTTAAGATAACGGCCGAGTGATCCGTAGAAAAATCGAAGTTATCATCTACTGTCATATATTTTCTGTTCATTCCTCTTGCGATGAAAAAGTCAACAAGATCGGGTGTTTTCGCTGTATCGGTTGGCCAATACGTTGGTTTTCCTGATGAGAAAAATTCAACGTTACATTCAATACCCGCTTTGTAGAGTTGTCTACCCTTCGTCGAAATGCAACGTGATCCCCAAAATGAATTCGGCAGTGATGCCTTCAGCTTCAGCAGCTTTGTTAAATTTAAGATTCGGTATAGCTATCTTTACTTCGTCGACGTCGGGCAGATGGAATAGTTGTTCTGAGTCGTCTAGGTTGGCGCAACAGCATGTAGAAACCCAGGGCTTGAGAGTTGCTCAACCATTGATGTGTGCGAGTTATATCAGGGACTTAAGGGACTTAAAGCTTTTAAGCCCTTTTATTTAACTGTGTGTTTTGGCCAGATAATTTAGTAGGCAAACGTTTTTTTGAAATTGGCTAGAACTTGTTGTCTTGCAATATGAGCAGTATGGATTGGTGCGTTTTTCCTTTTGCAAGTTTCATGGCACAGGTCCAACAAAAGGAAATGCTGATTCTAATGCTTCCTTGTTGGTTATTCCCATCATTTTTGTGCTTTGAACATTAACCTTCAGTGATCCATAATATTCCCCAGAACATAACTCCACCCTCTTGTCTATGATGGTGTGCTAAAAATGTTCATAGCCATCCAGTATATCTGCTTCGTAATTGATTTTTAACGTGGAATACCTGTAGTTGAAGGCAATCCAAATGATTGTACGACTATCAAATACTAGAAAACTAGCGTAGATCTTCTTCCATTTAATAATTGTTTTCTATGTGAAAGAGTATCTTTTTTAAATCTCGAGTGTATTTAAAATGTTTTCTCTTTCCATTTTAAATCAAATTTTGTTTATTTTACATTTACTTTGCTGAATACAAAATTTGCACTAGTTTTCTCAAAATGTATTGACGTATGAAAGTAATTTTACAAATTTTACCACGCTTTTTGAAAACTTTGGAAAAATCGCTGTATTAAGAAGTTCTGAAACCTAACTTCACTTTCGAATCAAAAAATGCCTTTATTAATTCACAATTGATTCAAGACCTTAAGGAATTTATCGAAAACATAAAGCCACAAACGTGAGAATTAACAATGAAAAATTTGCATGAAAAGCAAAAGTTATAATGGCGCATCTTTTCCTTTACACTACGAGACAATCAATCAGCCATTGATTTATCTAAGAAATACAGTTTTTTTTACTTTCACAATGATAGTAACTCATATTGAAAAATGTATAATAAATTGTTTGCTTTAAATTCTTAACCCTTAAAAAAACACGACATCACAAAAACCGCCCACTGCCTAACCAACTCAACTTCAAGTCCATTTTGTTAGTAGATATTTTAAAAAACATTTTAGAATTTCCTGTTGTTTTCTTCTTCTTTGTATTTTTTATTTTTATGAGAAAGTGTTGAAATATACATTCAAAACAACTTCCGTTTCCGTGGCCATTTCATTAAATAGGATCTAACTTCATCCTACATAATTTTGTGTACGTAACGTATGTATGTAGTATAAACAGCAAATTTATTCACATCCTCATTGCATTTTCTCTTCTCCATAACCCCCCTACCACCCCTCCACCATCACTGACAAAAATTAATTTGATTGCATGAATTTAAAATAAAATAAAAGTTTAACAACAAAAACGAAAAAAAAACAACTATTTTATATGCCACACACACATGAAGAAGGCTTGATGGCAAATGAAAGGAAAGAGTTAGAGATAGAAAAATATGTGCATAAGGACATACTGAAAGTCGTTGGTACCTTACCTAGACCTATACCTAAAATACCCTCATCAACATCATTGTCATGCTGGAATTCCCAATGAGGATACAAAGTAGTTGAAGTAGTAACAGCAGCAGCAGCCAGAAATAGCAGCAGCAAAACAGATAAAATGTACGACATATACAGTGAAAATCTAAAAACTTTCAAAGCCCTATCAAGGTAACCTAAACTTCCTTTTTTTCCTGTCTATTTGATATGCAACAAAGTTGTGCTGTATTGGGGTCGAGTTGTGCATTCGTACAAAAATGGAGTGAAGTGTCTTTTCTTAAGCAAAATAAAAAAAGCTTAAAAAAAAAAAAAAAAAAAAATTGGGTGGCGCAACAGTCCGTTGAGAACTAGGGCCTAGGGACTTATAACTCTCAACCATTCCTGTGTGCGAGTACTGTTGTCAGGGATGGGGGGGACCTACAGTTTTAAGCCGAATCCGAACGGCTAATTTGAGAAAGCACTTTTCATGACAAGAATTACTCTTGGAGAATTTGTCAATTCCTCGCAAGAGGCAGTACCCGTGAAAGAAACTTTAGATGGCATTTGCAGGGATCGAACCCAAGACCTCTGACATGACAGTCCAACGCATTAACCATCATGCTATGTGGTTGAGTGATTTTAACACTTAAAAAATGTTGACTTTGACGTGGAAGACCGGCATAGTGACAGAAGAGTAAACTTTTTCGAAGATGCAGAATTGAAGATATTACTGAAGAAGACTAGCGTCAAACTCAAGAACAACTGATTAGTTCAATGGGAGTGACAGCGAGTGATTTCAAAACGTCTTAAAGCCATGTGATTTAATTCAAACAGAAAAAACTTAGGTTCATTACGATAAACAGAAACGCCAAAAACTCTTGAGTAAACCCGTCCATGGCCATTCATGAGTCCAAGGTCATGCTCTGCATTTGTGGGGACCAGCTCAGCATCGTATAATATGAGCTGTTAAAAGCAAGTGAAACAACCATAGTGACCCTTATCGTAATTAATGCGTTTGAGACGAGAATTAAAAGACAAACGCTCTCTATACAGCGAGAGGCATGATAAAGCGAAATACAGCATGACAACGCTGGACCCTACTTTGGAAAAGTTAAGATGGGTAATTCTACCCCACCAGTCGTATTTTTGAAACATTTCTCCCTCTGATGATCACATGTTTCGATCAGCGGCCCATGACCTGGCTGACCAACATTTTCGATCTTATGAAGAAGTCAAGAAGTGGATAGTTTCATGGATCGCCTTTAAATATGTAGAATTTTTTCGGCAAGGCATGGGGGGGTACGCCCCGAAAGATGGGCAAAAGTAATATTCAGCGATGGATACCTGTGTAAGCATTGTTTTTTTTCAATTAAGTGTCATACTTTGGGAGAAAAAACGACGGAAGTAAAGTTGTACTAATCTGTAATCTGTGTTCTGTTATTTTCTAGGGCCTATAACCTTGCCTCTGTTTTCGGCATTTCAGGGAATCAGAAGTAGAGAATCATTATAAAGAAGCATATACAGTTTGATGGATACCACACATTTTTTTGAATTTACTATAAGTTTGAATTAGAACCTTTTTGAGTTCTCACCTGTTTAACCTTAAAGAAAAAGTGCCAATGATATAGATCGTATTGATATGTATAACGTCTTGAAATTGGAGTGAATTATAGACTATAGAAATTGTATGCATTGTAAGAAGACCGTTATGATTTCAGTAATCTATTGTTTGTTTGCTTGCTTGTTTGTTTGTTCGTCTTTCGCGTCGCAACGGAAAAGTATAATGACATGAATTTTTGTGTGCAAGAAGTTACTAGCCTGGAAAATATTTTAAGCTACTTTTTACTGTGGTAAAATATTTCATTTCCACCTCATTCGAGCAGATCTGCCTTTAACACTTATGGTTAGATATTTGATATCATTATAGGTGCTTTCTGGTTGCATCGTTGCCTTTCATTTGGCATTTTAATAATAACATTAACGCACGAAACTAAATATGCTGAAACATTATCAAAAATAAGAGACGGGTGGTTTAAAACCGATGCCGAGAGCAATGCGAATGTTACATTAACGGAACATTTTTGTATTTGTATTTGTTTTGTAGTAAAGGGTAACTCTAAACTTATTGCAAGTGTTTACCCTAATTTACAAAAGAAGGTAAAGGAATAATAGTCTACAGACACTGCCATGGACTCAGAACAGAGCACTTCAAACCCAAAAGAATTTCTTAACTCACATCAGCTGCCTGGTGTGCCCTCACATAAGCTGCAATTAAAATTAGGAGTGCCAGTACTGCTTATGCGAAATTTAGATGCCCGTCGATTATGTAACGTAACAAGACTTCGTGTAACACAACTTGGCGAAACAATATTAGAGCTCATATCATAATCAGCGGCGGCGCGCGTTGGAAATATGAAAATGTTACTATTCCTCGAATACAAATAATTCCTACAGATTTACCGATTCTGAAAAGTTCAAGTAGAAATGAGTATAGACTGGTTTCTGTGCTTCCTTTTTTATCAAACGGTTTTACAAAATCATCTCACCGTTCACATCACAGCACATGACATTCTCTCATCTAACCGATCTGGTTTTCGGCAAAAGCATAGTTCAAGCATAACTCATATTATTAACATAGTTGAAGACAGCAGACTGGCTTTGGATGAAGACCATGTCACGTTACTTGTATTGCTTGATTTTTCTTAAGCATGCAACACTGTAAACTATGCTAATCTGTGCCTTAAACTTTCATCATTGTATGGGTTATCATCCTGAGACAGAAAAAAAACAGTTGGAAATGTAATTTCGAAATTCCTAACAAGCACTAGAGGAGTACCTCAGGGTTCGATCTTTCCTTTATAAAAAATGAACTCCCCTCAAGATTCGCTTGGTCCTCTATTCAATGCGATCAATGGTATGTTCCTGAATCCCTGGAAATCCAAATGCATTATCATAAACAGAACATTTTGTTCACAAGCTTAGACATTTATCAAATACCCGTCTTCCGAGTAAGTACTTGATACCCAAATGTCCACGTAAGTTATTTTAACCATCGGCCTTCCCCATCAACTTTAGATACTGCTAACATTGCACGGCAAGGGCGAGCCAGGGCGAACAAAATGGTTACCAGATTAGGTCAAGCAAATGAAATGCAGATTAGTTTCCAACGAGTTTCGGTCCTATATTTTACAGTGCAAACAAAAAACAAAAGAAAAAGGATACAAAAATTGTTAAAAAAAGAACAAAATTAAAAAAAAAAATCATTCCCTACCCCAACACCGCTCAAAAAAGGTAAAAGAGATTATTTTTTTTTTTTAGTCTTTCTATTTCTGTGGCACGAAATTATCATTTCGAAATAAGTATACAGTGAGTATTATATAAAGGTACAGGTGGAAATAACGGAGCTCTTTTAGGTATTTTTGTAAATATATTTAAATGTATTATTTTGGTTTCACATTTTGGTATAAGGTGCATTATAAAGTGCAAAAACCAACTCAAGCAGGCTTTAATATTAGCTGTCAAAAGATAAGGCGATTAGGTACCTAAAAACCTACCTAGTATTTACTTTATTTAGGTTTTTCGTGAAAGGATGCCAAAAAGCATAAATGACAAGAACTCTG
This sequence comes from Eupeodes luniger, assembly GCA_951509635.1. Taxonomy (NCBI): domain Eukaryota; kingdom Metazoa; phylum Arthropoda; class Insecta; order Diptera; family Syrphidae; genus Eupeodes; species Eupeodes luniger. Next base: position 108,841,138 of record OX608073.1, read on the forward strand.
CGGTGCATCAACATCGTTTCAGTGGGAGAATAAAATTTTAATTTTTTACAGCTATTTATTGTTGTTGCAGTAATGATATCGTTTGGTTTTTAAGGTTTTACCTTTTTTAAGTTTTAACAGTCTTAAAGTTACTGATTATTTGACTGCTAAGTCCTTTTCAATGGTTGCACATTTTAAGGTTTTATTTCGGTTTATATTAAAAAAAAAAAAACATTTATGATCGGAATTTTTGAATGGAAAATAAGAGGTAAAAATTGAACAAGCAAACGATGGAGGGTGTTATAAATAAATCATTAATCGTTTTTTTACAAACGGTTCCGTACCTACGCAATGGTGAATCCAAAATTTGAGTCGTAACCCTCTCCCCTTAATTCATAAAGCTCAAAGACTTAAGTTGCATAAACAACGGCTTTATGCATAGATTTTTTAGTAAAAAGTGAAAAACAACGTAAATTTTAAAATGAATTCCTACTAAATTATTCTTCTTATCTGAAATGAAGAAAAAACTATAACATAGAATAAGAGATTTTCGAGGTAACGCAATAAATATTTTGTGATGCAGATGATGGTTCGAGGTCCTGAAAAAAAATCACAAAATATAGTGAATATTTTGGATTTGCTTTACTTGAACTATAGCTGTCTAGTTCTTCAGCAAACACATTTTTGTTGTGTTTTAAAACCTATTAACTTTGACACTTAAATAAGTTGTTAAAACTCTAGACTTATTCTAAAGCAGATGAGTTCAATGAACAAAATAGTCCCCAAAATGTTTATTTCTTCTATTATTTTGCAGATCCTTTTCATTAGTGGTTTTTTGAAAACTGGTCTGTATGATGTTACCTCAGTCGTTAGTTGTTGGCTTGCTTTGTTTAGGTATAACAATGACTTCTGCAATTTTCCAATGACGTGGTACATATCTTAGTTAATGAAATGAATTCATTATATTATTAAAGCCTATTGAGCTTATTTCTTTCAAAACTTGAGCAGTGATAAGATCGTACTTCTGTTACTCGCATGAATTACAGCCAAAACTCCCAAGTTTTGACCACTTTAACATTAACAACCATATGTACGTCTGATCGGAAGAAAGTATGCCCAATTAGTGAAATCTCAGCGTTATTATTTTTTTTTTTATATTGTACGCGCACTCAAGGGGATATGAATACCCTTATAATGATTATATACAGTGCGAGTAATTAGGAAGGGAGAATAGGATTTAGAAGGAGATACCGATGCACATTGGTTTTGAATGCCTGCACATTGTAATGAGTGGGAAATATTGAGTCTGGTAAAGCATACCACATTCGTGTAGTGCGACTAAAAAAGGAATCTCTGTAGTTTACAGTACGACCGAAATTGGGCTCAAGGGTAAACTGATGGGCATTCCTGAAAGAACGAGTATTACGGTTGAATTGTTTGAGGGGAGGAATGCAACTGGCTATTTCATTAGAGCATTGCTTATGCAAGTAGCGATAAAATAATGAGAGACATGAAACCTTACGACGACGCACGGTGGTGCTCGGGAGATGCAAAAGTTTCAGTTAGACAACGGTCATTTTTGGAGCTCTCTTTTGAATTCTGTCCAAGAGACCCAAGAGAGTTGGTTATAGAAGCACCTGCCCAAATCTGGGAATTGTACTCAAGTTTAAGACGAATATAGGCTTTATAAATTATAGCCAGATCAGAAGGGGTAAAAACTTCTTGCACCGTCGGAGAAAACCTAAGCACTTAGCAGCATTTTTGGCGATGTCAAATATGTGATCACTCCACAACAAGTGGTTTGTAATGCACATACCTAGGACTGATAGCTGTTCAGTCTCCTCGATGCAAGTACCACTCATGGATAGTGGCATTGGGGGAGGGTTACGCTTTTGCGACAGTAGACAGCATTGAGTTTTCGAAGTATTAAATTCTACATGGTTTTTGATTCCCCATTGTACAATGCTGTCAAGATCAGAATTTAATGAACTTATCATACGCTGCCGTTGGTAGTCCACATCCGAAGAACAAGGATGAGAATCTAAAATCGAATATGAAAAGCTGAGGGTATTGTCATTAGCGAAACAATTTAGTGGGTTAGAAGTTTCGGACAAAAGATCATTTATAAAAATAAGGAAGAGCGTCGGAGACGAAACGGAGCCCTGGAAGACCCCAGCATTTATTTTGTGGATATCAGATTTGAACCCGTACAATACTACTTGAATTAAACGGTCCGAAAGGTAATTTCTAACCTAACGAAGAAGGGATTCATCAACACCAAATGCATGCATTTTCGATAAGAGAGCTTGGTGGTAAACTCTATCAAATATGGTTTTGAAATATCAAGTGCAATAATCTTACTGTCTCCAAAACGATGTAAGGATTTGTTCCACTGTTCGGTGAGATGAACCAGTGGACCTACTGCTACGAAAGTCATACTGTCGGTCATTAAGAAGCTTCCGTTCTTCAAGATATTTCTTAAGCTGAAAATTGATCAGCGTTTCCATGACCTTGGAAAGAAGGGATGTAAGTGCAATTGGACGATAGTAAGATGGTGAGGAGGATTCGCCTTTTTTAGGGACAGGCTGCCTTATATTAAAGAAAACCCTCTGAATTCCGCCAACTACAGAAGCATCAGTCTCCTGAACATCGCGTATAAGATCCTTTCTGTAGTATTATGTGAACGTCTGAAGCTGTTCCTCATCAACCTACGAGGCCCATATTAGTATGGCTTCCGATCAGGTTAGTCCATAATTGACTACATATGTATTTACATTACGGTAGATCTTGGGGAAAACCTAGCAACTTCAAAACGATACCCCTTTTATCGATTTGAAGGTCGCATATGACAGCATATATGGGAAGAGATTTATTGAGCAATGTCTAGTTTTGGCATCACTGTCAAATTTGTCCGTTTTTGCAGAATAACGATGGATAATGCACGATATGCTGTACCAAGGTCGGAAAAGATCTCACCGATGAATTTGATGTCAAAAAAGGTTTTAGACAAGGCGATGAATTGTCATGCGACTTCTTCAACATCTTTGTGGAAAGAATTGTGCAAAACTCAACCGTCAACACTAGAGGCACAATCCTTCAAAGATCAGTCCAATTACTCGGATACGAAGATGACATTGACATAATTGGAAGATCGAAGCGTGATGTCGGTGGCACGTTTTTAAGCATTTCGACGGTAACGTACAAGATGTGTTTAGGGGTCAAAACAGTGTTTACCTATTCACCACTATAAATTCAGACAGTGATACCAGCATTCAAAACAAACAACGAATAACTCTTCCAAGAAAGCAATTGATTAGTAAAGTCCTCTCTCGAGCATTTAAAGCTACCATCTACAAGACGATCATCATTTCGGTTCTCATTTATGGCGCTGAAGCTTACTACATCAATAAAATAAAAACCGAAAAATATGAAGTACTTTTGTGCATACTTTTTAATGCAGTCCTCAACTTCAGTGTTATTTTATCTATAGACAACCCCTAACCAAACGTCATTGATGAACATTATAAAACCCTCTAACTCTAGGTATATCTTTACTGTTTGTTTTCCCATACCTATAACACCATAAACAACTCCCATTATTTCAAAAATTCTATAATATCACAAAAAAAAAAAACGAAGTGGTAGAAATATTACATTAATAGCGTTTAATTTTCACCGATAAATTATTCACTCAAGTGCATTATTTTGATGGCCTTTTTGCACCCGACCTTTTATACAATATTTCATAAAACAAGCATTTGAATAGAAACAAAATAATAATAATAAAAACCCTCAAAAACAAATGAAATCGAATAAAAAGTACCCTTTACAATATCGTTATCCTCGTTTTCTATACAAGAAAAATAAGAAAAAAATACCTTAGCACGCAACTTGTAGCAGAGTGTAACGTGTAACCCCATCTTAAACCACCATAGACTTTAACACTCTTTCATCGTCGATGTTTATGTCGTTGGTCGTTTGTATTGAGTGTACCTGTGTATGGTTGGTTTAGTGGAATTCCTGTGTGGACACGGACACATTTCGATTACCATCAAGCATCACGTTTACAACTTCCATTTTACATTCAAGTATAGTCGTATAGGGTTTGGAATGGATGACCGAGGACTGAACTTGGCTGCAAGTCTTTTTACTCCAAGAGCTATCTCGTACCCACTCCATGGTAGGGTTTATAACGGTCCGGTCACAAGCAAATTGCATGTCTGTCCACTCGATCGGACACATAATCAGTCGGTGTATCTCAATAGTGGTGACATGCAAACTTTTCCACTACTCAGACTCGACTCGCACAGCATTCAACCATCACCATCACCAGGAGGTATAGCTAGTGAAAGATTGCCGATTGCAAAGCTTCTATTTCTCTTACCATCACTTACGATACAACGACGATGACGACGACGACTACGACGCCGAGCATATGCGGTTTTTTTGTTCGGTTTCTCCTCTGTCTAAGACCAACTCCAATTCTTGCCATGCCACAACCCGACCCCCTTCCAATCAACAAACCAGCTATACAAACGTGCAACCCTTAGTCGTTCTGTAGCGTCGGTCGCTCGTCGGTTGGTCGGTTTTTTGGATGAATGAACGAAAACGAAATTCTATCAGCTCCTTCTGAACAAAATCAACCAAGCCCCCACCCCTTCCTTCAATACCACTTGTATAGTCTGTCAATCTCAATTTAATTGTTTCCTATTACAGAGCGGCCAACACTGTGTTGATGTTGTTGGCCGTAACTCTCTCATTTGGTGGTGTTGAGTAATTAATTCGAAATAATCGGTTAAACTATACCAAAGGTACTGTTACTGTTATTTTCCCTTCTTACACTACCCTTAAATGCCAGCTCTATAGAATAGCTCCAGCTACAGAGAGAAAAAAAAAAGGCAAATCCACTTGAAAAGTGGTTTTCCTTGTTGTGTACGATACGAATACGTTACGTAGTCGTCTCGTCATTGTCGTTGTTGACACAAACAACACTTTGGTGAAAATGCGATTTGGAGTTCATTTGACTTAGAGAGGGTTTGATTCCTATCGCATGTGTGTCCTTTTTTCTTCTATTCTTCTCACAATAAAACCCACCAACCAACTCAAAACCAAAACACGATAACTGATGCGATGAACGAACGAGCTATCGAAGCTTGAAATCGAAACACGCAATGGGGATTAGAAGTAGCTGGAAACTAAGACTAAAGTTAGAATTACAAGTACCTAACTTATACCTACCCTCTATCGCTTCTATGCCTAAAGCCTAACACTATGGTCCTTAACAAACATCGTTTTAGGAAATGTAATGAGTTAAAATGGCAGCACTGTCGTGCTTGTTGTACCTAAGTTATAATAGTTGCCCTCTGGAATGGCCTTAAGTGAAAAATCAAAAAATAAAATACAAACAAATATAGATTCAGGGAAATTTTTAATAATTTTAATTAATACCCTTGATTGAAAAAAAGGTTTTAGTTTATGGTTAGGAGAGTATAGTAACATAAAGGACTCTTGTGATGATGCGGTTTTAAGTGCATTTCGTCACTGAAGTTGTTGTTTGTATATATTTGAGTGTTTATTGTTTTCGTTTTATGAATGTTTCAAACGAAAATTCGATGTCAAAACGTATAAAGAGGTGGTTGGTGAAGTGTTGACCAGACATAATCATTATAAAATGTATGTTTGTTTTTGAAATTATTTTTTCGAAACAATTTGAGAAACCTAACACGTTTTATTTTTTTGGTATAATTAATTAATTTTGTATATAAAGTTCTTTTAACACGGTATATGTAAAATATCGACCGGTGTCGTTTCTCCTTTTCTGCGAAGTAAGGGTGATATTATGAGTTTTATCATGCATACAAGACTAGAGACATTTTTCTACAGAGGATGTAAGAGCTCGGAATCAATTAACTACATGTATTTTTTAAGCACATTAAGAGGGAAGGATTTAAGAGAAGATACCGATGCACATGAGTCTTAAAGTTTTGAATATTGAAATATAGAAGGCAAACAACGGTTTTATGTAAAGCATTCCACATTCTTAATGTGCGACTGAAAAAAGGATCTCTATTACTTAGCCAGAAATTGAGTTTAAAGGTAAAGTGATGAGTATTCCTGAAAGGGCGAGCATAAAGGCAGAAGTGTTTGAGAGGCAAAATGCAAATGGCTTTTCCCACAAAATTTCATATAGAAATATCGGTAAAACAACAAAAGACAAGTTTTGCAAGTAATGTAAAAATTTCGATTAAAGTTTTATGTACGTTTTTCAGCAGTTTTATTTGTTAGAATGTGCTATAATCTTAATTTTCCCAAACGATGTTCAGATTGGACCTGTTGTGTACAAAAACTCAAGGTAGTTGTCAAATGTCAAAATGCCCAAAAAAAATAATTTTGGGCGATTTGGTGTTTCGGCATTTTTAGTTATCCCTGTGTCAAATCGCCCAAAACCAAATCGCCCAAATCTGAAAAATGTCGCATCGCCCAAATTTTTTTGGCAATTTGACGCTGTGACAAAACGCCCAAAAAAGAAAAATGTCAAATCGTCAAAAGTAGAAATGGGCGTTTTGTCGCAATCCAAAAATACTTACATTTATAGGTTCTTTTAACAAATCACCCAAAATATTTATTGCAATTAGACCAAAATATAAAAAAAAAAACAAATTTTTTCAGTATTTGTGTCAGTTCCATACCAGTACAAATGTTATTTTTAACATAAACCATTCGATCTAAAAATCTCATTATATTAATGGCACCGTTTTCAAGAAGCGCAGAAGCCTCCATTATATTTTTGTTTCTCTCTATATCGATTTTTTTCCTTGATTTGGTACCAGTAGTGCCACTACTTTCTATAAGCATAGAGAAATTACGGCTTCTCATAAATTCCTCTTCTTGAAGGACTTTAACAAATTTAAAGAAATTGCCCTTTTTGGTCAACATTCGTTCAAGTATACTATTGTAGCCTTCAATATCGGATGTTGTCCTTGTTAGCTTTTTAAAAACTGATAACTGTAGTGGCCCGATCTAAAAGTAAGTAATGGGAAAAAAACACTTTGAACGGAAATGAAGTAATTAAATGTGTTTTGTTATCGTTTGGACTTAGTTTTTGTTGTATGCTTATGCGCGAGGGCAAAACGGGGCGCGTGCGAGGCGCGCGTAGCGGAGGGTCGTCGCGGACGGGCGTCGCGGACGGGTGACGCGGACGGGCGACGACGCGGATGGGCGACGCGCCGCCACCCGACCGCAAAGCGCGTCGCTTCGCCCCCCTCCCCTCGGTGGTTTCATAGTATTACCTTTCACAAACATGATTATTTAAGTAAATTTATATTCATTTACATACCTTTCGTATCCAAAACTTCTCAAAATAAGCCAAAAAGCTGTCAAAATTATTGGAAAATTCTTCCATTTCGAGGAAATAAAAAAAAACATTATTTTATGAGGATAATTCACCAACTTGTTACCACTTCGAGTAGTGTTTTTACACTGTCTTATCAGGTAATGGCAAATATTTCTCTAATCATAACTCATTCCGATGTGCCCGTTAATGTAACTGTTACAATTCTTCTTGAACATAATTTTTATCCCAATTTAACAAAAGTGTCAAATCGCCCAAAAATAATGCTAAATCGTCCAAAATTATTTATATTTTTTGGGCGATTTGACATTATGCTAAATCGCCCAAAAATGAAAAATGTTAAATCGCCCAAAAATTATTTTTGGGCGATTTGGCATTTTTCTTCATTTTTGCAATTTGGGAGTTTTGGTTTTGGGCGATCTGACACATGGCTATTTTTGCATTATGACAAAACGCCCACTCTTTTTGGGCGATTTGACATTTTTAAGTTTTGGGCGATTCGGTTTTGGGCGATTTGACACCCAACCATAATGTCGCATCGTAAGATCAATGACGTGCGTTTTTAATTTCTTGTCGAGTTACTTGATATTTTACATAAACGTATGCATGCATGCGTACAGACCAAGGAGATGATTGATGGGAGTACGTTTTGAATGAATGATGAATGTGTTAAGATCCTTACAGTTGCTTGACTGTACCTCAAACAAGAGAGCTCCTCTGCCCCCCTCATAACTATCCCATAGGAAGTTATTGTCTGGTAAAATATTGAGAAAAATCTATTTGACAGCTTTTTTTACAAAAAATAAAAACCTAAAAAAAATTAATCAAAGTTGATAAAAATTGATTTTCGACTCAAATATTTTTTCAAAACTTTGAGATATTGGCTAAACTAATTTTATCATTTAAAAAATGTTGTTGACAACATTCAGTACAATTTTTTTGGTAAAAATTGATTTTCGAATCAAATATCTTTTCAAAAATAACTGTGGCTTCCAACTAATTAAGCTTTTAAGAAATATTGTTTTCAACATTGGGACAAATTTTGAGAAAAATCGAATCGACAGTTTTTTTTACAAAAAATAAAAACACCAAAAAAACAATATTTTAACTTGGTAAAAATGTACTTTCGACTCAAATAGCTTTTCAAAAATTAAAAATATTGACTTCAAACTTATTTTATCTCACATAAAACATTGTTTTCGATATTCAATCATTTTTTCCTAAAAATCCAACAGTCCATTTTTTCATAAAAAAATAAAATCTGCAAAAAATAGTACGCAAATTTGGTAAAAATTGATGTTCGGTTCTCGATATCTCGTGAATAATAGAAGATATCGACTTTAAATTAATATCATTTATCCAATTTGTATTTGTTTATATAAGAAATAAACACTTTTAAGAAATTACTCCTAAAATTGGTAAAAATTGGTTTTCGACTAAAAATTTCGTTGACAAAAATAGATTTTTAAAACTATTTGCATATGATGCAAAATATTGTTGGTAATTTTTAAGTATAATACAACTGACAACTTTTTTAACACAACACGAAAACCTACAAACTTTTAAGCAAGACAAATCAACTGATGGAATGGGGAGTTATCAGTGTGGGTTGCATCCCAGCCTCTTTTTTTTAATTCATGTTGAAAGGGTTAAACTTCGGATTTTGAAATCTCGTAAAAATTAAACTACGTACAGAAGAAATTGCATGACCTTTTATTTAATTGACTTTTTCATAAAAACATCTAACTATTAAGTAAATTCCAACTAGCGTATTTGTATTTCCACTTCTTAATGACGTTACAAAATATTGTATAAATTGATCCCTTAAAAATTCTCAGTTTAAGTGGATCGGAAACCCCAATCAAAAAGCTAATCTTCTTATTGAACATCTCAAGAATGTTTTTTAAACCATTCCCACCAAATATGCTTACAGATCCCTTAGAGTTTGCTGATAGGAACGAAGAATCTCAAATTCCTTTTGTCACGCTCATGTGTCAACATTAGTTTTCTAATAAAAAATCACCAGACTTTGATCTTTAAAAAATACCAATCATTGGAAAATTGCCGAAGTAATTCTTATAGCTAAACAAAGCAGGCCATCTACAGAAATAACATTTTATAGGTCAATATCGTTTTTACCAATCATGACAACAGTTTAAATAATTACTACACAAAGGCTCAGCAAAAAAAGAAGACTTTTTTCGAACCCAAAGTTTTGATTTAGAAATAAATATTGCTCGAAAGATCAATAATTATTATATATGTGGTAAAGAAAAACAAGTATGCTCGGCTATATTTTTAGATGTTGTTCAAGACTATGATAAGGTTTATTTCTTGGGATTAGAGAAAAAACTGTATGGGGACCTTCCAGGCAATACTACAAAATACTGAAATCTTATGTTACAAACCGAATCTTTGAACTACGGTACGAACGAAATTATTAGGAACCAAGAAAATAGAAGCCAGTGTACCGCAAGGCAGTGTTCTTGTATATTTAATATAAAAGGTGGTACCATTTTATGAGCCGACCTTGACTTCTCAATTTCAGACTTATTAGAATATGAAATATACCAAGATACACCATCGAGTTAAAGTTATTCAGGCTTATTATGGAAACGGACGTTTCAATCAAAATGCAATTTTTTCGGTCAAATTTAATCGTCCAAATGTGTGTACATTCGGAAAAATCGTGGAAAAGTTTTCCTCTTGACCATTTCAAGCCTCGTAAATTGTCGAAATAGTGGCAAGAAATGACAACAGTGAAAGATCAACTTTCGAAGAAAATCAACTTCAATGATGACTGATCAGGAACATTTTCACGTCAGTGAATTCGTCAATAAGTAGAATTGGCACATTTAGGCGAATGATAATATTCCAAGAGTGATTGTCGAAAAACCAATACACCCACAAAGAGTTAATGGCCTGGCGACATCATCTGACCGTATTTTTTCCAAAATGAGGCCAGTCAATCAGTTACTGTGAAAAGTGTATCGTGAGATGATAATGAACTTTGTATGGCCCAACAGGACGGTGCCACTTGCTACACAGCTAACGAAACAATGGCTGTTTTGTGCAAAAAATTCAATGGCCATGTTATCTCACGTGGTGGCAATGTTTATTGGCCGACAAGATCATCTGATTTGACACCGTTCGATTTGTTTTTTCTCAGGTTATTTGAAGAAAAGGTGTACTTCGAACCAGCAACAGTTCAAGAGCTAAATAATGCCGAGGTCCTGGCGGAAGTTTGGCCGATATTGAACGATACCAATTTTATTATGATATCAACATCGGCCCTTAAAATGTATAACCACCCTTTATCATATTCGTTTTATTTCTTTTCAAGAACCGTACGTCTTAAAAAACAGTCTTTACATACACAGTGCACTTAAATTGTTAATGTTAAATATTATAACTTATTAAAGTTTTTACTTACTTTGATAGTTTCTGGCTCTTTTATTTTTCAATGATGAATCCATATCGTTGAGATAAATCAATTGGTTTTGAAACTTATTACGTGTTTCAAATTTTCTGAAATGAATAATTAATAAACAATTAAAAAAAGAAAATTGTTGTTCATTGCAAATTTGTATGTTCTAAAAACAACCTTTTCTTAAATATGCAAAGATTTGGTCATACCTATATTTTTCCATCTTAATAAATATGAAAAATGTCAATTTAATCTGTAAATTTAAGGCGCTAGAAAGCTTTTAAGCTCCATTAAAAAAATCAATATTGCAAATTAATAATTGGAAAATAAAGATATTGGGGCAAATTCATTGTCATATCTCAAACCCAAGTCTAATTGAACTAGAATCTAAATTTAACAGCCAGTTAAGACACAGCTCCTATTCATATAGAATTTGGCAGCCCTGTTTAGTAAGAAACTGGTTTTAGGTGTAATCTACTACAGTTCTAGTACAATTTCAATTTAACCAACCGGGAGAGCCAATTTTTTTGAAATCCTTAAACTATTCTGCTGACTGTTGGTTGAAAAATTCCTTGAAAGTCTCCAAAGTCACATTACCTATGTATTTCAATTTGGTGAATATTCTGAGCGAAAAATCTTAGCTCTGTTAAGACTTGAAAATTCTCCGATGTTGACAAACGTCTCATTGAACTTCAATCTTCAATATTTAGAAGGTTAATAATAAACTTGGCAGTTTTTGTTTTAGAATTGATACCTTTCATAGAAATCGTCGCTCGTCATCCGTTTCAAAGGGGTTGATTCAGGGACCATTCTAACATCAAGCAAAATAAAATCTTGATAAATGTTTAAGTCTATTGACATTTCAATTTTTGTTTTTATGTTTTCAAATAAAATGTCTCGCAATATAATTTTCTCAATTAGTTTTTTTTGTTTTATTTTTGACGTTTTATAGAGTTAAAAAGAGCTTAAATATATGTTCCGCAGTGTTTATTTTTAGACTGCAGGGTATTGTTTAAAAATGGGTTTAAAATGTCTATGAATAACGTAAAGCGGTTTTTAGTTTAAAACAGACAAAATCAGAACTTATCAAAGAACTATGAATATGGCCCATTGAAATTTTGGCTTAATTTTTGTTTGTTTTATTAGTCAAAAAATGTGTAGATGTTTGAAATGTTATTAAAACTTTAATGAAATTAATTTCAATGATTCTTCTCAAAAAAAGCAATCAGTGAGTTCAATAATAACTCACTTAGTAAATTTCTAAAAAGTCTGACTAAACTTTCAAGATGACAAGTGGATCCGAAACCCGAAACAAAAATCTGGTCTTTTTGCTTAACTTCTCGTTATTATTTTTAAGACATGCCAGGCAAATACGTCTACAGACCGTTTACAGTTTTAAGATAGGAACGACGAATCTGAAATTCCTTTTCTCAGGCTCAAAGAAGTAAGAAAAATGCGATTACATAACATTTCTAATAAAATTCACCAGCGATGAACTTACCCAAAGTTTTTAAAGATATCAAAGATATGTCCTCGATAGTCTTCAAAAAAAGTCATTGTTATACCTAATCAAAGAAAGTCGCCTACAGAAGTAACATCTTACAGACCAATATCGCTTATAACAATCATGTCAACAGTTAACAAAAAAAAAAAATACTACAAAAAGGCTCAGCAAAGTAATAGAAGAAAGAAGACTAAACCTGACGAAGAACATCAAATTACAGATGTGTACAAAATATGCTTAGCTTAATAAAAATACGAAACAATGCAATTTTATGTTACCAAAAGAATCTTTAGAGTACGTTGCAGCCAAAACTTTTAGGAACCAAAGAAAATAGAAGCCAGTTGGTACCTATATCAAAAATTGCGATTTACATCGTGCCCTTCAAATTGAAATGGTTATAAAAGAGCTTAAGAACACGCCGGCCGACTGCAAAGTTATACCAACTCCAAAATGGAGCCTGTCTTAATTGTACGGGATAAGAACGAAGCCTCATAGCTGAATGTCAAAAAGCTATAGAAAAGTATTATAAAAAAGAGGCTGGGATGCGACCCACACTGATAAATTCCCATCCCGTCTGTCGATTTGTCTTGCTAAAAAGTTTGTAGGTTTTCGTGTTTTGTTAAAAAAGTTGTCAGTTTAATTATTCTTAAAAATTTCAAAATTACCAACAATATTTTGCATATAATGAAATAGTTTTATTTCAAAATCTATTTTTGTTAACGAGATTTTTAGTCGAAAACCAATTTTTACCAATTTTAGGAGTATTTTTTAAAAGTTTTTATTTCTTATATAAACAAATACAAATTGGATGAATGAAATTAATTTGAAGTCATCGATAACCGAACATCAATTTTTACCAAATTTGCAGATTTTATTTTTTTATGAAAAAACGGACCGTTGGATTCTTATAAAAAATATTTGAATATCGAAAACAATGTTTTTTGTGAGATAAAATAAGTTTGAAGCAAATATTTTAAATTTTTGAAAAGCTATTTGAGTCGAAAGTAAATGTTTAGCAAGTTTTAGTATTGTTCTTTTTTTGGGTTTTTATTTTTTGTAAAAAAAATTTGTCAACTCGATTTTTCTCAAAATTTGTCCGAATGTTGAAAACAATATTTCTTATAAGTTAAAATTAGTTGGAAGCCACAATCTAAAATTTTTGAGAAGACATTTGAGTTGAAAATAACTTTTTACCAACTCTTATTCATTTTTTTTAAGGGTTTTATTTTTTGTAAGAAAAACTGTCAATTCGATTTTTTCCAAAATTTTACTGAAAGTTGACAACAATATTTCTTAAAAGATAAAATTAGTTGGAAGCTATAATCTCCAATTTTTGAAAAGATATTATTTGAGTCGAAAACCTATTTTTACCAACTTTTATTATTTTTTTTTAGGTTTTTATTTTTTTTGTAAGAAAACTGTAAATTCGGTTTTTCTCAAAATTTTTCCGAATGTTGAAAGGAATATTTCTTATAAGTCAAAATTAGTTGGAAGCCATAATCTCAAATTCTTCAAAATATATTTGAGTCGAAAATCAATTTTTACCAACTTTTGTTAATTTTTTTTTAGGTTTTTAATTAAAAAAAAAAACTGTCCATTCGATTTGTCTCAAAATTTTACCAGATGTTAAGAACGTTATTCTTCGTTGCACAAAATTGTTTTGGAGATAAAATTATTTTTTGTTCCTAAAATTTTCGAGGTGACAAATATTTTTTTTTCAGGTTTTTTATTTATAAGAAAACCTTGGAATTTTTTCCAAAAATATATTTGATTGGTATCATGTTACAATATATAACATAAAATTTAATTCTAGTCGATAGCGTTATTAGTTAGGGTTAGGTTTTTTTTTAAATTGCTATTGTAAAAAAAGCACCCACTCAATTTTTTTGAGACTCCTTTCTTCATCTTTCTGCATCTTTCTGCTTTATTATCTGTATAACAAAATTGATTCGAAGTCGATATCTCTACTGGTTCTTGAGCTATGGACGACAAAAAAAAACGTACGGACGTACAGACGTACGGACACAGACATCCCTCTAAAAATTTTGTAATTCGACTCTAGGGACTTTGAAACGTCGAGAAATGTAAAAATTTTCAATTCGACAAAACTTCCTATGGGAAGTTAAAAAAAGAAGACTAAATCTGACAAAGAACATCGAATTACGTTTGTATTGGAAAAGGGCACTTGAAGAAAACAAAGTATGCTCAGTATGTTTACATAATTCCTTAAGAACATTCCACTATATTACATATTCAGCGACTTTAAAGTTATACCAACTCCAAAATAGAGACTGTTTTAAATGTACGGAACAATGTTGGAGATTAACAAGAACCAAGCCTAATAGCTTATGGTCGAAAAACTATGGAAAAGTATGATAAATATATAAATTATGAATTATAAATTATGAAAGAAAAATGATTACCGATCTTTTATATATTGTTCCTGATTAACCGGTGGTTTGAGTGTGGTAAGAGTCCAACACTACTTGGTAGCGATTCTTACCAATTGTTTTTTTGAAAATTCATTCATTCATTTCTTTGACAAAATTAAAATAATAACGAATAGAACACATGATTTTGTTGGTCAAAACAAGTCATGTTACTCTTGAACGTCCTGGGAAAACCAGAGGTAACAAAGTCTCAAAACCATTGGAATCGAAAGTAAGTCTAAGTAGAGATATCGACTTCAAATAAATTTTGTTACACAGATAATAGTGCAGAAAGATTCATTTTTTACCATAGCAGTTTAAAAAAAAAGGTGAAAATTTTGGTTACCCTAAATATCTCAAGAACCAATAACTCTAGAGACTTGAATTCAATTTTATATTGTATAATGTACCGTGATACAAAACAAATATATTTTTGGAAATTTTTGAACGTCCAATGAACGGTTTTTTTTTGTAAATCAAAAAAAAATGAAAAAAAATATTTGTCAAAACAATTTTGTGTAACGAAAAATAAAGTTTTTAACATCTGGTAAAATTTTGAGAAAAAATCGAATTGAAAGTTTTTTTACAAAAAAAATAAAAACCTAAAAAAAAAACATTACTCAAAGTTGGTAAAAATTGATTTTCGACTCAAATGTCTTTTCAAAAATTTGAGATTATGGCTTCAAACTAATTGTATCTTATAAGAAATATTTTTTTCAACATTTAGTAAAATTTTGAGAAAAATCGAAATGACAGTTTTTTTTACAAGAAATAAAAATCTAAAAAAAATAAAATTTGGTAAAAAGTGATTTTCGACCCAAATATCTTTTCTAGACTTCAAGATATTGGCTTTAAACTAATTTTTTCTTTTAACATTCAACAACAACAACAACATTCAGGAAAATTTAGAAAAAATCGAACTGACAGTTTTTTAACAAAAAATAAAAATCTAAAAAAAGCATTATTAAAAGTTGGTTAACATTTGGTTTTCGACTCAAATATCTTTTCAAAAATTAAAAATATTGGCTTCAAACTTATGTTCTCATAGAAAATATAGTTTTCGATATTCAGTTAATTTTTTATAAAAATCCAACAGCCCGTTTTTTCATAAAAAAAATAAAACCTACAAAAAAAAAAGTACGCAAATTTGGTAAAAATTGATGTCCGGTTCTTGATATCTCGTGAACAATAGAAGGTATTGACTTCAAATTAATTTCATTCATCCAATTGGTATTTGTTTATATAAGAAATAAAATTTTTTAAGAAATGGTACTAAAATTGGTTTTTGACTAAAAATCTCGTTTACAAAAACAGATTTTGAAACCAAACTGTTTCATCATATGCAAAATATGTTGGTAATTTTTAAATTTTTTAGAATAATTCAACTGACAATTTTTTAAATAAAACACGAAAACCTACAAACCTTTTAAGCAAGACAAATCGACAGACGGGATGGGAAGTTATCAGTGTGGGTCGCATCCCAGCCTCTTTTTATTCCTAACCAAATCATTCGTCTTATCCACCAGACATGTTCAAGACCTAATCTGCCATACAAAATGTAAGTGCATAGTTATCATTCGCGTTCTCATTCCGCTGATAACTGACCGGTATCTTGTAAACTATACGCCGCAACAATGTAAGAAACCTTTTAAGTAAATTTCAAACTAATATTCTTAATATACATTATTTTACTAACAATTTAAAATAAAGCAAAAGAATAATATAATAATTATCAAAAAAAGAGTTTTCCTTGTCGGAAAGCACTTGACTTTGACTTCTATAATTACACTTAACAGAGAGTATTACAAGCGTCGTCCTTTTTCTTATACTCTGATGTAGCATGGAGCTTGGAACATGGAGCACGGAAAACTCTTTTAGAGAAAAGTAAACGAAAAAGAGAAAACAAATGTAATAAAACAACCCAGCATCAGAGCTTTCATCCTATTAAGTCCGTTGGCGTAGCCTTACCGTAGTTTCGTATACCACTCATATATAGTTGTAGATTGTAAGTAGTCAACGCTGATGCTGATGCTGATGCCGCTCATCGCATTACCCACACTTTATTCGTTGAGGAGCATCAGCTTCGATGAAGTGGAATCGCCAATTAAAAGTTTTTAAGCTTCGGCAATATTGCACAGCGATTACTTTTTTGGAAAATTGCATATAAAATTTATCCACCTCTCTTCCAGAATCCAGATGATGATGGCGACGCGACGGCGGCGATGGGCGAATGGTCGGGCAGCATTGCTTAAGCGTTTCCCTTTTTTTGTTTTTGGAGTGTACACAACTACTTATGAGTCTGTTCAGGCAGGAGTGTATAGTGAAGTTCAGTGCAGTGCAGTGCATTGCAGCCCAAGCCTTCAAAACCCAACCTTCCGGACTAAATCCTTTTAAAAATAACTTTTCAGACTCAGAGTCTTTACTTTGCTTTACTTTTGTGAAGCTCTATGTACCTTTTGCCAGTAAAACAGCCAGCTAGCGTCCTCTTTGCGCAACATTATTCGCGATGTCTTTGTGCAGAGTTTAACACCACACCATCGAACCAGCATCAAGGGAGGTTATGTCCTTTTAAAGACATTTAAAAATTTCACAGATTGCATTAATGCATATTTGAGAGTGAAATAAACTTAAGGACCAAACGATGAGAGATTCATTCTTTCCTTTTGAGGCTGAGGACTACCTTTCTGTACATCCATACCTACGATACCTAGTACTTTGGAAAACGCTTCCAGCAAGCCCTACCGACATAACCTTTGTTTTCCCAAGTTCGTCCTTTTCTTCAATTTACTCTCGTAGCTCTAGCAATGATGTGTATCCTCCTCCTGCATCATCTTCCCTCAACGTCTGTCCACATTCTGTTTGAAGACAGCAAACACACACACACACAAAAATACACACCCTCGTAAACACTATGTACATTGTATGTGTGTATTCAAAAAACTTCCTTTAACATTAAAAAGTTAAATAACTCTGAAACTGGTACCCAAGCCCCGTAGGTGCATTCAACCTCGAGTTTATAACAAAACTTTTCCGTTTCTTCTCGTTTCTCAAAAATTCTTAAAATATTTTTTTTTTCTGTTTTATTTTGTTTTTGAGAAAAGAAAAAGCAACAACAAAAAATGCGAAAAGTCCTTAGGTAAATCCATGTTTTGAATATACAAAAACCTCCTCAAGGATAATAACAACACAAAATGTAAACTATTTATTCGATTACTTAGAAAAGCAAGTATGGAGTGAGGAACTTAAGCATCATCAGCATCACACAGAGCAGCGAGCATTTGCTCCTTCATAAACCTTTTTCTATGAGCAATTTCTTAGATATTCTTGTGTACGAGTACAAAACAAACAACAACAACAACACAAAAATTGCATCATTCTTTCGAGCCAGGTTAATTCTTAGATTGTTGTTCGTCCTCCTGACGTCCTTTATGGCGGTAGCGGCGCGCGGCGAGGCGGCCGACCGGGGCGGCTCATGGCTCATTCCTATTTAAGTAGGTATGTTTCATCTCTGGCTTTCGTCTCGCGTCCAGGCTCTATCAAGAAATAAATTATTTTAAGAATAAAAAAAACAACAGTAAACTTTTTAATTCACTTAATCGCATCGAAGGAGAAGTGCTTCTATATCTTTTCTCTCAAGTTCCTTACACAGCGCTCATCGCGGGATGAACAAAAAACTACTACAAAATAGAAAAGGACTCAACTTAAGGATAATTTTGAGGAACAGCATTCATATTTCTTAATTTTTATATATTTTTATTGTTGTTATGTCTTCTAGATTAAATATTTAGAATTTTACGTTTATTTTATTTATTTTTTCTTCGTTAATATTTTAATGGATATACCTACCACTTGCACCTACAACCACCACCACCACTACCAAGAGCGACGACCGACGACGACGCAACGTCAAGAGGCGATATTCTTAAGAAAATACATTAAATTTAATAAGATTCCCAGGTCTGTAATTTTAGGGAGTATGGGTAAGACAGTCTGATACCACTTCTTGTTGTTCTTAGTATTCAGAGTATAGAGTCAGGAATAGGACAAGCTGCAAGAGAGGTGTTACGGTTTAAGGATTATGGGTGAAATCGTTTGTTGATTATAAGGGCAAGGGACAGAATTTATGACAACATAGAAAAATTTGTTTTAATTATTAATTTCTTAGAAGCCAGCAATTAGAAATTACAAGAAATGCCTTAATCGAATCATAGGAGGTTGATTCCAAAAAATACGTAGCTATTTACTAAGATAATCACTTAATCCAAAAAATAATTCAAGCATAGGCCACAAGTAATTGTTCCTATGAATTGTGGGAGTTTTTTCATATGAAATAGGATTTTATAATAACAACAACCAGAGGGTAGAGGGTGTTTTTCAGAAGAATTTGTTTACCTGTTCAATTCTGAGAACAAAGTAATGTTTGCCTTAGATAGATGATAATATTTTCTTTTGGGGTTATGAATACCCTTATAATGTTTTTACACAGTGTGAGCAATTAAGAAAGGAGTATAAGATAAGAAAGGAGATACCGATTGGTTTCGAATGTGTGAACATTACAATGAGTGGAAAATATTGAGCATAGTAAAACATTCTACTTCTACATTCGTTTAGTGCGGCTAAAGAAAGACTTTGTACTTAAAATTGCGTCCAAAATTGCAATCAAGAGTTAACTGATAAGCAATCCTAAAAGTACGGGTATTACAGTTAAATTGTTTGAGGGAAGGAATGGAACTGGAGCAATGTTTATAAATATAACGATAAGATAGATGAAAGGCATGAAACTTTGCGGCGGTGTTCAAGAGAAGTATCATTTTTAAAAATCTCTTTTCAATTCTACCCAAAAGGCTTAAGTATATTATTTGGTCATCAGTCCAAATATGAAAATTATACTCGAGTTAAAGATGACTTAAGGCTTTGTAAAATATATCCAGATCAGAAGGGGTACAATTTTGTTTGCAAAAACTTTAGGAGCGTTTTTGGCGATGACAAATATGTGATCACTGCACAACAAATAGTTTGTGATGCCTTATAAAGGGTTATTCAATAAGCTGTGTGAGGTATTAACAAAATTATTTTTTTATTTTAAAGGCGCATGTATGCCATTAAGTGTGGAATTGGAATATGACATCATTCAAATGCCCGCCTCGGCTTCTTACGGTGACACGGATCTGAGTGGTCCAATTTTCAATGACTCTTCTACATATATTCGGCTGAATTTGAGCGATGGCCTGTGTTATTTTCATCTTTAGGGCATCAGTCGATTATGGTTTATTTGCATAAAACTGCGATTTCAAGAAATCCCACAGGAAAATGTCTAGCGGGGTAAAATCGCATGACCTTGGTGGCCAATTCACATCACCCTTGTAAGAGATAACCTTACCCTCAAATCGTTCATCCCAAATGTCAATCGTGGCGTTTGCTGTGTGGCACGTCGTAGCGCCGTCCTGCTGGGACCACATGTCGTCTAGGTCCATATGGTTCAATTTGGGGCATAAGAAATTATAGTTATCATCGTTATATAGCGCTCGCTGTTGACGGTGACCGCCTCACTAACGTCGTTTTCAAAAAAGTACGCACCAATTACGCCACCCGCCCAAAACCCACACCAAACGGTATTTTTTTGAGAATGCATTATCACCTGGTGAACCTCGCGTGGGTTGGTGTCGTCCCATATACGACAATTTTGCTTGTTAACACAGCCATTCATCCAAAAATGCGCCTCGTCACTGAAGATGATTTTTCGGCCAAAATTGGGGTCCTCTTCCAAACGATTCGAAGCCCAGTCAGCGAACAAACGAGCAGCGTCGTCTATGGTCTTGAACTTTGAGCTCTTGGGTCAGTTGGATCTTGTAGGGGTGTAGGTCCAAACGCAAAATTCGTCAAGTTCAAGTCTGCGAAAGGCCAAGCTTTTGTCCACGGCAGGGATAAGCTGCCTCGGCTTCTGCTGTACGGAATTCCGAGATGTTCTCGGCCAATCTTGCGTTCCTTGAACGTACTGATGTTGACTGATTGTTTACTGAACCGGTCGCCTCAGATTTGGCCACCAAACGTTGAAGAGTCGACTGTGAAGGGCTAGCACCTCTACCGTAAAATGGGCACAATGCACGCAACGTTTGCGTTAACGAACACTCATTTGGATAATAAAGTTTCATCATGTGAACGTGCTGTTCAATTATGTAACTTGCCATGATGATTTGGCATACAAAATTGAATAATAAACAAAAGATTTGACAGATGTCACCAAAACAAAATGTCCGCCACGGTACGCCAAATCTACCCACGCCAATTGAAAAAACCTTTACCTAGATGAAAGCTTTTCCATCTCCTCGATGCAAGAACTCTCCATGGATTGTGGCATTGGGGGAGGGTTAAGCATTGAGTTTTGGAAGCATTCTAAATTCTACATGGTTTTTGACCTTGGAAAGAAAGGCCGTAACTGCAATTGGACGAAAGTTAGAGAGTGAGGAGGATTCGCCTTTTTAGAGACAGGCTGGCCAAATTCTCTTTTTCATCTACTCAGAAAGAGACCTTTAGAGTAGAATAGATGGGAAAGCTTTCGCAATGCTTTTGCCACCGATGAAGAACGCCTTTTCAAAACAGTAGCAGGAATACTATCCGGACCAGCGGATTGAATGTAGAGATCTTTTATTAGTTTAGCATCTCTACGAGTGGGATAGAAAATTCTAGTGTTTCGTTTATTTTTTATTTGCAGTATTTGTTGCGTTAATTTCTTGCCATGCAAAAATTTGATGGATCGAATATATCCATTATGGGTCTATCTATCTTGTTTGAACTTATTCCGGTTTTCCACAGTGCAGTTGGTTCTGAAAATTCGGAAACTTTCATCATTAATAAACTCTTTGCAGCTCAAATCAAACCATGAGTTTTCTTTGAGTTTGATATATTTTACAAAGAATAAAGTTAAGTTTGTTATCATATTTGCGCTGGCACCCACGTCACTATATCGAGGAAGCATAGTGCAAGGGCGGATCCAGACTTTTAGTCAGGGGGGGGTTACACTTAACATATAGATGAGTTTTTAGTCACCACTTAAAAGTTTTTTAACGTACTGTAAAGGATGCTGACAAATTAAAAAAACATAATGTGCATCTTAACCTTACATTTGCACATTTCAAGGGCTAAAGTGACAACTTTAGTTATAAAATTATTTTAGAACACTGTTGTCCAGCAAGGTATGATCTAACTATTTAATTTTGACGACTCCCTACATATGAAAGCATTCCATCCAGTTTTCTAAATATGCCATATTTAAGAGCTTAAACATAATAGTTTAGAGGTTTTTGATGCATTTCACGCAGAAATGTAAGAAATTGTTTTGGAACGAAGATTTTTCCAAAAATAATATATACTTTTCTCTTTTCTATTTATATTAATGCGAAGAACGTTTCAAAAATTCAAAAACTCAGAAAATGAGAGAGGATCTGATATGAAGAATTTTCGGGCTATTTTTGACGTAGTTTTTCTGAATTCAATTTTCGGGAGTCTATTATTACT
Source organism: Eupeodes luniger (assembly GCA_951509635.1). NCBI lineage: Eukaryota > Metazoa > Arthropoda > Insecta > Diptera > Syrphidae > Eupeodes > Eupeodes luniger. Next base: position 108,863,343 of record OX608073.1, read on the forward strand.
ATCGCTATCAGTCTGCTTACTCGTAGACGCTGGACAATATTTTGATCTTAAAGGATTCAATAAAATTTAAAAATTGTAGAGAAAAAAATGTGTGGTTCTTGAATTTATGGATATAGGTGCATTAAAGTACATAATTTCTCTAAACATTAAATAAAAACAAATTAAGGTAAAAAAATAAGTTGGGAAGAAACTTTTCTGTAGCACTCACAAATTACACGTTTCAGAATCTCTTTTCACTTCAAATCTCAAGAGATTCAAAGCCTTTTTTTCAACAGATATGAAACGTTCATTATGTTTTCCAATTAGCCATTAGTTTAAGAAAAGTGTCACTTGTGCTGTTTTTGGGACATTTTTATTTTTGAAATTTTCTGTTTAATTCTCAGTTCAAGAGCATCTAAAGCAAATTCACTTTAAAAAGAAGATTTATTTAATTTTTCAAGATCTTAAACATTTTTGTACTCAAACTCAATAAAAAATCAATTTTGAAAGAAAAAAATGCATGACTGGGTCACTAGAACTAGCTAATGTCTTCCAAAAAGTCTGTTTAAAAATATTTATTATATTTTAAGATTTAAACATGTATATGCAAAATAAGTTTTGCTCAAAAATTCAAATGCCATTTTATTTCTCAAAAAACCTAGATTAACTTATATTTTTTTTTGGAAAATCAATAGAGCGGTTTTTTTTTAATTGATTTTATCATATACAAATTTTTAAATTTTTTCTGCAGTTGTTAAGTGCTTATAAATATACATTTTACATAGTGACCCCTTCTGAGATATCGAGTTTTGTAAACAAAAATCAATATATTTTTAAAAATAAAAAAAAAATACAATGACATTCTTGAGAAAACTTAAAAAAATAACGGTTCTATGAAGGGTACTCTTCTCAATCAATACCGAAATACGTTAATCTTGTACAAAGAACCAAATTAAGAAAGTAAATTAGAAAGTTAAAAAAAAATATCGGTTAATTTTTGAAAAAAAATCGAATTTTCTTATTTAAAAAAAAAAACGCATTACGGTAATCGGCTTAAAACCATAATTTCCTAGTTTGAACTCAATCGAAATATATAGAGGCCAGGACAAACAGACAGACGGACGGAATCAGAGGATCCACTTTTTTCGACTTTTCTATCATCGTAATGTCATGTTTGATTAAAAGCTAGAGTTCTAAATTTTATACGAATCAAGAATTTTTTAGACTCAATTGAAGGCGAGGTTCAGGAATTTAATTGACGATCTTTTATTCAAGGTTTCTTGTTAAGAACCTAAATATTTGCTCTTTTTCTTAGAAACAAATTTTATAAAAATAATTTAAAGCATTACTTAAGTTTTTCCAAATTCCAAATTGCGGGAAACAAAAAATTTAGTTGTTTTCGACAACAAACCACTTTTTGGAAAATGTCATTAAATTACTAACAAATCTTTAGATGAAATCTTTAATTATACAACTTAACTGTATAAGCTTTTTGGCTCATATGACCCCCCCTGGATCGTCCATTGATCAAAAGTTGATGAATTTGTGCTGCATTATTGGAAAATTCAAGGGAGTTCCTACGCAAATAAAAAAAAATTATCTCCCAGGGGGGGGTCATGACCCCTACGACCCCCCCCCTGGATCCGCCATTGGCATAGTGACCTGTTAAACTTCGTCGAGACCGCCTCATATTGCCACACTTTAACTGGGGTGTTTTTAAGCATAAGAAATTTGCACAATGATCCGATGCGACTATAGAGGCTATAAGACACTGACCGCATATTTATAAGGATCAGAGGTAAGAAACAAGTCTAGATTGTTGGCAGGTTTACCTACAATGTCAAGAATCGGAGCTGACTTTTCAATTAACTGAGTCAGGTAGTCAAACTAAGCAAAAAACTCAAATTCCCTTCCTTTTTGTCTGACCAAAATAAAGCAGCCACAGAGAATTGTGAACATTAAAATCGCCCTTAACAACGATCGTACAGTGCGAAAAATGGTCCGAAGCGGACCTGGGCCTCAACCAACATGCGTCTCCAGCCAGCTCGGTCCCTAGTTCAAAAGTATTTTTCATGCTGTACTTAATCCTGAATCCTTAAAGATTTTATAATGTCAACTTAGGCAACCGGAATTTTACCTGTTGATTGATACCCTCATTAATAACCCTATAACCTTAGTTAACATAAATCAATTTTGAATATTAAAACATCTTCCCTATAAGATCATGGAGCCTTTATAGCTCAAGACTTGAAGCTAAAAGAGTCTCAGATAGTTTGAAGGAATTTGAAACAAAGAAGTTTTGTGGATTCAGAAAAGTTCTGCAGAAATCTACTATGAGATACATATCTATTGCTAACACTACACATGGTGACTTCAGGCATGAAAGAAGGATAAATTAAAATTCATATAAATTGTAGCTTTTCCGTTCAAAAATTATGTTGAATTATTTAAAGTATAAAGAGTCACACAATAGGGACTTTACAATCACATCCTTCCCAATCGGAGAACGTACGTCACTTTAAATGGTCATGGTTTCAATTCTTTAGTCAGCTTGATCTTGATGCAAACAAAGATCCTTGTGCTACATAATTCATCTGAGTCTGAGCGATGCCCAATTTTTGAGAACACCATAGAATTGACTAATTTGGGTCGTCATTAAATCAATTATGTTTTATTTCCTTAAATACTTAAGGCATTTATATTTATGCATAGATGTAAATTATATAACTACCCTTAATCGTTTATCTGGATTTATCTAGAATTGATAAATTGTTTCTTTATATTTTATCAATCAAAATCAACCACAAAACAACAAACATACAATGGTTTTGACGTCCTGCATCACACAATCAAGAATGATTGAGTGATTGAAAATACGTCATCTAAATGACACCTATTTCATGCAATAGGGGTTAACATATCAAAAGTAAAATTGAATAAACTTCAAAGGCAGATCTTTAAATTTTGGAAATCAAAACATATGTGCATACATACATTACATATACATAGATATGTATGTATTTACATTAATCATGCATATGAACCCACATATATAAATGTGAACATTTCAAATTTCCAAATCAATTTACATAAGTAAAAATAACAAAGTAATACCAATCAAATTATATGCACTATTTTAATATATTAATCCTTTAACTTATGTAATAATTTCCTTTAGTCTGATAATGCACGCAATGTACATATTTGTGTATATAATTAGGTGTATTGTTGTTCTTTTTTGATATCACAAAATTAGACTTAATACACATCACAACTTTGTACACTTATTTAGAAAATCAAATAATTATTGCATTGTTTTGGTTTATGATTTTGACATATCAATTTGAATTTTAATCAAAATTCAAATGCCAATCATTTGTTTTGACATCTCGAGAACTTAAGTATACATATATAAACTTTAATCAAACAGAAAATCGAAATACATACCCACATTTATACAATATAAACATGTAAGTTAGTGAAAATAAACAAGGATAGGTACATAATCCACCTATCATAATGATAATCATTATCATTCACTGGACCAACAAATTTTAATCTCTCGGAATTTATTAAGCTTAAAAATGAGAATTAAAAAAAAAACTTCTAAGAGTTCCTATAAATAAATATGTTTTTAATGTACATAATTGCATAGTTACAAAATTAATTTTTATTTATCATCAACCAAAAACAGAATTGTACACTCAGGCGTATACGGCTCAAAATCACCAAGGTGCAGAATTGGCTTCGCTAGCAATTTAATGTCTTAAATCTTGACCTAATTAAGAAAAAAAAATTAATAAAATACTAAAACTAACCTGTTTTGTGTGTCTATCAAACAATATAATTTATTAATAAACTAAATTTTAAATACATAAAATCAATATACACGCATAGAAAATCATTTCGGGAACGCGTCCTAATCTACAATCTTCATCAACAAGTTCAAAATATAATTGAAAAATGTAAGGTATTCAACCTCGGTCATCACTTAGTACACCGTATTTTTTATACAAAATCTAGTTTTAGAAAGGATACTAATAGATTATTTATTTTTAACTGTAAAAAATGCAAAACCAGTTTGTCCGATACCGCACAAGTCATTTCAGTGAACATATCGATAATCGATCAAAAATAATTTTAAGTGAACGCAGCAATTCGATGTGACACGTCAGTCGAGTTAGAGAACAATAGCAAAGCTGGCTGCCAGAGTATTTATCGTAACATAAATTTTATCTAAATGGTAAGTACCTACCTTTTTATTCACTATTCGTAGAGCGTACATCAATAGCCCGTCAATCCGTGAACGCATTTATTACATTTAATTTATTGATGAAATTCTTTTTTACGACACGAAATTTCAAAGTTACCTCAAATATTTTCCTATTGACAAAGTCAGATCGCATTTAAGATGACCGCCGCATAGTTAAAGCGCGCTCTTATTTGAAATCGTCATTTCGGGAACGGTCATTTCGGGAACGTTCCCGGACATGATTTTTACGTATTTTGCTTGTAGAAGATTTTGTATGTGTTGTTTTCATTATTGCCTATTTAATAAACATACATAATATACCCATGTTATTAAACAAAGCTTAAATTATGTACTTTGTTTTGTTTTTGTTATTTTTATCAAACTTAGAAAAACGTTCCCGAATTGATGATTTTTTGTATGATATTTAGTACTAAAAAACAGTACTAAAAAAGTATACAATTCTGTGCGCTGCCCTGTCAAAGTTTATTTATATACAATTTTTGCAACATTATAAACTAAAATTTATCATCATAGCTTGCAATTTTTTTTGTCATAAAAAAATTTTGAAATTTGCAACCTTGGTGATTTTGAGCCATACGCACTATTCTTAAAGTGATATTTGTATTAAATATAAATCTAATAAATTAATAAAATTACTCATCACAATATTATCTATGGACAAGAGTAGAATAGGATTTCTTGTGTTTTGTTCAAGGAGTCCTTTAAAAAAAAAATCTTACCAATCTTTGCATGAAAATGGAGTATTGGAGTTTCAACTGAATTTTAAATTATATATATTACCCTTGGCACAAAACTCAGAATATTTTTATTTTAAATGAAAATATTATTAACTTTCCATAGGAAATGAATGGAATGCAATGTAAATTTAAAAATGTTGACATTGCTCGACGTTTCCTCCATTGACATGAAGTTAAAAAAAAATAAATGGAATGTTTTTATTTTTCAAAAAAGAATGAACAAAATGTTTGTCATTTCGAAAATTTTACGAACAAAACATGATATAACCTCCACAATAATTGAATGCAATGAGGCCTTTTGATATCAAGTAAAGTTTTTAGAAAAATCCGATTGACAAAATTGTTTGTAAAAATTAAATGCATGACTTGGTCGTAGGCAAGTAAAATCGTTTTGACGTGCGTCGATAACTTCATTTGTTCGAGATCTTCAGTTATTATAAATGTTCGTAGTATTTTTTGTAAATTCTATTTTTTTATATAAAAGAACGGATTGTTGGACATTTCTTAAAATTTTAATAAATGTTAAAAACAGTATAAGATAAAATAAGAAAACTGTTGCTTCGATTTTTTGAAAATCTTACCAGATGTCAGAAACGTTATTCTGGGTTGCATTAAACTAAACTTTAAGTAATATCATAAAATGGTATCGCCAACGACGTTCAAAACCGTATTGAGATGTAAGATTTGAATTATCTTATCTTTATATTTTTTTTTTGAAAACTTTGCCAAGATGCTTTTAGTACTACAGCTTATACGGTGTTAACACAAAATTTTGTAGGACTATACGAACATTGAGAACATTGTATTTACAAAAAGGATCGAGCAGAATTTGAGTCGTCAGGTTAATGGAAAAAACGTACAAGTAATTTATTAAATTAGTAAACATTAGTTGAAATAAATTAAAAAGAAATTCTGTCGAGTTCATCTTGAAATCTAAAATGACATCATAATATTTTGTATCTTCGATGCTTATCTGCAGGCAACAAGCTGTAAGCTAGCTGAGGTCTTAACTTCCAAATAACAGTCTGATCTTTAGCATTATAAAATTATATTTATTTATTTTATTATAATATGTTCTATGCGTTTAGCTTTTAGTTTTAATGAAATCTTGTTAAATTCCAAATTGTCATTTTAATAACTTCAAAAAATATTCAATCAAAAATTTAAGTCAATATTGATTTGAGACGTTGAGTCAATTTAGTAATCTCGTTGATAGGACTTTAATTTTTGTGAAAAAACATGGTCAATTAATAAATTCTACTAAATAATGGGTTTTTCAATAAATTTGTAGATGTCGTGGCGTTTGCTGTGTGGCACGTAGTGCCGTCCTGCTGGAACCACATGTCGTCTAGGTACATATGGTTCAATTGAGGCAATTTAATTATCATTGTTATGTAGCGCTCGCTGTTGACGGTGACCGCCTCACTAACGTCGTTTTCAAAAAAGTACGGACAAATTACGCCGCTCGCCGCGCTTCCCAAAATCCACACCAAACGGTAACTTTTTGAGGATTCATTATCACCTGGTGAACTGGTGAACCTCGCGTGGGTTGGTGTCGTCCCATATACGGAAAAATTTGCCATTCATCCAAAAAATGCGCCTCGTCATAAAGATGATTTTTCGGCCAAAATTGGGGTCCGCTTCCAAATGATTCGAAGCCCAGTCAGCGAACAAACGGGCGTTGTCTATGGTCGTTGAATTTTGAGCTCCTGGGTCAGTTGGATCTTGTACGGGTATAGGCCTAAGTCCCGACGCAAAATTCGCCAAGTTGAAGTCTGGAAAAGGCAGAGCTCTTGTGCACGACGCGACGACGGCGAGGAATAGACTGCCTCGGGTTCTGCTGTACACTTTCACGGACAGCGGCGATGTTCTCGGCCGATCTTGTGTTCCTTGAACTTAAAGGTGATGGCTTATTGTTTACTGAACCGGTCTTCTCAAATTTGGACACCAAACGTTGAATAGTCGACTGTGAAGGGCCACCACGTCTACCGTAAAATGGGGGCAATGCGCGCAACGTTTGCGCTAACGAACACTCATTTTGATAGCAAAGTTTTATCATTTGAACGTGCTGTTCAATGGCGTAACTAGTCATGATGATTTGGCATAGACAACTGAATAATAAACAAAAGATTTCACAGATGTCACAAAAACAAAATGGCCAGCACGGTGCGCCCAAATCTACCCGCGCCAAAAAAAACCCTATATAAGAATTTTTCTTTAAAGATGATTGACAGTTATGGACTTTTATAGAGTTTGTAGAGACAGAGTCCAGAGATTTGATAGCGGCCTGACTATCTGAGAAAATACGGATATCAGATGTTGATATCACGTTTTCTTTAAGCCAGGAAAAGACTTCTTTTATCGCATAGCATAAGTTCCACCTGTAATATGTTACAATGGTTTTTAAGGTGAAATAATCAGATTATAATAAATAAATTAGGTGTTGCAACAGTCCGTTGAACTGGCCTAGTGACTTAAAACTTTCAAACATTCCTGTGTGCGAGTACTGTTGTCAACGATGGAGGGGACCTACTGCAGTTTTAAGCCGAATCCGAACGGCTAATTTGAGAAAGCATTGTTCATGACAAGAATTTTTCTTGGAGGATTTGTCAATTCCTGGCAAAAGACAGTACCCTTGAAAGAAACTTTAGATGGCACAGGCAGGGATTGAACTCAAGATCATTGGCATGACAGTCCAACGCACTTTTTTTTTTTTTTTTTCCAAATTCATTTTTTATTAATTCCTTCTTAAGACTATCTTAAAGCTAGACAAAAATTCATAAAACTAGCCTAATTAACCATAACTTACAACTAACTTACTGGTCCCATACGGACACTCTAAGTTAAACAATAATACTTAATGCTAATGCCTTTCGGCCCTAAGATCTATTTAACTTTAATTCATTTTATTTATTTTTGTATTCATTAGAAAATTTCAAAAAAACTAATATCAATATCCTTTTTTATTTTTACTTAAAAACTACTTAAAATAAGGTCCTTAATATAAAACTTAAAGCTAACTAAAACTACCTATTCTACCTATAAACTACTTAAAACTAGAACAACCACAGCAGCAAATCTACTTATCTAACGTTTTTTTGTTTTTCATATTTTGTTGTCTTTTTTTTTTTTTTTTTATTTTTATTTTTTTTTTATTTTTATTCCATGTTTTTTCTAATTTTTTCTAATTTTTTTTTTGTATTTTTTTTTGTATTTTTATTTTTTTTGTATTTTGTATTTTTTTTTATGCCACCATGCCTATTCTACTTAAAACTAAACCCTAAAACTATAAAACAAGTATGTAAGCCGGCCAAGGCTTAACCCCATCCCGACTACTCATTATCAAGTGCCGATTGAAGCCACCAAAACTGGTTCTCCTGCTTCACCCTATCAGTTCGGTCCCGTTCGGACACAGCCCTACTGAACCGAAGGAGCTCTGCTCCGCCTTGTGCCATGACATCCCGATTGTACAGGAGTCGCCTATCCACGGTTCGTCGTCTGACGTGGTAGATTAGCGGAACTGCCAATCTATCCTGTATCAGACCGCATCTATCTAAAAAGAGGAATGCCTCTGGTGGAATGAAGCCGCTCAAGCGTGCACTTTCAAAATACTCGTCGTTCGGATAGAACGCCCCGAAAATTAAATTGTTGGTCGAAGACATAGCTCTTGCAATGTGACCTCGAACGAGTTTTATCACGAAATTGTCAATTCTGTTGATTCGAGCCCCGTTGTATAGGACCTCGTTGGAATAGTAATGCACGTAAGAAGATTCGGCTGTTCGATATAAGCCAGTACAGCGTCGTAAACACTGCCGCTCGAACACCCGAAACTTCTCCATCTGGGAAGGGGCAACGTTGAACCACACAGGACAACCATAAACGATCATCGGCCGTATGAGGGCCATGTAGCAAATTACCTTCACTCTGGAGTCAAGCCGACTGCTAAAAAACAGCCGTTTCGTCAGAGCGAAGGCTCCTCTGGCCCTGGTCAGAGCAGCATTTATATGTCTATCGAAATATAAATACTGATCTAACCAGATACCGAGGTACTTCACTACACTTTTGCTCGCTAATGGCTGCCCGTGAAGATCAACGATGACCATCTTGCGCCAATTCTTGCACGTATCCCTCGTTGCCCTAGGCAACGGAACAGAATTGTCTCCGACTTCTGGACATTTATTTTCAATTTCCAGTCGTCGCAATATCGCTGAATCTTGTCGAAATCCCGCTGCAAGAGAATTCTAATAACCTCAACCTTTCGGGCCGTTCTGTACGCAATAAGATCGTCGGCGTACGCAATTGCCTTTGTAAGACTACCTATCAGATCGCTGGTGTAAATGCTGAAGAGAATCGGCGAATTCACCACTCCCTGTTGAAGACCATTTTTAATTGAATGTTGTGGTAGAAGTTACATTGCCACTTTTGACAATAAACTTTCTACCGTTAAGCATATCATAAAGTATATACAACAATGGCTTGCTAATGCCAAGCCTGCTCAGTTTTAGGTAAAGACCCTCTAACCATACGGTGTCAAAGGCCTTTTCCAAATCAACCAGAACAGCACCTGTGCATTGTTGTTTTGTTTTATTCCATTGGATATCAGAAACGAGTTTAGACGCAGCATGAATTGTGTCATGACCCGCCTTGAACCCAAACTGTTTATCCGGAATTATTTTGTTGTCCGCAGCCCACTTAGTCAGAGCCCTATTAATGATTTTTTCGAAAACTTTGCTGATGCTCGGGAGAAGACTTATCGATCGAAGATTTGACGGGTTGGAGTTGTCCTTTCCCTTTTTCGGGAGAGGATGAACCACAGCGGTCTTCCAATGCACTGGATAATATGCATTATTCAGTGCATTATTAAAAAGTGTGGTGTAAATGTCAATTGCCTCCATCGGTAAATGTCTTAGTACAACGTTGGATATACCATCGACACCTGCTGACTTTTTATTTTTTATTGAGTTGAAGATGAGCTGAAGCTCAACCTTTGTCACTAACAATTGACTTATTCCCGTTTGCTCGGCGATTATGGCATTTGCCAAAGAATCGTCATTGAACCGCACGAAACCGCGGTTCTCAGATCGCCATTGTGTTATATCATTTCGAAGGTAAAAGTGATTTAGTAGGGCTCTGTTTTCCAGGTCGTGGTTGGGGCGAATGCTAACATTCACCTTGTACACTTGCTGGAAAGCAGCTCCCCCGCCTCCACTTTTCCTTCGGATCTTCAATTATATAAAAGTCATCGTCCAAGATGGCTTCTTCTGGATCTATTTGCGCTGTCATGAGTACGTCTCTGTTCTCTTCAGTTCTTTGGAGTTTCAGACAGCGTTTCTGTAAGCGTCCATTTGGTCCCGTTCTTTGTACTTTGGTATTGTCCGTTCCATTGTTCGTTTTATTGTTTCGTCCATCTGTTGTAAATGTTGGTCAATTTCTGTATTTGTCAGGTTTCTGTTGTTTGGTGGGGCTATGTCACTCGAACGAAGTTCTCTCGCTAGGGCGTTCGTGAAACGAGGCCAGCGCATCTTACGCACTAACCATCATGCCACGGGTACTACAAAGGAGAGATTAAGGAGTTGAAATATTTTCACATAAAAACGGAATTATAGGTTTTGCTTCCTAATTTAAAAAATTCGAATACCTCTTAATAAATTAAACAAAATCCCTTCATCTTATCTTTCCTCTATATTAAAGGTGTATCAGCTCTGAGCTAAGCTTTTGCAACAATAATCTTATAGTATAAATACTTACTCCCTTAAGATTTAAAAAAAACGACATATTTATGTAACATCTTTCATTTTAAACATAAGAAAAAAAGTAAATCCCACATTAAATAAAATAAAAAATAAAAAATCATACCCTTCCTAAAGCTTACAACTCAATTACCTTTCTTATCTTAAAAATTCAATTAAACTTTCCTTGACCCTTCTCAGTGACACCTTTTTTTGATAAGAATAAAAAAAATAAAACGGTCTACCTAGAATCTTTAAAAAAGATCAAGACTCTCCCACATCCCTTCCCCAAAAAGTAAAAAATAGTTAATTATGTTTGTTCTTTAACAATAACCTTTAAAAAAAATAACACTCACATTTTCATGATAAAAAGGCTCTCGGACAGGACAACAGTAGTGAGTTATAAACGAAAATACAAAAGAAACAAAAATTCCTTCTTTCTTATCCGTGTGTCTGTGTGTTGTATGGGCATGTATTTTCGCGACTCTTGTTCTATGATACAGCTCAGGGAGTTAATGTCAAAAATGGACTTCTTTTGTTATCCTTTTTTTTTCGCCTACAACACAAAAAGGCCAAAAAGAACAAATCAAAAAGAATAAGATAAGACTTTTCTTCCATCTGTCGCATTCTTCTTTCACACTTCTGACGGGTGTTAAATTTCATTCAGAAAATGTCCTTTTCCTTTTTGTTGGTATATGCTCCTTTAACATACACAGATATTTATAATAAAACAAACAAGCATCATTACAACGGCATAAGTTTCAATAAAAATTCCAATAAAATAACAGAAAACAAAAATAAATTGAGAAGAATTAAGGCTCGCTAAAGATGAGCAGCAGCGCTATCCCATGAACATTACACAAGGATGCAGACAAGACAACAACAAGGAAAAAAATTATGGTCATTGAAAGATAAGCACAAGGATATAAAAAGGATAAAAAGCTATGTCACCGAATTTAATGGTTCGGTTAACAATAATTCAGTAGAAAATATAAAATACACACAAATGTGTTTTTTATCGAAAATATTATTTTATATTATACGAGTGTCGATGTCGATATTGAATCGAGTTGAGTTGAGTTGAGTTGAGTTGAGTCGAGTATGTATGAGTCCTTCGTCCTTGTAGCTCTGTTGCTGGCTTATTTTTGGTGTTGTTCTTGAATCTTGAAGACGATGACGACGCCGACGACGTGATGATGATGATTGTTTAGTCAAGAGTGAGAAAAACAGGAACAAGAAAATATGAAGAATTATGATATGTTGTGTATGATTGTGGGTGTTGCAATATTGTTTTGATTTATAGTTAAGGAATTTCATCCTGTCTTTTTTATATGTATGTGTGGATATTCATGGGTAGGGTACATATTTTTGTTCTTTTGTATGAATTCATGTAATTGGAATACATTTTTTCCGACTGAGTAATTGGGGTTCAAGTTGATGAGATTGTTAGGTTAACTTCCTCCAACCACATCATACCGCCGGCACCCTTCTATTCTCGTTCTCACACTATCTCTTCCTTGTATTAAGCTTGTTGTTCTTTTTTTTTATTGAATGAATTCAGGTGAAGGGATAAAAAAGGGATTTATGGAGACTATTAAGAGATATTTCGACTAAATTGGATATGGGTGTGCGATGTGAATTTTTTAAATTTTGGGTCGGTCTAAGTGTATTAAGGGCCTTTGAAATAAATGTTTTCCGTTCTATTTTTATTTTTGTGAATTTTGAATAAGAAATGTGATCAAAGGTAATTGAGATGATGTGTGTATTTTTTGTTTATTTGAATCTTAAGGGACTTAACTATGTTATTCGGGAAGAATGAGGCCCTTATGAACAAATGAAAAATGACAAAGGAATACAAATATCTTTTTGTTTCAAGATAAGTCTTAAATCTGCTTATCAACACAGTTAAAGTGCTAGACCTAGTTACCCAAAAAATTATTTAAAAAAATATTCTTAATGCAAGACTTAATTTTTGGGTTCTGATTTTGTATCTGAACTAAGATTTCAGAAATGTTGTACTCACACTCAAGGGTTTATGTAAACCCTTAAAATGATTAGACATAGTGCGGGCAATTAGAAAAGGAGGATACCGATGAGCATTGGTTTCGAATGTGTACACATTGCAATGAGTATATTAAATATTGAGCCAGGTAAGGCATTACACATTCGTGAAGTGTTGCTAAAGAAAAAATCCCTGTACTTAAAAGTACGTCCAAAATTGGGCTCAAGGGTAAGTTGATGAGCAATCCTAGAAGTTCGGGTATTAACGTTTAATTTTTTGAGGGACGGAATGGAACTGATTATTTCACTAGAGCATTGTTTGTGAAAATATCGATACAAAAGTAATGGAATGTTCAAGAATAGCAAATATCTCAGAAATAGAAATAGTTTTTTTTTAATTCTATCCAAAACACTCAAGCACTTTATTGGAGCACCAGCCCAAATATGAGAATCATACTTGAGTTTAGGACGAATAAAAGCTTTTTAATTTGTAGCCAGATAAGAAGGGCTAACAAAATGTTTGCATCATTAGAGAAAACCTAAACAATTGTTGGCAACGTCGAATATGTAACGTTTTGAATGCACACACCTAGAACTGAGAGATGTTCAGTCTCCTGGATGAAATACCACCCATAGTAATTGGCATTGTTGGAGGGTTACGCTGTTGCGACAGTATAGAGTATTAGGTTTTCGAAGCATCATGGTTTTTGATTCTTCATTGGACAATACTTCAAGATCAAAAATCACATCCGAACGACAAGGATGAGAATTTAGAAACAAATATGGCAAGCTGACTGTACTGTCATCAAACGGTTTTTGAAATTCCAGACAAAAGATCATTTATAAAAATAAGGAAGAGTGTCGGACACAAAATGGAGCCCTGTGGCTCACCAGCATTAATATTGTGAATATCAAATTTGAACCCGTCCATAATACTTCTTGAATTGAGTGGTCCGAAATGTAATTTCTAACCAACAAAGTACATGCGTTTCATTTTTTGACATTCCATATTTAAACTTTCGCATAATTTCTTATGCCGGGATTTTAATTTCAAGGATTTTTTTCCAGGTCTTCTAAAACATACCAAAAATACAAAAGTTCTTGTAAAAAACTGGCAAGAATACTAACAAAATTCTTAAAACAGTCATCTGCTTTTTGGGTTTTAGTTATTCTTAACATAAAACGGCGTCAATTTAGGGACATATTTTATTACAATAATGAGCGTTTCAGTAGACATATTTCACTAAGACTTATTTTGAAATCTTTAATCTTTCCGCTAATTTGTTCTCGTTCCCCAAAAACTTAAAACAGAAAACCCTCGAAGTACTCGGTTTTTGAGTTCAGTATTTACGGTATTGCATAATTATCAGTTTTTAAGTTGGCCAGACTCATACCTCAGGTAATTTTCAACTGATTGAATTGAAATTTGTGATATATCTTCAAAGAAACATGTTCTTAGAAAATACGTGCGATTTTTTATATTGCTCAGTTATTTTGTTATAAACAATTATCGAACAACTTTACGAACAACTTTTTCACTTTATAAGTACGGCATTTAGTCAAAAATGTATATATTGCAGAAATTATATTATGTTTTTTTTTATTGCAGTTATTGTATATACTCAAAAATTGCATAATTAAAAAATTAGAGGCACAAACTATCTCCTGTATTTAAAAAATCTATTAAAAAATAGTAACTGTAATTTAATTTAAAATAAATTTGTCTTTGAAAATTTAAATGCCATTTGATTTCTCAAAAAAACTTATCATTTCATTTTCAAAAAAGAATTTGTATCAATAAATTATTTAGAATACATTAGTATATATTTTAAATTTGATTTCTCTTAAAAAAATGTTGACTCGTTTTCGAGACATCGAATTTTGAAAAAGAAAAATTATTTTTTTTTTATATAAAACTAAAAACAATGCCATTTTTCATCATCAAATATTACTAAGGCTAAGGCAATATAAGAGGATGCAAAAAATTATTGAGAACGGTTAGTAAATTCCTAAGAACATTTAAAAACAAAATAACGGTTCTATAAAAGGTAGCCTTCTAGAACAATGGAAAAATATTTTTGTATTGAAAGAAAGTTAAAAAATTTAGAGAAAATTTAATAAAATTCGAATTGAGAAAATTCGAATTTTCGATTTTTGAACATTTGTATGGGGACTGCTGTGAGTTTAAGTTCTAAAAAGAGATTGGGATGCAACTCACACTAATAACTTCTCATCCCGTATGTCGATTTGTATTGGTGTCAGTTGAATTATTCCAAAAAAAAATTAAAATTACCAACAATATTTGGCATATGAAATAGTTTGATTTGATTACGAAATTTTAAGTAAAAAAAACAACGCATTAACGCACTTTATAAAAAGAATATTTCATTTGCCGAAAAATACGCCAAACTACGTAATAATGCTGGAAACGGGTCTCTCTCCTTTGTTTATAAAAGCATTGAAGTTGCAAGCGGACTTCTTGCTTAACATTTTTAAAATGAATGATTCACGGTTCGTGAAAAAAGTGGCCATAAAAGCCATACAAAATCAAAGCAGTTGGTATTGAGAGTGGCAAGATCTTGCTGAGGAATGTCAAATTAATTTTAATTTACCAATCGAGGATTTAACAACCGCTAAAAACATCTTGTATGAAGTCATTTTAAAGGTTGATGAGAAATGTAGAGCTGAATATATTGCTGATGCGTCTAATTCCTTGTACAGAACAACTTACAGCAGATTAAATTATAACCTTGCAGAGAACAACTATTTTAAGGATTCCAATAATGTCCGTGTGATTTCTATGATGGTCAGACTACGTAGTGAACTAATAGATTTAAATTTCATTCCACACAGGCCTGATTTACCCCTAGAGTGTAATATGTGCAACCTATCAGAAAGAGAGGATATTGTCCACTTCTTGGAAAAATGCCCCATTCTTAGAGAAATCAAAAGGAATGTATTCAGAAAACTTTCTATCGGAAGATGAAGTGATAAGTTTATTGAATGAATTGTCAATCTTTACGAATTTTTCAAAACTGCGCTTAGATATAGAAGTGCTATAGTGAACGAAAATCTTTGATTTTGTTTCTATTCACTGTTTTTGAAATTATTTGTAATCAATCATGAACTGCTTATAGTTTAAAAATTATAAATACCTTTTTTAATATTTAAAAGTAATTATATTGAGGGCTTTTTACATTCATTGTGTTTTGTTGTCAATCTGGCAGACGGCAATTGCCATGCTATAATGATTTTTGTAAACATTTTTGGTGTGTAATGTAAATTTTATTTTAATTCAATAAAATTTGTATCTCTCTATCTATCTATCTATCTAGTCAAAAAACAATTTTACCAATTTTAGTAGCTTTTGCGTACTATTTTTTGTAGATTTTATTTTTATTTATGATTTATTTTATTTTTGTCAACATTTTACTGGATATTGAAAACAATAATTTTATAGGACGAAATTAATTTGAAGCCAATATCTCAAAGTTTTGAAAAGATATTTAAGTCGAAAATCAATTTTTACCAACTTTTAGTAATGTTTTTTTTAGGTTTTTATTTCTTGCAAGAAAATAGTCAATTCGATTTTTCTCAAAATTTTACTAAATGCTAACAACAATATTTTTTATAAGAAAAAAGTAGTTTGAATCCAAAATCTTAAATTTTTAAAAAGAAATTTGATTCAAAAATCAATTTTTACCAACTTTTAGTAATGTTTTTTTTTAGTTTTTTTTTATAAAAAAAAACTGTGCATTCGATTTTTCTCAAAATTTTACCAGATGTCAAAAACGTTATTCTTCCTTGCACAAAATTGTCTGGGAGATAAAACCATTTTTTATTTATAAAATTTTCGAGGTTGCAAATTCTTTTTTCAGTTCTTTTGATTTATACAAAAAAAAACTTTAATTGGATTTTTTTCCAAGAATATATTTTTTTGGTATCACGTTACAATATATAATATACAATTTAATTCAAGTCGCTAACGTTCTTGGTTCGTGAGATATTTAGGGTCCTTTTTTTTAAACTGCTATGGTAAAAAAAACCACCCATGTAATTTTCTTGAAAGCCATTTTCGCATCTTTCTGCACTATTATATGCATAACAAAATTTATTTGAAGTCAATAAATCTGCTGGTTCTTGAGCTATGGATGACGAAAAAACTTCCCCAACGTACGCCGGACGTACGAAATCAGCTAAAATCCTTAATTTCCAAGTTTTTACTCAATCTGCAATTGAAAATTTATAAACTGTTTATCATCTTATTACATAATTCGTATTATTCGAAGTTTTCTTTAATACTTAATGATTTACTCGGTTCGTCACCTAACCTAACCTATGACAATCACACTTAGTATGGCCTCATCCCATCTCGGCACAATTCAAACATACGTACAAAAAAATACAGCTCAAGTTTTTTCATACTACTATCCAATAAAACTATCTAATGCGGACGAAGTCGCGGGTAAAAGCTAGTAGTTCATATATGTCGCAAGTAAAAATAGACCCCATCACAATATGTTTGCATAGATAGAAATTCGAAACAAATCGCGTCAACGAGATAAATAGTGTCATTGATACTCGTATTAAATTCCAATTCTCTAAATTGGATTAATGTTTAAGTATTTCTGAAAAAAGCCATATTAGGGGCCTCTAGCATGACCCAACTTTTTCAAGGAACAATATATCTTTAAAATTTCAACAACATCGGGTCAGTGGTTTTGAAATTTTTTTTAACTACACACAAATCAACTTTAAACCAAACTTAATCAAACCCACAAGGTCATTGAGACATCGTTACTCAATATACATATGTAATTTTAACTTCCATAACTTTTTATTAAAGTTTCCCACACACCCTTTCGTCTTCATCAGAAATTTATTTAAATTTGGATATGCATTTAAAATTGCATTCTTGATGTTGACAACCAAAAACACACACACAAACTCCCTGCGCATACATAGTAGATTATATGAAATAAACTTGAAAGTTGTGAAAAGTTTTGACAATTTTATTTAATTTCTTTAATAAAAACTTTTCATTGTTCAAACAAAAATATAAAGTATTCTATCTTTCTCTCTCTCTCTTTTTCTTTCTGTCTTTCTGTCTCTGTTTTCATCAACAAAACAACAAAAAGCATGACGACGGACGTCTTTAATATTTTTGTCCTTATACAACAACTACAAAGGCATCAACAAACCTATATGAAATTATTTTAAACGTTTTTGCTTGATTGCCATTTTGTGGAATTATTTCGTATCCATTTTTGTTGCTTTTTATTCTTTTCTTGAAAAATATAAGAAAAATGTTTCCTCCAAAAAAGAAAAAAAACAAGATAACCTCATCATGCAGAGACAGTTCTAAAACTTTACCCTTCCTAAAGAAGTTTTCAAAAAGAATAAAAATAAGAAGAACTAGAACAAGAACAAGAAACAGGACATCACAACCACACTGAAGATGGAAAAGTTTTCATCTTGCAATTAAGACATTGCAAGAGGAGTCTAAAGAATCAACCAACACCACCACCGACACCACCACCACGACCACATTTAACCAGCCTCGAACTATGGACGGACATCAGGACACTATGATGCACTGCTTCTCCAATTTGCTTGTTAAAATAATACCCTCCGCCTCTGCCAAAATAAAGGATTAAACTTTTCTCTTTTGCTTGTAGTGATGATGATGAAAATGAGAATTATCAATGTTTTATTCGAACTCTGGTGGGACTCTGTGGGGACTCCATGGGGACTATGTGTGGGAATCTGTAAGAGTTAAATGTGAATGAAGGTGCCTAAGGCGAGGAGTCACTGTATAAATATTATACACAAGAGGAGGGGCGTTTTTGTGATGCCTTTAAAGTTTGCGTTTCGTTTGAGTCTTGTGACCTACAGAGTTTCATTCGATTTTCATTCCAATGTCACTGTAACAACAAAATCATGTTAAACAAAAAATTTTACCCAAATAGTTTTGACCTAAATTGGTATATACTCGTATCTATGTATATGTATGCATTTAAGAAGATAGGATTGTGGCTGCTAGAGGTCCTCAGAGACTGACATCATGAGATGATGACTTCTGCTGCAAAGTCGAACCCGAACATTTCTTCTTCTGTGTTTTTTGATGGAAGAAGATTTCTTGTGATTTAACTATGGAAAAGTTTCAAAAACGTAGGGCCCCACAGCACAGAGCACATTCCATACTTGCATTCATACATACATATGTATGTCAATCAGATCAGGAAGCATATGTATTTTCTTTGTAACAACTAAGCTTCTTAACTTTTTTTTGGGAACAACTTACAAGGGCATAGCATAACATTGCGCCATACAATCATCCTTCATGAGATATGTATATAAGTTTTTGTCTCTACACTATATTTCTCTCCATGCCGTCTAAATAAATGTCAACAAAAATATCCTCAGAAGAAATTCAAAAAAAGGGGGGAAGAGAAGAAGAGAATGATTTTCTTGTGAAAAATCAAGAGTGTGTCCCTTAACTTAGAGCTCGTTAGCTTGTGGATAAATGATGCCAGCATCTAAAAGGGCAACTTAAACTCTATTAACTTTGAAGTTAAGTAAAGGAATACGTTGTATGAACTTGCTATTAGAGTTTAGAGTCAGAAGCTTAAATAATTCTAAAAGGAGCTTATTTAATATTTGGATGTCAAAATTTGTCTGGCGTAAACCTTGAAAGAAATAACCAAAATGAAAAATCATGATGATTCTAAAAATTCCCAAATAAAATATCAATAAATTCGACAATACCGTAGTACCCGTGGCACGATGATTAGTTCGTCATGCCAGAGGTTCAATCCCTGCCTTGCCTGTGCCATCTAAAGTTTCTTTCACGGGTACTGCCTTTTTCGAGGAATTGACAAATCTTCCAAGAGAAATTCTTGTCATGACATGAAAAGTGCTTTCTCAAATTAGCCGTTCGGGTTCAGCTTAAAAAAAAACTTTGGGTCCCCTCTATCCCTGACAACATAACTCACACTAAGGAATGGTTGAGAGTTGTAAGTCACTTGGCCCTAGTTCTCAATGGAATGTTGTGCCACCTAACTTTATAAATTCAACAACCCCAGATATCTTCAAATGAAAAATTTCCAAATTAAGAAATCGTCAAATGAAAAATTCACAAATATAAATAAGTTCAATAATCCCAGTTCCCCAAATCTTTAAAATTTAAAAATGAAAATCCACAAATCCAAAAAGCTTAATTATTTTCCCAAAGCCCATCAATTTTTTTTTTGTTCAAACCTTATCGAATGAGTGAATATAATAAAATCCTTACGGAAGGATTGAATTCTGAATTTTGGTTCTATTTATTTATTATTTGGTTACTTAGGTTTCTTAAGTTATTAATTGAATTTTAGAATTTTTATTTTAAATTTACATTTTGATTTTACAATTTATTGCATATTCGAAGGAGTTGATGTCAATATCCCAAGAACCTGAAATCACGGAAATCCATCCCAAAAATGAAAACCCAAAAGCCTATAGCCTCAAAAAAAAACTAGAAGGCTAAAAACTAAAAACTTTTAATTCAGCCATCTAGAAATCTTGAACACCTTCTTTTTTGGAAATATAAAATTTTACAAACTCGAAATACATGAATCCCAAAAAGCACACACGACCCAAGGAACTTTGAAAATTTACGGTCGGGAAATCCCAAAACTTCAACAAATATTTTAAAAGTGAAAAAAAAAATGCCTTAGCTGATTGAACCTGAAATTGTTTAATTAAAATATAGAAAAGATGTTGAGTTTAAAAAAATTTGTGTTTTAGTTTTTTCTAGTTCATATTTTTGGTTTGTTTTTGTGAACTTGATTGTATACATTTTTATAATCGAGATTCTCGATTTGGGGATTTAGGTTTGTGTATGAATTGGTGCAATTGGTTTAGTGAGTGATTCTCTAGGGCTTCAATATAAATAATACACTAGGTATTCGAAAAACTAAGGTCCTAAAAGATGAAATACCCAGAACTTGAACTTAAAAAAGCAAACATAATAAAAATGTACGATCCTGAGATATAAGAATCCTGACACCTGAAAATGGTTCCAAAAACTAAAGACCTAAAAAACCCTAACATTATAGCTACGCAAAACAGGGCTTAAGTATCAAACTTCTGAATCCAGCTTGGTTCCTATCTATATATGTAGATGTCTTCAGTCTCCAGGTCACTTTCCATTTGTGGGCGCTATAGATGTCTCCAGTCTCCAGGTCACTTTCCACCAAGCCGTTGTCGTTGGAGTTTTATCCTTTTGGCTAACTCGTTGTTTTATCTACTTGCATTCTACAAATACGGGACCGTAGATCACACGAAAATCTTTTCTCTCGAATTGACCCAAGGTGCTTTCATCCACTTCTGTTATATTCCAGTCTTCTGTACCATATAGCAGGAAAGAGATGATGAGTGTCTTATATAGCGATACTTTGGTCGCTTCGCTCGAGAGAGGGCTTTGCTACTCAATTGCTTTCTTAGCCCGAAGAAACAGCGGTTAGCAAGATTAATTCTTCGTCTGATCTCAGCGCTGGTGTTGTATTCTGTGTTCAGGTAGACGAAGTCCTTAACTTAATCAAAGTTACGTCTGTGGATGGTGAAGTTTTCACCAAGACGTCGTCGGTGGTATAGGTCCTTTCTTGATGACAGCAAACCCATTTTTGCGGGCTCTGTTTCATTACTCACAAGAGCCCCTTTGACATCAAGCTGAGTTTTTCCGATTATGTCAATGTGATCAGCACATGCTAGTAATTGGACAGACTTTTGAAAGATAGTGCCTCTAGTGTTGACGTGCGAGCTCTGCATTATTTTTTCAAGGACGATGTCAAAGAACGCGCATCAAATTGTCTAAAGCCTTTTTTGACATCAAAAGGTTCTGTAAAGTTATTTCCAACCTTTAGGGAGCAGTGTGAATTATCCATGGTCATCCTGCATAAACGGACGAGTTTGGCATAGACGCTGTCATATGCGGGCTTGAAATCGATGAATAGATGGTGGTTGTCGATTTGATGTTCTTGGGTTTTTTCCAGGATCTGCCGTAATGTGAACATTTGATCGACTGTGGACTTTCCTGGTCTAAAACCACACTGATAAGGACCTATCAGGTTGTTGACGATGGGCTTTAGACGTGCATATATTACGGCAGAGAAAATTTTGAAGGGAGACTGATTCCTCTGTTGCACAATTTAAAGGGTCTCGTTTTTTCAGTATCGGGCAAACAATACTGAGGTTCTATTCATCGGGCATACTTTCTTCCGACCATATTTTACAGATCAGTTTGTGCATGTTCCTAACCAAATTATCTCCAGCTGCGTTGAAAAGCTTGGCATTCAAGTTTTCTCCTCCAATTGCTTTGTTAGACTTCAACTTAGATATGGTAATCTTTACTTCGTCTAAGTCGGTTGTAGTTAGCTTTGGGCGCCTATATTGAATGGATTATCTTACCTGACAGCGGAATTCGGTTTATCGTTGCCGTTATACAGTCTGCAGAAGTGGTCCATTGATATGCTCAGTATTGACTGCGTTTCTACTATGACGTTTCCACTTTTATCTTTGCAGCCTTCAATTTGTATTTAATGGACTTGTGATTTACGTTTCGACTGCTCATAAACCTTTCAATCTTCATTTCTGTTTTTCAACCTCTCAACATTTTCGACTGATAGCTGTTCATGCCCTCTCTCTTGTTGGTGTTTCTGAGATAATTCAGGTTGCTTATTTTCGAATTTTCCACTTGCAAAATTTTGTCTGCCCAGAATTTTCAGTTTTATGGTCTCCATTGAGTTTGTTAGATTCTGTCCACCCAAACTAAAAGCATGACTAACTAATTGACTTTTGTGCGCTGATTGTATAAACTCGAATTTTAGGTCATAAATGTCACAAACAAAATGTCACACATATATTATATTATAAATTCTTCTTTGATATAATTCAAATACAGAAAAAATTACTCTATTGAATTTGTATTCTAATGAAAAATCAACCAACTTTTGTGTCAACAGCCCACTACAACTATTGTGTCACATCCACAACAATGACTTATAATTATTTTAAAAAAAAATTACAAAACTGCTACCTGTTCAAGGGACATCCTTTCCTTATATTATAATTTTAGGCTTCTAATATAAATTTGTCACTAACGTAACATTTGAAATGTATTTTTATTTTACTTTCACATGTTATTTTTAAACTTACATTCAAGTTTTTTTCTTAGAAAATAATCTTAATAGTAAATGGGAATTTGTCACTAATGTTATAATTTTAAAATGTAAATACAAATGTTGTTAATTTTTCTCTGTATCGCTTCTTTTAATTTTTACTAAAACTTAACACCTTTAATAACGAAAATATATATGTACGACTATAATCTTCATATTTCATTTTATATTCGAGGAAATCATTGTCGTTCTTAAAGGTCACATCGGTAACGCAACTGTAATGGATACGTTTCTATCAGTTCAGAACTTGATATTAGAAATTAAGTAATATGACTCGAATTTCTTAATCAAGACATTACCTAGAATTTTGTGTGTAGAGCATAAAAACCAAGATTGTGTCACATACGTTACAAAAGCAACAACTCAAAGCCTATCATATTATTTAAGGTTTTTGAATACATGTTTTGTTAATTATACTTGACTAGGTTAAGCTTCATACTTAGTTTAAGGTTTTATATTCGAGGAAATCATTTTCGTTCTTTAAGGTCACATCGGTAACACAACTGAAATAGAGATACGTTTCTATCAGTTCAGAACTTCATATTACAAATCAAGTAATATAACTCGAATTTCTTAATCAAGAAATTACCTAGAATTTTGTGTGAATAACATAAAAACCATTAGTGTGTCACATACGTCATAAAAGCAACAACTAAAAATTTAGAATTTAAATTAGGATTTTTGACTATATATTTTAAAGTACTTGACTTTGTTAAGGAGAGGGATCATAATTTTTTTCTTAGAAGTGCCTAACTAGCCCTTAAAGTAGCTAGTTTATTTACCTGTTCTGCCATTGAAATCCAAATAAGAGCAACACATACTCAGTTTTGTAAGGTACATAAGATGCCCTTCCTGATGATTTTATTTTATTTTTTTTCCTTAGAAAACTAGGGGCTGATGATTTCTTTCTTTTCGTCCCCTGTAAAAACGTCTTTATAAAAATAGAAAAGCCAAACACACAAACGTAATCAAAAGAGGTATATAAGGTAATTTTTGACACAATAACAAGGCGATTAAAATCACCCACTCAACAACAAGGCTTTATTCTTGTCTTCGGTGGCACCTGCTTTTGACGGCGCGGTGAAGGCGGTGGCTGTAGTAGGTGGCAGGTGGCAGGTGGCTGCTGCTCGGATACACAGAATAGGACCACAATCTTTAGTCCTTAAGTTCTATTTTTTGTTTAGTCCTGGTGCTGGTTTTTGTTTTTCTTTTTGTTCACCCCTCTCCCTCTGTCTTTTCGTATTTTCTAATTTTTTGGCTATGGGAATAAGGGCTCGAATGGGTGTTTTTTTGTTTTTGTATTTTGTGTATGCTTTTTGCAAACTCTCTGCCTCTGTCTCACTCCCAGTCTTCATAGCTCTAGCCCTGTGGGTTAACATGTTGATTTTTTGGTTGAAGCTTCTCGCAACCCCATGGAAGTCACTCAAAAGAAGTGTTGCAGCAATGAGCTTATTTACGCTTGTTCTTTGTAAACTGAGGGTTTTAAACATGTGCTTCAATACAAGTTTGTTTTTCGTCCTTGTTGTTGTTGTTGTTGTTTTTTGGTAATTTTTTCTTTGTTTTTGTGTGAGTTTATTTTTATTTTCTCAAAGTTAGCTTTATTTTCCATGCTGTGGATGATGCATAGTGGTTTTGTGGTATTGGTTTAGTACTATACTTATATGGCTGTGTGAGAGTGTAAGTTGAGGTAGATGAAGATGACAGAATTGTTCATTATGCTGGCTGATGATGGTTTTTGGAAAGATGCTTTTTTTGGGGGGTTTTGGTCTTTTGTTTTTTGGTGACAGGAATTGACAGTTTTACTTAGGAAATGCTGTGTGAACAGTGACAGCAGATGCATGGCGTTGTGGTTTTTAGTGCTTTTGGTGTTTGACAATGGTTTTTTGGTGAGGTAAAAAGTGAACTGAAGTGACGTCATGTGGAAGCTGTACTATAAAAAGAAGCATGAATTTTAAACGAACTTTGTAGATAAGAATCGCGTGCAGGTAATAATGTTAATAGGTGATTATGTTGGTCAATTTTTAAACTCAGGGCATTTTTAGGAGAGGAAACAGTCTTGTTTTAACTAGCGTTTAAATTCAGAATACGTTGTAATGAGAATTGGATCTCAATAAATGAATAACTTACTTACTTTCTAGTTAGCTTTTTAGAGACATCTGATTAAAATAAAAAATGTGACACAGATAATCAAGCAAGAAGAGAACGACAGCCAACCGAGATGACTTGATAAATTTTTAAATAAAAATTGTTGCACACTCAAATGGTTTTGAATACCATTAATGTTTCAAAAACACAGTGTGAGCATTTATTGGTTTTGAAATATTGAACATTGCAATGACTCAAAAAGCCAAACTGATGGGCATATCTAGATGAACGAGTATTACGATTGAATGGTTTTAGGGGAGGAATGCAACTGAATATTTTGCTAGAGCATAGTCTGTTAAAATAACGGTAAGGAAGGTTGAGGCAAGAAACATTGCGACAATTTTCAAGCCTCATGAGGGAACTTGATAATATCACCAATCAATTTAATAGCTCGGTCCAAGATGCTTAAGTATGTAACTGGAGCACAAGCCCAGATATGGGAGTAATACTCAAGCTTTGGGTGTATATGTATATCTTTTAGATATTGTAGGCAGATCAGAAGAAAGGAAAATACAAGACAGAATTGGGGTTGCGAAGCATTAAATGCCACTCGGTTTCTTATCCCCTATTGTACAGCATGTTGTGAAGGTCGGAATTTAATGAGCTTATCATATTTTGTTGTTGCAGCCCCACATCCGAAAAAGAGGGATGTGATCCTGAAAACAAGTATGTGAAAAGCTAAGAGCATTATCATCAGCGAAACAATTAATTGGATGAGAAGTTGAAGACAGGAGATCATTAATAAAAGTAAAAAAAAGAGTATCGGAAACAAAACAGAACCCTGGGACACACCGCCGTTTATTTTTTGTGGATTTTAGATCTGGAACCATCTAATACTACTTGAATGGAGCAGTAAGAAAAGTAATTTCTTATCCAATGTATCCAATGAAGGAGGGATTCATCTAAGCTGAAGGCACTAATTTTCGATCAAAGACAAACCTAATCAAATGCTTTTGAAATATCCAACGCAATAATCTTACTTTTTAAAAAACGATGTAAAGTTAGATTTTACATTTACATTACATACTACTCAGCACATACATAAATGTACAGATTAGAGAACACAGCATCTTTAGCGACTAGACTATGTAAGGTGATAACAACACAAGACATTAATACAAGACAGAAGGGCAGAAGAGAAAGAACAACAGACAGAAAGAATATATGACAACAGCACGCGGTAGGTTTCGAGACGGTCACTGATGCTTGATTTCGGTGATCGATGGGAACCTAAGCTTTATCATTGACTAGGCCGTTGACCAAGATGTAAAGTTGTGTTATACTGTTCGCTGAGATGAACCATGAGATCACTATGGGACCTTTTGCTACGAAAGTCATATTGTCGATCATTAAGAAGCATTCGGTCTTTGAGATATTTCTTGAGCTGATAATTATAATCAGCGTTTCCATGACCTTGGAAAGAAGGGACGTAAGTGAAACCGGTTGATAATATGAAGGGGAAGAGAATTTGGCTTTTTTTGGGTATGGACTGGATAAATGCTGTTTTCCATCTACTCGGGACGAGACAGCAAATGTGGCCGAGCCAGTGCATTTGGCATGTTTTGATTCTTGGTACTACATCCACATCTTGATACAGCTCGTACTAATCACTTTTGAATCTTCTTCTCAATTCGCTCTTCTTCCCGTATAGGACGTAATATCTGCCGAAGGGGTTTTCTCTCGAAAGTTCTCCTTTTTTACTATTCATCTAGCTCTCGACGCCGCCGCCGCCGTAGAATTGAACTGGTAGTATAAGAATTTTGTATAACGTGCACTTTTATAGTTTTTTCGGTATCTTGAAGTTCCAACATCACCAAAAGAAGCTCTGGGTGACTGTGCTATCATATGCGTCCCTGAAGCCGATGAAAAGATGGTGAGTTTCGACTTGAAATTCGTTGGTCTTTTTCAAGTTTTGTCTCAATATGAATATTTGGTCTATTCTTGTATGCCCTGAAGCCAAATTGAGCACTTTTTTATGTTGACCACTCTTCGGCTATACTTTCCCCTTTCCATACTTGGTTGATAAGCTGCCAGGACATCACCTCCATATTTGAAGAACTCCGCAAATAGGTCATCCGAGTCGGTGGATTTGTTGTTGTTTAGCTTAGGATGGCTTTCGTGAACTCTTCATTACTGCGTGCTAGGACTTGGTCTTCATTGGCTGGTCTTGTGTATGTCGGAACACATCCATCCTTATTAAGTTCAAATAACGTAACAATGAAGCAAATTGACAACACCATAGATAAACTCGATGGTAAAAGAACAACAGAAAATAAGCAAGTGTTCATTTATCCAGATAAAGTGACTTTTGTGCTATGCTCAAAAAGTGTCAGAAAAATTGAAGACCATGACTTGGACAATATGTGGTTCAAACTACGTTAGACTTTTTTCTGTGGTTCATCGCAAAGAACATGTTTAAGCAAATAATCCCTGAACTTTGGAATCATTAAATTTATCATTTGGCTGAAGAATCAGTTAAACATTTCCTCATAGGAATCGCATTCTTTAAATTATATAAAGGCATCAGTCATTTAAATAAAATATTATATATTAGTGGAAAATTCTTAAATTCATTGTGAAGTAGGTACAATTTTTAATTTATTCTAAACAGTCCGATTTTTGTAATTAAAAATATTACGTTTCTCGACGTTTCAAGGTCCCTAAATCTAAATCTAAAGTTTTTAGAGCCATCTCTGTGTTTGTGTGTGTAGGTACGTACGATACATTTTTTCGCTAATGTCTTATAAAATCGTTGATATATCGACTTCAAACAAAATTTTTAACTTGCAGAAAGAACTTTCCAAAAAATGGAATGTTTTTTTTAATTAAATAAATTTAAAATAAAAGTGAAAAAAAACTGATTGATATTGATATTGCGTCTAAATGTACATAATGTACTAAAGAATTATGACATCGGATAAATTTCACGAAAATTGAAATGACAGTTTTCTTTTCGACTTACAGGCTAAGTCGTCGTATCAATTGCATTAGTTATAAAACGCAATGCAGTTTGATACACATGCTAAGCCATGCGACAGTAAGAGAAAAGGGGAAAGTGAAGGATTGACTCAAGAGCTGATCAATCTGAATACTGCTGAATTCTCTATGGACCGCCGATTGAGGATAAGTTAAGATGTTCATAGTTTCAAGTTAACTGGGAACTTTAAACGCGCTTTTCTCAATGCTGTGTTTTTCAAGTTTTCCTCAATCATATTTCAAAAACAGATTGACTGAAAGAATTGAAACACGTCGGATACACTCAGCACATGTAAACGCATGAAATGAACTGTTATCAAGCAAAATATCTCAAAATTTCGTTTTTATATCTACTTTTTTTCAATTGCCTACCAAATGTCCAATTTTTGGTATATTAATTTGATTAAAGAAAGTCCATTCCATGCTTTGGGCTTACAGATTAAAATGTCTCTAATTTTTTTTTTTTTGAGCTAAGCCAATCAGCCGGAATCGTTTCGTTCTGAGTTTAAAACTTATATTTATATTGTCGAA
The DNA here is from genome assembly GCA_951509635.1 of Eupeodes luniger. Classification (NCBI taxonomy): domain Eukaryota; kingdom Metazoa; phylum Arthropoda; class Insecta; order Diptera; family Syrphidae; genus Eupeodes; species Eupeodes luniger. Next base: position 108,891,934 of record OX608073.1, read on the forward strand.
ATATACATATGTATGTATGTATGTTAATAAATGATAAAATAATAAAACTATATCTATTTAATCGTCGTAGAAATTGTCTTCGTACACTTTTTTTCTTGTCGAGTCCATTATGTTGTGTTTTTGGTCCATCGATCATCTAACTACCGAAATATGTGCCCAGCCCAAGCCCATTTGAATTGTATGGTTTTGTGAAGAACATCTTCAAATTTCGTGTGGATTCTTAAATTTGCATAGTTAATCCGTTGAGATATTTCTATGGCTCTTTGACAGGATTGTTTAGTTTATTTTCGAGGACTCTCGTCCTCCAGCAGATTCTTCAAATTCCAAATATGACTTCAAGCGTTTATTATTCTTTGGTTAACATTTTACATATCCTTATATGAATAGTCTTCCAGATAAACCAGTCATTTTAGGTTTTATCTGCGGAAAAATTCCTAGTGAGCTGAATTTTTGTATACACCTTTATTACGGAATTGTAATGAAGATGTGAAAAATCGACATTGATATCGTGCCGGCTAAAAAAGTTATAAAGGTCAAAAGGTCACGAAAATCAGTTTTTCGCAAATATCTCGCGATCTATTGCTCAGAGGTCAATAAAGGTCATAATAAAAATTGTTTATTGTGAAATTGTATACAAAAAATGTCTCGTGCATTTTTCTGTAAAATTAACCGTTTTTGAAGTAGAGACTAGAATGCACTCACATACGGTATTGTATACCGTATGGCGTATACCAAGGCTTAAACCCTATTGCTTTTTATTCATGTTTGTAAGTGTGTTGTTAGTAAAATCTACTACATACACAGACATATAGCACTTGTGATAACTAGTATACTATATACTGTTACCAGGACAATTCGTGCCCGAGAATGCCCCAAACGACCTCCACTTGTAGGCCGATGTTCCGTATTTTATTGTACCTTTATACCTGCTACTGCCTGTCAGGCTCAGTTGAAAATTATTTCTTGAGTGTTGAAGACGTTATTTTAGTAGTATTGCTCTTGAATAGTTTTCAAAATGAGTGATACATGTTTTATATGCAAAGAAGTGTTATCGGATGGTGATGTAGTAGAAAATAGGCGTGGTTTTCAGACATTAAAAAATGCTAGTATCGCTAGAGGTGATGTTAATATTAAATATTTAAATACTGTGACTTTTGTAAATGTTCATAGCAATTGTCGTAAAAATTATACGAACAATTTGAGTACAGCGGTTTCTAAACGACGCACGCCAAGAAGAACCGAATACATCAATATCTCCACGTAAGAAAAGAATCAGCTGGTGCTACTGATGTTTAATCATCTCCTGAGATGTCATTGTCAATTCTGGAACACATTTTCTACTAACAATGTACGGTGTTCCAAAATAAGAAATTTCGATAGATAATTACAGATACTGTTGCTTTGCTAAACTAACAAGGCAAAGTACATCTGTAAAATTAACATTATTACCACCTACTTCTTCAGCAGCTCAACAGCATATTTATCGAGTGTATTATTAAATACAAACCTGGCTAGGAAGAGAAATTAATCCAGAACAGTGGAGTTGGGAGTTAAAAAATAAAATACTATAACCAATAACAACTTTATTACCACCAGCACCCGATAATCTACTAAACACAATCTTCTTTAATAACTGTACAAAAGGTTGCAGCTACAAATGTGGATGCAAAAAAATTGGATTAAGATGTTCAAAAGTTTGTGGACATTGCCGTGGTCAGTCATGCTTAAACGCAGAGTCAACCAATGATAAAAATGATGAAGATGCTGATTTAAATATAGGAATAAGTCCACTCGACGTTTTGCCAGCAACTGTTGATGACACAGAAACTGAAGATATCGACAATGAATGTAGAAAAAAATTATATACTATAGGTAATTTTTCTGTATTTTTTTGTATTCAAATAAGAAATTATTCACTCGTAAATGAAAAGAAACTCTTATTCCAAATTATGGATTATTGCCTACGGGGGAAACCATGTAAAAAAACGTACCCTGCATTCATCCTCGAAGGTGGTGAGGAAACGAGTGCATCGTTATAATATAGTCACTCGGCGCTCTACTGCGAAAACCGTTAATTTTACAGAAAAATGCACAAGACATTTTTTGTAGACAATTTTACGACAAACAATTTTTATTATGACCTTTATTGACCTCTGAGCAATAGATAGCGAGATATTTGCGAAAAACTGATTTTCGTGACCTTTTGACCTTTATAACTTTTTTAGCCGGCACGATATCAATGTCGATTTTTCATACCTTCATTACAATGCCATAATAAAGGTGTATACAAAACTTCAGCTCACTAGGAATTTTTCCGCAGATTGGGGTTTAAAATAGCTAAAATGATTGGACTAAGAGTGATTGCCACTAGACATTGTTTTGGTTTTCTGTCGATTAGTGGATAAGCCGACTTTTTTACGCTAAAAACAAAGTTCGTTTAGATTAGTTTTTAGTTAATTTTGGTTGTAACGATTAATACAATGTCATCTCAGATTTAATAAATATTTGCGGTTTATTTTCAAATCATTGTTTTTCCATTTCAACTTACGGAAAAATTCTTCCAAGGTCTTGGAACAAAGTGCAGGTGGAAGTGGGTTCCATTGCCTTACTTCACGTGTCGTAAAAAATATTGGATCAATACTTTCCGTTCTAATTTCTGCTATATCATTGCACATATTTTGCAAGACAGGAACAATTTTCAGTTCCACTTATTGTTTAATTAACGAATGATTTAGCGAAATCAATAAATGCAATATATAACGTTATATTATACTACTTGGACTGTTTTATGATTTGGCTCATTGTTTGAAGATAGTCCATAGTTGAAAACCCAGTTGTGAACCCAGCCTTCTCAAAAGGTTGATTGAATTGTAGACTTCCTTACAATCAATTAAGCAGGCATTTTGAAAATTCTTTACAAACGCAAGATATTTTGCCAATGTGCCTGTAGTTGTTTATATCGTCCTTATTGAAAGTATCTTTCAACTAGTTGGGCAAGAAAATGTTTGCATATTTTAAATACTTTGTAGTAATTCCGTCACTTCGATTACACATACTCTTAACATTTGTCAGGCTTTTTGAAAGTATTTTTACTCATTAAATTAATCATCTATTAAGTACAAAATCTTTAAAGTTCTTAATAATTTAAAAAAAATTGAGGTGAATTTGCTTTTGATGTTTTAGAATTGCGGTTAAAACAGAAAAAATGTGATTTTTTTTTAAACTAATGTATATAATTGAAATTAAACCCAACTCATATTATGAAAGCTTAGTTTGGTTGTTTTTTAATTTTTTGAAATTGTGATCCTAAATGCACCTACTTCTTTAATTTAAGAAACAAATATTTTTCTCTCTACTATTTTTAAGTTTTTTTTATCCTTTTTGATCAAAATATGTTCAGTAATTTTATAGAATTTGTATTCTAGCATCAGCTCCAATCTCCGAGTAAGCATTACTTTATTTTGGGGAAAATCGTCCAAAATTAAATAGTTAGACAATACTTTGCTGTACACCACAGTTCTAAAACTATTTAATAACAAAAATTATCACTTTAGCCCTTGAAATATGTATAAATGTAAGGTTAAGATACACATTATATTATTTAAATTTCGTCAGCCTCATTCACAGAATATTAAAGACCATTACCCAAAAACTCGTCTTTATGTTAAGTGTGCCTGGATCCACCCTTGACCATAAGATACTAACCACTTCAAAAATTATACACGTTATTGGAAGACACCAATTCAAGATCTATAGAAAGTTTATTAAAATATTGTCTCTATGGACCTCCTGCCTTGTGCTTCAAATTTAACACAATCACTTAAATCCATATCCTTGTCTCAATTATAAATTCAATTTCAATATAAAAACGTATTCAAAAATGCGCGTATTTTCAGCCTTGAATTTTAAAAATTCCCCACACATTCTTCTCTCAACAAAAATAAAAAACAAAACAAAAACCCAGATAAATAAACCAAACATAATAAAACATTTCTTGAAAGAAAAAAAAATAAAAATTCAACCAAATTGACCCCCGAAAACACCGCATACACAGTCCACCCCCTTTCCAACACCAACATTCTTCTTCATCGACACGAAATACTAAAAAATTCTGTTTGTGTCCCATCACAATGTTTCTTGTTCTCTCTATGGAAAAAATTGATCGACAATAAATAAGCCTAGTCCGTAGGTAAAAGATGACGGTGAATACATCTCCCCCTTAAATGCACATAGAACATCTATCTCTTGGCTAAAATTATACCTAACCTTAGTATAAATTTAAATTACCAATTTCTCAATGAGATTCCCAATTAATTTCAAGGTCACAATCTACCCTCGCACATCATCGTCGTCGTCGCTCATCTTCCTTCATTCATCTCGTGCAGGCAGAGGTATGCAAATAAGGACATTCTTCTATGCATAACTAAGTTGAATCATTAAATTAAAACAAAAAATCCTCAACACACACACACACACACAAACGCAGAGATGATACACAAAATAAACAGAAAAACAAACCTCAAGGACCCTCTGCGAATTATAACAGTTTTTATATAGAAAAGTTTTCATAGCTATAGCACCACGCTGGATATAAGGACGAGGAGGATCTCTGTTTCTGTGTCATCATATTGCAACCGCACTCATAAAGAGTTGAAGGAAAAACTTTCTATAAGGACGATGACCTTCTTATAACTACGAATACACACAATGTGTGTTTGTGTGTATGTGTGTGTGTTATTTTTTTGCCAAAAGGGTTAATCGAATGGGAGAGGCTGTCATATGACACCTACATCTTTAATCAGGTGTAAGGCATTATATCTTCATGTTATAGGTTGTTGGTACACATTATACAAACTGAGATACTGTATCGCAACGTACCAACTATTAAGGACTCTTTATTAAAAAAGGACTCTTTGTTCTCCCTCTCTGGGAAAATTCTCTCTGAGCAAGAATATGCGCAGTATGAACATAAGGACCTCTTTTAATTTTTATCAATGAGAAAGAATATTTTGTCCGAAAAATTCTCTCTTCCGGATTGTTGTGACTTATGAGTAAAATGTAACTGACTCTGACCTGTGACCATCCAGACCAAGTCCTGCCGCAGTAATGTATTACTTGGAGTAGGTGGTTGTGGGTTGGCATTATTTTATGTATGTTCGTTTAAAGGCCGGGGTGGATAATGGGAATTTTGTTTTTATTATTTATGAGGAATATTTGAATTTGGCTTTATTTTTTGTTTGGTTTGGTTTTAAGTGGATTCAATTGTATTTATGAATGTTTTCGAGAAATTCTTTGGAATTTTCATCATAAAGTTTATTGGGAAAAAGACTGATTGTTTTATAAGATCAGAATATAAGTTAACCAAAAATATATTTGCTTGCAAAGTTAAAACCATATTAAACCTACTCGTATATCAATCTTTTTTTGGTAATGAATATTTGTGTTAAAATGAAATGAAAGAGTTTTATTAAGGTGGGAAATGATGCATATTTTAAGGAAATTTTAAAGGTAAAAACAACCTAAGGTTAAAAAAAACTCATTTTATTCTACAGTTTGCTTACCGAAAATATCATAAAGTCCTTTAGCAAAATAGTTATGAGTAAACGAATTAATGTACACAACAACATACTGAAACACATAATTTTTGCTTAAGACCCCTAAAGCTATTTTAATTGAATTTTTCGAGTTACAATTTTCGACATTTCTCGACGTTTTAAAGTCCTTAAAGGCCCTAAATAGCCTTCAAAACACCAATTTATAATAAAAGCATGCGTTTAACTATGATATGTACCACATCATTGGAAAATTGTAGAAGTCATTGTTAAACCTATACAAGGTAAGCCACCAACGGAAGTTACATCTTACAGACCAATATCGCTTATATACCAATCATGCCAAAAGTTTTCGAAATACTGCTGCTGAACAGGTTCAGCAAAATAATAAAATAAAGAGGACTAATTTAAACTATCAGTTTGTAGTTAGAAATAAACATTTCACAATACATCGAATTATAGATGTGGTGGAACAGGCTCTTGCTTGGTGCCATTTCTTAGATATTACTCAAATATTTGACAACAAACTGCATAGAGACTACAAAATACTACTCTTTAGAGTACGGCTCGACCAAAATGACTCGCAACTATACACAATAGAAGCCAATGTACCGCAAGGAAGTGTTCTAGGACCAACCTTGTATATTTTATATACAAGGGATATTCCAGTGGATACCAACGCTCTCATGGCCAACTTTGCTGATAATACTGCAATATTGGTGTCAGATTGATCCATTGCAAAGGCTTCACAAAAATTGTAAAATGCAACCGATAAAGTTAGTGTTTGGACGCAAAAAATTCGTATCAAACTATAAAACATAAAAAATGTTTCAATTTCTACAAACAGTACAGAAATACCATACTCCAATATTGTCAAGTACCTTGAAATGAATTTGGATAAAAGCTTAAATAAAAAGCACATCTAAAATAAAAAGAAAGATGTATACATGAACTGCAGAAAAAATCACTGGTTAGTGTGTCCAAATATCTTTATTGTGCTTTCTTGACGTTTTTTTATTATAATGTACAGGCACTCAAGGGGTTATTAGTACCCCTTATATGTTTATACCTGACTCAAAATCACCAAGGTGCAGAATTGGCTTCGCTAGCAATTTAATGTCTTAAATCTTGACTTAATTAAGAAAAAAAAATTAATAAAATACTAAAACTAACCTGTTTTGTGTGTCTATCAAACAATATAATTTATTAATAAACTACATTTTAAATGAAATCAATATACACGCATAGAAAATCATTTCGGGAACGCGTCCTTATCTACAATCTTCAACAACAAGTTCAAAATATAATTGAAAAATGTAAGGTATTTAACCCCGGTCATCACTTAATACACCGTATTTTTTATACAAAATCTAGTTTTAGAAAGGATACTAATAGATTATTTATTTTTAACTGTAAAAAATGCAAAAACATTTTGTCCGATACCGCACAAGTCATTTCAGTGAACATATCGATAATCGATCAAAAATAATTTTAAGTGAACGCAGCCATTCGGTGTGAAGCGTCAGTCGAGGAAGAGAACAATGTCGAAGCCGGCTGCCAGAGTATTTATCGTCAAATAAATTTTATCTAAACAGTAAGTACCTTTTTATTCATAAAATCCTCTTTCAGGGGTTTAAATACTCTTACGTCAGCTGGTTGAAGAATATGAGTTGTGTCTTGAGGTAGTCGCACCTAGGGGAAAATCACCAAAGGTGTCAATAGCTCTCCGGCAGCTGTCATCATGGCAAGCACTGTAATTGTGTCCTTTTCCTTCGCCATGTGTACCTGGTACACACTTTTGAAACCCTTTGGAGCAACTACTTAACCTGTCTTAGGGCACAGTGTAAAACTCATTTCATCATCGAGATCGCGAAACCATTTCTCAATACTATTTTTTGTCACCACTGCACTGCCCTTTGATATAGTCTCAGCTTCTCTAAAATTTAAAGATGGTTACGTTTAAAAAAAGAAGTCTAATCCACATTCTGCCTGGCTGATCATCTTTGAACGGATTATCCCTTTTTCTTGATTTGATTATTCATTGGAAGGTGTTTAAGGGGTCAGAAATTTTTAATGGGAACCCGCGCTTTGCTACATTAAGACACCAGTCTGTTATTTGTTTTTCTTTCTCGACGTATAAATTAGTATCAGGCCCTTTGGTTTGACAATAGTCATTAACTTTATCACATAACCTATCCTGCAAGTTACTTCTTGGTACGTTGTATTTCAAAGCCGCTTTTCTATGGCTTTATGTGTTTTCACTTAGGTATATCTTTAAGAGCAAGTTTGATTCTTTCAGATCGCGAAAGGTCTTTTAATTCTTGTGCAGCAGTTTCTTGAATCATTTTCTACATAAAAGTATGATGTTACATACAATTAGTTATGTGGCCGTATACTGGTGCCGTTTGTTCTAAAAACAGGTCATAGTAATCTTTTGAACAAAAACAGTGGCCGGATACTATAGTGACTGGCCGGTATACACAAAATTTATCGAAAATAATTAAATTAAAAACATAAAAACCTCAGTTTTTTCATTTGTTAGCTCGATTAAATTTATCGTTAAAGGGTGAAAAAATAAAGTTCTGCTGCGACAAAAAATCCCCACATTATTTAGAATAAGTTATAATTATTCCACATGATCGGTATGAAACGTTTAGATTTTAAATCACGGGTGATTATGTTTCTGTGTTTGAGGTAGATAAGCTCCTCAAAAAAGGAATTTTTGAGAAGAAAATTCCCTTTTCCAGCACGGTGACAGTGCAGTGCGCCGCGACGCCATGTCTCTTTTATTATTTCACTCAATCCGATGTTCGTCATTCCCGAATTAAATGCACGCGAATTACCCAAAATCGTTTTATTTTGTTTGTTCTCTTTTCCTCGTTTTGGTTTTCCAATAATGTTCCTTTGTAAAATTACTGTGAATGAGAAATGATGAAAATTGCAATACCTCCCCGTCGCGTCGTCCCCATATAGCCCCAAACCAACACACATATCAACACACACTTACTTTGTTGCTCGAACGAAAAAGAACCATCGACACACATACGCATCTATACAACAGCAGAGAAGCGATCGCTTTTCCAAAGTAACAGCTGCCAGGAATACATAGTTTATCCTTTCTATTCCACGCTTCGCGATTACACTCTGCCATTTATAGTTTCAAAAGATTTTTCCTTTTTTTTTTCATCCCGGACCCGGATGTGGTATTGCATGTAACCACCCCACACGTATAGGTTGGTGGCTTTAACAACAACAGGAAAAAAAAGTCCTTTTTGTAAGCTGCGTATTATTACCCTGGCATTGCATCAGTCTTTGTGAGGATATACGTAGGTGTATGGTAAAGTTTGTAACCAGACAGTGCAGTGTAGCAATATACAGTTTGGTTTTAGTTGACGTGTTGCATTCGGAAAAAGGGAGGAGGAAATATGCTTGAAGATGCATCAAGCGAAATCCGAGAAAAATGCACGGATGCCTTTAACGATTCCCAATGTTTCCGGTTCCGTTCAGTCAGTCGTCCTGAACATATCTAATAATACCTGACGAGTTAGGAAGGATTTCTTTTCTTTTCGTTTTGTTGTTGTTTTTTGTTCGATTTATTTCTCAAAAACTGATATACGAGACGAGTATGTTAAGTTTATATGTACTCGAGGACTCGTACCTGGTAGCAATTTTCCAGTTCGATATCCTGTTAAAGTCATCAGTTCTTTTTTCTCTGTCTCTGTGTAACAAAGAAGATTGGATTGCTTTTGATGCAGATTTCATATCTTTGCGGGATAATGTGAATGGATGTTGATGTTGAAAATGTATATATGTATATGAATGTTTTCTATGGAATCGATGACGCATGTGTTTACTCTTATAGCTACGAATGACAAAGGGAAAAAACTTCATACCTTTTACATGCAGATAGAATATATAACTTTCATATGGTGCAAGAGGACAATGTATAACCTCCAGTGCAGCGCAAGGATTAATTTGTTTTTCCAAGTAAAAAAGTGTGTCTGATATTACAATATAGGGTTGATAATAATCGGTTATTGGTTTTTTTTTATTTTTGTATGGGTACATATTTCTGTGTTTGTAAGCACGATAGAAAGTGTATCCAGGACGAACAAAAATAAAGACAACCAGACAACTACCATAAAGCAGAACATGGAAAAGGGACAATTTAAATTATATTTCACTAATAACTTAAATTTGCTGTGAGTTCTGGATTCAAGTTATAGAAACCTTCTCATCCAAAAAATTTCAAAAATTCGACAGTTCAGTATTAGGAAAACTAAGAGAGACCAATTGTTTTGATAGCTTCTTAAATCTATTTATTGCACCAAGAGATATTTGCATTCAAAGCTAATACAAAATTACAATTGAAGGAGATTGATGCACTGAGCAAGCTTTCATTACAATTGTTATTGGGGGTTTATCTTAAAAACAAAATTCCCTCGAAATGTTCCCATCTTCCGAACATTGGGAACGTTGATGATGCTTAAAAGTTTCACTTGGAATTTTGTACTGTCGAGAAAAAAATTCCATCGAAATTGAGCTGATTGATGCATTGAATTTTTGTTCGAGGGAAATATACTTATAATGACAACTTCGACCTGATATTTTTAACTGAGTACTGGACCAAGAAAATAATATGAATCGGAAATTCAGCCCTTTTCCTAAAACTTTGCACAATTTCATCAAATTTTGACCAATGGACGATCCAGGGGGGTCATAAAGCTTATACAGTTAAGTTGTATAAGCAAAGATTTCATCTAAAGATTTGTTAGCAATTTAACGACATTCACCAAAAAGTGGTTTGCTGTCAAAAACAACTAACATTTTTTTACTTTAGTTAATGCCTTAAATTATTTTCATAAAATTTGTTTCTAAGAAAAAGAATAAGTATTCAGGTTTTGAAGAAGAAGCCTTGTATAAGGCTTCAATTCAATTCCATCTTATTGTTTTGATGCACATAAATAGTGAAAATTGAAGTGATTCTTATTTGCGACATACATACATGAGGTATTGCATTCATAAAAAAATTCGAATCAAACATGACATAGAAAAGTCGAAAAAATTGGGCCTGTCTGTCTGTCCTGGCCCCTTCAGCCTAAATTATTGTGCCCGTTGAAATTAAGGTTTTCAGCCGATTATTATTATTATTATTATTACAATTCTTTATTTTATTAAAACAATGCTTTACAAAAAAGTATTTGCTTAAGAATAAGGACCTGGCTATCTGCCGTCTGCCTGAAATAACATTTCATTTTAGTAATTAATTCAAATAAATAAAGAATAAAAAGAAAAGTAACTGGTTTTGTACAATATTAAATCAAATACTATTTGTTGAGATTTAACATAACAATTAAAAAAAAATGTCAATTTTACAATGAATTGAAACACAAAAATATACCAATTTTAAAATGATTTGAAACACAAAAATGTACCAATTTTGAAATGAATTGAAGCATAAATAAATAAATATCAACTTTCAAGTGATTTGAAACCCAAAATAAATAAATAAATAATAATGATCCTTTAAACTGTAAAAGCTGGTTAAACGAGCAAAATTTAAGTTAGAAAAGAGTTTCGAAAAGCTAGGGCATGTTTGCAATAATTATATAAAGTATTCCATCCTAGAACTCCGTTTAAAATTTCGTACAACCGACTTGAAGAAAGAAAACTTTGTTGGAAATATAAACGCCGGATTTCCTGCAGTATTGGGCAAATTGCGATGAAATGGTAGATATCTTCATTTTCTCTTCTATTGCATAAACTACAAATTTGTATCAGGTCAGCTCGGTGAGGCCTAGAGTTTAAGTTAAAGAGCTCAACACGTGCTTTAAATATATAGCTTATAGCTTCGACCGAAAATTTGTTGCTGAAATAGTTTGTTTCTGATGTCAATTGGTGCTCAAGATTCCTGTATGTATTCCTTGATGTTGTTGTAGCCGCTCTGCCTAGGTACTGACTATAAGTTTTCTCATCTATTTTAGCCGTGAGCTCTGCAAACAATCCCCGCCAATCATCAACATTTGACTCCGTTATAGATAGATTAACTTCATGTGATAGGGCCATCTCATTCCAATCCTTAAATGGGGAGGCATTGGTTTGTAATAAATCTTATCAAAATAGATTTGTGAAGATTTCTTCCACTTCTTTTCATAACTCTAATTAGATATTCATAGTTGGCTTTAAGACTTTGAGTGAATAGAGGAGTTATACCAGATTCGACATAGATGGCGTAGTTCGGGGTTGAGTGTGGCAATCTGAATAAGCGCTTAAAAAAATATCTTTGCATTTTTTCAAATGATTCGAAGAATAAATATCCAAACATCTGCACACCGTAGCACATACATGTGTTTACGGTTGTCTGGAAGACGCGGTATTTTGACACCAGATCGATTTCCTGGTTAGCGAAGAACTTGGGCCACATTACGCTCAAAGCCAGTTTAGCATCACTACTTTTTTGTTCTGCGTGTTTCGAAAAATGTAGGTTACGCGTAATTAAAACTCCTAGGTACTTAAATTCTTTTACAACTTCAATAGCTACATTATTAAGAGACCAGCTTTCTTCGGGACGCCTCCTTCTTTGATGTGCTTCAAAAATCATAACTTTTGTTTTACTTATATTGATGAGTAAGCCCCACTTCTCGCAAAAGGTATTCAGTTTGTTGATTTGCAACTGGAGGGTGAAGGGGTTGTCAGCGAGTAAGACTAAGTCGTCAGCATAGAGCAGGACTTTCACTTGGATGTCAGCAAAAAGTATTCCTCCAGGTAGTATATCACAAATGTCATCAACATATAAAGCAAATAAAATTGGACTTAAAATACAGCCTTGGGGAACACCTGCCGTTGTTTCAAACCAGTTAGAAAGATCGGACCCATCCCATACCGATGCAAAAGATGAGACAAGAAAATTAAAGTACATCAACAAAAATTTTCGGGAAATTCCCAGCGTTGAAAGCTTGTATATCAAAGCCTGTCTGTTGACCTTGTCAAAAGCTGCTTTGAAGTCTACGAAACAGCTGTATAATTTATTCTTTTTCTCAATCGACTTCTTAGCAATACTGGTAAGCGCGAATATTATGATCCATTGTTGAGAAGCCCGGACGGAATCCCGCTTGAAACATGCTCAGTAGATTTCTGTCATCGATCCATTTGGTAAGTCTGTCATAAAGAATTGACGTAAAAATCAGCCGATTAGCTGAAGGTGTTTTTTTTTCATTTTTTTAATACGAAAAATAACAGCAGTCCCCGTACTAATTTTTTGATTTAGAATTTTTAATTCTATTTTTTTTTTTTTTTCAAAAATGAACCGATAGATTTTTTTAAAACTTTCTTTCTTTAATTTTTGTTTCTTAATTCGGCTTCTTTCTACAAGAAAAACATATTTTGGTATTGCTCCAAAAGGGCACCACTCATAAAACCGTTATTTTGTTTTTAAGAATTCTCAAGTGCTCTTTCAGTGCAATCTCTTGTCGATGATCAAATTTTCAAATTTATGATGATTTTTGATGATCAAAATGTCATTATTATTTTTTTTATTTTTGAAAAATAATTGTTTTTACAAAACTTGATATCTCAGAGAGGGGTGAACATTTTTTAACGAAATTTAAATGCAAAATATATATTTATAAGCACCAAATAACTGCATACCAAACATATTTTAAAGACAAAATTTAAAAATTATATATATAAAAATTACTTTAAAAACCATCTCTAATGATTTTCGAACAAAAAAATAAGTTAATCTCAGTTTTTTGAGAAATAAAATGACATTTAAATTTTTGAGAAAAACTTCTTTTGCAGGTACATTTTTAAATCTTAAAATATAGGAAATATTTTTAAACAGACTTTTTTGAAGAAATTAGCAATTTCTAGCTGCCCAGTCGTGCATTATATTTCTTTCAAAATTGATTTTTTGTTGAATAAAAATTATAAGATCATACAAAATTAAAGAAATCTACTTTTTGAAGTGGATTTGTTTAAGGTGTTCTAGAGATTTAAACACGAATTTCAAGAATATAAATGTCCCAAAAACAGCAAAAGTGACATTGTATTAAACTAACTAACTAACATTTTTCTCCCCACAATTTTTAAGTTTTGTTTACGATCAAAATATTTTCTAGCACCATCTAGTTTGGAATCTACAAGTAAGCAGACTGATAGCGATAGTAAAAATACACTCCCGAAAATTAAGTCTGAAAAAACTACGTCAAAAAAAAAACAGAAAATTCTTGATATCAGATTCTTTCTCATTTTTTGGGTTCTTGAATTTGTGTAGTGTTTTTCGCATTAATAGAAAGCCAACAAAAAAGAACGTATTCTTTTTGGAAAAAACCTACGTTTCAAAATAATTTCTTTCATTTCTGCGTGAAAGCAACAAAAACCCTCTAAACTATTGTGATTGGCTATTAAATATGGCATATTTAGGAAACTGTTGGAATCTTGGAATGCTTTCATATGAAGAGAGTCGACCAAATTAAATAGTTAGACTATATGTACCTTGCTGAACAACAGCGTTCTTAAATAATTTAAAAACTAAATTTGTCACTTTAGCCCTTTAAATGTGTACATTTAAGGTTAAGATACACATTATGTTATTTAAATTTTGTTAGCCTCCTTTACAGAACATTTTTAAGGGGTGAGTAAAAACTCGTCTATATGTTAAGCGTGTGACCCCCCCTGATTAAAAGCCTGTATCCGCCCTTAAATTGAACAGGTGGTTTTGTTACTATATTAATTTCAAAATTGGTTGACACAAAATATCTCACGAGCCCAATAACGCTAGAGACTTCAATTAAATGTTATATAGTAAAATGAGACGTGATACCAAACTGGTATAATTTTGAAAAAAAAATAACTTAACGGTTTATTTATTGATCAACAAATTAGAAAGAACATTATTTGGCAACTCAAAAATTTTACGAACATAAAATGATATTACCTCAAGAATAATTGTGTGCAAATAAGGATATCGTTTTTGACGTGTGGTAACATTTTAAGAAAAGTCGAATTTACAGTTTTTTAGAAAAAAAAATACTAAAATTATGAAAAATTTAATTGACAGCTATTTTTATGAAACACAAAAACCTACAATAAAAAACAAACTGATAAGAAATGGATTTCGACTCAAGTATTAGAAAAAAAAAGAAAGATATTGAATTTAAATTTTGTATCTATCACAAAATATTATTATTAATATTTTGTTAAAGTTTTAAACAAATTGACAGACAGGATGGGAAGTTATTATTGTATGTCCTATCCCAGCCTCTTTTTTTTGTTGGTGTTAGAAACGAACCTCAAATCGAATTTTAACAGGTGTCATTCTTCGTTGTATAAAATTAGCACAGGTTTTATGTGTCAACGTATTATTAACAACTAGCCGACCCGTGCTTGCGTTGCTTCGCAAATTGTAACCACAAACATTTTTTGAATATTAGTATTAGCATATGAAAAAATTTCTCAATGGGACTGAGCATATTTTCTACAATAATATAAATCTTATTTTATATGTACATATATATGCTTTCGCTTTTATATAATAGTATAGATTTGCGGTAAAAAAAAACAAATTTGTTTTTTTAATGTTCTCATACATCTATAGGTATGCGTGTGTAAATATCCATAGACACATTTTTTTATTCATCTGCTCATGTTCAGTGCAGTGCAACTGACTTAACCTACCCACATTTGTGTGCTCTTTTTATCGACGTCATTGTAAGTGCCTTCTTCAAGTTCTTTGTAAAGAAAATTTTAACTTTTTTATTGTTCGAGGAAGTGATACAAAATTGGTAATTCAAGCTATTATAATAGAACTTTTTTTATTTTTAAATTGGAAGAATTATAATCCATTCACTTCCTCGAACCAGAAAAATAAAAAAGATCTAATTTTTCTTTAGATAAATCGGCATTTCATGTGCACGGGACTGTAGTTAAATAAATGTCCATAGTAACTTAAAAAAAAAGAGCCCACACTGCTCAGCGATGTGCATGTGACGATAGAATTAGAGAAACAAAAAAATAATGTGTGTGTGTAGGTTAGTTGATGAACTATACAATACAGAAAAATTGAATATGTAGGTAGGTAGGTAAGAGAAAAAACGTAACTATTAAATGGAACACATATTAAGAGAGAAAGAGCATAGGAAGAAAAGAAAATTAAAAATGTTGGAATGATAATGAAATGAAACAAAGCAGCCCCGAGTCGAAATTTTGGCCCTATTCTGATCCTAAAAAGGATCTTTTCTCCTCATTTGCTCCTACACACAGCAAAATGAACCTCATATCATCCTTAACGATTTTTCATCGGCCTCATTTCGTCCTACATGAATCTTTAGAATTCTTTCGGTTTTTCTACGCATATTTTGTGAACCTCATTTCGCCCTAAATGAAGGTTTATCAACATAGAAAATACTTACATACTTAATAATCCTACCTGGTCGTTTACTTTACATTTTTTTTGTTGTCACTGTTGAAGATGATGACAATGACAACAATGATGGTGGAAATGACAAGGATGGAGCTGGTGATAATGAAAATGGTAACGATGGAGCTGGTACAGTCGACGACACCAACGACCGACGAGGACAACAACGACGACGACGAACGCCAACGAAGGCGACGACAACGACGACGAAGAAGACGATTTTGGGGAAGAATTGTTACTTTTAAATTAATTAATAATGTTAATAAAAACTTCTTTGTTTAATCAATAAAAAGTAAAATAAAATTTATATTATTTTTTAAAAAAAGCTTTCTAGTAAATAAGATGAAAGAAAGTGATAGACAAAGAGCAAAAGCAAGTAGGAAAGAGAAAGAGAGAGAGAAAGAAAGAGAAAAGAAAATAAGAAAGAGAGCGAGAGAGAGTGTAATAAACTAATCTTAGAGAAAGAGAAAGAAAGAGAGAGTTATTTTTTTTTTTTTTTTTTTTTTTTTAGTTAGTTTAGTTTATTGGTAATTGTTACTAACACATTAACATAAATCTTATAAGGTAGTGAAAGTTTATGTATAAATAATATATGATAACATTTTAAATAATAAGTTACATTTGTATATAATATAAAAGTGAATTTAAATAGCCAAAAAAAGAAAAGTATAATAAAAATAAATAATAATATGTACATCTATGAACAAAAGAAAAAAAACTTTAGGCGAAAAACTTTATTGTATCTTTACTATTGGTAATTATTTAAAAAAGTAAAAGAAAAAGAAAAAAGAAGGAAAAAAAAAGAAAGAAATAGAAAATTAGAAGTTAGATGTCTGTAAAAGATAAGCTAGTCGTTTTGATTAGAAATTAAATCATGGAAACTTTTTTGAAATTTTTGTATGTCACTAAGTTCTCGCAAGTAAGGTGGGAGTGAGTTCCAAAGGCGACATGCATTGATGAAAAATTGTCTCTCAGATGTAAGACACGTAAATCTAGGATGAATTAAATAGGTTGATCTGTTTGATACTGAAAACCGAAGTTGTTCATAAAGATATGTTGGTTTTCGCGTAGTTATAATTTTGAAAAGTAGTATCAGTGTTCGGAATTTGATTAAGTTATCGAAAGACATTTTTAAAAAGCTTCGTCTCAGATGGGAAACATGGTCATATCTTTTTAATCCATAAACATATCGTATGACACTATTAAAGGCTACTTTTAATTTGTTTTTGCTATAGAAATCGCAATTGTGATAGATTTCACATCCGTAGGTTAAGATTGGTAAATGAACACAGAAAAAAGCTATGGTAAAGATGAAAAAGGTTAATTCGAGTCTTTTTGCTGTCGTCCTCATTTGATCCTAAACATCGTTTTTTGTCCGATAACTGCCATTATTAGGTTCAAATGAGGAGCAACATTTTAACAGTAAGTGATCCTCTTTTGAATCTCTATGAACCTCAGAGAACCTGAATTTTGGGGACGAAAATAGGGCCAAAATTTCGACTCGGGGCAACTTCGCGATTGTGATGAAATCTAATTTCCTGGATAAAATAAATTCAAAAAGTTTATAATTTTATAATTTGTTTTTATTCATTTCTCAGGTTGTATGTTTAACTTAGAAGTGATTTAAGGCTTAATTTGCGCAACAATGTTGACTTTATGAAGCAATGCTAATCTTTGTCGATTATTGTATAGGTTTTAAGATATGAGTGGTTGTATAAGTCAACTAATGAAAAAAAAAAAAAAATGGACACAAAATGTAAAATTAATAATTTTTAAGTTTGACAAATAATTAATGAAAAAAAGTAAAGCCATAAACACTCTCATAACAATATAGAAAATAATAAAATATATTTCAAATAAATCGGTTGACTACTTTCTGAGATCATGCGTTACAAACTTTAAAATGGTTTCGCTTTTATATTACAACGTCAATGCTTAAAACGTTGAATGTCACAAAAATGATACCCTTTAGTTAATGCGGTCCAAAAATGTGTTGACGCGCATGTGAGTCAACGTGATTGGTTATCACTGTCAATTTGTTGACTCACAAAACTATGACGATTATACGATTTCAAAAAATTAATGTGTACGAGGTGTGTTCAAAAAGTACCCGGAATTTTCGTTTTTTTCAAAAAAATATTTATTTATTCGTTTACATCAATGTGGTCCCCTTCAAAGTAGTCCCTCCCAGATATAATACACTTGTGTCAGCATTTTTTCCAATCTTGGAAGGACTCTTGATATTCACTTTTTGATATGTCCTTCAGCTTTCTCAGCGATTTTGCCTTTATTTCTTCAATCGAGGAAAAACGCCGTCCTTTCACGGGTCTCTTCAACTTTGGAAACAGGAAAAAGTCACACGAAGCCATATCTTGTGAATATGGAGGTTGGGGCATGACTACGGTATTGTTTTTGGCCAAAAAATTACGAACAAGCAACGACGAGTGAGCAGGTGCGTTATCGTGGTGCAAAAGCCATGAACTGTTTTTCCATAAATCTGAGTGTTTTTTTCGGATTGCTTTACGCAAACGTCGCATAACTTCAAGGTAATACTCCTTATTAACCGTACGACCTCGTGGTAAGAACTCTATACCATTATAATCGAAGAAAACAGTAAGCAAAACCTTCACATTTGATCGAACTTGACGTGCTTTTTTCGTTCTTGACGTCAGCAAAAATCGCCGAGCTCATCGTGTCCCAATAGCATTGACTGGCAAATTGTGACATCATTTTCATCATTTTAACGTCAGAGAGTCAAAGCTTTCAACGCTTACTAGTAGTAGCTTAAGGTTTTCTTAAAGTGTTTTTTTCAGATTTGATTATCTATTAAATACAAAAACTTTTAAGATCTTAATAAATTGAAAAAATCTACTTTTTAAGTACCCATAAGAAAGTGGAGCTCGTCCACACTTATAGCATGTGAACTAAGGCCACTTTTTGAGAGTGGATTTAGTTCAAAGTGATTGGAAATTAAGTCCCTCAGTGGACTTAGTTCCCATGATCAACGATCAAGTCCATTTTTGTGGAACCTTTGAGGGCTATAGGCTGAACTTTTGATTTCTTCTGACAGAAATTTACAAAAATTTAAGTAAAATATTAGAAACATATTTTTTGAGTGAGTTTTTGTTCATTTAGTATACAATTTTATCAATCATCAAAATAATGTTCTTTACAATTCTTCCATTTTAATATTCAAATAATTTCTTAACTCATTGTTATTCAATTTTGAAAAGTATATGTATTACTCTCAGACAAGACATACAATTTAAAACATCTTTTATTTATATATTTTTGATTGAATATCTCTCCTCTTCAACTAAAGTAATATTATTTCTAATTTAAATATATTTATCTCTATACAAAAACAAAACCAAAACAAAGATAAAATTGCCTTTAAATTAAATTTTACGCTAAACCCCAAACAAGAACAACCATAAGCCATTAATCACCTTTGATGTTTAAAAAAAAAAAATTACAACTTCTTCAACTTTTACAATACTTCTTGTTATATTTTCTATAAATTCAGTTGTCATCTGATGCTTTTCTTTAATGCAAATCCGAATAAAATCAGCTTTCATTATTATTATTTAAGCAGAAACAGATTACCTAATCAAATCTTCTTCTTTCGTTAAACACAACAACACACACAACAAGAAATATAAATACAAGAAGAAAAGTGAGTATAAGATCCTGGGGGGGAGTGAGAGTTCTTAAAGTTATCATCATAGCAGTGAAAGACCTCTATCCCTCTTATATAAAAGCTTACTACATCACCTCTATCTATATTTCTACATTCCCCACATTTTCATCCTTATCTTGACATCCTTTATATTTGTTTATTTCAAGTAAAAATGTTAAATCAAACTTTTTGGCTAAAAGACACGCAGAATACTCAGGAATCTTGGAACTGGGAATAGAAAATCCAATAAAGTGTATAAATCTTATTGTGTCCTTCTGAATTCCCCCTCTAAATCTCAATATGATGCCTGTTATATTATATTTTTTGAGTTCCTTCGTATAACAAAATATTTGTATACTTTTGTTTCAACTCTGCGTCAGTAGACAAAATAAAATTCCCGTAAATTAAATTCCCGAAAAAATATTAAGTAAGGCATTATTCTTGTCTTTCCTGAGTTGAATTGAGCTGAGGAGAAAAGTTTCTTTGTTGGAGGTGCGGCCGACGCGGTAAGATGGAGGATATGGTGGAGTCCCTGAAAAAATATCATCTAGAGAGAAAACACTAAAGAAACCATGGTAATGCTCAGTTTAAGCCGCATTAATACTTATTTTGGCCTTCGGTAGCCGTGGTGAGGCTCGGCAGCACAGGGATGATTGAGGTCCTTCAGAAATTAAAAACACAACAAAAAAGTAACCGACAATACCCATTCTATTTCAATTCACAAGTCTGGTCGGCCGAGGCGGACGAAATGTCGGGATCTATGCACAGGCCCAACACAAACAGAGGTGAAGCAAGGACCTTTTCTTATGCGAAAATCTAGTTGAATTTTCAAAAAGGATAACAGGGATAAATACTAGTAATTAACAAAGCGACTGCAGGCTGTTGGTATTTATGCGGGAGGCGGGATAGACGACGTGCCATAAAAGGAGAGAGAGAAATATAGCATAACGCGATGAAAGCAGCAGCAGTTGCGGCAGTGACGATGACGGGAGTAGCAACCCTTAGCTTTAAGATGAGAAATAGCTTGGGGTACCTTAAAGATTGAGAACATTATTGTGAAGGAGTAGGTATATGAAGGTAGGTAGGTACAATGTATCAACGCATTTCTGATGCTTGTTGCTTTTTCTTTTGTTGCGGCTGCTGCTACTGCTTCTGGTGCTGGTGCTGGTGCTGTTGCTGCTACTCTTCTGTTTGCTGCCTGTATAGTGCCTATAAAACAATAAGTCTGAAATTTATAAAAGTTGGCGCTATAAAACAGAGTTTTTCTGGTGCAGCCGTGCAGCCACAGAAAAGTGCAATAATTCTCTGAAAGATATAAATTGAAGTCATTCGGGTAGAAAATATATTTATTTTTCTTCCCCAGCAGCAATTCTTCTTATGAGGTAAAGTATACTTGGATAAGTTCGTATACTCGTTTCTATATGAAGAAAAACTTTGAAGGAATTTATATTTTTTTTAAGGAGGTTTTATTAAAAACTTATTAAACCTATACTCCCTATCTATATTGTTCTTATATACATACATTAACTTTTTTTCTCTGGCATTTGAAGAATTTAAAATAATGACTTGACTTTAAATAAGACATTTAATTTGAATTTTAATAGTTAGGGAATTTATAATTTCACTATAGTGGAACTTTTTAATAAGGGGCTAAGTTGGTATATACGGAACTTCGCAATCTTAACTTTAATGAATGAAAGGTACGTAACGATTTTCTAACTTCGAAACCGATGGAAGTGAAGCAAAGACGATAAAATTATACTTTAAAAATTATAGTGCCTTCAACAAGTTACCAGAATAAGCAAAACAACTTTTAACTAGGAACAATAACATAGTTCAAATAGCTCTCATGCATGTTGATAGAAATAGTGGTGAACCCCCCTCCCCTCCTAAAAAAACACCCTTTCGTGCCAAATGTTTGCATTAACTCTTTTGATTCTTCGATACTGTTATAAGTAAAATGTGTATTCATGCACATCACAAATAAAATGAAGCATCTGAACTTTTCCCTCTCAAAAGTGACTTTCAGAGGTAAATAGAATTTTTGAATTTTTGTTCGAGAAAAAATTATAACTATGGAGATTCACGATACCGGAAACAATATTTTGAGGGAAATAAAATAGGCCACTTTAAATTTGTTTTAAAAGTATTTTATTTAAATAAAGAAATAATAGATGAGACATGTTGTTTTCAAGAAAAAACGCCTATTTTTGTTGCAATTGGGACCGTATGTCAGCAATAACTCGACGAATGTTCCCTTCCAAGGCTTCAATCGTCTGGGGCTTATTTCGTAGACAAGCTCCAACATTATTCAAATTAAAAACCAAACTAAGCATATATCAAGTGACAGCTGCCAAAAGACCAATTCCGAAAATAGTGTTGCCAGATTGAAAAACATACGCCTAAAAACATACCAAACGTAAATATTGTCGGCTCAAATATTTCATAAACAGAAAGTTATGCTACCACTAGAATAATGTTATAAACACTACGAAGAGCTGTATACGTTTTTGACATGTAATTATATTTTTTGAGAAATTTAAATGAGTTTTGTTTTTGTACTCATCCCACGTTTAGAGGTGTTTTCGCCTTTAATATGGTAGAGACACAGGGTGTAGTCTGTAAGTAAGGATCGGTAGAATAGCAGAGTCGAAGATATATTTCATTGTATCTGCACTTTGGTTCAATAGTAAAATATGTTTATGGCTCCAGAATTGTTTCCAGCTATTTGTGATGCGTCTGTTAATTTCTTGGTTCTTAAATGATTTAAGCTGTCTCAAATATAAATTATCTAGCGTAGTACGGCTAAAAAAGGAATTTCTATTCTTCACAGTTCGTCCTTAGTTGGACTCCAAAGGTAAACTTGTGTGCATTCCTATAGAAGTGCGAGTATAGTACGGTTGAAGGGGAAAATGCTACTAACTATTTCACTAAAGGATGGTTCAATATTATTCTGAAGAAGTGCTCTTCAACGCTGGAAAAAAAACCACTGCGTAAGATTTTTCATCTATCCCCCTCTTCACTCTTTAGGTCTCGTTCCGATCGGATGGAAAACAGCATTTGTCCAGCCCATATCCAAAAAAAAGAGAATCTTACTCCCCCTCTAACTATCGACCTATTGCATTTACGTCCCTTCTTTCCAAAGTCATGGAAACGCGAATTAATTACCTGATAAAGACCGCCAGTACGCCTTTCGTAGCTATGCTGGTGTTCTTCTGGGTTATCTCACCAAACGGTTAGGAGAAATTAAGATAGTTGCACATGATTTTTCAAAATGCATTTGAAAGGGTTTGACATCATTATATTACTTATCGAAAATACGTCCCTTCGGTTAAAATGAATCAAACCTTCGTTGGATAAAAAATTACCTTTCGAACCGTTCAATAGCAAGTAGTATTAGATAGCTTCAAGTCTAAAAACCACAAAATAAATTCTGGTGTGCCTACCAATTCTGTTTTGGCTCCTACGTTCTTTCTTGTTAAACGATCATATACGCAATGTCACCAGAAATGCCACAAGATGTCTTTGTTTGCTGAGACGATGCAAGAAATTTGTCTCTCCTTCTGACCTGGTTTACTTACTTACTTACTTAAGGTGGCGCTACAATCCTGTGTGAACTAGGGCCTCACCCAACAAACTTCTCCATCTAGCTCGGTCTCTAGCTAAATATCTCCATCCAGTTGCAATCCAAGTTCGGTGAGGTCAATTTCCACTTGTGCCCGCCACCTGTTCCGCGGTTTTCCTCTACTGCGCTGTCCTGTGGGTGTGGATTCGAAGACTTTTCGAGCCGGAGCATTGGTTTCTATGCGCTCTACGTGACCCAGCCATCTTAGTCGTTGGACTTTTACCCTTCTGGCTAAGTCTACGTCGTTGTACAGCCCGTACAGCTCGTCGTTCCATCTTTTCCTCCACTCCCCTTCTATGCATACGGGACCGTAGATCACAAGAAGAACTTTTTACTCGAAACGATCCAAGGTACTTTCATCCGCTTTTGTCATAGTCCATGCTTCTCCACCGTATATAGCAGGACGGGGATGATGAGGGTCTTATATAGCGACACTTTGCTCACTCGAGAGGGCTTTACTACTCAATTGCTTTCTTAGCCCAAAGAAACAGCAGTTAGCAAGAGTTAGTCTTCGTTTGATCTCAGCGCTGGTGTTGTTTTATGCGTTCATAGCCGAACCTAGGTAGACGAAGTCCTTAACTACCTCAAAGTTACGTCTGTCGATGGTGACATTTTGACCAAGACTTCGGTATTGTAAGTCCTTTCTTGACAGCATGTACTTTGTTTTGCCTTAATTAACCATTAAACCCATTTTTGCCGCTTCTACCTCAATACTCACAAAAGCCCCACATCACGCTGAGTTCTTCCGATGTCAATGTTCAGCATATGCTAGTAATTGGACACACTTTTTAAAGATAGTGCCTCTAGTGTTGTTGGGTGTTCTGACCTGGCTACAATCTATAAAACAGATATACGTTTAAGTCTCTAGTATAACTCAATCTCTGGGCTAGTGCTCCAGTAACCTACTTAAGCCTATTGGACAGTATTCAACGAAGAGCTTTAATAATTATTGATGATAATAACGTCACTCGACCATATCGTCGGAATATTTCTTGCCTCACTCTCTTTTAATGTTATTTTAACGGCCTATGATTTAGTGAAATAGGCAGTTGCATCTCTCCCTTTAAACAGTTCAACCGTATTACTCGTGCTTCTAGGAATGCTCTTCAGTTTACCATTGAGTTCAACTTCTGCAGTACTGTAAAGTACAGATATTCCTTCTTTAGCCGTACTGCGCGAATTTGGAATACTTTACCACACTCTCTGTCATTGCAATGTTCAAGAACTTCTCATGTTAAAGAATTCAAAACCCTTTGACTCTAGTTATACAAAAAAAAAAAAAACAGTAAAGAAAGTGTGAGGCAAAAATGATTAGCATGGTTTTTGAGTAATCATCAAAAGCTCTTCTTTGCTTTAGAGGCTTAAATAAGATACTGGAGTTTTTTTTACATAAGAAACTACTAAATTTTGTTAAACAATTGGTTTTCAATTTGTCAAATCAAGATATTATCAATCAAAGCAGATTCCGAACCAAATTACTACCAAATCGGTTTAACATTCAAATTAGTCTTAATCTTTGAAAAGAGTAACGCCGAAAAATAAGTTTCACAATAACACAAGTCTGTCAATTTCGCTGTTTCCTTGTACTCGAGCACTAACATTACTGAGAAATTTAACGGCATTTGTCATATTTTTTAATGTAAATTACTATATTGATTACAATCAAAATGTTCAAAATTTTGTATCATAGGTTATCATTCATAGACCAATAATTTTTTCCACAAAAACATCAATTTTTGTGTAAACAAAATAAAGTCGTTAACAACTTTTATAAAGTAAAATATTAAATTTATTTCAAAAAACCAAAATATAGTGTTTCAATTAAATTCATCCACTCTCCATTTTTTGCGGTTTCTCAGAAATAGCCCCAAATCTGTTTCAATTAAATTTCCGATCTTTGTGCAGTTACTCATTTGTAACTTATTTTCGGGAATATTTAATGTTCCTTCGAAACGATTCTTTATATTTAGATGACATTTATGAAATTTATTTAAATTATGGCTCGCCCACATTACCACAGCTAATATTTTCTGATTATGTTATTGGTTTCTTAGAAACGACGCTAGTCAACGAAATCACTTTAAATCAATCCACCCACAAGGAGTTTCACTTGTTAGATAATATTTCCTTTTCATTAGAATTTTGAATTTTTCATTTTTCACTTAATATTCTTTGAAATAACTTTAACAATTTTAATGACAATTTTAGACTAAATTATTGCGAGGAAAAAAGTAATTGTAAAGTAATTCCTTGTAATTGATCATAATTTCCTTGTTATTGGACAAAAATTCTAAAATTAGTTTCTGAGTAGGTACGAAAAAATTGTTGAAAAACTTGTTTTATTTTTTTCAAAAACTCCTCCAGTAATTTTTAAATTTAACGAGCATATACAATTAAGTGGTTTATTAAAAGTCTCCTATTAGTAGTAGTAATTAAAATTTGAATAATTTATTTAATTATATAAAAAGAGTTTTGTTGGTTTTAAAGTTAAATTCACAACAACTAATATTAGTTTGATGTCTGGTTCAAAGAGTCTTGATAAATTAAGACATTGTTAGCTTACGTCTTGAAAAAATGTAAAGGGATATTTTAAAAATTAGAATAAATTACAATAGTTTTGAGTGTTTACGCAATCTAGAAACTGGGATCTGGTTAAATGATAACTTCCGAGAAGTTGTATTCCCGGAATATGGAACAAACTCCACTAAAGTGGTATACATATATTCTCGGTTGCATCGTTCATAATTCTATGGTGCAATTTGCATTCAAATTTAGCATCCCTAATCAGCTCTTGTAATTTCGAATCCAAAAAGTAATTGGGGACCTCAGCGTAGGATAAGTTGCAGTAATCATCATATACTCCGATGTTTTTCTCTAAGAATTCTTAGCAGGAAATTTTGTGAGTTACATATGTATGTATCTTAAATAATATTAAGTGTGAATGGGTGTTCAACTGTAGGTTCTGAAAAAAGAACCCTCCCTTCATTGGCCCAGTAGATGTTCTTACGAATAATAATTTCAGAA
This sequence comes from Eupeodes luniger, assembly GCA_951509635.1. Lineage (NCBI taxonomy): Eukaryota > Metazoa > Arthropoda > Insecta > Diptera > Syrphidae > Eupeodes > Eupeodes luniger. The sequence continues at coordinate 108,918,234 of OX608073.1, forward strand.
AAGATTTTGGAAAGGTTATTATTCAGTAGCTCCATGACTCTGAGTATAAATGAAAAATGCAGTGTAAGAGTCACGAACGATTTTGGAAGACCCGTTTCTAAGTGTAATACATAATTAGGGTTATTAGGAAGAAGAAAACATCTTTTCAGAAAAAAAACGTTGCTACTTCTGTACTTGGTTATACTTCTTGTAGTTGTAACCCTACACTTGTACAGCATCTTGAAGCCGCATCATGGACTTTGAATAAAGCAGTGTCGGATATTTCTTAGAAACTGGGTTAATGAAGAATTTATAGCATTTTTCAAAATATTTAATCCATTATTTAGGTGTTCCGCATAAGTCATGTTATACTTTAAAATAATTCCAAGATATTTATAATGGTTCTCCACACCATCCACCGAAAAAAAACATTTTTCTTGGACTGCTCTCCGGCCTCCAGTGCAAAAGATCACTATTTCTGATTTGTTAAGGTCGACTGTTAAACACCATTTGGCGCAGTAGTTAATAAAACTGTCTATACGAATTTACAGTTAAGAAGCACTTAGGTCTTTCAGAATGAATCCTGTCGGGAGCTTGTTGTGTAAGTCGGTCAAAAATAGAATACAAAGAAGTGCACTCAAAACACATTCTTGTCAACTTGTAAAAAAGTGCGTTACTGATGTTAAATGCAGCTTTTAGCTCGACAATAAAAGGCGTATAGTTTCTTCTTTTGACTCCATTGAAGCTTGATAAGATGAGTTAAATTGAGATAAATTGTAGATCTGGTCGACTGTTGATAAGTTATTATAATACGCAGCTTGATATTCGTTCAGAATGTTTTTTTCTTTAACCCAAGTCTAGTAAGGAGCACATACCTAAACATTTTATACAAAGTGTCCAAGAAGGACAAAACACGATAGTTTGTGACATCATTGGCGTCGACTTTTTCCAATAGCGGATAAATGAGCGATTGTTCGAACTATGTTCGAATGATTGTTGTTTCAAAAATATCGCTGAATAACATGTAAATTTCATTAAACAGTGCTGGACTGGCATTTTTATAAAATTCGTACGGTTTCTCTACCAGGGCCTTTTTTATTTTTAAAAAGTGGTGATGCTAATTGCAAGTATTTCAGGATAAAATGGTATTGCCTCTACTGGTTCCGATAGAAGTTGTTGAAAATGGGAATTAAACTTTACTGCAGTTAACAGGATTGTTGAATTTGATTTTTCTCCACGAAACTTTTCTAAACTAATCTCGACCATTCTTTTGAAGTGTTTACAGTTTGCAGTTGAGTGATAATGTTCTGATAGTAATCACGTTTTTTCATCGCGCATAGCTTTTTGTTAAATGTTTGGCAGCATCTATATTAAATTTTATAAACGACATAAGATGTTTAAAAGTTGCTTTTCGAGCTACATTACAAAAATAGATCAAACTTTAAATTTTGATCACAACTTATTCCATTAGCTTCACAGATGTAGTCTTTTATTGCATTACAACTATTTTCTTTTGATAAAGATGTAAATATTCTTAAGGCTGTTTTAAGATTTTTGACAGAGGTGTGATATCTTTTCTCAATCTATTGGGGGAGGTTGTTCGTATTTGTTGCAATATTTGATCTGTTATGAATTGGAAAGCTCATACTCTGTCCGTTAAGAAATATTTACAATCTGCCACTTATATAATGTACCACTTGAGAAAACTATGTTCTCGAAAACTTCTTGAAACCATTAACTATGGGTTGGTTCAATCCAAGCTCCAATATGGAATAGTTTGTTGGGGTGGTACCTTTAAAACCTATCTACAGCCATTGATCATATCCCAAAAGCATATATTAAGAATTATTTGGAAAAAAAGAAGAGTTGAACATAGCTTTTCATTATTTGTCAGCTCTAAAATTCTTCCATTAAAACATCTTTACTTTTATAAAGTTTTAAAAATCTTTTTTTTAGAAGTGGATATCTTTCTAATTGAAATTTATCTGCTTACTCTTTACGTAGTAGTGAAAAGATCTTGCTTTTATTCCAGTCCACAATACTCAGCACTTTCTTAAATTTTACACATCAGTAGCTCCTAGATTGTATAAATGCTCTCCCCTCTGAAATTCGTTCCATTCGTTCTATATTTTCCTTTAATGCAAAAGTTAAGAAATGGCTTTTTGACTTTGATTTTGATGAAATCAACAATATAATCTCTTTATTAGTCTAAATGATGCACCTTCATTTGTATATTACTTAATCATTTTCATATCATTATTAGTTTTTTTCTTTTTTTTTTGTATTATTCATTGATATTTTACCCCACAACAATATCATATGTAAGGTCTAATTTGAAATTGTATTTTTTTTTATTCTATTTATTTTAATTTATGAACCTATAACAAAAAAATTAAAAAAAAATGTACATATATTATATACAAAGATGCACTCGACACTTGTCACAGGACAACAGAGTGTATCTTTTCTTCTTCAAACTCTTTTTTTTTTTTGGAAAAACACTTGCAATAGATAATATTACGTTTTTTAAATAATTTATATTAAACTCAATTTCTTATTGTTAGTTTTAATATGATTTATGTTAACAAACTGAAGATGAAAAAAATAAAAATTAAACTGAAACTGAAAAAAACTGCATATGGTCAGCAGCACTCATCAATTATAGAAGGACCTATGCTACTGATAAGTGATAACGATAAGGTATACTCGCCTTTTCTATCATTGAAGTTCCGACCGTTTTAAATAAAAGAAGTTCTAGAAATAAATTACAGGTTCTATCACAAGTGGTATCATTGCAACCTTTTCTTAGAACTATGACGATTAAATTATAATTTCTAAGAAACCCCACCCACATGTCACGCCCACATTTAAAGAATTTAAAAATTTTAATGCGAAAATTTCGAAAAAATATTTGTTTGTTGTTTAATATTTCAGCAACATACATATATATACACATTTTATTAAGTCTTCATATGTATAGGTACTTATTTTAGTTATATAACTAAGATGCGTATAAGTTTTATATTAAGATCTAAAAATAATACAAAAAAAAACATACAATATTATCAAAGTTATTTTAGCAAATATATAAAAATATATTTGTGACAAAATGGCAATAAGAATATTATTAAACCAAAAAAGAATTGTTAAAAAGAAACAATAAGCAGTTATTAGCATTGGCATTAAGGATCCTTGCCCAAAATTTTCTAATTATAATAGCAATATTTTTAACTCATAAAACTACAAACAAAAATGTAGAAAACATAAAAAGAAATGCATGCACACATACACATGCATATACATATATAAATATATATAAACTACTGAAGAATCCTTCGCCTAACTAACGGGAACAGTGCACTGTTGGCAATCTTCCATTTCTGGCGTGAAATCCTCAATCTGAATTGTTGTCTCAAAGAAATTGTACTTAAGATGCACTGCAGTGGTTGCATCCTGCAGGATTTTCTTTGGATTGGCACCGGGCGCTAAAAATAAGTTAAAAAAAAAAAAAAAATACAATACAAATGTTAGTATAGGTATATCCACATTAAATACAAATACAAAACAATATTTAACACAATTTAAAATTTAAAATAAAACAAAAATGAAAAAAAATAAATACCCCTAGGCAAGAAAATATCCAAAGGATATGCAAGAGGACAACAAACAACAGACCAGACCCACAGAGCAAAGAGAAAAGAGCAAGAGATGAAGACGACGAAAGCGAATGGTGAGTGGAAATAAAAATCTACCCAGATAACTTAATCAGTAAATAAGACAAGAAAAGAAAACTTTTTTTGGAAGGAAGGAAGGGGGTAAAAAAGGACCTCCCTTCGACTCGGGATGTTTCGTTCACGTAATGACAAAAGTTGGATTGTGTATTTCTGTATTTTGCAAGGACAATGCACATTGTTTTGTACTATAATCAAATAAACACACGGAAAATTTGCCGAAACGACAAGAAATTGTTCGGAAAAGCAGGAAAATGCAGATATTTGCAGAGAGAGAGAGAGGAGAAGCACTCGAGATGAACTTAAAAACACAGGAAAAACTTTTTATCCTGTTCCCGATAAATATATACCTACTCAGTTTATATGAATAAAAACATACATATAGGTATTAGGTTATGGAGAGAGAGATGTGACAATGTCCTTGCACGTGTTGTTAAGTTTATTATTTGTTTTTATTTTCCTTTTTGTTCATTTCTTTTCCGATACCTATACAAATGAATGGAACATGAAAACGTTGCAGTTTAAGGACGACGAAGATGCAGCAGTAAGGATATTATAGAGTAGATAAAATGTTTATTTTTGCTGGTAAAGCAAGTATTACCGTACCAAGTATAGCCACTTACCTAATTGTTTAATTTTTGTTTAGATAGAAGAAGAATTTTTGGATTAAAATTTCAAGTGTGGTTGTGGTTTTAATTTTAGCAAGGATAAATAAGTATAAGGTATTCCTCTATACCATACTTATACACATATCATATACCCTGATGGGAAGCCGAAAAGTGGCGAATATGTAGAATTAAAAATGCAAGTTTGATAAATTAAGGTAGATTTGGGAAGGCAGGTAGGTATAGGTTATTGAGAGGCAGCGGAAGTACCAGCAACCAGTGTAGCAAACATGTATTGTATAATTGCAAAATTCGTTGCGGTTGTTTCTGTTTTATTTTACAAGTTTATTTTAGAGAGCAGTAAGTAGATAATTTTGTTATGTTAGAACTGACAACTTGTGACTACTTATAGACTTAGAACCAACAAAACATAAGAGCAAAATTTTATTGACAAAGTGCATTCTAGGCCTTAGGTCTTTTAGCCTAAAACCATAACGCCCAAAACCTAAAATGTCACAAAGTCCAAAATTGGTCACACAGCCCAAAATTGGTCACAAAGCTCAAAATTGGTCACAAGCCCAAAATGTTAAAATAAGACCAACCAAAAACCGGAAGGGAATGTCGTAACGCCCAAATAAATGTTAAATAAAAAATCTCCCTAATTTTTAGTTGTCATTTTACCGAAAAAAATTTGAATTTAGGTTTTATGAAATAGGGGTTGAGCTTTGCGACATTTATTTTGGGCATTACGACGATAATGATTTCTATCGTTTCTTATGTCTCATCACTCACCGACATTAACCCAAATCATACAATGACATAAAGCCCAACAAGAGAAATGTCGTATAAAATATCACTACGAAAACGTCAAAAAGACCAAATAAAATGTCATATCAACCAAAACAAACTTTCAATGTCGTAACGCCCAAATTTAGAAATGTCATAACGCCCAAAATTTGTTATTTAGCAAACGTTTTGAGTAGTTGGTTGCGTGCTCTGAGACGATTTTAAACAGTTTTTACTTTCTTAAGGTGAAATAAAGTCAAAAATATTTGTTATGCTTTCTCTACGTTCCGAGGTTTTGGGCGATCTGACATTTTTTTTCGTTAAATGTTTGCGTTTGGGCGATAAAATATAAAACCCAAAATGTCGTAGTGCCTTAAATGAACAAACATTTTTACAACATGCCAAAATTTTGAAACACATGACATCTTTTGAGCCATATGTCAGTTAGTAATTTGAGCATTACAATATTTTAAAATTGATTTGCGCAATATGACATTGATGTTGGGCTTTGTGGCATTTTCTTCTGAAAAAGTTTTTTGGCGATTTTTTTAATATTTTGGCGTGATTTTATTGGGTAATAAGAACAAACGTTTTTTTGTTTGGGATATCATAAGACCCTAAAAAGTTTTAACGCCCAAATCGTACATCAACAAAATGTTAATAAAATTGTTTTGGGCGCTATGACATTTTTAATTTAGGCGATAGGGTTTTGGGCGAAAAGACCTAACGCATTCATTCTAAGACACGAAATAACGATAAATTAAATTAAATAGGACGAGCTTGAGGGTTTGAACTTTGCTTCATTGAATTCAAAACAAAAAAATTAGCGCGAAATCTAAAACAATGTATGTATGTACATATATGTAGGTACTTCAAAAATATTTTTTTCATATATGTACCTCTATTAAAGGCATTTCATCCCAGCATTTTCACCTCAATACATCAGCTAACGAGTGAGAAAACCTTGTTAATACGCAACTTTTGTTTATGTTGTTTTCGCAAGTTTTGTTGGCAAAAATTTAGTTTGAATCATATCCAACTAGATTGAAATTGTAACTCTCAAAATTATAATATAACGGGTGTTTTTTTAGCCGTGTATTGTTCAATGTAAGGATAGGTACTTTTTTTCGTTGTTGGTTTTTTGACAGCTGTCACTTAATTTATACTCAATTTGGTTTGCCTTTTACCTGTGATGAATAGGCTTCTGAACAACGTGTGCACATCGTGCTAATTTATTACCAAAATAATAGTTCGGTTCGCGTGACGCAACGAAACAATAAATGCATTGAAGAAAACTTTTAGTGAGCGCATTAACTACATATCATTGTTGGCCTATGGATAGCGTGAATTACAAGAACGTGAGATTTATTAACTTTGGACTATTGTGGGACTATGTGAAGTCGCTTGTCTACACAGAAAATCCTGAGACGATGAAACCTTGGAAGAGAATATTAGGCGCTTTATTGCTGACATAGCTGACATACAGCCCCGTAATTGATGCAAAAAGTAATCGAAAATTGGACATTTCGGTCGAAATTTATTCGAGCCAATCATTTTCAAACACAATGGCAAACCTCCATCATTATATAATTCCATAGCCTTAATGTATATGTGTTTTATTTCATCTTTAAAACCAAACGCCTTAAAAAACACAATCTAAATTCAAAAATTAAACAATGCTCTAATTCTTGAACATGTTGAATTATTAATTCTAAGCAATCTTATGGCTTTTTTTAAATTTAATTAGGAAGTCATTGCAATCCGTCTGATTAGTGTAAATTCAAAATGAGCTATCGACTTTGAAAAAATTTTGTTTTACATTTAATCACATCAAAAGATTCAGGAAAAACTTTCAAAATAAAATACAAAAGTGGGTCGCAAGAACTTGCTCCTTTATCAAAAGAGTCTGTTTTAACATAGTACCTAAAATTTAAGATTTAAATGTTTCCCAAAAAACCTTAATTTTCCATCTTTTATCTGGACATATGAGAGCTATATAGCAAATATTGCATTCGTACAATGGTAAAAAAATCAAAAAAAGTGGGTCCCCGATTCCATCCAAACCACTGCGTTGATTGAGTTAATTTAAGTTTCAAGCAGATCCGCGTTAAGCTTTTTTTAAGACTAAAACTTACAGTAGTTATTATCGGGTTGGGTTCGATATCCCGGTTTTTATATTCCCGTTTCTTAAAATCCCGATTTTAAAATCCCGTTTTTTATAATCCTGCTTGTTATAATCCCGATTTTTTATAATCCCGCTTTTTGTAATCCCGTTTCTTATAATCCCGTTTTTTATAATCCCGTTTTTTATTATCCCGATTTTGCAATCAAAACTAGTTGTTTAATTTTCAAAAATCACGCGATTTTTTAAAATTAAAAAACTAGTTTTGATTACAAAATGGAAATTAGAAAAAAATTAAATCAAATTAAAAAATGAGACATTTTTCTAGATTCATTTTATTGTAACCTTTAACAAATATAAAGTAAAGTAGTATTCTTTTACAACAAACTTTAATCAATTAACAAAGTCAACGATAACGGTAAAACATTTACTGCGAGGTAGATTTGCGGAAGGATGCATATTTTTGTGTAAGAGTCAATATTGTAAACAAAAATTAATGTTTATGTTCAGTAAAAACAAAAAAAAATAACGATATTATTATATTTTAGTAAAGTAATTTAACATAAAAACCTTTGAGTCCTATTGTTATTAAGTTTAATGCACATATTTTGTAAAAAAAAAACGGGATTGTCGGGATTTGACGGGATTTTAAAAAGCGGGATTGTAATTGATCGGGATTTTGAATAAGCGGGATTTTAAAAGACGGGATTTCAAAAAATCGGTATTTTAGAAGACGGGATTTTAAAACTTTTTTTTCGGGATTTTTTAAAAACGGGATTTTAAAAAGCGGGATTCCAATACTCTCCCGTTATTATCAAAAATTCGAATGCAAACGAACCGATAGATTTTTATGAAATATTTTTAAATTTTTTTCTTAATTTGGCTTCTTTGAATAAAAAACAAAATTTTTGTTTGCTTTAGAAGGGTACTCCAGTAGAACCGTTATTTTTTTTTTTAAGTTTACTCAAGACCTAATGAACCGATTTCAATCATTTTTTTTCTGACCAAGCACATTTTTTTGAAAACTAATCAAAAACGGGTCAAAATGTTCATATGAAATTTCGACGTCAAGTGCATATTTATAAGAACTATAAAACAGCATACCAAAAATAGTTTTGAGATAAAGTTGAATAGATTTATACAAAAAATTATAGTTTTGTTGATTAATAAAATGGCATTTAAGTTTTCGAAGACAAATTAATTTTATACTTACATTTTTAAAATGTATGTACTATTTGTAAACAGAGTCTTTGGATACAGGAGCATTTCTTTTTTTGAAAAACGTTAGAGCCATTTATATACATATATATAATTTGTTTCAATTTTAGTATAGTAAGATTTTTGGTATGCAATTATTATTTAAACCATATTTATATAAATTAAATTCTTGTGTTGAACTGTTTTCGAGATATCGAATTCAGAGAAAAATAATATTTTTTAAAAATATAAAAAAATTTGACGTTTTTGATCATCAAATATTATTAATTAAGACAATGTAAGAGCTTGTGCAGACAAAAAAGAACTATTAAAATCTGATCAAGAAGTTAAAAACAAAATAAATTAAAAGAGGCGACCCACACTGATAACTTCCCATCTCGTCTGTCGATTTGTCTTGCTTAAAAGTTTATAGGTTTTTGTGTAGTGTCAAAAAAGTTGTCAGTTGAATTATTTTTAAAAAATTCAAAATTACCAACAATATTTTGCATCATATGCAAATAGTTCTATTTCAAAATCTATTTTTGTTAACGACATTTTTTTTTAGTAGCATTTCTTAAAAGTTTTTATTTCTTATATACACAAATATAAATTGGATTAAAGAAATTAACTTGAAGTCAATATTTGCACTTCTTCACGAGATATGGACAACCGAATATCAGTTTCTACTAATTTTGCGTACTATTTTTTGTAGATTTTAATTTAGTTGGGTTTTTATAAAAAATGTACTGAATGTTGAAAACAAAAATTTTCTGTGAGATAAAATAAGATTGAAGCCAATATTTTTAATCTTTGAAAAGATATTTGAGTCGAAAATAAATTTTTACCAAGTTTTAGTATTGTTTTTTTTAGGTTTTCATTTTTTTGTAAAAAAAAACTTTCAATTCATATTGTTGACAACAATATTTTTTTAAAGATAAAATTAGTTTTTAAGATATTTAAGTCGAAAATCAATTTTTACCAACTTTCGTTAATATTTTTTTAGGTTTTTATTTTTTGTAAAAAAAAACTGTAAATTCGAATTTTCTCAAAATTTTACCAGATGTTGAAAACATTATTCTTCGTTGCACGAAATTGTTTTGGGGATAAAATCATTTTTTGTTTGTAAAGTTTTCGCGGTGACAAATACTTTTTTTTTCATTTTTTTTTTTGATTTATAAAAAAACGTTCATTGGATTTTTTTCCAAAAATATATTAATTTTGTATCACGTTGCAATACGAGTATCTATATAATATAAAATTTAATTCAAGTCACTAGCGTTATTGGTTTGTGAGATATTTAGGGTTAACCAAAATGTTCACCTTTTTTTCAAATTGCCATGGTAATAAAGATACTCACTGAATTTTCTTTGAGGCCTTTCTGCATTATTATCTGTATAACAAAATTTATTTGAAGTCGATATCTCTACTGGTTCTTGAGCTATGGACGACGAAAAAAACGTCGCGAACGTACGTACACACGCACGCACAGACATCTCCCTAAAAATTTTTATTTCGACTCCTAGGGACCTTGAAACGTCTAGAAATGTCAACATTTTCAATTCGACAAATCGGACCGATTACAATAACTTCCTTTGGGAAGTTAAAAATGTTTCTATACAATTTCTACGTCATATACCATACCTATGAATTTATTGTCATGAGTCATCTTTATTATGAGATTAAGTAATATTAAACCTAGGCAATACCTATACCAAATCGAAACGTTGGGTAACGGATTTACGTGTTGCGTAACGTGTTTAAATATTTCTACCTTTAAAATTGTATGAAAACTATAATAAAAAATATTCGACAATTTTCTAAAGATCAAACCATTAAGTGTACTCCAATCAAAAATTTCTTAATTTTGTAGCTCTGTTGTAAAAGATCGTAATGGGCACATAAATTATAAGATGGTAGAAAGAGTTGCTATACTTTTAATAAATGTATGTCTTAAACCTGTCGGTTTATTCTCTAAGAATGTCCAATATCAATAAAGCAATAAAACTACTTGGGCCCAATCAATGATCAAATTATCACAACAAAAATTATCGTACATTTCAGTAACTCTATACAATGATAATATCTTCAGCTTTATTTCGAAAAAAAGTCTATAACCATTATCTTTGATTGTAGGTCACCAAATTTCCCTTAAATACAGACATTTTCTCTCAAACTACAACCATTCCAAGTGCAATCTTCATCAGTGTTAGAACTTCTAGGAATACAACTTAAAAAAAAACTTTAATTTTAAATTTAAAATCGTTTCGTAATTAAAAAAAATGAATTATTTTATTGGAATAACTTTGCTCTTGACAGCAAATTTGATGTTAGTCGATCTGGCATCAATTGAAAGCAGAGTACCCGATATTGTCAGCTTGCTACCTTTACCAACAATACCTCCAGTTGTTAGCAGTATTTTCCCCGGCAATCGTAATTGGTGTGGAATCGGTGTTAGCCCACCTACAGCCTTAACTGCTATGGGACCACTCAATGCAACTGATAATTGCTGTCTTGCTCATCAACAATGCGAAGAAGTGATCGAACCAATTGGAACTTTGCATACACTTGAAAATCCATCATTAATTAAAAAGTACTTCAAAACAAATTTTAAGTACAGGAATTAACATTCAACATTAATAATTTTTATTTAATTTATAGATTCAGCTGCCAATGTGAAGAAGATCTTCTTAATTGTCTCAAAGAAACCAACGATACACCTTCTAATATTTTTGGAGAAGCTTATTTCGGTCTTGTGGACAAATGCTTTGCCGAAGAACATCCAGTAGTTGAATGTGTTGAATATCAATCGGGACCATTGGGAGCTGGCAAGAGATGTGTTAATTATAAATTTAACGAAACTCAACCAAAAATGTATCAATACTTTGATGTTCCATATTATTCATTTGCTTTGGGTTAAACACTATTTTTTTTATTGTAAATTAATGTTCTTCTAATGAAGTAACAGATATAAATAAATATTTTCATTATAATAAATGCAGAGGTTTTCTTCTTTTTACAAACGAAATGCATACTATAGAGAAACTGCCAAGACAGACAGAATCGTGATCCACTTATTTCGACTTCTTTACTATCGTAATGTATTGTTTGGGGACTTACAACTCTCAACTATTCCTGTTTGCGAGTAATGTTGTCAGGGATAAGGGGACCTACAGTTTATATTCCGAATCTAAACCGCTAATTTGAGAAAGCACTTTTCATGACAAGAATTACTCTGGAGGATTTTTCATCTCAAGTTAAAAAAAAAAGCTTAAGACTTTCCAATCTCCCAAAGTTACTCTCATAACTTACTTTGTAGGTAGTGAACAAATTTTTTTTAAATTTATAACTCACTTAGTAAGTTGTGATTTATTTTGTTTAAATCATTAGCCCCTAACTAGCTTATGAACTAATTTGCTTTTAATTCATAAGTCAACTTATGAATTAATGTTTTTTTAATTCTAAAGAAATTGTAATCCTTAATGATTTTTTAAGTAAAAAATTTGCAACAAAACGCGAAGAACGATGTAGGGACTTCTGGGTATAAAAGAAGATTTTTTAACTCATAGCTTTATAACATTTCCTGAAGGAGACCTGTAATTGTATGCCAAAAAAAAAAAATCTAATTCTAATTATTTTTGGTCACTTTTAAACACCAAGCGTAAATCTTTAGGATTCTTATCTAATATTTTGTATAAAGGCATCTCATTTGATAATCTTAATGAAATTTGCAACAATTTTGCATCTTTTTATCAAACTAATTTTTGTGAAGTAAAAATCCTAAATGATAAATAATATTATATAGCTGGTTCCCTTTTCTCGTCTATTGAGGATGTACTAGAAGAACTGTCATCTCTTGAGAAAGATTTTTTGTTGCACGTGATAATAAATTGCACCAATTCTTCTAAAAAATTGTAAATTATATTTTGCTGCTCCATTATGTTATATATTCAATTATTCCTTACAGCAAGGATACCTGGAAACATTACTTGACTAAACTTTTGCATAAATCTAGCACAAAAGGTTTTATTGAAAAATAGAGACTAATTTTCAAATAATATCTTATACCTAAGTTCTTAGAAGCCATAGTAAGAACAAGCTTTAGCACTTCTGTCTACATTGATTAGAAATCCGTTATCAATTTGGTGTTATTTACACTGAATTTTAGAGAGCTTTAGATCGTGTGCAACATAACATACTGTTCAAAAAACTTGAACTATTTTGTTTTAACTTCTAACTTTTGAACTGAATTAATAGCTATTTATTTGGGCGTAAAGAATATGTCAAGATTGATAATCTTTTGTCAAAAGAAATTGAAATTTTCATTCTATTCATCAAGGATTTGCCTAATTCCATTTCATGTATTTGTATTTTATGCTGATGACCTCAAGACTTTTAATAACATTGGACGTTATGTCTGGGGGTTTATTTTTGATTCTAAAATGACTTTTTCAATCAATATTGATAAAGTCATATGTATATAGAAAAAATTCGATGTTGCCCTTTCTGATTAGAAACTCAAATTTTTTTGAAGATCCATAATATCTTTAGTCTTTAATGCTTTATTATTGGACCAATATTAGAGTATTGTTGCATAAGTTCCATATAAATAAAATGAAAAACTAGATCGTACGACCTTGCTCATGTATCAAAAGAGTCTGTTTAAAAATATTTAATGTTTTTTACGATTTAAAAATGAACGTGCAAAAAAGAGTGTTTTCAAAAATTTAAACGCCATTATATTTCTCAAAACGACCTTAGTTTTTCAAAATTTGTATTTGAAAATCGTTAGAGCAGTTTTTTTTAATTATTTTTTATTTTTTGTAAGGAGTTATTTAGAGCTTATTAATATACGTTTTACATTGCAATTTCGTAAAAAAAAATGATGACCCATTTTCAAGATATCGAATTTCGAAATAAAAAAATTTAATATTTATTTTAAAACCCAAATTCGATCATCAAATATTATCCGGACAGTATAAGAATTTGTGCAGGACGAAAATTATCGATATCGGTACAGTAGTTCTTGAGAAAACAGGACATACAGAAAGACAGACGCACGGAATCAGGAAACCCAATTTTTTCGACTTCTCTACCATTGTAATGTCATGTTTGATTAAAATCTTGAGTTCTAAAATTTTTCCGAATGCAAAACTTGCCTATAGTTCCTATATGTCGCAAGTAAAAATCTACCTACATATTTGTTATGTTCAAAAATACCTTTATTGAAAAAAGAAGACCTTCTATAAAAAAGAAATATGGTCAAAGATTTAACACGGACCTTTGAAGTTACATACATAAATATTCGTATATAGGAAATACCTATTCAATGTTAACTACAAAATATTTACTCAATTTCAATACGCCACCAAAACTGAAATATTTATAATTTCACAATGGTTAAAATATCAACTGGTTTTAAATTGTTATTCCAATTGTGATAAATTTTCTTGAACTATGAAAATGTATGCACTACCCTTGCTCCCGTCATACCTTCATTTATAACCAATAAAGTTTTGACTGATAAGAAATGAAAGGCAACCTTAATGTCGGTCAATATTGCATTTCATCGTCACAGCTGAAAACCAAACTCAAAAATTCACTTCTATGTCGTCATCGTCGTCGTCTTATCTTAGTAAATAATCTTCCGACAATAATTCATTGCCACACCGAATTAACAGGAGGCGGTGTGTTAAAGTTTAAATTAAAAACAAAATCATGAACTCTCACTTCTCAGAGACTTCTCATTACTATTCTTATCTCAGAATCTGAATTTCTAGGTCAAAATTCTGCCCTTAAATACGTAATACATTTTACACTTACTTAGTATATTAATCTCGACTCACTTAAGTCACAACAATTAGCTGTGCTCCAGTTTTAATCATCACTCAGTTCTCTGAAGCTATCAACTTCATCAACGCCGCCGCGCGCCGCATCAGAATGAAAACTAGTTGTTTGAATTATTTTATTCCGATTCTAATCATAATCATTAATGTATTGATGGTGAAGGCATTTCAAGATGAAGCAATATTCGAAGATGAAGATATTTATAATCGAGCTCTTCCTGCACTTCCTTATTCGGGAATGACAGTTCCTGGCACTAAATGGTGTGGTCCTGGAAATACTTCAGCGAACTATGATGATTTGGGAAGATTCCGTGAAACGGATAAGTGTTGTCGAGCACACGATCATTGTCCCGAGACAATCGAATCTGGTAGTTCAAAATATTCACTCTTCAATCCGGATATGTTTCCAAGGTTTGTATTTTGACGTTTCTATACTGTCACAATCAATCATTTGTTTTTTGTGATAAATTACACATTTTTTTTAATTTATTTTTAGAATGAAATGTGAATGTGAACAAGAATTTCTAAATTGTCTACAAAATGCCAATGATTTTGCCTCAAGTACAGTGGGTCGGGCGTATTTTGGTGCACGAAGTATATGCTTTAAATATGCTTCGCCAATAATTCAGTGCACACAATATATGGAAGGGACATTTAGCAAAAGATGCATAAGGTATAAGTTCAATGTGGAAAAACCTTTAAAGTGGCAGTTTTTTGATGTTCCATATTACACGGCTAAAAAATAGAATTGAATAAAAAAGATAGATTTTGAACTGCAAAAAGGTGTATGTTTCCTATGTTTATCACAGTGAAATTGGTGATGAAGAGTATACTTTTTATCAATCAACTTTATTTCAATATTTTTCTTATCTTTGTAGAAAACATAATATAATTTGTCAGAAAATATTAAATTTAAGATTCATTCAATTTTCGAAAACCAAAAAGGTCAGCTTAACAACTTCAGAAGTTTGATAGTTGTGAAAATTCTTACAAATTCCGTAAAAAATTCCGTTAAAATTGAAAATGAACAAATCTGATTTGCAAGATTGGCTTATAAGATGGAAAACGATTCAGGAAAAATTTCAAAACAACACTTCCACGAACCGGCTTGTATCTTTAGCAGAAAAAGAAGCTGGTATTGATCCAAACCTAAGGATTCTGGAAAAACGTCATCGTTTGCAAAAATTGCACTAGTTGCAAAATTAGAAGATATACAACATTATATTATTCCTTTTGCTGGTGATGAAGCTTATGAAAAACAGTAAATGGCTAAACAATTTTCGAACGAGTCTGTGATTCGGTAAATGTTGATTATATTTATCGATTCAAGTCAATCCGACGTTTGATGAAAACGTATTCTGCTGACGAATTATTTCTTCTCGTAGATAATTCTATTAGTTTATCTTCAATTCCGTAAAATTTGTTTGTTTCGGAAGTCGTTTTTAAACTACGCAAAACCACTTTCCGTTCAACCAAGCTCTCTGTTATGGGATATACCCTAAAAATGCAGCACGTGCCAATATTAATGAATTGCAAGTCATTCAATTACTAATAGAAAGGTTTCAAGACAATTTTGTAAACATTGTGTTGTGTTGTATTCGACTTGTTATATGCAGCATCTCAAAAAATCTTACTTACTTACTTAATGTGGCTCCAAAGCAAGGGGTGATCCTGGGCCTTAACCAATATGCGTCTTCAGTCAGGTCGGTCCCTAGCTAGCTGTGTGCAGTTTCACTCGCCAAGTTGGTTGAGGTCTTCACCCACCTGCGTGCGCCACCTGAGTCGCGGTCTACTGTGCCGTAGCTCTGGATTGGATTAGAATACCTTCCGGGCTGGAGCGTTGATGTCAATTCGCTCTACATGACCCAGCCTAGATGTTGTTGGACTTTTGTTCTTTTAACCAGGTCAGTGTCGCTGTACAGCCCGTACAGTTCATCGTTGTATCTTCTCCTCCACTCTCCATCTAAAAAAGACGGGACCAAAAATCACCCGAAGAGTTTTTCTCTCGAAGCATCTTAAGACTCTCTCATTTTTCTTTGACAGGGTCCAGGCCTTAGCGCTATAAATGAGAACCGGGATGATGAGCGTCTTATAGATGGTGACTTTAGATGCTCAAGAGAGGGCCTTACTACTCACTTGCCTTCTAAGTCCAAAGAAGCAGCGTATTGCAATAGTTATTCTTTGTTTGATTTCAGCGCTAGTGTCTTTGTCTGAATTTATAACGGTGCTAAGGTAGACAAGGTTCTTAACTACCTCAAAGTTATAGCTGTCCATGGTGACATTTTGTCCAATATATCGACATTCAATGTCCTCTTTTGATGACAGCTTATACTTCTACTTGCTTTCATTGACCATTAAACCCATCTTCTCTGCTTCTATCGCAATACTCAAAAGCGCACCACTGACATTACGCTTTGATCTTCCAATTATGGATGGAACTATGGAAGATTGTACCTTTAGTGTTGCCGATTGAGTTTTGCACAATTCTTTCCAAAACGATGTTAAAGAATTCGCACGATAGTGCATCTACTTGTCTAAAACCTTTTTTGACATCAAATGCATCGGTAAGATCTTTTCCGACATTGATAGAGCAGTGAGCATTCTACATCTTCAGTCTTCATAAACAGACAAATTTGACAGGTTTTTGACGAATCGCTTCAGACGTTGACATAATACGGTAGAAACAATCTCCCTTACAGCGGAATTCGATTAGTCACCGCTGTTGTATAATTTGGAGAAGTGGTCTTCCCATATCCTTGGGATAGACTGAGGTTCTACTACCATGTTCCCCTGATCGTCTTTACTGGCTTCGGTTCGTGACTGGTACCTTTGGGAAGTTTTTTACGACCCTCATCCCTGTTATGACATCCCTCTATCTCTAAGAAGCCAAAACTCCTCTTTCCTCTTCTGCTCGTAGACTTCTCGAGCAGCTCTGGTCCTTCTGTACAGCGCCGTTTTGTATGCCTGTTGCGTGCCCTTGCAAATGAGTCGGCAAATCAGAGGCCGTGTGAAACCTGGCACTTCAGAGGCGGCATCTCTGATGGCTGCCACACAGTGTTGCCACTGGTTTTCAATGCTTAATGCAGGCAGGATAGGACTGCTTAAGAGGTTGACTCGATCGAAAAAGGACATGGCATTCTCTTGCGAATATCAAATCGTCAAATCTTTTCACAGTGCTTCCATGTTTTGCCTTGGATCCCGATCAGTAGCCGTACTTTGGTGTCGTGCGTCGATCGCAATGTGGTCGTTCTGGTTGATAGTTGATGAGGAGATTTCTATGTCCCCTTGTTGATATCGAGATGTGTGAACGGCTTACTACCCCCTAAGCAAAATCGATCAGTCTCAATCTGTTGTCGGAACTGGTGTCGTAAAGCTGTATCCCCCGATTGCTCCAACAAAGATGTACTAAGACAATTTTAATGTCATAACCAGGGCACTGCTTACCTGCCTTGTCCAAGAGAGCGGTGATATCTTGGAGCCTTATGGCTTCCGCTAACTGTTCGGCTTCATGTGATTTATTTAGGGATCTAACACGTACAGATTCGAAATTCATTCATTAATTTATTAGAAAATATTATTTTTAAGATTAATTCAATTCCTGGCAATCAAAAAGTTGAAAGCAAAAAGGTTTCCTTTCAAAACTCTACTTTTTAAGGTTCTATTTTTAAAAATTGACAAAAATAAAATAAGTAATTTGAATTCTTTTAAAGAATATTGAGACAAATTACACCTTACCGACTAAGCAGTGACGTATTCAAAAGTAAGTATTTCAAATGATGGAGACAGTGAAAGTTGGTTAGATTTTAAATTGGATTACAACAAGACAAAGTTTATGTTGCCATCGTTGTCAAATGTCAAGCGATAGATAGATAATAACTTCGCAAAAGTAAAAAGAAAATATTAGACTTATTTAAGGTTTGAAAAAAATAACTCAAAAACGAATAAATCTAAAAGCAACCGGAACAAAACAAAAATCGTGAAAAACTTTTCAAACAATTAAGATCCCTTGAAGAGAACTTGAAATTTTCATTCTCCTCGTTTTCGGCGACCTTTTTTTTACACCTCTATGTACGAGTATTTTTGAAATTGAAATATCATCTTAAAAATTTTGTGACAATTTATCTCATAACTTCGGTGACCCTTAACCACCGCAAAAGTATGTAATGTAAAGGAGACGACTCGAGCTCGAAAACAAGGGAAGCAAACAAAAAGTAAAAGTAAAAACAACGTAAATGTTCCCAAATGGTTCAGGATCACAAATCTTTTCCATGTCGTAAATTCCCTGTTCATTTGCGTTTTATCCTGTTTTCCATTTTAGAACTCAATCTCTTCCTTCTCTTTCTGTCTCGTTATTTCATCATCATCGGTAGAAGGAGAAGAAGAATTTAATTTTTTATTCTTTTATTATTATTTTGTCTTTTCTAAACTAACTAAAACGAAAAGAACATGCGAAGGAGAAAATTTTGTGTGCCATTGTAAATTAAAGAGAGCAAGGACAATAAAAAGGATTCGTAATAAAACTCATCCAGCCATTGCAACGAAGTATAAATTTTATTTCCATTTTCTGTTCTGTTCCAAAACGTAACTTTATAAGTTTTTTTTTTTTTTGGTATTTGTGTTGGTTTTAATTTCCAAAAATAGAAGTTAATTCAAAAACCACCATACCCACAGCACAAGCATCATACCATCACATCACCATCATCAAAAAGAGAAGGATTCGTTTTCGAGGATTATACATTTTCCATACAACTTGCACAAGATTGTTTTTTTTTTTTTTTTAAGTCGTGATGGTGTTGGAATTCGGTAGCGTTAGTAACTTGTACCTAATTCTCATTCTTCCTATGGCACCTTTAAAATAGGATTACTCATCATTCGAATACCGAAGTGCCATCACACATACAACCACCTCCATTTTCATTACCCACGGACTGCGTCATCCTCAGCATCGCATCCTTCTGCGCCTTCTCTAGCCTTAATTGGCAGAATTAAAAAGAAGCAAACAGTAAATTATCCTTATACATCCCCATTTCCTTCAATTTTACCTCCATCCTGAGCTATGCAGTAGGAAGAAGTTTTAACATTTTATCATCTTCTTGGTTGCTTCGCTTTGGCCTAAACGAGGCGGTGGAGTGGAGGTGGCTGCGCCGAGGAGGAGACACACAAGTGGGATTTTGTTTTATCTTGAGAATTTTTGGTATTCATAATCAAGAAAGAAGGAGCTGCTTTTGCTCCTAGTTCACCTCGTTCAACATGTAAGAATGTATATGACCAGAACCGCCAACCACCCGCCATCAAGCAAAGAGTTACAAGGACCATGAAAATCAATTATGAATGACCATCGAAAATTGTTGTCATTGCGGGGGGTGGTTTGGCTTTGGACTAGAAACACTATACTATAATGACATTCGGTTAGTTGGTAGGATGCTTTGAGTACATACCGTTTAAGCAAAGATAATAATGGTTATAATGATGATGCTGATGACGATGATGATGAGATGATGATAACCTCCATTTTCGTGGATAGACTTCGAGGTCAGATTTATTAAATTCTGAATTTTATGAGTAAATTTCACCAAACCGCTTTTGGTAGTTGTTGGAGCGATGTACTAAGACAACTTGGAATGTGAAGTGAAGAAATTTTAAATTTACTTTATTTTAGGGTCAAGGTAAATTTTATAAATTGGTTTAAATAGTTTTAGAGGAACGGAAAATATACATAGCTACAGCTAAAACAATTTTTGTAAAATACAAAAGAAAATTACAATATCACATATAGATATTCTAGGGGCAAGTTTACATGAGTTAGTTGGTAAGAATTTTTGGGACCTTAATTATGTTTCGCCTTAAAAGTGTGACATGAAATCTTGTATCGTTACATAACCGAGGGGCATCTAAATTTTGGAAAAGCATTACTGTCACGCCTTATTTCAATTGCAGCTTATATGAGGGCACACCGGACAGCTTAGGTGAGTTAAGAAACTCTAGTGGGTATGAAATGATCTGTTCTGAGTCTATGACAGTGTCTGTTGAAAAATATTCGCTCATATCTCCTCCGCCTTCATCTAAGAACTTCTTTTCAAAACAACATCGGTTTTTGGTGCTAGAATCCCTATTTGACAGCGAAATTGATCGTCATGTATGTTATTTTGTAAATCAGGGTAACCTCACTTGCAAAAAGTTCAGAATTACTCTGTACTAAATTACAAAAATCCTCCGTTAGTGTCACATAGCCCTCTGCATCTGGGTTTTTGACTGCCCATCAGTGTTTAAGTATAGCTTCGTGCATTTATGTCATTATAAGAAATTTCTTATGATATGCAACGATGAAAGGTCTAAGAGTAGGCAGCACCTAAAGATATGCTACTAATTAGTGTTCTAAAAAAAGATTATATTAAATATCTAATTATAAGCAGATCCCCGGCTCGAATGATCTTTGAATGAGATATTCGATTGTGCTTAATCATCAGCCTTGTAAATACTTCCACACAAAACATCATGTCATATTATTGCTTCGTCGGACATTATGCACAGACAAGCAAACGAACTGAATTTCCCATTTATAATATTAGTGTAGAATTTTTGTTCTTGGAGAGTTTTTAGATTAATAAGTTGTAAACGATCTTAATAAGGTTGTAAGAATAGAAAAGAATATCACTCCAAGGAAGTCGGCGGAGTAAAAATCGAAGAAATTTGTGTTGTTTAGATTCAATTCTTGGAGAGTAAGAGTTCGGATGGGGATACCAGACGTAACTAACAAGGTTGTGTTTGAGAATTCGTAAAACCAACCATCATGGTATGATGGTTTAATCACATTGGGAGGGTCAATACTGTAAATAGAGACATTTGTATCATCAATAACAATAATAATGTCGTTAATAGTTAAGACAAATATCAAAGGACCAAGGTGGCTCCCTTTAGGAAGTCCTATGTTTGCAAATATTAAGTCGTGCTGACAACAAAATGTATACAATTATTTTTTCCATTAAAATAAATGATGCAACTGAATATATTAACCAGAGTTTTGGTTCATAAGCCATATAAAAGTTTCAAGCAGAAATGATGTTCATGGAGGTTTTTTTTGTTGACAAACGATCATTGATAATAATCTTATCCTTTCAAATTTTAAATAGTATTTATTGTATATTAATGTCTATTTTTAACTTATATCCGTATAAAACAGAAAATATGTCTTTTTAAAAGTAGATAATCCAAACAGATGGTTTGTTTTAAAAATTAAATACATTTCTCTTTTTATCTAAATAATGAGCCGTTCTCAAGTTACTTGAACAAGTGCGATATATTTGTATATATACATATATATATTCAATGAAAAAATCGAATTGGTATATATTTTTGACCATATGAAAACCTTTTTACAACATGTTGATCTACTAATTGTATAGATACATGAATTGAAAACTTCATACACTGAAGTTAAATTTGTAAAGTCCAAAAATAGCAATCTAATGTTCTCAAAACTGAGGAGATGGTTTTGAAAATAAATAAATAAAATGGGTGGAGCAACAGTCCTTTGAGAACTAGGGCCTATAGTGACTTACAACTCTCAACCATTTCTGTGTGCGAGTACTGTTGTCAGGGATGGAGGGGACCTTCACTTTTACTCCGAATCCGAACGTCTAATTTCAGAAAGCGCTTTTCATGACAAGAATTACTCTTGGAGAATCTGTCATTTCCTCGCAAGAGGCAGTACCCGTGAAAAAACTTTAGATGGCATAGGCAGGGATCGATCCCAAGACCTCTGCATTAACAATCCAACGCACTAACTATCATGAAAGGAAAAACAAGCCAATTATTTATGAAAAAAGTAAACAGTTAACCGAGATTAGGAAGTACCTGAAGCAAAAGAGCAGAAATTAATACTCACAGATGTTGTTTCTTACAACCCAAGACAATAAACAACATTTCCAGGAACAGGAAAAACTATAGCAAATTCTATAAATGCATTATTTTGAGAAAGATATTTAGACCGAAGTAAACTATTATTTCCAGGTATTCAAAAGCTATTAAAGGATATACTGTTTTGTCTTACAGATCTCTGAAATAGGAAAAATTGGCCCATACAAGATTGTTAACATTATCAAAGCTGACTGATAACCCAAAAACACTTACTGTATATATTATAAAAGTGTTTGGACAAATTTGGTTCGGTAAAATAAAGGACAGTTCGTCTAAAAATTTCCACATTCATGTGTTCAAGATGTTTTAATTCTAGAGTTAGAGAGACAATAGACCCCAATATTTACAAAAAAAAAAATCGTATTTTGCACATCTAGAAAACATATTGATCGCAATGCGACTAAAGACCACATTATTCTTAAGAAGAATAATCTAAGATAGAAAAAACACAGACATTTGGAGGTTGGAGAACTTTTATACTGACGAAAATTAATATCCAAGGAAATGACTTAATAACTAGGAGCGCATCACAAGACACATCACCTTTATTGTTTCATAGAATAAGTTATCAGGATTTGGAACAATTTTAACTTCAAAAGATCGAATTTTTTGTTTTTTTTTTTATTTTTGTTCGAATCCCCATGAATTTGAAATTCAGTAAAAAGGAAATAAAAAGCCTGAAAAATCATGCTAAAATGCAGAATTGAAAGATCAAGTTAACTTTATCTTTCAATTTGTACACAGCTAATTTCTTCTTAACATTAGCACCGGTACTAGTCTTACAATAAGTTCTTTAATCGCTATGAACTCATTTCTTCATACGAGTACTTATCAAATTGGAACCGGGTATTAGATAGGACTCGATTCTAAGCAACTACTCAAAACAAGATCAAACCTTGTTACTTTATCATTTAAAAGTATTCGAATCGGTACCGAATTGCTTCTTCACAAAACCTATAAGTCAAATAGATTCCCACTAGTTCTGCATTAATAATGGAATCAGAGCAATACAGTTCATTCAATTTGGTAACTTTTCGACTTCTGTTTTTCAGAAATAAGGTAATACCTAAGTGCATTTGTTTTTTAAATTCTATTTTAAGTTTTTTTTAACTATAATTTGTTTTTCTCTGCTGGTCATTTATGGTTAAAAATCATTTTGGTTATTAATGGAGACAATTTGTTTAAAAATTTTAAAAATATTTGTAATACAAATTCAATGTCAAAATCAGAATGATACAGGTTTTTAGACCTATTAGAACTGGTTTCTTAAGTTAGATCGGGTAATTTAGTGATGTGACGTAGTTCTAGTACATTGCTTATCTAAATAGGGTACTATGGCAATTTAGGGGTAATGTGAAGAAAGTTTAAGTTTTTTTTTGTTATGAACAGAAAATTGAACTATTGAAAAAATTAAAAGTTTTGATATTTTGCAGTATTATGAAGATATGATTCACTAATTTTGAAAAGTCTTTTCACTTTTAAAATTTTGTTTTGCAAAGGTGAAATGTGAAAAGCATTTAGTGAAATATGCTCCTAGATCTCAGAAACTAATTTCGATCCTTCGGAACTCATTTAAAACATTTTTTTTAACACGGTTTCTAACATGTGGGTCAAAATTTAATAAACATTTTGTAACACATAAAAAATTGTCAAACAAACATTGAAAGCAAATTTTAAAAAACCCTAAATAACATGTTAGAAATAAGAACAAGCCTTTTAAAATATTGATAATTATTATTTTCTGAGATAGCAAAACCCAAAGTTTTTACCTAATTATTTAATTATAAAAACCGAAACGTCACGTTTTCCACATCAAGGAACTGGTGAAATCGTCCTTCAACATAACACAATAAACCAAAAAATACACCATATCCTCTTTGTTTGCTCTTATAACCACCATTACCTTGCCTATATAACATAAGAACGTAAACGATAGTGAAACTTTATTATTATTATTACTTTTAGAATATCAAATTGTCCTTGGGACACATAAACAGAGTACGAGTAGGTAAAGTCAAAGGAACCTAACTAACTAACTATCCCACACATACTTAAACTGAAACTCTCTCTCCTACACTATACCAAAATACATACTCAAGTCAGTACACATGTTTTCACAATTTTCAGTCATGTTTTAGTTTTCAGGATTCTCGCTAGAAGATGACTTTGGAGTCTTACTTCCATGTTCCGTGTTGTGCTGTGCGATAAATTAAAGTGTCGCGGTGGGACTTTAAATTTTAACACTATATGCCTTGACTATCAGAAAAGGGTAAGTTTGATATATATATAATATATTTATAACACATACCAAATTTTAGGTAAATTAACCCTAGTCACAGTGTAAACATAGTTCTTAAAAAAAAAAGAATACAAACTATTTGAACATCGTTTAAGACCTTGGGTCTTCCCTCATGTCATGATGGTAGGTTTTGGGATATTTGTTTTATCATATAACGAGGTTAACTTAAATTCTTAAGAAATGTGATGTAAGAAGGTACATATGTATGTAAGTGGGAAATTTTAAACTTACCAACAGCCAAATGTGCAGAGAGTGCAATTTTATTAATACTCAAGGCCCATATCCTTAGGTTGTGCACACGTTCTACGCCCTGAATATTTAAAAATATTTCCATAACTTCGGCGTAATGTAAATAGCTGGGTGAACCCTCCATAAGGACCTATATTTGTCAAAAAAGAAAAAAGAATACATGAAAAATGATTGCCAAATGTACTGTCATTCAGCGAGGATATATAACGCTACAGCAGCCGTCTCATAGCGTCGCCAACCATCACGACGAGGACTTCCTTGCCACTACACTTCTTTGCAAGTTCCAGTCCCAAATAAGAACTCGAACTTACTATAGGTAGGCATACGAACTACAAGGATTTGACAAATTGGGATGGAAAATAAAAACAATTCAGTCTCGTCTCGTCTCGTGTAGTGTTGTGTCTTTCGGTTTGGTTGACGGAGCAGCGTGGCGTTATAACCCCCATCATCGCAACAACTATAGTACAATACTCTCCCCACCAACCAAATAAAGGAGTGATGGAGAGGTCGTTGGTGTGGTGGTTCCACCATTTTTGGCTTACCAAAAGTGCGTCCTTCATAATGGAGAACGTTGTAAACAGGACAATCACAGAGAACACAAATGTACAAATTGGATCCGCAATAGCCCATTCGGGCTTGAAATAAATCACCACTGCGGCGAGGAATACACCGACACTCTGCAGGACATCGCCCAGGACATGAATGAATGCGGCGCGTACATTAATATTCTCGACTTCGTTTTCCAACGATGTAGATGCTGCTGTTAGTCCTATATCATGCTCATGACCATCGCAATTTTGGTAGGAGTAAGTCTTTTTGTTTGTAGACAGATTTGTTTCGGCCAAGATAAGACCATTTTCAGAATTTTGTAAAATGGCCGATGGCGTTGTAGATGCTGTTGTTGTTGTTGTTGTTGGTGCCACTGCAGTTGGAAGAGAATCAATTGAACGAATGGCAGGAACTGCTGCTGCTCCTGTTGATGATGGTTTCTTTGTCTTTGTAGTGTCACCACCATGTGCATGGCCGTGACCGGCACCACTCGAAACAGCACCTCCACCATGGGAATGCGAATGTTGCAATTGGAATCCCATGCTGCAAGAAGATTAAAGAAGATTTGTTTTATTTATTTGTTTTGTTTTTTCGTTGAGCTAATAAACCAATTTAATAAATTGTGATATATATGAAATATATGAGTTCACACGAGCATTTAAAAAGTATATAAAGTTAGCTCAGTTGTTTTAGTATTTAAAGTTTTTCATTTCGCAACATTTTGCAAACGTAAAATATAAAATTAAAATTTGTTTTAAGTCCGCGTTTTGCAACCTAATTCAACTGAAATACTGTAGAACTTAAATACAATTTTTCTTGATTTTAAATTTGCGAATTAAAGGTCATTCTTTTGGTTTTTTGGTAGGAAAATTTAAAGTTTCGCAAAATTTCATTAGACCTTAAAATGTTATTTATTATCATTTTATTTGTTTGTTATATTTTTCCTAATAGCCTTAACAAATTTAGGGAAATATAATTAATTTTGTTGTCTACTGCTAACTGCTAACAACAAAGAAATCCATTCGCAGAATTTGCGAAACAATTCTATTTCTCAAAACTTGCAAAATTTTGAAATCTTTTTTGTTGTCAAAATCGTAGCAATTGAAAATGAAAGCACAATTAAATGAGTTTTTTAGTTATTTGTATTAAATTTTGGAAACCAAATATCTTATTGAAACATCTTAAAATTGTAAGTCTTATTAAGTCTTAGCAGAACCTTGGATGGAATAAAAAATTCCATCCGCAGCAATAGCTCGACTTTTTGTAAATATTTATAGAAAAGTGCGTAGTAAGTCCGGGATACATTGATGAAGAGCAGGTATAGGCACTTATTTACTTAAGGTGGCGCTACATTCCTATGTGAACTAGGACGTCACACAACAAACTTCTTTATCTAGCTCGGTCCATACCTAGATGTGTCCATTTGAGCACTCCAAACTGCGTGAGGTCAATTTCCATTTGTGCAAACCGCCTGATCCGCGGCCTTCCTCTACTGCTTTGTCCTGTGAGCGTGGATTGGAAGACTTTCCGGACCGGAGCATTGGTTTCCATGCGCTCTACGTGACACAGCCATCTCATTCGTTGGACTTGTATCCTTCTGGATAAGTTTAAGTAAGTAAGATAAGTCTCCTCCAATCACCTTTTATGCATATTTTTTTTTTTTTTTTTTTTTAAACTAAGCGCACACTTAAGGGGGTATTCTAGTGTAGAGACATGAATTTCGCCTGGTTTTTAAAGTGTTGTATAAAGGAAACAACAAATATTTTTACTATAAATTTTTTTATCATTTTTTTATTGATTTGTTGTTCATACATAAAAAAATTATTAACAAAAAAAAATTAAAATTAACAAAGTTACAAGCAGTCAAAGTGGGGGGTCTAAATAAAAGAGGGTGTCCTGGCGTGCATCCTACCAACCCTCCCGGTGATTTGAAAAACAAAAACCAGACGGATTCTTAATATTATTATAGATGTCGCTATCGTTTGACCCTTGGATAAGTTAAAAAAAAACTTTTTAACAAAATGGCAGCAGTTTGAAAAAAATAAAATGCACGACTGGGTCGCACGAACTTGCTCCTGTATGCAAAGAGTCTGTTTAAAAATGTACCTATAAAAGATTTAAAAATATACCTGTAAAATAAGTTCGTCTTCAAAGATATAAATGCCATTTGATTTGGCAAAAAACTTGTGATTCATCCCAAGACACAACTCATCCTAGGACAACTCATCCCGAAAATGAAAAATACTTGTAAGCATACCTAACGAAAACAATAATTGATTGTGTATTCAACTAGTTAAAAATATTTAAAATTATTAAAAAAATAAAAATTAAAATAATTAAATATAAAATAAAATAATTAAAACAAAATTTTAAGATTCAAAATTTTACCTGAAAAATAAGTTTGTCTTTAAAAATTTAAAAATTTTTTTTTCAAAATCGTTAGAGCGGTTTTTTTTAAATTAATTTTTTATATATAAAATTTTTCAATTTTGTTCTAAAAATATTTTTGGTATGCAATTGTTTATTGATTGTAAATATACGCCCTACATTTAAATTTCGTAAAAAAATGTTGAGCCGTTTTTGAGATATAGAATTAAAAAAAAAAGAATTCAATATTTTTTTAAAAATCCAAACAATAAAAAATTGCACTTTTGATAATCAAATATTGTTAAGGCAATATAAGAGCTTATTCAGAAAAAAAATTATTGAAATCAGTTCATAAGTTGCTGAGAAAATTAAAAAACAAAATAACGGTTCTATGAGCGGTGCCTTTCCTGAGCAATACAAAAATATGTTTTTCTTATTAAAAGAAGCTAAGTTAAAAATTAAAATTTTGGAGAAAATTTAAAAAAAAAATCTATCGGTTTGTTCTTGAGAAAATTCGAATTTTCATTTTTTGACCAAAAAAATTGTATGAGGCCACTGTTAGTTTTGATCTTAAAAAAAAAAATGAAAAAAACGCCTAAAGCGAATCTACTCAAAACCTTAACTTCGAAGTTTGAACTCAATCGACCCAATGGTTTAGGCTGTAGGAGCGTGGACAGATAGACAAAACAGACCGGACGGAATCGCGGGACCCACTTTTTTCGACTTCTCTACCATCGTCATATCATGTTTGATTAAAATCTCGAGTTCAAAATTTTGCACGAATGCAAAACTTGCCATATAGTTCCTATATGTCGCAAGTAAAATGTTCATGTTGCATATTTTTCAACAATTCCGAATTTTTTAAAAATACTAAATAAGAAGTTATATTTTTGGGCAAGGACCACACGATAAAGAGATGTATAAAGAACATCCTCTCCAAATTTGAAGTAAATCGGTCTATTAGAACTCGATATATCCTTACCGCCAGCTCGAAAAAGGTAGTTTCGAGAAAAACGCGTCCAGAGTTTTGAGACAAGTTTTCGTCAATTTTACTTATAGAATGATACAGAATACGTACATATTTTTAATCCATATAAAAATCCTTCCTCTACTTCAAAATACTGATTCGATGTTCTCTGATGAAGACGAGCAGTTCTACCCTCCTTTGACGCCTCTGAAGTCCGGAACTCCGAGCGCTCGACCTTACGAGTTTCTATGACCTTCAAAACCAGTTTCTATGACCTTCAATTAACTTGTGAAATAATAGGAATATTAAAAAATCCTTTTAAACGCATATTCTTGAATGTCTAAACTTTGGAAATATGAAAAAAAAAAAAAATTTGATTTTTTCAAAATTCTACACTAGAATACCCCCTTAAGGGGATATTACTACCCTTATTATGTAAAAACACAGTGTGAGCACTAGGAAAGGTAGAGAGGGGTTGAAAGGAGGTGTCCGTGCACATTGGTTTTGAATTCCTGAATATTGCAATGGCTGGGAAAGACAGAGTGTGGTAAGGAATTCCACATTCGCGTAGTACGGCTAAAGAACGAATCTCTGTACTTGACGGTACTACCGAAGTTAGGCTCGAGGGTATACTGATGAGCCGTAGACCGTAGACCACTCAAAGAACTTTTCTATCGAGACGACTGAAAGTGCTTTCATCTGCTTTTATCATAGTCAATGCTTCTGCATCATATAGCAGGACGGGGATGATGACGGTCTTATATATCGACACTTTGGTCGCTCTCGAGAGATGGATAAACTACGCAATTGAAAGAAACAGCGATTAGGTTTGATCTTAACGCTGACTGGTGTTGTTTTCTGCTTTCATAGCGAAGCCTATAGGTAGACAAAGTCCTTAACTATCTCAAAGTTACTTCTGTCTATGGTGACATTTTGACCAAAACGTCTTTATTGTAGGTCCTTTCTTGATGACAGCATGTTGTGTTTTGACCGATAAGCCCATTTTTGCCACCTCTGTCTCAATACTCACAAAAGTCCCATTGGCATCCAACTGAGTTTTTCGGATTATGCCAATATCATCAGCACATGATAGTAAGTACAGACTTTTTAAAAATAGTCACTCTAGTGTTAAAGTTGAAGATAGGGACTATTCCTTCAAGGACATTGTTAAAGAAATCACATGACAGCTCATCACCTTGCCTAAAGCCTTTTTTGGCATCAAAAGGTTCGGTTAAGTTGTTTTCAAACTTTATGGAGCAGCGCAAATTCATCATTTTCATCCTGCACAAACGGAAGTGGCATGATGGTTAGTGCGTTGGACTGTCATGCCAGAGGTCTTGGGTTCGATCCCTGCCTGTGACAACTAAAGTTTTCTTCACGAGTACTACCTCTAGCGAGGAAATGACAAATTCTCCAAGAGCAATTCTTGTCATAAAAAGTGATTTCTCAAATTAACCGTTCGGATTCGGCATATAAACTGTAGGCTCCCTCCATCCCTGCAATTACTCGCACACAGGAATGGTTGAGAGTTGCAAGTCACTATAGGCCCTGGTTCTCTACGGACTGTTGCGCCACCTAATTTATTTATTATTTTTACAAACGGACGAGTTTGGCAGGATGGGAAAACTAGACATGGCCCTATACAGTTTGTCCCTGTAGATGCTGTCTTATGTGTCCTTAAAATGGATGGTGGATGTCAATTCGATGTTCTTAGGTTTTTTCCAGGATCTGCCGAAATGTGAACTTTGTACCGACTTTTGACTTTCCTGGTCCTACACCACACTATGAGACCTATCAGATTGTTGACGATGGGCTTTAGACGTTCACACATTAGGAAAGAGAAAATGTTGTATGCTATGTTGAGGAGACTGATTCCTATGTAGTTGATGCAGTTAGAAGAGTCCCGTTTTTCAGTATTGGTCATCCATTTAGCGTCCATCGAGTTTCCATTTATCGGGCATGCTTCTTTCCACCATAAATAACAGATAAGTTGTTGCATGCTCCAGACATTTAGGCCATCTTGCTCCAGTGGCTTTGTTAGATTTCAGTTTAGATAAGGCAATCTTTACTTCGTCTAAATCAGGAAGACGGGATTGTTGGCTTTCATCGTATATATTAAATCGGAGCTCGGTTCGTCATCGACGTTATACAATCTGCAGAAGTGGTCCTTCCATATCATTATCATTGACTGACGTTATACTATGAATTTTTATCTTCGTGCAGCCTTCGGTTCAAAGTTCAATGTACAGATATTTAATTTAATTTTGACAATGTTCAAAATAGCATTTATTACACCAGTCTTTAAAAAGGTTAACAAAGCTGACCATAGTAATTACAGACCAATCTCTAAGCTGTCCTGTATTCCTAAGCTGTTTGAACAAGTTGTTGTTAATAGTTTACAATACCCTAAAACTCGGTCAAGAACTTAACTATATTTACTATTTACACTGAATATTCTTAAGCTGTCGACCAACTTTCTTAAGAAATCATCGCATTTAATCTGAAGACAACTGGATTCAATCCTAATTTCCTATTTTCAAAATAACGTTAGGTCAAAGCCTAAAAACTTAAAACAAAATCGCCAAAAACCCAAAGCGAATATCGTAACGCCCAAAAGCATTTTAAATAAATTGTCATTTTGCCCAAAAGAATTTATACGCGGTATGACATTTTTAATATTTTAGCCTTACTTTTTTGGGCAATAAGACCAAAAACTTCGTTTTAATTGGAATTTCATAAAACCCAAAAAAGTTGTAACGCCTAAAAGTTCAGTAATATTGCCCAAATCGTCCAACAGCAAAAGGTTATATTAATAAAATTATTTTTGGCGCTAAGACATTTTTAATTTGGGTGATATGGTTTTGGGCGAAAAGACCAAACGCCGAGCCAAATGAGCAAATTTTTTGTGTTGGAAATTCTTTCGTCATAAGATTTCTTTCCCAACAATCTGATAGTGTTAAAAAAAAAGAAAGCGGAAGGCTAACGAAGTTTCAAATACAATATTTTACGTTTTTTTAATTGTCTCTACAATGGAAATTTCTATATTTTCAGAATTTTCCTTTTAACAACCCTAAAATCTTCAAGTACATTAATTCAAGTCAAGTTGTTGTCATTCTTCCCAAAAAAAAACACACATCAAACCCAACAAGCCACAAAAACATAACACAAACAACCTTTTTTTTATCTCTGTCGAACTCAATACGCTCTACGATGTCATCATTGTCGTTGTTCTCGTCTTAATCATTGACAAAAACTTTACACGTTAAAAAGCATTTACTTTTTGATATCTCTCCTTCAAACAAACAAACAAACAAACGAGCAAACAAAAATGAAGTCCTTAAACCACCAATCATATAAAACATCACAAAAGAACTTCCAACTTCACTAAATAAAATCCTCTCAAACAACATTTCGTCACACTAATTGTCGTTAACTTTACGACCAAAGAAGGATTATGGGCGCTTTCTTTGTTTAACTTTGTAAATCATCCAGGCACATCACATTCACATCACACAAAGTATATAAAAGGGGCATCTTTTATGAATCTTCTTATATAATAATAAAGTTCACTCAGTCAGAGATCAGACTTGAAATGAATTTAACGACTTGGTATCTCGTGACTTTGACTTTTGTCTTTGTCTTTTTCGTCCCTATCCTCATCCTCCTCATCCCTGGTGCTGTCACCTCTCAACAGAAGAAACAGTGTTTCGTTTAAGTCAATATGTTGTGTGCTTCGAGGACGACGACGACACGACGAGTTACGACCGAAGACGCAACGTGCAAGGAACCATCAAACCAAACCGATGCATTCTGATTCATTTACTTATCCGCATCTTCCATTTGAGAATTAGAGAAGACAGAAGGACGAAGTCGAGATGACTCCTTATGGTGTGTCTTCTATCGATTACCATCTCTCTCATGAACCTGCAATCTAGTGAAAATGTTCGTGTGAGAAGACTCTAAGTCCATGAATTGCACTTACTCAGAGCAGATATACCGCTGAAACTTTTAAAGTCATTTCATCA
Organism: Eupeodes luniger; assembly: GCA_951509635.1. NCBI lineage: Eukaryota > Metazoa > Arthropoda > Insecta > Diptera > Syrphidae > Eupeodes > Eupeodes luniger. Next base: position 108,950,870 of record OX608073.1, read on the forward strand.
CCATCATTTCTAAAGATCGTACAAACCCTCAACCATGCACCCTTTTCCCCATCACAATAATTTACTTGACTCATCCTTGATTTTGTTGAGAAAATCAAGAGCAGGAGTCTCATGTCCTGATTTAATTGACAACGAACATATATCACCACACGCTTTTAGCTTTTGCCCAGCATCAGTAACTGTAACATGAACTCAGTTAGTTAGTTAGTTTGTTAGTAAGTTATATGGAAAAAGGACAAACGAATATACCTTTTATAGGAGAAGGCAGGATGTAACTCTTTTGCCATATACTCGTATGTACCCAATGCTTATGGTTGAATAAAGATAAAATGTAGAGTTTTTTTTTTTTGTTTTACTTGTGTTTGTGTTGCAATATGAGATTTATTATACAAAAAGGACACCCAAGTCGCTTGGTTATAAACAAGATTATACCACCATCAGATTAGTTCTATGATCCTTCGAATGATGCAAGTTACGCAAGAATGTTTTAATTAGTAGCCTGCTGCGCTGCTGCGTGATGGTCGCACGAACAAAATTATGTTCGTTATGCGACTTTTATTCGCTTCTATGCAACACAAAACCTTTTTATTTAGGTACCTTATAATGCTACTTTGTCCTTTTGGTAGACTCTATTTGTAGAGATAATGTAATAAAGTCCTTGAGTTGTTAGGATTTTGAACTCGACCTCAATAACACCATCAGAGAAACCCAGACAGAGACACATTGGTATTTATGTCCTTTTGTATAGTCCTTAAATGACTGAACTCAAATTATTACTGTCTAACTCGTAAACACACACACTGTATTTGTAGTCCTTGACTCCTTTAGCTTTGCTAATTCCCAAAGATGAATTGTATGAAATTTATTAATACTCGTTTTGGTATAAAAATAGTTTGAAGGACATGTTTCATGTATAGAGAGAAAGATAGAAGAATTATTACCGAATTTCAAGCTTCCAGGTCCAGGTGTGTGGTGATGGTATATCTTGAGTTATATGCGGATAAATTTGTGTTAAGCAGCAGCGGTGCGGCGCGGCGCTTAGCGGGGTGATGGTGCGGAAACTTAGAAACTTTTGTTTGACACTTTTTTGTGAGAGGGATTGAGGCTTTATTTTGTTGTTGTTTTGTTTTATTTGTGGAGTTCATGTTAGTAGGTACTTTTTTCTTTTTATTCAAGAAGGATTTATGGTAAGAAATATATGTATGTATGTGTATCTTGACGTTATGGCTGATGGTTGTTAAAACAGGTGTGGCTGATTGGCTGAAGCCAAATATTGGTATCTATCTATAGGAAACTAATGTTTATGAAGACGAATTTGTTCATTTTTGACCTTCGAAGTTTTTTCGTCCTTCATGTGTTGTGTAGGTACGTCGATTTTGATATGGCTTATTGAATTGGGGTGGTAAAATGAAAATTTATTACACCGACTATGATGGAATACGAATGAAAAAAGGGAGAGCGAGCTAGGAGGAGTGTGTGGTGAAAAGTCATAGAAGTTTATAAATCACAAACGTATGTAGGGTACCTAACCAATAGACAAACTCGCCCATCATCAGAGTTATTGACTTACATACATCAAAAAGGCTTTGGGAAATAGTTTTCCAAGAAAACCACAAAATGTCTATATATAAGATTTAATTATCTGATTAAGGGTTTTTTATATAGGTACACCAACAAAATAAGTTAACTTCTATATTTAGCAACACACAAATCATTGATGAGTTAAATGATTTGTTATATCAGATAAAAAGGATGTCCGAAAACTGAAGCAAGACTTTTGCCATATCTCTCTTTTTGGATTTATGATTTCTGTTTGAAAACACGATTTTTATGATGAACTAAATTTTAATATGTTCTGTAAGATAGTAGTTTAAAAATAATTACAAATGTCCTAGGTTATTTCGAATCGCAGCTCTTTCCCGAAACGAAATAAGTCGCTTTAGGCTTGAACTACGTAGCGAAATGTTGAAAACATTATATCCAAAGCAAGTGGTGTGCAGTTCAAACAGTGAGCTTTTTATAAGGAAATGTGGTCCGAAAAAGTTTGTGAGACTGGTATGCTGGTGCACAACTCACAACATCGGTAATATATAGTACGGTGAACAAGAATGGGTTTGTTGTAGACGAATGTGGAAGTCAAACCGCTGTTTATATGTGATTGAATAACATGAGTCATCTTAGGATTATCTATGTAAACCTACCTTTGGAATCCCTCAATAACACCTTCTCTTGGTGGCTCCTGAAGAATACAGACTTGGGCCTAATACACTCTCTGATAAGTGATACTGTTGCAATTGAAATAAAATTCACGACTGGGTCGCGCGAACTTGCTCATGTATCCAAAGAGTCTGTTTAAAAATATTTTCTGTATGACATTTGTATTGAAGTCATTAGCGTAATTAGTTCGAGAGGTATTTGGGTCTTTCAAATTGGTCAATTTTTTAAAATTACTATAGCAAAAAACACCCTTTCCATTTCTTTGAAAGTCTTTTCTTTACCTTTTAATGTTATTATCTCTCAGACAAAATTTATTTAAAGTCGATATCTCAGCTGATTCTAAAGATATGGCACACTCAAACACGATATCTCTCTAAAACCTTGAAATCTCGAGAAACGTCAACATTTTTAATTTGACAAACCGGACCAATTACAATTATTTCCTATCCTAAGTTAATAATTGAAAAAGTGGTTAAAAAGTTCTTACTTAAAGTGAAGCTTTTGAGTGGTAACGCGACTTCAATTTCTGCAGCTCTGCACATAGACCTTTTTAAAACACCTTTGACGAGTCTTCTTAACACAACTGAAATATCGCCTCCAATTCAATATGCAACCCCTTTAATAGCCGATGAAATTCTTGATGCTCCATTTTCTCTATCCGAAGTTGAAGTAGCTATACAAAATTCTAAAGATGGCAAAGCTCCTGGGGAGGACAGAATACCTTTTGAATTTTATAAACTCTTACCCCCAAATTTCTACAACTCTTTACTGCCGAATTTCACAACATTTTTGAGACGGCAAACACTCCCGTGAGTTTTCGATCAGCAATCATCTTTTCCTTGCATAAAAAAGGAAACCCTAAAGATATAGTCTTCCTGGCCGAATCTATAGACGGAATGCAGCTGATGATGAATAGACTTCAGTGCTATTGCAAAGTCTGGAACCTATCAGTTAATCTATCAAAGTGCAAAATAATGATATTTAGAAGCGGTGGAGGGAGGTACTCTAGAAGGGTTGGGGTCGAAATACTGTATTTAGAATACTGTATCACAAAATACTGTATTTCAAAATACTGTATGTACAAAATACTGCATGATCAAAATGCTCTATCTCAAAATTCTGTATATCAAAATTCTGTATTTCAAAATGCTGTAAATAAGGCTAAAAAATAAAAATTGTTTTCACAATGTAAAAAAGTGCGCACTTTTTTACATTATCAAAACGATTTTTATTTTTAACCTTATTTACAGCATATTGAAATACAGAATTTTGAAAACAGAATATTTTTTTTAAGAAAACATCATAATAATTTTTTGTTAGCATAATGTTCTAATATACTCCCTTGAACAATAACATATATGTACCTATGATAATTTATACGTCTCTGAAATAATAAAAACAAAAAAAATATAAATGGTATCTTCTTTTTATTTTCTTCTTCTTAGTTATTTGTATCTCTCTCACATTTGTACATGAATTGTTCATATCATAATCAACAATTGCATGAACAATTGCACCAAACTAATTGATCTGTCAAAACTTCCAGTATTATACAGTATTATGAGATACATTATTTTGACAATACAGCATTTTGAGACACAGTATTATAAATGTACAGTATTTTGAAATACAGAATATTAACTATACAGTATTATGACCATACAGTAACGTACAGTATCATACAGAATTTTGACCATACAGTATATTTTAAAATACAGCATTTCGACCCGCTCCCACTCTAGAATGGAAAAATGGACTTTTCAAGAAAAAGTCGTAGAAATAGTTAAGGAGTACAAGTATCTAGGCGTATTGATTACCTCGAACCTGAATCTCGATAGACACCTCCGATCAAAAACCTAAGGTACTTTTAATGACCTTATTCGGAAAAACCGCCATAAAACTTGTATTTATCAACTTAATCCAACATATTTTTTGCAATACAAACTTAATTCCACATTTGGAGTTTTCCAAAAAACCTAAGGGTTTGAAAAATAACGTCAAATAAAAACGAAAAAACCCTATCCATTTGACACGAAGTGTATATCCAGAAAACAAGGCGGCCTTTATTTCAACAGAACGAGTATTCACTGGCAGTGTGGCACTTCGCACCATCTTCTTTTAATATTGTTTGACTCAATAGAATTTACAGCGAAGTTCGGGAAGGAGCAATTCACGTAACATGTTTCTGTAACGACTCCGTTCACTTCGTCAAAATAATATTGATGAACCATGCCCATGGTGAAGCCCTAGTTCACACAGGACTGTAGCACCACCTTAAGTAAGTAATTATGGCCCACTTCGCTACCTTGCACCAAAGCGTCACAAGCTGGCTGGTGTAACGGCTCATCGTCTATACAGACTGGGTTATCCTCTACCCAATACATGAAGTTTTGCTTGTTCCCAACGCCGCCGTGGAGCTCGAAATGAGCTTCAACCCAAAATAATTTCATTATCTACCAGTTTTGGAAGATTATCTTAGCAAAGAGTAATTCTTGCGTCAGCATAAGCCTGTACGGGCAAAACTTAAAATATTGGGTTAAAATTTTACTCACTGATTCCGTTTTTAGGTCCAAAGATGACGAGTCTCACTGAGCTAAACGCCGCCGCCGCGGACTAATCTTAATCGCTTCATGGACTCTCTTGAAGCTTTTAACAGTGCGAACCGTTCTCGGCGACACAGGATGCTTCGTTAGCGGATTCATAACGCGCTTATGACAAGAAAATTTGAACTGACGTCGGAACGTACGCTGCACTTTTATATGGGATTTTTCGTGAAAATATACCTCTACGCAAAATGCTCGGTTTTTATCGGTATTGCGATCCTGACAACTGTTAACAAATGAAACCAAATTTTTCTGACCTGTACTTCGTCTAGAGCGCGCATTTGACACTGCAGAAGTCTTACATCCGGAGTTAGACAACAAATTAATATGGGCATCTCTGAGTGCTCACCCTGTACCAAAAGTCTAAAGACCTATTAAAGGAGACTAAAACCACACTCAAGTTCTCGAGTCGATGACGATGGAAAATTTATTACCCCTTTTACATGAATTTTAACCTTGAAATCGATGATAAACATAAGTGGTTTACGACTGTCGAAAAAATTCAACCATTTGCTAAAACTTTGTTCTCATCTCATATAAGAGATTTGACATTCAATTGTTAACATTTAAAAAATATTTATTCAAAATAGAATCTCATCGACCTTGTCAACTTTCGAAAGCAAAGCAAAAAAGGTTTATTATTCCATATCAATAACTATCCTTTGTTTGTGATGGACAACTACACCTACCCAACTGTCCTGTGCTTTTATACAAATTGACCCTAATCGCCCTCACTTGGCTAAAATCCATTTTGGCAGTCAAACTCAAACTCAAAGTGGGAATTGCACATTTTGTCATCATCATTCAATTCACAAAACAAAACTATCATCTCTCACCTCATAGACACATCATCAGCCCTGACAATTCATTTCCGTAAAACTTTTGTAAGGGAAAAAATATATAAAATAATAAAAAGAAAAAACATACGTCATCATAGAGCAGCAGAGTACACAGATGGTAAAACCTCTTCCTGAGTGTCCTTTTATACAGATACACACATGTATGCCTATTTTTCTATATAGTATGCACATCAATATATAGACCCACAGTGACGACGACGAAGAGCCTTCAAATGTTTACTTTGCTGAATCAACTATTCCAAAGTCCACACCATGTTGATGTTGGCATGGATTGAGAGTTAGTTGACAAAGGAAGAAAAAAAAGCATATCTCGCTCTTAAATATTTTACTATTTTCTAGAGAGGCGAGGATTCTAACAATTCAAATACCGCGAGATCTTTATTTTTTTTTAGTTTTCAATTTTATTTTAGTTTCCTTTTATCCGAGAGCAAACCACCCAAAGCTATGTATCTGCGCTAGCATTGACAAATAGTCTAGAGGTGCTCGAAGCTCGAATAGGCACTATCGTCTCGTCACGTAAATCAAACAGAGGCGTTGCAATAGCCCCGCACGCCCGACCGCGCACCGCGTCCGTCACACCATAGCAAAGCACCAACGACAGCACACACAAAATCAACATAACCGGAAACCATCACAAAAAGAGCTGATGGCGCTGAATTTGCTTCCTTTATACATATACATACATATAATATGTATATACTACGTATGTTTTTGTTATTATGTACATTTTTTTCGATGTGGTGTATATTTTCTATTTTCTAAACGATAGACATAAAGTACCTTATACCTCCACCTGGATTGTGTTTTGTTGGAGAGATTTAGGATGCTAGTTGAGTTTTATGGGGATTTTTAAACGTGCAAGGATTTTTAAATTCAATTTTAAATTTGATTGAAATGTTTTCTTTTTTTTTTTTTGGTTGGCTATTTTTTTGAATTTGTGTTATTTTTTTTTATGTAGAGGAATGCTACTCACATGAGATTGACTAAAATAGCAAGTGCTGAGGTTATCAGCATTATTTTAGCATCGACTTCATACTCTCCAAGAATGACACGTTGAATGGCAAGCCAAACTAAAATGGCAGTGATGAACCAGATCATAACAACGGATGCTAGAGCTCCAATTACTTCCGCTCGATACCAGCCAAAGGACATTCTGAAAAATATAAAAACGAATGTTTATAAATTTGATTTTCAAATAATAATAAATAAAAGTTAAATTAATATTTAAGCTAAAAATCTCATTATGGAATTTTTTTCCAGTAACTACGAACTTTAAATTTTTGTGAAAGAATGCGAATTTGATTGTTTAGAATTAATAAAAGTAAAAGAAATGAAAGTGAAGCAACTATTGCAACTCATTTAAAAGCTGTTCGAATTGAAGAGAAAAATGAGGTTTAGAATCCTCATACCCAATGAAGATGAAAGAGGTTTAACGTAGGGTTTGGCTCAAGAAGCAGAAGAAGTCGTATTCGACAGCAACGTGCCACTGAGATCTTCTGAGTTACTATATGCACCATAACCCCCAATAATGAAGAGATATGTATATACCGCCATTGAAAGACTATGAACATAAAAGCGGTAGAGCTACACGGAATTGCCGCATAACTGTTGCGCAAGCAGTCCCAAGTGCTTCGGACGAACTGCTACAACTGTCAAGTTAGCACGACATTTTTCGAAATTTAAAAAACTGAGTATGCGCAGTTAATTGCAGCTTTTTTGTTGTTAATTAGTTGTGGAAAAAAAAAATTGTAGCTCGACGATTTTAAAAAAAAGTGGTTTGTAGTGCTAGGTTGATGTCAAGTTAGCACTACACTTTTTGATTTTGTTAAAACTAAGTACGCAATTAGTTGACAATTATTTGTTGTAAATTAGTTGTGGAAAGAAAAAATTCCAAAAATTTGTGTTACTTTCATTTTTTTAAAAAAGGGGGTATGTAGTGCTAACTTGACACCGTGGACAAGGATTTTCGAAAATGTAACGATGCAATTAATTGTAGCTTTTTTCTTTAAAATTAGTTGTGCAAAGAAAAAAATTCCAAACAATTTTTACTTTCATTTTGTTTTAAAAAGGGAGTATGTAGTGCTAACTTGACACCGTGAGTCCAGGCATAAAACAAGGATATTCGAAAATGTAACAATGCAATTAATTGTACCTTTTTTTCTTAAAATTATTTGTGAAAAGAAAAAAATTCCAAACAAATTTTGTACTTTATTTTTTTTTTAAAGGGAGTATGTAGTGAGTGCGTGAAGTTAGTCCCCCTTTTTCGATTTTTCTATTTTGGAAAGTTGTTCCGCATTGTTCCAAAGTTTTTTTTTGAAAAACACCCAAAAATGGGGGTCTTATAACCGAAAAACTGTTTTTGAAATAGCACCCCTTTTTCGAAAATCGATTATTTGAAAATTGTTCCAGGTTGTTCCAAATTTTTGGAACTCTATGATCAAAATTTTAAAAGATAAAGGCGAAATTTGAAAAATTCTAGCCCCCCTTTTTTTGAAATTCCAACTTTTTTAGATTCTAAAAAGTGTTCCTACCATTGTTCCAAGAACTAAGAGTCGTGAAATATATACCTATTTTTAAATATATTGCCCCCTAATTTTTTGGTTTCAAAAATCCAAAAAACGTCCCATTTTTTTTCTTAAAGCCTACATTTTAATAAAACACGAATAAGCACATGTCCAGGAACCAAAACTTGGCTTATAAACTATTATTTACGCTGATGATCGAACTTTCAAAAATAATCTCGATGACTTTTAATTTTGTAAATATTTTTTTTGCTCCCCTTTTTAAGAAATCAGGAATTCCAAAAATGTTCCTGTATAATGATATGAATTCTTTAATTTGTTTCTAAAGAAATGCTGGTTCGAGAAAATTATAACACGAAAAAGAAAAAGCGTGTGCTTTGTTAGGTTATCAAAAAATTTCTTCTTTTTATTAAAAGTTGTAGGTTTGACAGATGATTGAAAAATTAGTGTCTCTTTCGTATGCAATGTTTTTTTTTTTTTTTTCTCTTTCTAATGATTTAATGATTAAAGGCGAATCAACACTTTGTGTGTTTTATTTTATTACTATTTTCAAATCCAACATTCTCCCGGCAATGACAACATGGTTGTTATTTAATAAGAAAAAAAAATAAAAATCATAAAATCTTTACTTTAAAATAATGGAAATCATAACAAAGTATTACGTTAAAATTCAAATCAAGGAAAATATTACATAATATTAAACTGATTAAAAAAAAAAGAAAGATAAAAAGTTAATAATTGAGTTATTTATATTTCAAGTGAGAGACGGTTTTATGATGAGTTGAATGATGGTTGCTTCTTGTCGCTCGTAGAGTCGTAGAGGAGCGTAAGTGACTAAAAACAACCTCGAATGGCAAACTATTTAGAATCTTATGGCTGGACAGTGCTTGGTATCAAAGCGAGTTTAACGATTGGTCTTTTCAAAAGGCCGGTGGGTGTTTTGATTGTAACAACTCGAACGAGATCGTCGCTTCCTCGATGTAATGAAATGACACGTCCCATGGGCCAATGACCGACTGGAAAACGATCATCTTTGATGATTACTAAATCATTTTCTTTGATGTTAGGTTGCTTGGTTTGCCATTTTGTACGAATTTGCATGCTGGACAAAACATCTTCCTTGAATCGTTTCCAAAAATGTTGAACCATTGACTCCATTAATTGATGTCGTTTGATCGGATTTAATTCTGAGGGTGGTTGAGGTCGTGATAAAAGAGCATTTCCCGTCAGAAAATGTCCCGGTGTTATTGCCGTGAAGTCATTTGCATTCTCAGTGACTGGCGAAATCGGACGTGAATTGAGAACAGCTTCAATGCGAGCCAAGACAGTTGAAAATTCCTCGAATGTGAGTTTTGCATCTCCAATTACTCTTGATAAGTGAAATTTCATTATTTTTACAGCTGCTTCGGCTAATCCATTGAAATGTGGTGCTCCCGGTGGACTTAAATGCCATTGAATGTGTCGATTTGCTAGTGCTGGTATGATTTCCTTTTCGATTGATTGAAGAAATTTGTTGTAGAGTCTTAGATTCTCGTTATTGGCACCAACAAAGTTAGTCCCACAATCGCTAAACACATCATGACAAAATCCACGACGAGCGACAAATCGGTCGAACGCATGAAGAAATGTTTGTGTTGTGAGATCACCAGCTGCTTCTAAATGAACAGCCTTCGTAGTCATGCATGTGAAAACGGCAACGTAACCCTTGTATGAAGTTTGACCGCGGCCTTTTGAAGCACGAATATCATAAGGGCCCGCGTAGTCAACAATAGTCGATGCAAATGGTCGTGAATTAGTATTAACACGAGCAGTTGGTAATGCAGCCATTTGTTGTTGTGATAAAACTGGACGTGCTTTGAAACAAATGACACACTTGTTTATAAAATGTCGTGCGAAATTGCGGACATCAAGAATCCAATAAATTTGCCGAATTTGATTGACCGTCACTTGAGGTCCGCCGTGTAATGTAAGACGATGATAATAATCCGTGATCAACTTTGCAATGTAGCTTTTCGAAGGCAGAATTATTGGAAACTTTTCTTCAAATGACATAAATGCATTTTGTAAACGACCGTTGACACGAAGAATTTTGTTGTTGTCGATGAATGGGTTAAGTCGATATAATTTGCTGGACTTCTTGATTGGGTTTTGATCTTGAATAGTTTGGAGTTCACATGAGAATTCATTTGATTGAATCCACCGAATAAGTGAAAGTTCACTGTTTTGAATTTCAGCGACGGTGAGTGTAGGAACTAGTTCAATGAGTTCCTTTCTTGGAATTGATAGCATTGATTTCGATGGTCGTGGCAATTTGAGCTTGATTGAAGAGCGAACAATTTGAACGAAACGAATGGCGTATGCAAGGGCACGACGAAGACGGTTGAAATTTGAAAAACGTTGCATGAGTGTATTGACGCTGGACACTTCTTCTTTGATGTTGAGGTTAATTGATTTCACCTTTGAACGGAGCTCATTTCGATCGTCGTCATGAACTTCGAATGGTGAATCTGGCCAGTCAGATTGGGGTAGTAAAAGAAATTGTGGTCCATGCCACCATAGTGATGAGTCACGCAGTTCGACGATAGTTAGCCCACGGCTATTGAGATCAGCTGGGTTTTCAAACGTGCGGACATGGTGCCATTGTCCAATTTTAGTTGACGATAGAATTTTGTGAATTCGATTACAAACAAAAACTGACCAACGATTTGGATCTCCTCGAATCCATGACAAAACGACGCTGGAATCAGTCCACATAAAAACATTATTGAATTGGATTCTCAATGAATTTTTTACCAGTTCAAGTAATTTTACTGCTAAAACGGCACCACATAATTCGGCGCGAGGTGTTGTTAACGGCTTGCGCATTGGTGTCAATTTACTTTTAGCCATGATTAAATTTACATGGATTTGATCATTTGAATCGATGGTTCTGAGATAAATTGATGTAGCGTATGCCCTGTTTGAACTATCGCAAAAAACGTGAAGCTCATTATTTTTGTTGGTTGATGATGTGTTAATCCAACGAGGAATTTCGATTTCTTTGATAAATTGAAGTTGATCAAAAGTTTTTTCCCATTCAGATTGAAGGTCGATGGAAGTTATAATGTCGTCCCAGTCAAATTTACTCTCCCACAATTTGTTCAAAAATAATTTTTCTTTGGTGACAAATGGATTGAGCCATCCAAGTGGGTCAAATAAGCGAGCGACTGTAGATGACACATTGCGTTTTGTGAGTTGTTTATTGGTGGGAAAGTTAACGCAAAATGTGAACAAATCTTTGATGCTGGACCATCCCAAACCGAGTGTTTTGATAGCGTCTTCGGCATTGAATAAACACATCGTATTTTGATCATGATACTCAATGGGAATTTGTTGAAGAATCTCAGGTGAATTACTAGCCCATTTACGGAGCTCAAAGCCGGCACTTCGCAGCAAATGAATGATTATTTGAATCATCTCAATGGCATTTTCGATGGTCTCGCTACCTGTTGTGATGTCATCTACATAAGTTTCAAGTTTTAATGCGGTGTAAACAGTTGGTGAAATGGCTTTGATTTCTTCAGCTACCATATGAATGGTTTTAATTGCCTGATATGGTGATGGTGCAAGGCCAAATGTGACGGTTTGAAGAGCGTATGTCTGAATGCCTAAATTATCGTTATCTTGCCACAAAACGTATTGATAGTGAGTGTCGTCCGGGTGTATATCGATGCAACGGTACATTTTTTGTATGTCGGCGATGAAAACATACTTGTGCGTACGCCAGTTCAGAATTATTGAAGCCAAATCTGCTTGTAAAACAGGACCGGTAGTCAAAATATCATTTAATGATTTTCCATTTGTTGATTTAGCCGAGCCGTCAAATACTTGGCGGAGTTTTGTTGTGAGACTGGCTTCTTTAACCACGGCATGGTGAGGCAAATAGAAATGTTTTTCGTCAATCTCATGAACTAGTTTGACTTGATTGAGCTCCTTATATTCGTTAAATACTTTGAAATATTCTTCTTTGAATTTTTCGTCGTGAGCGAAGCGACGTTGTAGCGATTGAAAACGTCTGAGTGCCATATCGTACGACGAACCCAATTGAATTGATGAATCAAAATATGATTTGAATGGTAAACGTACCATGAATTTCCCATTTGATTGGCGAGTTGTAGTTTGTTCGTAAAACTTCTCGGTCCATTCATCCTCTTTAGACATTGTTTTTTCTGTTGGTACTTCCTCCAGTTCATGGAATTTTGTTAAATATTCACCAATTTGCTTTGTCGAGATGTGATGGCAATCAATCAATGGGAATGTAAGAACATGATTTTCTTGAAATAATTCTCCAAATAATATCCACCCCAAAGTCGTATATTGAGCAACGGGCTCACCGAATTCACCCTTGCGTAGACCTTCCTCAATGATGCGACCATAGACATCACCGCCTAATAATAGGTCGATTTGACCCGGAGTTGCATAATAAGGGTCAGCGAGTGGCAAATTATCAAGATGATGCCATGATTTTACCTTAACTGAGTGCAAAGGTAATTCTGACGTAATCGATGGAAGAACAGCGAATTTCGAAGTAAAATTAACTTTCGGATTGACGACCGAATGAATGTTGAGACTCAATCCCTTGTCGGCGATTTTGTATTGAATCTCACCCATAGGACGATAACCAATGCAGAATGGAATGAATGCTAATTTTAATCGTTGAGCGGCACGCTCAGTGATGATTGATTGTTGTGATCCCTTATCAACTAATGCCCGAAGTCGTATGAGCTGACCAGATGCGTCAAGCACATTTACAATTGCTGTAGCAAGAAGAACCGTTGAATTAGTGTGTACCAAATTATTTGAGACGATTTGGGGATTAACGGTCGGTGCATGATTCAACTGAGATGAAGTCGATGCCGTATTTGGGTTTGGGAATGAAGCTGCATTCAATGATAAGTTTGATTTATTAAAATGCAAGAGAGTGTGATGTCGACCACCGCACGTGAAACATGTGTTTTTGCTGGTGCATTGTCTTGACGTTGAATGACTAAGGCAATTGAAACACAATTTTTGTTGAGTGGCAAAGTCTTTACGTTCAAACGGTGACCATTGTAAGAATTGCTGACATCTATGTAAAACGTGAGGGCCCTTGCACCTCTCGATCGGACAAACAATTGATTTTTTTGAGACATGAAAATTTCGTATTTCCTTTCGACCCTGAGATTTATTGGAAGAGTTATTTGATTTTTGGTGCAACGATGATGACCTTGATTCGATATTGCTCGTTGCGTGTGCGGCATCAGCAATGAGAAATGTCGATTTAAGAAAGTCCAACAATTGTTGAAGTTTTGCAACTTTCTTCGGTTCTTTACGGTGTTTTTCGAATTCGAGACGTGTAGCTGGCGATAGTTTTTCGAGTAGATGAAATGCAAAAAATTCGGAGTTTTCATCGGTATGAAATTTGAGGTTCCTTAACTGGAAAATGCAGGCACGTGCAGAATCATGCAACGATTTTAATTGAGCTGCTGATTCTGGTTGGGTGTATGTTGGTAAATTCATAAATTTTTTCATGAACGCATTGAACAGAACTTGATCATTGCTGTAACGATCTTTTAAATCTTCCAGGGCTTCATCATACGTTTCGTCCGTAACATCCAAATGAGCAATAGATGAGGTCACGTTTGCAGTTAGAAAAGATTTCAGATACACGAACTTTTGATGTTTCGACAGTTTTGAATTGTTGTGAATCGTTTGAAACGCTGCATAAAACGATGGCCATTCGGTAGGCTCACCGTCAAATTTTTCGATTTTAAATTCAGGTGGCCTGAAAGAACTATCGGTGCGGACCTCGCGTATTATCGTATTGAATGACTCGTTTGAAATTTGTTCCGACGACGTGGAAGCCTGTGGAATAGTTTTTGCGTGACGCTCGGGATGGAATTTGTCAAACGCAAATTCAATATAATCTGTGGCATCCGCATATTCGGATTGAAAAGACCCAAAAATATCATTTTTGAAATAAATATCGTCGCGAGATAATTTTAAACGTACCAATGTTCGATGATTTGCATTGAAGGTCTGAAGATTTTGTGCAATTCGATTGAGACGTGTCATAAATTGCCCTTTGGATCTTCGACTTGGACCATCTTTGTCGAAATTTGGGCGCTCTCTCCGCAGTTGTTCGAGCAAATCAATTTGTTCGGCCACCAATTGCTCTAGTTCAGTGGGGATGACTGAGGTTTCTTTACCGTCAGTGGACATGTTAAACTAGAGTTTGCCAAACGAAAATGCTTAAAGTCACTTACCTCTATAATCTGCGATTCTTCTGATTCTGGATATCTGCTTTTCACACGATGTTCCCTTGGAGCGTGGTGCTCGTGTACGTGTAGTGATGAATGCAGGAACCTTGTACAGACACGATTGACGGTGTCTTTGATCAATTGAATTATTTCAACAAATAATTTCTTGGTTGGATTTTAAGTAATGGATGATTTGTGAGTAGTTACCATGTGGCATAGCACGATATTTGAGGTTACTACTCAGATGCGACACAATCGATTGGTGCCGGTGTTGAGAATTCACAGAAAACTTGATATGATTGTGAAATCTACGGAGAACTAATTTAAATTGAAATTAAAAAGTAAACCGGTTTGAAGGACCATGTATAATGATATGAATTCTTTAATTTGTTTCTAAAGAAATGCTGGTTCGAGAAAATTATAACACGAAAAAGAAAAAGCGTGTGCTTTGTTAGGTTATCAAAAAATTTCTTCTTTTTATTAAAAGTTGTAGGTTTGACAGATGATTGAAAAATTAGTGTCTCTTTCGTATGCAATGTTTTTTTTTTTTTTCTCTTTCTAATGATTTAATGATTAAAGGCGAATCAACACTTTGTGTGTTTTATTTTATTACTATTTTCAAATCCAACAGTTCCAAGTTAAATTTCCCCCAGTTCGTGTCCAAATTTCGTTCAAAACCATAAGCAAATACATATAGCTTAAGGCGAACAAAAACGAACAAAAAAATGTTTTCCCTATTTAGTGCATCCCCCCCCCCTTGAAAGAATTTAAAATTTTAAGCCAAAGCTGTATTCTTTCAGCAAAACCAAAAGATCTTTTAGATTTCGACTCTATGAAATAAATAATGATTATGCCTACGTTCAAAAAAAACATCCCCAACCCCCCCTTTACAAAAACACACATTTAAAAAAATATTTGTATATGCATAGTCACTCAGATCAAATTGTTACAAAGATTCATTCAAAAATATTCAAAAGAAGAATTTAAACCGAAAAAAAGTTTAATAGAAAATCTTCTTGCTAGCGTTGATATTAAGTGGATTAAGACAATGATTGTGAAGCTCCCAAAAAAGGGAGAACCAATGAAGTGCAAATGCTGAGAAGGATTTCGCACTAGATCATCCTGCATTGATCAACACCTTTCAGATCGCCATTGAGCAGTGCGTTGAATATCGATCACAAGTTCACCTGCTGTTCAACGATTTTGAGAAGACTTTTGACAGCTTTTTGCTTTGTGTTGGAGTGGTATCACGGTTACACCCATTTAATTTAAAAAGAAGTTTATGATGGGTCTAAATGTCACGTCTTACATGGTTAAGGTTGTCAGAAAAGTTTGAAGTCCAAAGTGGAGTCAAACAGGGCGGCCGGCATACTATAATAAATTCTGTTGTTATTGGCGATCAGTAACGAGCTGGGGGCAGCCTTGAAATGAAACATAGTATTCAGATGGACTCTCTGACAATATACCTAAAACATCTATTTCATACGATAATTGATCTTCATCAAATAGCATTAATTGTGAATAGAGAAGCAGAAGTTGTAATGCTGAAAATTTACACGGGACAAATTTAAAACGTTCAGTCTCAAAATCACCAAGTCATGCTCTCTGATAGACATTGCTCAACATCTAGTAAAAAAAAGTAAAGAGTTTCCAATTTCTTGGAAATATTGTGTCCAATGAAAGTGGAACCGAACAAGATATCGCTGGACGGATGTATCGGGAAATCTAAGGCTGCCTTCGGGTTTCTGTCGAATGTTTGGAGCATCTGGAAAATGACAGCAAAAGATTACCAGAAAACAGTTAACCTTCCTTTTGGCCCAATCGTATATTAGTGAGGAACTGTATAGGAAAATGGGCCAGGAACCCATTAACGCTATTATACGAAGTCGTAAGTAGCTGGGGGTTTGACACACGCTTCGAAAGTTTAATGACTGCATTGCAGGGCAAGCAAGAATTCACTCGCTCAAGAAGTCAAAATAGTCCGAGACTGAGGAGAACGTGGAGAAGAACAGTTGATGAGGAATCATCGAGATATGGAATAGCTGAGGAAGCTCAAACACATCACCGGAGACCGTACATGTTGAGGTCGTATGTCCCGCTATTGATCGCTCACGGAAGTTTTAGGTATGAAAACTTAGGTTAGGTTAGGTTAAAGTGGCTGTCTTTGATGGAATAGGACACACTTAGACCAGTTTAATAGACCATTGTGATACCACATGAATCTTGAGGCTTCCTCCTAAGCTCAATTAAACCAGTTTGAGTCTTTTACGAAACATGATTTAGATCGTTATAGAAGAATTCTCCTAGGTAATTCTTGCGTTTTTGAGCTAGAGCCGGGCATGTACACAGAAAGTGAAGAACCATTTCCTCCTCTTCCTCGTCTATACAGCTTCTGCAAAAGTCATTTGAGAATACGCCTAGCCGCGTGGTGTGCTTTCCTATTAGACAGTGTCCGGTTATGACACCTATTATCAAGAAGACTTATATAAGTTAGAAAATAACTAGTTTGATCTTCTGCAATGATCACTTTCATTGTTTCTTAATAGCTTTAACAGAAATCCAACGTTTGTTGTTGTTTCGGTACAAATTTTAGTAATTCTGAGCTAACGAAGCTATAAAATAAAACTTAATACGTAGGCATGGTTTCTTAAGATTAAATTAAATGACTTTAATAATAATTTTACTCAAACAACTGTAATACTGCAACGCCTATCGTTTTTAGTCATGTAAGAGTTTTTTGGAACTGCAACAAATTGTGTTAAGAAACGCAACAAAAATTCTAAACCATAGCATATTTCTGGTCAAAAATCCTCAAAAGAGCTGGGTATATCAAGTGATGATCACATCCTAGTAAAATTAGCTTGCAATTTTGAACACATATTCAAAAGTTTTTACATAAGCAAGTAAAAAGTTAATGAATCCTCAACGATAGCTGAAACTTAACAAATTTAATGAATCGGGTGTATTGATTACGCCAGTTATTAGTTGACGAATTATTGAAGACTCTCTTTTGAAATAGAAGCTTAAGTTGAAGAAGCTTAATGCAATGCTCATAGAGAGGAAGTTAATAAGGACCATAGTAACCCATTTAAAAAGGTATACAATGGTCCTGTTCAAATCCCAGGCTATTTTTGTCGATATTGCAAAAAGGAGTTCACACCTGGGATTCCAAACTGCTGCTGTTTAAAACTATAGAGGGCTGAAATGGCCGTAAGTAGGTAAATACGCGTCCTAGCCCCCTAAACTCGGCATTTTTTGAACACGAATATCAGTGATCTAAACCACATTTATGGTCCTACAAGTACGAACTTAAGGATCCGAGACTTCGGCTCAAGACACCTTGACCTCTTATCAGCGTTCGAGAGAAGTCTTACGGTGAATAGTTTGCCCCATTTGTGAGGAAGAACAATTCCGGGGGAGTTATACGAAATATACTGTGATGCTATTATATCCACAAAGATAAAGCTTGGTAGACTCTGGTGGGCTAGGAAGAGCCCGTCCAGGAAGTAATTTGCGGTTCAAGAATACCGTAGACCAGGACGCCCAGAATCTGGATTGCATTGCCCAACAACCGGGAAAGGTGAAGAATGTTGAACAAGGTCAAGACCGTACCCAGGTAAGAGCAAGTTTTTATTAAATTATTATTGTCTGATTCCATTCTGTTTTCACCAAATATCAAATCTGTTAGAATACCTACTCTTGCAGTAGTAAGCAATATCGTTGTAAGATTTCATGCTTTTAAAAAATGTTTATGATATCCCCAAAGACTAAGATCTTACTATATACGATAAACAAAGCAGTTCATCAATAATACAGCTAAGAAATAGGTCCTTAATGAAAATCTTGAGGAACTACTGATTTGGCAATGTTAGTTGTCTTTTTACCCAAAACAATTGTTTTTTGAATTTTTGTTTTATGAGGTTGGGGCTTTGTGACATTTATTTTGGGCATTATGACGATTATGATATCTATCGTTTCTTATATCTTTTCACCCAACGTCAAATAACCTAAATCATAAAATGACATAAAGTCCAAAAAGCAAACGTCGAAAAATTGTCACTAAGAAAAATCCACAGAACCCAAATAATGTTATATCACCCAAACCAATTTTCAGTATCGTAACGCCTAAATTAAGAAATGTCAAAACGCCCATAATATTTATTTTATAAACACTGAGGTATAAATGGGGACATGCTGCCCCCTGCAACCCCCCTGCTTGGACTCACCATAGGATTTGGGGTAGCTGCGAAGTTGGGTGTATGTAAAGTTTTTTCGCATTTAAGGAATCTGGATTTAAAGAAACTTTGCAAACAGTGAGTTCAAGCTGGGTGTTGCAAAGGGGCATCATGCCCCCCAAACTTATTTCACCGCTTATACGCCATAATGCTGGGTGCTAGCACTGTGAGCAAGCAAACCATTTTGTTTTATTTCACTTTTAAAATTGGACTTATTTTGCTTTCTGAGTGAAATAAAACCAAACATGTTTGTTACGCTTTCTTAAAGTTTCGAGTTTTTGGGCGATCTAACATTTTTTTCTTTTAAATATTTACACAACAAGGTTTTTAAAAACATACATTTAAACAAAAAGCAGATAAAAAGACATAACAACAAAAATCGCATGAAAGTTTTGAAATTACAAAACATAAAGTTTTAATAAATCTTCTACCAACTTTTCAAAACAATCAAACCATAAGAAAATCTAATCTTAGAAACCTCTTCACTTAAATAACTCAAGAAAAATACCTTCAAAATCCATATTTCAAATCAAAACTTGAAAACTTATATTATTTCCTTTTCAAGGTAAATCAAAATTGTCTATAACATTTTTATTACCAACATTAAATAAAAGAAGAAATTCAAAATAACATTTCTCGCTGGTATCATTATAACTTACCAAAACCTTCTACTGTTACAGTAAATCTAAACTCATTCTCTTTGTGAGGAAACTTAAGACCTCAAACAACACCTCTGCAGTCAGATCATTATCAACTTAAATTAAAAAAACAAACAAACAAAAAAATCAAGACCTATTCAACTCTATCGCTCTGCGTCCGTCCATAATACAAAACGTTACGTATCCATTCATAAAAGTTGAAAAACGAATCAACCAAAAACTTTCTAATTGCCCGACATTAAACCTCAATTGATTTTCAAAAAGTTCTTTTCCTAACAAATAGTACCTACCTTTCCCACTATACCTCCCCACCACATCATCCACATAACTATATTATGTCCTCCGCCCTAAACCATTAACCGAAAGACTATAGGTATCATAAAAACACATATTGCTGTTTTCCTTGCCGCTAAAATGCCAACGGGATGAGGCCAGGCCAGTCAAAAATATACGAGTCGGGTATCCTATGAACCTCTACACCTCCTCTATATATTGCTAGACCTAGGCTATCAGGTCGTGAGGACATAATATAGAACCGCACAGAATCTAGACATCACAGAGAAAAGGCAAAAAGAAAATGTAATAACAGTTTTCCCAAACCGGAATCCAAAATGAATTTTCTCCTACTTTTCCAATCTAATAGAGTAATTTACTTATGTATGTATGTTTGTATGTTGGTATACGTTTGCAAAAGTAGGCGTGTGTACTTTTGGTGCATTTAAGTTGGAAATTGTAGATAGGTTTGAAAAGGTATACCTTCTATAGCTATGCGATGGATATGGGGTTTTGGCTTCAATGATATCGAATAACCACTTTGTACCACTTTAACACAAAATTCCAAACGTAAATGAAGTTGAAAGCGTATTCTTTTTCAAGCCTAAACAACATCATACACAACTATCCACACATGAAAACATACATCCTGAGGTTTTATCGCTAGGAAACGGTTATGCAACAGTTCAACAAAATGCATATAAAACCACAAAAGACCAGAAGAAGCTATGTATATTATTGTGTACCTATTTGTGTGTGCAGGTTCAAGAGGTCTTCATTCCTCCGGATAGTCTAGGAGGTAACGTTTAAACGGAACATAGATGGCGTTGAAGAGCGACAGCCATCTTGAATTACAGTTTTTTGCAAATATCTCAGCTCCTGGACGTCTTACAGACACATTTTCTTATGACATCTCTTTGGAAAATAAATTCCTATTAAGTTGACCTTAACATAATTTTTGTAATTCTCAATTTTATAGAAGTTATAAGACACTTAAATTTTGAAACAAGTCAACTCAACTTCCCACACTATTTAATGCTGTTCCATTTCTGACATAGAAATGAGCTTTTAAAAGAGAATTTCAAAAAATTCGATTTTTATTCAAATGTAGCAATATATGTTACGTAGTGGAATGTAGGTAGGAACTTTTATATCTTCTATACCTATAAAGACGCACTTTAAAAAAAAATCTCACATTCCTATCTGCAACTGCGTGAAATTGTATTCTTGAAATTCAAGATCCCAATCCCCTTTACTTAAATGATATCCATTTTCATAGTTAAAATATTCTAAATAACAAAATTTACCTCAGGTATAGGTAAGTTGATTGTGATTTGAAGTAATGTTACCACATTTATTCGAACATTATAAGGTAGGTTAGTCATTGTGAGCAATCAGTTCAGTTATGTTGATTTCTATTACATATATATTTTCTTGTATTGGATTTAATTCACGTATTGCATGGTGAGAAGATTAAAAAATAAATATTTCACGTGCCTGTCTAAGTAATATGCCTGTAGTTTTCGTTTCTTTTCTTGGAAGAAATAAAAAATAGTATATGTACCACCTAGACCTAACCTATACCTAGAATCAAACCAGCAGAACATTAAAGTTTCAAAAAAAAAAAACTTTAAGCCATCAGGAAATGGTACAACGATTGTAGGTAGGTTGGCACTAGCCTACCTAGTTTTGTTGTTTGATAAATTAGGCGTGACATGATTGTAAGAAAAGTTTGTTTTTTCTTTTTGTCCAGGGCTGGTTCTTGGTGTTTTTATTCTTAGAAAATACATTAATTTCTAAAAAAAACAGTTCTGACGGGTTCATTTGAAACCTTAAGTCACTTTTTGTTTTGCAGAAAACTTATGTTTTTATTTTTGAGAGAAAGAAGTTCGAAGGATCAAAGGTCACTTTAGGCATAAATAAATCACTGAAACTTCAAATCCACTTTCAAAACATTTTCATATTGTATTTGAAATGTTGTTTTTATGGGTTTGGCTTGGGGGCTTTAGTTCAAAATTTTGTTTCAAATAAACCAAGATATCATATCCGAATTAATCAAAAATTACGGACATTTATAAAAAAAATGTATTTAAGTTAAATCTTATATTTTAGGAGCTATTGAAAAAAAAAACAAATAAAATTCGGAAAAATACATGAAACCTTTATTTCAATCCAATGGTCTCTCAGTTTTGTCTACTTTTGACATACTCCTTCCAACATTCCCATGGGTATTTCACTAAAAAATGATTCAATTTTGTCTTCCAGTACGTCAATCAAAGCAGACTTGGCGCACAAAAAATAGTTAAGAGACGTTAAGTCCCACGATCTAGATTTCCAATTGGGTAAAGTGAAATTAGCTGTTCGCCGAACTCGCCTCTCAAGGTCCATTGTTACGCGTGCTGTGTGACATGCCGCATCTTCCTGTTGAAATCACATGTCTTGCAAGTCAAGCTCTTCCATTTTGGACAGACAAAAATTAGTATCATGACACGGTAGAGCATCATCTTTGAAGAAATACGCACAGTGGATGTTTGAAAACAACAACAACTTTAAGGTGCTACCACTCATTGTTTTTGCTGGAGATATAATTACATAGCTATTTCGTGCTTTGCCACTTTTGCACTCATCAGTTTCCTTTTTTGTGGTGCTGAGCTTTAATCCAATTTTATTTGAAAAACTTTGTATGCACACCATAGGTTTCGAACCCACGCATTTCAGATTTGCTCAGTCTTAGAAGTCGTGTGCACTACGCACTCCACCACTTTAGTTTCGTGTTTTCGCCAGCTTATAATCCGTACCAAATACTGACTTTTTGAAAATGCCTGGAAGGTCTTGCAGTTGCAATGCTTTTGGCTGCTTTTCACTTTAAATACGGTAGTTTTGCTTGTTCACGTATCCATTTGTATCAGAAATGTGCTTTGTCACTGAACACAATTTTTCGACGAAAAAGTGGATCTTCCGCTAATTTTTCAAGATCCCATTTCTACGTTGTGGTAGGTCGTTTGGCTTCATTTCTTGCACTTGCTTTATTTTGAAAGGCTCCACACCTTAATTCTTTAGCAAAATTTTTACGTAGTGGGGTAACAGAGGATCAATTGCTGCGAACGGCAACAAATAGATAATTCAAGGTCATCACTAACACTGCCCAATACAGCTGCGATATTTTCCTCCGTTCGAGCACTGCGTAAAGTTGTTGTTGTTGTCTATTTAATTCCAACAATGTAAAATTGCTGTTAAAATTAATACCAATAGCCCGAATAGCCACCTCAGTAGGCCGATTGAACTGCCCATAAATAAGCTAACTCAGAAATATTACGTAGTCCCACAAAATTCAAATCGCATGATCTCCGTTTCCAACCAGCTTTCCCAAAACTTGAAATTACGTGACCGAAAGACTTTGTACCTAAGAAACCCAACATTGGTCGAGTTGTGTGGCTTGTTGACCCGTCTTTGTGCATAACCGCTTATCATTTAAGTCATGATCTTGATTCTCCGACCAAAAAAATCGGTTTTAATTAGACAATATCGAGAAATCGATAAAATCTGCTCATCAGAAACACTTGCATTACAGCACCTTACATTACGATGGTCCACAGGCAGATCCCTATTAACATCAATAACGCTTTCACTCTCTTAAAATTGCAACACAATTGTCAAAATTGCTTTGGAAATCAGTCTATTTTGATTACTTTAATCATCGTGTAAATAGTGGAAAGTACAGCTTCATTTGAATCAAAAGTATTGTAAGGTTAGAGGCAGCATAAAAAGGGTGTTTTTTTAGATGATTGGTCTTCAAAAAGACATCAAACGATATTGGAGGCAACTGGCCTATAATGCGCTCACCAAAATGTTCCTTCAATGAATTGAATTGCTCGTTCATTATTGACAGTAACATTATTGCAGGCTTCGTTTTTGAAGAAATATGAGCCAATGATTCCTTCTGCCCATAGAGCATACCAAGCAGTGACTTTTTGAGGATATACCAGCTTCTCGATAATGGGATGTATATTATGATCACAATCAATGCAAACATTTTGCTTATCAACGTATCCATTCATTTAAAAATTCATTCAGCTTCATTGCTAAACAAAGTTTGTGTGTAGAAATCGGGGTCGGTAGCCATCTTGTTTTTGATCCCATTCATCGAACGTATGACGCGCTTGGTGGTCTTTCAGCTTCAATTTTTATATGAGTTGGATTTTGTAAACTTACAAACCAAAATCCTTCTGCAAAATCTTCTATAAAGCGCATGGGCATTGGGCACATCTCCAATTGTTTTGTACGATAGATTAGGGTCTTTTTTGATATTCTGCTCTACTGCAGTAATAGCATTTTCGGTGTATGCCGTCGTTGAGGACGTGCATTATCCACTAAAGTAAACATGTTGCAAAACCGATCCATAGTTGGTCGGATTACCGACTCTGCTGGGTGATTATGTTCACCAAATACATATTGGACGCAACCTGCTATTCGTCGCGCGAACCGAGCAATTATTTTGGTAAAACATTTGCAGGATCTGCAAACGTTGTTCAAGTGCAAGTCTAAATGATCAACTCCAACGTCTAAGAAAACACTCGTCATAATGACATCTCACATAACAGTTGAGTGTATCAGGTGTCAAATGCTCGCCCTACTAACTTGGAACCTCGAAATGATTTACACTGTACAAAATTATGACATAAGACTTCAAGCACTTACATTTTTCAAAAAATAATATTTTGAATCTAGTTAAAAAAAAAAGTCCTAGATTTTTCTCCCTATTTCAGAAGACTGATATTTTAAAAAAGAATAGAGTGTATACAAATTTGGAACAAAATTTATAATTGTCAGATTACAATTTAGTTAAAAAAAAGTTATGCTCAAAAAACTGCAGAGTCTTATTAAATACGCAAAGCCTAAAATTTAATTTAATTTTAATTTGTTTATTTATTTGGCTCAAGAGCCATTAATTTACAAAATACATAAGTTAACATTTTTAAAAAAATATAAACATTTTAGGTTTGCTCTAGGAATTTTAACAATTAGCTAGTACAAGATTTTGCATATAACATCATTTGATTTTTAAATTGATTGAGTTCATTTATGTTTCTGATGTGTTGTGGTAGGTTGTTGAAAGAGTTTAATCCCATGTAAAGTATGCTAGCCTGCGCTCTAGATGTTCTGGTTCGGATGATATTGAACTCTTCAATATTTCTCAGGTTGTATTGTACCACTCTTCTTTCAGGTATACTTGTTTGTAGATATTCAGGGCACATGTTTTGTTTTATTTTGAAGACAAACACCATAGCCATCATAAAAAGTCTTTGATTAATATTAAGCCAGTTTAAGGATTGAAGCATTCTTGAAATTGATGTATAACGGTCACATTTTAAAATTGTTCGCATGGCTTTGTTTTGAAGATTTTGAAGTCTTGATTTTTGTGAGTTGTTACAGACATATAGGAGACTTGCACAATATTCAAAATGGGGCTTAACAGTCACATTAAACACTTTTATTGCACTATTTTTTGAAATATTATTACGTGTTCTGCTAAGAACTCCAAGTTTTTTAGACACTTTTTTACATATATTGTCAACGTGATCATTAAGGGACAACTTGTTATCAAGCACTATACCAAGGTATTTAATAGATGTAACTTCTTCTAAGTGGATATTGTTTATACTGATATTTATTTGTTGATGAGTGTATGGTTTATTAATTATCATAAATTTTGTTTTATTAGCATTTAGTATAAGTTTGTTCATATTTAACCAAGAATAAATCACACTTAGGTCATTTTCAATGTTGTTTTTTAGGGAATTGACATCTTTACCCGCTATATAAACTAAGGCGTCATCTGCAAACAACACAAGTTTAGAGTACTTTATTACTTTTTCAATATCGTTTATATATATCAAAAACAGAAGCACTCCCAATATTGTTCCTTGAGGAACTCCTGTATTAATTGAAGACGAGGAAGATGTTTTGTTGTTAACCGAAGTTTTTTGGGTTCTGTCACTTATAAAAGTTTTAAACCATTTAAGTTCAGAATTTTTTACACCATATTTTTCAAGTTTTTGTATTAGGATTTTATGATTAACAGTCTCAAAAGCTCGTTTTAGGTCTAAGAAAACAGCTATGACACAATTTTTGTTGTCAATTTCCTTCTTCCAATCACTAAACACAAAATTTACACAAGTTTCACACGAATGATTTGAACGAAAGCCTGATTGGTGTTTACTCAAGATGTTATTGTTATTTAGATGTGCTTGTAGTTGTTTTGATGCAATTTTTTCGATGATTTTTTCATAAAGAGGAAGCATGTTGATGGGTCGTAAGTCACTACACTTAATTGAATTTATCACTTTCTTTTTAGGAAGTACAAGTGACTCTTTCCAGGTTTGTGGGAAGAATCCAGAGCTAAATGAACTGTTAATTATACGCACGAACACAGGACCGGTTATTTCCAGTGAATCTTTAAGTATTTTTGCATTCATAAAGTTGAAGTCATTTTTTTGATTTATCACAGAAAGGGTATTGCTAATTTCTTCGGTGTCAATTAAGCTAAACTTAAACTCTATATTGCACTCATCAACCAGACTAATATAATCAGAAAATATCACAGAATTACTAAGATCATTTATACTTTGAATGAAAAAGTTATTGAGCTTTTCAGCTATTATTGCACTATTATGTTCTTTATCACCGTTATTGAATTGCACTTCAGTTATTTCATCTTTATCAGTCTTCAAAACGTATTTCTTTAATTGCCTCCACATATCTTTTTGATTTTTGGCGTTGTGAATTTTTTGGGATATATATGTCGATTTAGTAATTTGAATTTGTCTTTTGTATTGGTTTCTATGTTCATAGTATGCTTGCCAGTCACTAGGTGTATTTCTTAAAACAGCTGTTTTGTACAAATTTATCTTAACAGTTTTAGAATTTCTTAGAAAATTATTGAACCATTCACAGTTTTGATAGGGAATAGTTTTTGACACTACCATACTATTTACAACTTTTTTTAATTCAGTTGCAAAATTTTCACTTAAAACATGTAAATTATGTGAGTGTTCAGGATCAAAATCAGCAAAAAAATGGTTTGATCTAAGTTCATTTAATAAGTGCTCTTTGTTGTACTTACAGTATCTGATTGTTTTTGTATTGGGTTTATTTTGTTTTTTGCAATGAATAAAAACTTCTAACGCTTCGTGATCACTTATTTTTAGGTTATGATCCACTTTAGCACTGCATATATTTTTGTTATTAGTTAGGACATAGTCAATAAGAGTACTAGCTGTTGGTGTTATTCTAGTTGGTTCTGTGTTAAGCATTGATAGATTGTTGTCAGTCATTATTTGATTTAAGCGTCTTGAATATGTATTGTTTCTATCTAACCAATCAATATTAAAATCACCCATTATTACGAAATCACAGTTACATTGTTGCGTACAAATGATCTCTTTTTATTTGTTATAACATTTGAAAGTTATTTAGGGCTTTAGAACCTTTTTTTCTATTAAAAGTTATTATAATCCCAAGACAAAGATTTAAGAGAGATGTCTGTTTGCATTTTTTCGCGATTCCATACGTTTGTTTAGTTCTCCATATATTTAAAAAAAAGCTGAAAGATCGATTTAAAAGAAATTTAGTTCAACAGATAATAGCATACAATCAAAATGTGCAGGAAGGACTATTAAAACAAATTTGTTGATGTGCCTATTTAAGTAAACAATTTAAAAATGTACCTTCTCACGAATCAATACAAACATTATTAATAACCCTATTGAGAATTGGTTTGAATAACAAAAAATTAATAAATAAGTAAAAAAAATGGAAAAATAATTTGTATCACCTCAAATATTTAACGAACAAAGAAATGTCATAATCTTCGACAAAATCTTGTGAATAGATCAAAAATGATTTTGACGTTTTTTAAAATTTTAAATAAAAATCATTTTCTTTTGGTTACATCTGTCAAATCTTTTGTTTATTATTCAGTTATCTATGCCAAATCATAATGGTAAGTTACATGATTGAACAGCACGTTCAAATGATAAAACCTTATAATCAAATGAGTGTTCGTTAACGCACGTTGCGCTCATTGCCCCCATTTTACGGTAGACTTGCCCTTCACAGTTGCTTTTTCAACGTTTGGTGGCCAAATTTGAGACGATCGGTTCAGTAAACAATCAGCCAACTTCAAGGAACGCAAGATCGGCCGAGAACATCGCCACTGCGGTCCGTGAAAGTGTACAGCAGAACCCGAGGCAGTCTATTCCAAAACTCGGCCTTTCGCAGACTTCAACTTGGCGAATTTTGCGTCGGGACTTGGGCCTTCACCCGTACAAGATCCAACTGACCCAGGAGCTCAAAGTTCAGGACCATAGACAACGCCGTTTTTTTGCTGACTGGGCTTCGAATCGTTTGGAAGAGGACACCAATTTTGGCCGAAAATACATCTTTAGTGACGAAGCGCATTTTTGGATGAATGTCTGTGTTAACAAGCAAAATTGCCGTATATGGGACGACACCAACCCACGTGAGGTTCACCAGGTGATAGTGCATCCACAAAAAATTAACGTTTTTTTTGTGGATTTTGGGCTGGCGGAGTAATTGGTCCGTACTTTTTTGAAAACGACGTTAGCGAGGAGGTCACCGTCAACAGCGAGCGCTACAGAATGATAACTAATTTCTTATGGCTCAAATTCCATAATAATAATATATAATATGAAGCTTATATGCCAGAAGTCTTGGGTTCAAACCCTGCCTGTGCCTTCTAGTTTTTTTCAAGGGTATACTGCCTCTTGCGAGGAATTGACAAATCCTCCAGAAGTAATTTTTTTTATGAAAAGTGCTTTCTCAAATTTGCCGTTCGGATTCGGCTTGAAACTGTAGGTCCCCTCCATCCCTGAAAACAATACTCGCACACAGGAGTGGTTGAGAGTTGTAAATCACTAGGCCCTAGGCCCTAGTTCTCAACGAACTGTTGCGCCACACAATTTATTTATTTATTTATTTATATGCTGCGGATTCAGAATCCACACACTTAGGCCAAAAGAAAAGGCCCATTGTGCTACCACATGAATCTAGAGAATTACTTCCCACTAGTCGAATCATTTTGAGTTTTTTATAAAGCGAAGAAGATATTTGATATCCTTTTTAGCTAGTTCACTGGGATTATCAAAAGAGTATTTTCCCAGATGAAGTTTGCGTTTTAGTGAAAGAGCAGAGCAAGTGCAGAGGAGGTGAGAGAATGTTTCCTCTTCTTCGTCGTCCATACAGTTCCTGTAGAAGTCTTTTGAGGCTACACCAAGTCGTATTGCGTGTCTGCCTATAAGACAGTGTCCCGACACCCATTTGGGAGCTTATATGAAGTCTGCTTTGAGATAACAAGTCTTTAGAGCGCTTTAGGTCCAGTGAAGGCCATATGAGTTTTGTGGCTGCGCATGTTGGTAAATTGTGCCACCTAGAGTTTGCTATCGCAAAAGCTGTTTCTTTTAGCAGAAGTTTACATGTAGCTATCGGTATACCTATCTTCTCCCTTTTTAAAATATTTTATTTGTCAAGAAATTGGCCGTTGAAATTTGAAATTACAATTAATAGCTATTTTTTAAAATATCAAAGGCTCAAACACTCATCTTTTATGGAAATCGGTTTTTGGCAAATTCTTAAATGAGAAAAACTCTTCTAAATAAATTCTATATTTTTTATTGTCAAAATGTGCATCTTATCCTAATTAAAGCAAAGAATTTTTCATCAAATCAAATCAAGCTCAAACAATTTTCAGAAATAAACAACAAATTTCCATGACTTTAAACCTTTAGATTTAAACTTAAAACCAAAACGTTTCAGTATTGACAAAATGAAAATCATTTTTGATTTCAAATTTAGTATCTGATTGCAGTAATAAGACGTACATATGTTCACTAAATAATAAATAACTTCCTTGTGTCAATTTTGTAAATCAATATGGGCAGAATAATAATGACAAATTTAATGGATTACATTTGTTTTTGATAGATGTGTCTTTTTAAGAATCCTTTTTCTTTTATAATGACAACGCACGGTTTTCTAAACTTAAAACAAGATGTTTGTATTTTCATTCGCTTGCACTTCAAAATGTTGATTTGACATATTAACAAAAAGTCAAACAGATTTCATTTAAATTAAATTTCCAAGAATGAAATAAACTAACATTTTCTAAAGAACCATATTCAATGAAATTTAAGAAAAGTCATGCGTATTCAGGACCAAATCATCCTTTTATATGGAAACTCTTCAATTGCAATACCATAAGGATTATAGAGTCGTAGTCATCGTCGTCGTCGTTTCAAATTGCCTTAAGCTATCATAAATGTCAGTTCCGCTACCGGTCTGGACTTGTGGTACTCAAGAGCACAGCTTTATATCGTATATGTTATACATCAACCTATAGTAAAGCCTTTGTGTGTTTGATATGCGTTGAGGTTAATTGCCTTCCGTGTTTGAGGATATCCTGACATATGAGAATATATACCTACACTACATAGTCCGTAGTGTGTGTGTGGACATTAAAGGATGTGTGAGTTTGTGTGTAGTTGAAGAGCATAACTTTTTCTCAAACCATCAGCAGCCAGCACTGCCAGCAGCCGGCAAGAAGTGTATTTTGCCATGATGGAGTGCTTTTGGTCGGCAAATGTTTAAAAAACGAGAAGAAAAACAAGAACAAAAATAAAAATTGGATTTCCCTTGTTATTTATAAAATATACTGTTATGAGGCGGGATGGTTTCCGCCGCACCTATTTCAAACTTCCTGTATTATAAAGTTTAAGTTTTATAAAAGGATAACCGGCCAGCTAAATGCCCTTTGCCCACATATTCAATGTCCTGAACAAACAATAAATTATCAAAGAGGTTAAAAAGAAACACAAACATATACACATATTTATATATATGTACACAACTTAGAAGGATTCGTGTCCGTATCCCAGTCCATGTATGTATATATATTCTTTTTGGTTGGAGGCAAAACTTTTCAATAGGACATCAGGTGCATTCATGGTCATGTTGATGTCCTTAACATTAGTACTTTTTATTATATTGTTGGTTGGTCATTCTAGTGAAACGGTTTTCTTCGTTGGGGAACGTATTTTATAAATTTCATTGCTAAAGGAGCTGGAGACATCTTATCTTTCTGTATAGTGGTCGAGGGTGTGGGAACTAATGTTGAAATACCACCATCAGGCGACTTTCTTGTATTCTTCTTCTCAATACAAAAACATAAGACTCTTACCTACATAAAAGTTAAACATTTGAAAGGCATAACACATTAGGTGGGTTCCTACCTACACAACAAACAACATAACTAGATGTTACACAAAAAGTAGGAACAGAAACATCTAAAACGGAAGGAAACATTCGTTCGTCCTTATAGATTGATTTTTATTGGATAAACTTTGGCGCATGTAGTTATATTCTGAGGATACTTTTTATAAGCCTGTATCGTATCGTTTCGTGTTTGGAGAACTCCTCCACAGGGCATTACGGCGACAACACACAACACACACACCACACACCGAAGAATCAAGGATAACTCTTTGGGTAAAAGATTAATTTTTTGTTTTATATGTTTTTCTTGTTTTATATTTTTCCAAAAAAAGAGAAAAACAAAAAAGTTTTATTCAAGTGATTTTTCTTTCGATTTGGTATCAATATGTAAGAAGTTACTGAGAGAGAGCAAAGAGTAAAAGTAGGTGGAATACCTGGAGGTATGTTTGGCAAATATAATGTTGTTTGACATGTTTTGTCAATAGTTTGAAAGTATAAAACTCGAGTTTTTGGGGATTTTTGTTCTGTTTTTCTCTGATGGGTATTTCTTTTTTTCTTCGTAATAGAAATTTACTTAAGGATATTTGCAGAAAGATTTTGTAAGAAAAGAAAAAGAGAAAAGTTTTTGGAACAAGAATTTTATGTTTTTTTTTTTTATTTTCTTGGCCCCATCGTTTATCAATATTTAAAGAAAAACTTGGATTTCAATATTCCCAAGCTGTTTTTAGAGTGGGAATACTTTTTTTTTTTTAAATTCAAAAATATTTTTTTTAATTAATGTGTAAGATGGTTTTTTTGTAGGAATTAGGAAGACAATTTTAAAAAGGCTTTAAGGAAAGAGGTAATGATATATTATTTCTTAACTAACAGACAACTACATAAATCTTAAAAGTGCATAAAACCCTCCTCACACAAAATAAGTGGTATTTTTTAACGGGTGGATTTTTTAGTTTGTGGTTTTTAACCTGGCAATACTTTTTTCGGAGTTGATCTTTTTGACAGCTGTCACTTGATTTATGCTCAATGAAAAAAATGAGATAACCAAACAATCAATACATTAAAGAAGATTTTGGTAAGCGCATTATCTCGCTTCTTAGGCAAATGGAGTAGCCTCAAAGATCAGGCGAGTTAACAATGATGTTTTTTGTGAGGTGATGTAAATTCGCTTGTCTACGCAAATAAGCCCGAAGAGATTAACACCATGGAAGAGAATATTCAGGGCGAAAATTGGTCCTCTTGGCTGGATTTGTTCGAGCCAACTTTGGAAGCTGTTGCATTTTTAAAACATAGGGTGGTATGCGAAATGCTTTGTCTCAGTCTCATGAGATTGAGCTCTGAGAATGAGCTCGAGATTGTGAGATAGAGCATTTGCAATGAGACAAAGCTCAATTCGGTATGCAAGAGCTTTGTCTCATCTCACTATCTCAGTCTCAAAATGTCTTCTTCAAGTGAAAGTAGTGTTTGTGATAATTCTTAAAAAAAAAAACGATGATACAAATATTTTTTTTGTGAATTTTATTAAAAGAAATACAGTTCTTTTGACAAAAAGTCAAACTCCTGACCTAAAAAAAAGAAAAAAAAAAATGCTTTAATAGCATTCAAATCGGAGTTTGAAAAGAAATTTGGCAAAAATATTGAAATTAATCAAATTTCAAAAAAAATTACAAATATCAATATAAGAATAAAAGAAAAATGTGATCGCAATAAAACGGGAAATAGAAAAATAAAACTTAAGTCATGGGAAAAGGATTTATAGGATTTATTCAATGGTGGGTCTGAAAATCCGAAACCGGTGCTAAATAGGCTCGAAGGTAAAATACAATTGTTTTTTATAATAATTGTTTGATTTTTCATTATGAATATTTTATTACAGGAGCAGAAAGTGTATCCATAAGCAGAGACGAATCCTCTAATTCCGTTTCAAATGCAACGAAAATTTTGAAGGATTCGTCACGGAAAAGAAAACATGCTAATAATAAAATAGAAGTTTTATCAAGCTACGAGACGGGGGAAACGAGGGATCTTTCATTAACTGATTTACAGAGGCTAATTTTACTGAAGCAAAATTTAGTGTTGACCAAAAAATTAAAACTCCTTGAAAATAAAGTTATTACACAAGAAAATGAAATTTCTTTTGAAAATTTTTAAGGGAAACAATTACATAATGTACATACATATCTTATAAATAAAACTCTTGATATTTATGTTATTTTTGTTTTTATTTAAAAAAAAAATGTGCACAATCTAACGGTTTTGGTTGAGCAAAAGCCTCTCAATTTCGTTTCTTTTGCTCTGACCAGCTACTCTGAGAAGAGAATCTCTCCTTGATGTATCATTGGGGGGAAAGAGAGGGGTATGTTCTTCTTCTTCTATATCCATTGGAGCATCCATCTGGTTTTCATCATTTTCATCCCCACCCTGGAATGCTTTTGAAATGTTGTTCGGAATAAAACACGACATTATTACCTTTGGTGCGTTGCGTGTTGCCACTCTTAATTTATATTGCAGACAAGGAAATTTTTGTTTAAGCTGGCCAAATACTCTCTCAATAATAACTCTCTCTTTCGTTAGAATATTGTTAAAGTTAACTTCAGCGGCACTGACAGGGTTCCGGTACGGAGTCATTAAAAACGGAGTAATTCCATAGCCCTCGTCGCCAATGAGTACAGTTGATGAACTTTCAAGGAGAGTTTGGTAAATTTCAGAATTTTTAAAGATTCTCGAATCATGTACCGACCCTGGCCAAGAGATGTCAACACTCGTAAACAGTTCTGCTCCGTTGCAGGTCGCTTGAACATTTATTGAATGAAAACCTAACACAAAATAAAGAGAATTATTAATTATATTTTTGAGAACACTCAAACTTTGTGTTATCTACCTTTTCTATTTACAAATTCATCACTGTGACGGATAGGCTTTTTAATGCGCACGTGAGTGCAATCAATTGCTCCAATGCAGGATGGGAATTGATACTTATTTAGCCAAATTACTTTTTCGGCATCTGTCTGCTCCAACGTATTCGGAAATTTAATCCAGTCCTCTTTTTTGCTTACCTACAATTTTTTCACCAACTTCGATGATGATCCTAGATACCGAACTTTGGTCGATTCCGAAATCTTCGGCAATTCCGCTTTGGAAACCAGGATCAGCAACGAATCGTAGAAAAACCATCATTCTGGTTTTATTAGATAAACGACCACCCCGAAAAGTATCACTACTTTGAAAAAAATAATCTGTTAAGGCCTCAATTTGAGTTTGGGTAAACCTATAAAGAATTTTATAATTTCCTGTTGACTCAACAGGAGCAAAAATATTCATGTACTCAGCCATTTTTATTCCTGAGACAACTAATTTCCAGTCTCAACATTTTACGAGCTTTGGCTCATTTGAATGAGACAAAGCTTTTTTTCTGCATACGGAAACATCTCAAATGAGATAGATCTATAAAATGAGATCGATCTCATTTTTGTGAGATTTGTCTCAAAACAATTTTGCATACGAAAGCTAGCAAAAGCTCAAAATAATGAGATTTGAGACTGAGACAATGCATTTCGCATACCACCCATAATGTCAAACCCTTGTCTCTATAATAAATCTAAATACTTGTCCATAATATGAAATTATATGCGTTTTATTTCTTAAAAAAAAAAAGGCCAAAAAATGCACCCTTTATAACCAAATCTTCTATTTCTATATTATTACTTGCGACATATAGGAACTATATGGCAAGTATTGCATTCGTACAAAAAATTCGAAATCGAGATATTAATCAAACATGACATGACAAAAAAAGTAGGTCCCCCGATTCCGTCCGTCTGTCTGTCCTTGCCCCTACAGCCCAAACCATTGGGTCGATTGACTTCAAATTTGGAAATAAAGGCTTCAGTTTTTTTTAAGACTACACATAAAATTCGTCCCCATAGAAACTTGTTGGTCAAAAATATAAAATTCTAATTTTTTCAAAAACAAACAAAACATTTTTTTCTTAATTTGGCTCCTTTCAATACAAAGAAATATTTGGGATACCGACATGATACCCAAGTTCAACTTTTCCAAAAACAAAATCCCCACACTTTAAAAAATCCACAAATTCGTTATCCCCAAGTACAAAATCTCCAAAAACAAAATCCCTTGGATCTAAATCCACATGCACATAATCCACAAACGAAATCCCCAAATCTGAATCGCCGTAAATGACTGTTGGTTTTCATCATTTATGTGTAGGCCTTGATACTATGTGGTGCATTTTCTTAAAAATAATTTTAATTTTGAAGAAGTAGATTTATTTCGGTCATCATTCTACTCATCACAAGTCTTTAAGCATGGATTCACCATATTTCGAGTATATCTAAGAAATTATGTTTGGCACCAAAAAAAATTTCTAAGATATGCTCGAAATATGGTGGATCTGTACTTAAGGATTTTGGTTTTGTAGATTCTGAATTTTGGGAATATTGGTTTTGGGGATTTTGATTTCTGAGATTTTCGATTTGGGGATTTTGTTTTCGGGATTTCGTGTTAGGGATTTTGTTTTGGGGATTTTTGTTTTTTTTTTTCGAAATTCATTTTTTTATTCATTTAAACTTAACTCTACTTACATGCTAGACAAAATGGGAAACTAGCCTAATTAATTCTACTTAAATATAACTTACTTTAGTTTAAAAACTAAAATCTTTATCATTTTTTGGGGTTTTAACTTACATACTAAAGTCCTTAAAATACAACTTAAAATTACCTAATCTACCTACAAACTACTTAAAACTAGAACAACCACAGCGGCAAAACAACTATGTCCTTCTATTTGTAATTCCATCGAGGATTTTTATAATATTGTCTGTGATATGTGTTTGCATTTTTTTTTTTTTTTTTTTTTGTATTTTATGAGATTTTGTTTGTTTATTCTTTTTATTTTTGTTTTTTTATTTTATTGTGCCACCACAATTTTTGTTTTAGGGCTAGTGTACCCGAACCCGAAATATTTTTGTATTGGTATAGAAGGGTACACCCCACACAACCGTTATTTTTGTTTTACGTTTTCTTAAGAACTAATCAACCGATTTCAATAATTTCTGTTCTTGAAAAGCTTTTATACTCAATGATGTGTGATGATCAAAAATGTTATTGTTTTTATTTTTGATTTAAAACAAACCATTTAATTTTGTTTTCGAAATTCGATATTTTGAAAACGGATCATAATTTTTTTACGAAACTGAAATGAAAAACGTACATTAATGAGCTCTAAAAATTGTATACATAAAAATGAATTTAAAAAAAAAATTATACCGATTTTTAAATACAAATTTAGAAAAATTTTGAATTTTAGAATACAAGAAATATTTTTAAGTAGACTTTGGATATATTATTAAGTTCCTACGACGCATACATAAAGAATATGTTTAAAAACAACTATTTTTGAATTGATAACACTTATTTTTTTCCTGGCAATAAAATTGCCCTTTTTTTTGGGTCTTGATGGCATTAACGTGAAGGTTTTGAGAAATTCCTTTTTAAAATTCGAAAAAATCCGTTTTTTTTTTTTAAACTTAAGCAAATAGTTAAAATTAAAGTTTGGATTCGAAATGAGAACTCAAAACTAAGTCCATAACATATTTTTCAAAACTATTCAAATTCAAATTCAAGGTTTTCTCACCAATTCGTACAGAGTCAAATAAAGACTCATCATAACTAATGAGAATTTCCAGAAACTAAGTAATTCTGAAATGATTTAATTTGTATCGAGAGTAGGAATATTTGAACTTTGCAAATTTATCATACAATTTATTGTTAAGAGATATTTTTAGAATAAAATAATTACTTTCTGAAAATTCTGAAGTTTAAAAGCCTTAAAACCTCTGTTTTTAGTTGCTTTTAGCATATTTAAAGAGTCATATTTAAAAAATTTGATGTGATATAAAAATTTGAGGGTGATATTCGAACTAAGGACATCTTGATCATTTAAAGAAGTATTGTTTTGATTATTAAGTTTTGCAATTTTGCAGACCAGGTTAATTGAAAAATAATAACTTTTGGTTTCTAATCGCCTCTCACTGAAAAAAGTTTTGAAACTATGTCAATTGTTGAATAGATGTAAGTGGTTCTTTTTTTAGAAAGTTCTTTGAATACAAGAGAGTCATTCCAAATGATAATCGTCAAAACGATTATCAATTACGTTATTGTCAATAATTTGCTTCACATAACTTAATCATTATCGTCACGTCAACCGTTCTCAGTACAAGATTGTTCACTACTCTGATACTGTAGCTGATATGTCAAAATGAAAGATAATGCTTGTTCTATAACTTGACAGTGTAACCAAGTTTCCCAAACTTGTTATTTTTTCTATGGGAGATTGTGAAAATTTGCAAGAAATTTCCTGTTACCAAACATACCAACTATTTTGTCTTTTTAATTGTTTGCTGCCGCCGACGGTATAGTTTCAAAATTTCAAAATGTTAGCTATTTATGTCTGATATTATTGTAAATTAATTAAAATAATCATAATATAAATACATAGGTCAATAAGACAAAATATGTTGCAACTTTTTATAAAATGTATGGATGAGCATCCTTTCTTGGCCAATATGGGTATAAACCCAATTCCGTCCATTCGAAAATATAACTATGAATTCGAATCATATTGAATATTTTTGATAAAAAAAGTTGCTTTATGATCGAATTTTCCTAAAAAGACTCTATTTTATCAACAGACGACTTTACTTCGCTTCCAAAATATTCTTTACATGTATATGTATTTAAAACTACAACCGGCTGGCAAGTTTATTCTTTCCAGTATCATTAAAAAGGCTTCTTTTGAAATTCAAAAACGTTTAACAAATCTTTAATTGTTGAAATCATAAATACAAAGGATTACTTCTGTACATATTTATGAATTATATATAAACAAGAATTCTTACATATTGATTAAAAGAGATAGAGGGTCTGGCTCATCTTTTAATTTTCTTCGTAATTTTAGTTTTTATTTTCAATTGTCTAAACTTGGCCAACAAATTGATATTTAAAATAAGTTTCATTCTGAAAATATAACTCATCAC
Organism: Eupeodes luniger; assembly: GCA_951509635.1. NCBI lineage: Eukaryota > Metazoa > Arthropoda > Insecta > Diptera > Syrphidae > Eupeodes > Eupeodes luniger. The sequence goes on from OX608073.1 coordinate 108,988,858, forward strand.
TGAAGATAATTTCTTGTTGAAAAATTAAACGGATTATTTATGTACTTTTCAAGGAGTCAATCAGTTACACATGGTATCAATTCTTTACATCTCTAGATGATCCCAACAGCTGACGGCTGAGCAAGTGATTCACTGTTCTGTGACTGCAAAATCTTAAAAATTTCGATACGTATTTTAAAGCGTTTATCGTTAAATTTTTAGAAACCATATTTTTTACTTGTCAAATGTCAAAAGACTACAACCTCAAAAATGACAGCCACTCAAAAAGCGGGCTATTCAAATTGAAACACCTTATTAACCCTTTGTTTTCTTGTAGCTTGGCACAAAATTAACCACATTTCATGATTAAAACCAAATCCATTTGTTCAAAATGTAATTGACATCTTCAGGAACAAAAGGTTAAAAAACACCTTAAAAGTAACTAAGTATGATCCTGTCGAACACTTTTTTTTGTTTGTCAAAAATCAAGCAATAATTCTAATTTAATAAATATTTATAGTTTATTATCGTTTTATTGTATCAAGTGATGGAGTACAAAAGCTTCGTGCATTTTTAAACAATTTTTAAGCGAAAAGTGGGAACTACTTGATTTTTTAACTGTATGAAAAAAATATTTTATTGCCATTGTTTCTTTTTCAAATAAAGGAGACTATCCTGTATAAAGTAAAGTAAATTGAATCCTTCATTGTATTATACTACATATTTTGAAAATTGTTTTCCCCTTTAATTACAAACAATGAGTGACTTTCTTCAAAAATATTTACGAAAAAGAAGAAATACTATGAGGATCGATTTCCAATAAAAACAATCCAATTTTTAAAAAAGCATAATACATAAATATATTTACAATTCGATCACTGTATACTCTCTTTAAAATCATAAATCAAAATTTATTTTCTATTTAAGAACATAATAAAAATTGAATTGGAATAAGGTTCTCTTAAAATTAATAACCCTTCGGCTATATTTATGCATATGATGAACATTATGCATAATGTATCTAGAAATTTCAAATCATATTTTGTGATTAATAAAAAAAAGAAAAATTCCACAGCGATAATATCCTTATGTAAACATTTTCTTGCCTATAGAGTCCTTCCGTTTACCATTTATACCAATTCAGTGAATGAATAATAAAAACAAAAATATTAGGTTCCTGGTATAGATTTTGTATGTAAACAAAAACAAAATATCATCAAAATCAAAATTTCATTGGTCATAAAAATAAAAAAAAACAAAAAACAAAACAAACAAACATGGAGGAAACAAATTTGCAATCTCATCATTGCAATCATCGCCATCATCGTCATTGTCTTCATCGTCGTCGTTCACGTTGTCTTCGTTTTCGTCTTGGTCTACGTCTTAGTCGTAATCGTCGTCGTTGTCATTTCAGGATAAATGGCAAACACATCTATTTTTAAGGATGAAAATCAAAATTTCATAAAAATTCCCAACCACATCCTTTTTTTCCAATCACTTTTGTGTTCATCGTTGTGTCTTCGTTCGATGTTCGTTTCCGTTCTTTTTACTCTTCCTTTAACCAACCCAAAAACCCTTTATTACAACAAACAAACCACACACACACATAAATACGAAAAGTTAACTGTGCACAATAAAAAATTTTCCTGATTTGCTTTCTGTGGAAAACTGCAAAGGAAGAATCCTTGGCAGGATGAAAAAACCACTTGAGATATACCTCCAATTGCAAACTGACAAGGAATTATTATTGTTGGGCACAGGACACATTTATAATGATCCTTCAGATAGATACATCCTTTTTATATACCTACACAGCCGTCGTATGTTACCACTCAGGACATGTGTAGAATCTTTGATTTTTCTTTCAATATTCTGTTTGTTGTTCTTGTAATATATATACTCATACTTTTACTCGTATACTAAAAAGCTTTAGAATATTATGCACTTACCTTTGAGTAGATGGTCGTCCTGCAATCCATATGGCAAACAATGATATCATAAAACTGGCAAAATCTGTTAGTAAATGTGCTGCATCTGTTGCTATGGCCAAACTATTCGATAAGTAGCCACCTGCAAGCAAACAAAAAAATACAAACATTTGAAAAATAAGGACCAGAAGGAATTTCAGACATTGTGATAGATTTTTTTCATGCCGAATAGTCATTCAAAAATAATAATACAAAAAAGTACATAGGTACATTTGAAAATCATAGGTAGGTCCTTTTTTTTTTTATTTTCTTTACTTATATAGAAAAGGTATTCGAGTGTGCAATTGAAAATATCACAATTCACTCGAGTGAGTATCCTTTTTCCTTTAACAAGGAATCAAGGATGTTTATGCTTTCTTTCTTCGATTTTTGATGGGTTATTTGTTAGGTATAACACTTAAAGATTATTGGAGTGCATTGTACTTACCATCACATAGCGACATAACTTACCTGTGTCCTGGAGTAGGTATGTATGTATGTATATAGATTTGGAAAGACAAATTGTATTGTCATTCGTTGTGAGGAAAATTGGATTTTTGTGTGAAAATAAGATACGTATGGGTACACTTGAACTAAAGTAAGTCAAATATGGATAAGAAGCTTTTGCATTTTATTTAAAGAATCATTATGGCCTCCAATCCTTTATGAGGATAGAGTTCATTAGGATTTGTTGCATTTGAGTAAGAATTGTATACCAGGGGAAAGAAAATATTTTTTTTTAAGTACGCATACGCCTTAGTGCACCAATTATATTCATAATTTAATAGGAAACATTTTAAGCAATTTAAAGAGTGTGATTTGACACCGGTCGGACGGAGTTTTTTGAAATAAAAGGTGTATTTGTGTTTTTGTACTGTTTATAGAAATTATAACATTATAAAGGGTCCGCCATCTTACGTTTTTTTTTAACTAGTGCTTATTTCCGCTGAACGAATATGGTTGGGTATACGCTTGAACAACGCTGGGAAATATTGCGACATTACTTTGAAAATCATGGTACTGTTGTAGAATGTGTGCGAAAATTTGTGTACGGATTTTGGAAGAAGAGAAGCACCGTCAGCTCCGTATGTTCGTTATCTTGTGAAAAAAGTGTAAGAAATATTAATTGAAACACCCTATTTTCTATAAAATCTTAAATCTTAGTTAACGTATTTTATTTACCATTAAGAACTTAATTATGATGATTAAATACATCAATCGTTCGATATTACAGCTTTTCTATGACCATATTATTTATGCGTTTTCGTAGCAGTACCAAAACCTCTACAAATTGTAGCAGTACCAAAACCTCTACAAATTGTAAACTGTTTTTAAGCTAATCAGTTGCAATAAAACCTTTATTATCGAAGCATCGTTTGTCAACTTACTTTATTTGGTTCTTTCTTTTCACTACGTGTCCCTTATAAAAGTGAAAGAAACTGGCATCCTCATCGATAAACCAAAGCGTGAAAAGCCAAAAACAGTGCGTACACCCGAGAATATTGCTGCTGTGGCAGAAAGTGTGCGTGAATAGCGCCATCAACATCAATTCACCGTCGTTTTCAACAATTGAAAATTTCGGAGGCATCATTGAGACGAATTTTGCATAAAGACCTTGGTATGACGCCATACAAAGTCCAATTGGTTCAGGAGTTAAAGCCAACTGATCATCCAATACGTTTTCGCTTCTCTAAGTGGGCCTGCGATCGACTTAGAGAAAATGCCGAATTTGCCAAAAAAAAATCATCTTTTCAGATGAAGCTCATTTTGATCTTGGCGGGTATGTAAACAAGCAAAATTGTCGCATTTGGGGCACAGAAAACCCGCACGCATACATTGAAAAGCCGATACACCCAAAACGAGTCACTGTTTGGTGCGGATTTTGGTCCAGTCCAGAGGCATAATTGGGCCATTTTTCTTCGAAAATGAGTTGAAAAAATTTTTGTTCACAAAAATTGAAGAGGAGTATATTGGCAACATTTGGTTTTAACAGGTCGGCGCTACGTACCACATAGCCAAAGCTACACTCGATGTTTTTCGGCCTTTTTTTTGGAAGATCGAATTATCAGCGGCAGAGCTAATGTCGTTTGGCCACCTCGGATCTGCGATTTGACACTGTTGGATTATTATTTGTGGCGCCGTCAAGCCAGAGACAATTTAAGCTTTAAAGGACAATATTGTGTCATTGTGTGAAATACAGCTGCACACAATCGATAATGTGCTTAAAAATTGGACCGATCGTGTAGGCTACTACCATGCGGCCAGCTGAGGCAGCCATTTGAATGAAATCATTTTCCATTATTGACCGGAAGGATTGTTCTTTCAAATAAAAAAAGAAATTTGAGAAAATATTCAGTCGTTTTTTTATGTAGCATTTTCAAAAAAAAAAGTTATTCGGCGGACTCTTTATATGTTTGTTTTTATTTTTAATTTATATGAGTCGATTTGTTTCATTTAGTTTGATACGCCATTTGTTTCATTTAGTTTTATACGCCATTTTTGTATTGAAACACCAACATTATAGACTACATTTATGAATTTGTTCCTATCTATTTGGCACCAATATTGCAGTACGAGTATTATTATAAAATGTTTCCATGCTAGCGTTGTTATCCACTAGAAGATCCCTTGGATATGAAAGATACAAGATTGGTCCTAGAACACTTCCTTGCGGTACACCTACTTCTATTTTCTTTAGTTCCTAGGAATTTTGGTCGTACCGTGCTCTAATGAGTAGTAGCATAAGATGGCAATATTTCGTTGTACTACCTGGGAAGTACTTAGATTCCAAGTAGCAAACCATGTCAAAGGAGCAATATCTAAAACAGAGTTCATAGACCATACTTGTTTTTTTCTTCAAGTGACCTTTCCACCACATCTGTACTCGATGTACTTTGTCTATTGTGGAATGTTCGGACTTAGTATACTTTCTTCTATTATTTTGCCGAGCCTTTTCAGTAAAAGTTTTTCAATAACTTTTGTAATGATTTTTATAAGCGATATTAATCTGTGAAACGGTGCTTCTGTTGGTGGCTTACTTTGTTAATGTATAAAAATTACTTTTTCAATGATATCTTATCGATATCTTAGTTTAGGACATGTGTTCATTATAAATTTGAGTTTCCTTAAGAAACATCTTGCGAAACTTGAGCAGTTATTAGATCGTGCCCTGATTTTTTATTAAATAACTGAAACATATTTTTTACTTTCTTTAACGTGACAAAATTAGTTTCACATTCTCCGTTACTATTAACAAACTATAAGGGATATGCAGCCGTATTTGCTAGGAATGTATTCAAAATATTAACGAAATGTTCAGCAAAAAGATCAACGCTTTGTTTCAAGTTTCAAATCCATTTGAGACTTTTTTGAATACTTCGCTGTCATCAAACTTTTTAGAAATCTTTGATTCTTTGTTCTTAAGACGGTTAAAGACTGTTTTCTTATCTGGAAATCTAGTAGCTTGCCATTTCCTTCAAACTCTTGTTTTATCTTAAATCAATTCCTTTATTTCGACAAAAAATTTTATTTCTAATTCTCTTAAGTTTGGAAAAAAAAAATAATTTCTTCCGTAGCTTTTTGCACATCAGTAATGAATTGTTCAACTTTATTGTTAAAGGAAACCTAAGGTTTATAAAACTTTCAAGTTTATTTCCGAATTTGTACCAGTTTGCTCCCTTATTTACGAGCTTATGATTATTTTATTTAATTCTTTGATTTCCTAAAATGAATATAATTCCTTTCTTTGAAGAAGAGCGTCTAAAACTATTGATTCATTTACGTCACTCGAACACAGTTATAATGCTTGTCTAGCCGTTTTTCTTACCGTTTTTGTAAGCTATTACGCTCTAATGAAATAACCAGTAGAAGTTGCATACTTCCCATTAAACAATTCAACCGTAATACCCTCGAGCCCAACTTTGGTCGTACTTTCAAGTATTTGAAATTTCTTGAAGTTTCGGAAAAAAAAATTTAACAGAAAAGTAAAGCTTTCAAGCTACACTTTTCGCCTAGATCGTAATATTTAAAATATCATCCAAATTTTTCCTGAGAGTTTTCCTTAAATAAACTGAATTGTTAACAACTTACCAGTAAACCACCTCGTTCTCTAATTTCATATTAAATTTAAGCTACCACGAAAGTACCACCATTTGAAAAAACAAGAAGAAGAATAAATATCAGTATCCCACCACAAACAAAGGGTGTTTTTTATAAGTAAGGAATTTTGAAATTGAATCAAACAAAGATATTTCTTTTTAAATTGACATACAATTTACTTTGTTCAGAAGATAATCTTCTAGCATTATACTATAAACATAATTTCTCGCATATGACCCCACGGCTGCCTCGAACGTAGTCTTATTTGGTGATGAAATTTGTTTTTTTTTTTTTTTTTTGTAAAATGTGTGGCCTTTTATCAGAAATAACGCGGCTATTCGGGCTTATTGGCTTAGACTTTACATATCCCCACAGAAAATGATCAAGTGGCGTTAATTGGCACGATCTTCAAGACCAATTCTAGGGTCCGTAACGTAAAACTACGCTGTTACCAAATGTTTTCTTCAATATATCAATTGTGGCACGGCTTGTGTGACATGTTGCTATGTATCTGAAACCACAGCTCTAACAGATTATGGACGTTCAATTAATGAATGAATGTATACAAATGTTTGTCAGAATGACCAAATGTTGAAACGCATGACTTCTTTTGGGCAACATGTCAAATAGTATTTTGGGCGTTATGATATTTTTAAATTGATTTGGACAATATGACACCGATTTTGGGCTTTGTGGTATGACCCATTTTTGAACCATATCACATTTTTAATATATTATCGTTATTTTACTGGGCAATATAACTGAATGCTTCTTTTTATTTGGAATTTTATAAAACAAAAAAAAATATTTTTTTCGAATTTTGTCGACTTTTCTATCATCGTAATGATGGCAGGTTTCAATAAAATCCAGAGACCGAAATTTTATACGAATGCAAAACTTGTCATAAGTTCCTAAATGTCGGAAGTAAAAAAGAAGGATGTTTTCAAAATATTCACGTTGAAATGTCAAACAAAACAAAGAATAAATCACTTGACAGCTGACAAAATGGCCGCCACTTAAAATAGTATTGCCAGCCTACAGTTTCATACCTCTTTAAAAAAAAACACCCTTTACATATGTTAATTTATACAACATAGCTTCCGCGTTATACAACAATCTAGTTTAATATCTTTCCTTAAGGCGAATGTGAAATTAACCATAAAAAAAATAAAATAAAACACAAAATACTCAAGAAATCATTCTTATCTCAGAAACAAAATTCTCAAGAAACAAAACACAAAATAAAAATAAAAACCCCCAAGGGAAATTCTCATCTTCATCTTCATTTTCATTTCCTCTAAAATACATTTTAAATCCATCTTTGGTCAGTCAGCCAGCTGGAAAGTTTGGATTCTTAGATACTTCAGCTTCATAAGTTTTTCGCTATTTTTGGCAAAACGAGCGGTGTTCGAGCGTATTATTATTATTTGCATTATTTCGTTGGTTCGTTCGTTCGCAAGTTCTGTTCGTTTTGTTCGCAGCACTGATTGTAACCGCTGATGCTGTGAATTGCAGTTTTGTATAGAAGTTGCTTTGCATAACGGTATGTATGCACTTAGGCATATGTATTTGTATATGCATCTCTCTCTCTCTCACTTTAGACCGTCCGCGTCCGTCGTCGTCTGTCAGTTTTGTCTGACAGGCGAGAGTTTTTCTATCTCATATTATTTTCAACAAAATTGTTTTGGCACTTTAAGAATAGAAAAACTTATTCCATGGGATAGTTGCTGTGTTAGTTGGTCTTTTGTGCAAATGGATTCAAATTCAAAAACGAAGTAAAAACTATAAGGAACTGATAAGGAGCTATGCGCGAGGAGCTGGAGGATGTATGTATATTTACATATATATTCCTACATTGTAGTTAGATTGAAGAAGATGGGTGCGATTTGTTGGCGAGTTCTGGAAATACAGTGGAAGTGGAATATGGTTTTTGCAGTGAAGCAACTTTCGTCAATTTTTTCCGGAAATTTGAAATAAAGTGAAAAATGTGAAAGTTTGCATCTGGTGCTCTGTTTTTTCCTTTGTATTCGCCTTCAAAGCTGTGTCTTTTTCTTTGTACAATATTTTTATTTTCTTTTTCTTTAGACTAATGGGGTAGTAAGTTTCTAATTCTATAAAATGCGAAAGAACATTTCCTGAGTTTTAGTGTTTTTTTTTTTGTATTTCTGAAGCTTTTTTGGTTAAACTGTGGAAACAATTTGACTGTCTGCGTCTTTACAATAGAGAGGGGGCCATTTTAATTTTTAAGGAGTAATTCATGCAAAGAAGAATACAATATTATATCAAATAGAATACAGTATGAATTTGTCGGAAGTGAAAATTCTTTAGGCTCGTTAAGAGTTGAGTTTCAAGGCCAAAAAAAGGAAGAATGTAACGAAAATACAAATGCGTACAGAAGCTGCTCGGCTCAGTGGGTGGTTGGTCTTAAAAAAGAGATATAAAGAATGACATTTGCCAATGATTTAACGATGGCCAGTACAAAAAGTTAAGAGGTGTTAAGTAAAACTTTTAAAAAACGCGATTTTTGTTACTTTACAAGAAGAGGTTAGTGATGCAAAATTGCACATACCAAGAATTTCTAGGTTTTCAGTACCTTTTATGCAACTACAACTGAATTTTTGACACATTAACTTCTACATGATTTGTATGCCCCATTTTACACTGCTATAAAAGTTTTAATTTATTGAGCTTCATCAATTGTCGTTTAAAATCCAAAAGAAATTACTAAAAGCTTTCTCCAAAAGCTCATAATTTTACATTTTATCAACGTTAAAAAGCAGACAGTTACGAAAGAACCACACAAAAATTATATTAAGATCACATTGCAATTCCGAATTATAATGCACGCCGTCCGCCTAAATAATGCACTTAAAGTGCTTCAACACAGACACTGAATCATTTATAAATACAGTAAAGAGAATAGGGTCTAAATGACTACCTTGTGGAATTCCAGAGATAACTTTGAACTTGTTTGATTTGAAACTATTGAAAAGAACAGACAATGATCTATGCAATAAATAAAATTGAGGCCATTTTTAAAAATGTTCTCTAAAACTCAGTTTTCTTAATTATTTAACAAAAAAAAAATCGATGTGAGAGTTTATCAAACGCCTTACTAAATTCAGTAAAAATACTGCTTTGAAATGAGCCAATACAGTTTTTAGATAGTTCCATTTAAAAAGTTACTGTAGAACACTCCTTTTGTAAAACCGTGCTAATTTGGAACGATCACAGATTTAAAAACATGGTGATTCACAAACCATACACTCAAAGAGTTAAGGAATAACAGATAATCTAGCAATAGGTCTGTAAAGAGTTAAGGAATAACAGATAATCTAGCAATAGGTCTGTAATTAATTTTTAACTTCGTCTTTTTCATTTTTTTATTTAAGGGGATTATAAAGGAACTTTTCCAAATAGATTGGAACATACAAGAAGAGATTGAGGAATTAAAACGAATGGACAAGGGTAACGACAGGTGACTTACGCAGTTTTTCAAAATAGCAGGTGGTATACCATCAGGACCTGGTAAACAAGTATCGTCAAGATTTGATATAAATGCAATGTTGTCAACATTAATATTTAAGTTCATATCAGTCCAGTACTCGTAAGTTAATGATTTCAATAGATTAAAGATTTGATATATTAAGTCAGATTTATCACAGGTTGAAGTATCACTGTTTGTAGCATCACTATTGAAGGCACTTTGAAGGACGTCCAAAAAAAGTTGAAATATAACCCCTAGATCATGACTTGAAACGTCTTTGAGCTTGAGAACAGACGGGTGAGGACAAGATTTTCTTTTATTATTTATAAGCTTCTAAAAATACATTTGATTTATTTTTAGATCTCTTTGCAGCTTTTCTGAATGCAATTAAACTTAAACTTAAAATTCTGTTGAAAATATCTCTTGAATCATGAATCATGAAATTCAATAGAACAATCAAAAATAATAACATTTAATTCAAAGATCATTGAGTTAACATTTAATTATTTATTTAAACGAGACCAATCTACGTGTGACAAGATGGAATGAAGTTCAATCAGTCTATTTTAAAATATCATTATTAAAATTAATATAGTGATCACCTCTGGGTGACGATTATCTTCACATATAAGAGGATCAGTGGATTTATTTATTTATTTACAATAATGTTGATCTCGATAGTGCTTAACACTAAGTCCAGAATTTAAGAAAATCGTTATGTTGATGAAGTCCGATTGAAGCTTTCTCATCAAATAGTATTGAATGATCTGAGGTTTCTTATAACGGCAACGTAACCAAGAAACATTTGTCAGATTAAAATAACCCACAACAATTGTTTCATCCTGATAATTCATTAATTCATTAACTAAGCTTAAGTATTGAAATGCTTTTAAATAAACATCCTGTGGGCTTACGGGAACAATATGTTACAATATATAAGTTTTTATCTTTCAATGATACTTTTATACAGAGAATTTCTTTGTAAAGTGATACCGGAACTTGAACAACAGTCCGAGTTTGAAAGAAGATTGGATCCTTGAAATCAATTACGGGTGGCGTTATAATACCCTTTGGCAATGTTGATTAAGTCGTTAATTCAATCACTGAAATTAATTAAAAAAGAAGAATCTTTTGTAAACCTCCGCATGATAAAAATGTTTCTTTAAGTGTATTTTCAAAAGCTAAAGTTCAAAATTTTTAAAAATCAATTCAAAGTTATCATGTCAAAATTTTAAAACCCATTTATAATTGATTAGGTTTGTGGTAGACGCAGAGCCTGTCGCTTAAAACCTACCGGAACTTTAAACAGCTTAAATCAATTCATCTCTTATAAGAAATTTTTCCTTACAAATTAATTGTCACTCAAATCCGCACTTGCTCGTAAAATCGTAAATAATTCTTAAACAAAAGTACTTATTAACAAATCATCAATAATAATTATTTGAATTCGACTCGTCATCACTGATGCTTTGCTTGATGGCTATAATTTTCATGAATTAAACATTGCAGCACATCAAATATACTTACATAGATACTCGGAGTCGTTAGATACGTCTAAGTCTCGGTGTCTCGGTGTCGGTGTCGTGTACAAGTTATACGAGCATGAGTTTACCTATTGAATGTCTCAACTTATTATAGATACAAATATATACTAGAGCTCAAATCAACTTAACTCATGGTGTCACTCGGAAGTGTTACTTACATTGAGTTTGTGAAAATGTTTGTTAATTCAATTTAATTAGTAACAGTTGACACTCTATACGTCTCTACCTGTATAGATAATTGTAGGTTTACAATTTACATCTACCTTTGGCATAAGAACATATCTACATATATATAAGTAAAATATTTAAGGGTGAGGAGGCATGTAGGCTTTTACATTTGAGCTTGATGCTCGTAAATTCATTCACGTGTGTTGCTGTTGTGGTTTGTGGAGCTTGAAGCTTGGAAGTTGGTAGTTGGAAGAAGAGCCAAGAGAGAAATGTTTGCTAAATCACTTAAGCTGTTATTGTTTGAAATGATGCTCGTTATTTTGCATTACAACAATCGATTGCTACATATACATATACAATAAGCCTAGAGAGAGATTGTTCATTTGCATAATTTATTGTCATTTTACGCAGCGCATGTATATCTCAAATATTAACATAATATTAAACGTCATTATCAAAGTGATGTATAGAGATAAAATCGTATTTTATTATAGAAGTTGTGTGATGTGACCAAATGGGATATTTATAAATTGTGACGTTACAATTGAAACACTTAGGCCTTTAAAATTTTAGAAAAAAAACATTAAAATGCATGGTGGTGTATGAGGATACGAGAATAAATTAACGACTTTTTTATTGAATATAATAGATCCGCTAATGAAAATGTTTCACTTTCTCATTGTTTCATTGTTGAAAAAATAAACATCAATCAGAAAGTGATAGTGATATCAATCAAGATGTGATTGACAGATATTTGGTTTATAGCTAGAGAGCTGTTTGTGTACTTTATTTGAGATTTTGTTTTTTTTTATTACATTTTAGATTTCTAGAAAGTAGTTCATCATAAATGCATGTGTTAGTTGTTAGCAAGCAAAATAATACAGTTATAGAATTAAAAAAAAAAAACATAAATAATACGAGAACATGAACTAATAAAATAAAAAAAAAATTAAAAAGAAGTTTACGATATTTATTTATTTATTCGTCTACAGGCAATATTAAGTTTTACAGACTACTATCAATATTTACAAAATTATTTTTTGAGGACTTAACATTTAACTTAACAAATAAAGGATTTCAAATTTGTAATCCATTCTAATAATTGATAAATCAATTTCATTTGAATAAATATTAAATAAATATATACACCTAGTGAAAGGTTCATTGCAACCATAATTACCCCTCCTATGCCTTGGACAGTTTAAAAAATCTCACTGGCGCATTCTTCTTGTACGAAAAAAAAACATCATGAACAAACAATAAACAGTGAAAAGATCGTCTTTTATGTAGCGAATAATATATTATATTAAGTGGAAGCTTATTAGTTTAACACCAGGTGGCTAAAACATTTAAACCATTTTGAAGATTGAAACAATCAGATGAACTTTTTATTCGCATGAATAATTTTATATCGTCAGCATAAATTAGACAAGATGCATTTTTTGATAAAAGACGAATTTCATTAATAAAAAGAAGCCAGTATTTGTAATTTTTTAAGAGCTATTTGTGTAAATTTTTACCAAGTTTTAGTACTGTTTTTTTTTAGGTTTTTATTTTTTGTAAAAAAAAAACTGTCAATTCGATTTTTCTCAAAATTTTATCGAATATTGAAAACAATACTTCTTGTAAGTTAAAAAAGATATTTGAGTCGAAAATCAATTTTTACCAACTTTGGTTAAATTTTTTTTTATTTTTTTAATTTTTTGTACAAAAACTGTCAATTTGATTTTTTCAAAATTTTACTGAATGTTGACAGCAAAATTTTTTGAAAGATTAAAGTAGTTTAAAGCCAATATCTCAAAGTTTTGAAAAGATATTTGAGTCGAAAATCAATTTATACCACCTTTTATAAATTTTTGTTTAGGTTTTTATTTTTTGTAAAAAAAACTGTCAATTTGATTTTTCTCAAAATTTTTCCTTATGTTGAAAACAATATTTTTTTTAAAAACGTTAATTGTACTTTTTTTTTTTAAATATACTTGTTTTGTATCACGTTACAATATATAATATGAAATTTAATTCAAGTCTCTAGCGTCATTGGTTCATGAGATATTTGGGTTTAACCAAAATTGTCACTTTTTTTTTTTTTTTATAATAAGCAAACACTCAAGGGGATATTACTACCCTTATTATGCAGATGCACAGTGTGAGCACTAGGAAGAGGAGAGAGGGTTTAAAAGGAGATGTCGGTGCACATTGGTTTTGAATTCCTGAATATTGCAATGACTACGAAAGACAGAGTGTGGTAAGGCATTCCACATTCGCGTAGTACGGCTAAAGAACGAATCTCTGTATTTGACAGAACGGCCGAAGTTGGGCTCGAGGGTATACTGATGAGCATTCCTAGAAGCGCGAGTATTACGGTTGAACTGTTTAAGGGGAGGAATGCAACTGGCTATTTCACTAGAGCATAAGCCGTTAAAATAACGGTAAAAAAGGGTCAGACAAGAGACCTTACGACGATGTTCAAGCGAAGTAAATGAACTTATGATGATAATATCATCTATCAATTTAAATGCTCTACATTCAATACTATCCAAGAGGCTTAAGTAAGTTGCAGGAGCACCAGCCCAGAGATGGGAGTTATACTCAAGCTTTGGACGTATGTAAGTCTTGTAGATAACAGCCAGATCAGAAGGGGTGAAATATTTCTTGCATCGCCTAAGGAAACCCAAACACCTTGCGGCATTTTTGGCGACATCGCGTATGTGATCATTCCACAAGAGGTGGTTGGTGACACACATACCGAGAATATCGAGGTGTTCTGTCTCATTGATGCAAGTGCCATCCATGGATAATGGCAACGTGGGTATATTTCGCTTTAACGCTACAAGACAGCATTGCGTTTTCGAAGCATTAAATTCCACGCGGTTTTTTAATCCCCATTGAACAATGCTGTTTAGGTCGGAATTTAATGAGCTTATCATATTTTGTCGTTGCAGTTCCACATCCGAAGAAGAGGGATGTGAGTCTGAAAACGAATATGAAAAGCTAAGAGTACTATCGTCAGCGAAACAATGTATTGGATTAGATGTTGCAGACAGGAGATCATTAATAAATAAAGTGCACGACTGGGTCGCACGAACTTGCTCCTGCATGCAAAGAGTCTGTTTAAAAAAGTATCTATATAATATTTAAAAATATACCTGTAAAATAAGTTTGGGTGTATTCATAAACGCAGAAAATCTGCGCTAGTACAATCGCATTTCTTTTCTGATGCATTTGTGAACGCACTCCCAATGCAGAATGTCTGCAGTAAACAAAAAGGTCTGACTTAGTCCGATTTTTATGTAAACAGAGTTCATAAACGTCAGAGAAAAATGGCTGCCAAACAAATTTTGTTGAACTTGATTTTTGATTTGCTTACCGAAAAAGAAAAGAAAATTATAATTGGCACAAATATCTTGCAAAGAAAAAATAGAAAGAAAATTATAACGAAACAATTTTTAAGCTTAAAAAATCATCGCATATTGCCAAAAAATGCATTCTTCATGAAGGTGATTTCAGAGTATCCTGGCGATATATTCCGTAGTCATTTTAGGATGTCGAGGTCCACATTCAATGTAAGCTTCTTTGTGATTATTATACAATATAAAAAATTTAAATGTTAATTTCCATAGTTTGTTGAAGACGAGTTGAAAATATTGTGGAAAACAAAACAAACTGGTCGACCGAAAGTGGAGTTAAAATTGGCTTTGTCTCTTACCTTGTGGAAATTAGCTAATGGTTCCTGTTTCAGAGAACTATCGAATCTCTTTAATGTTGGACAAGGGACAGCATTTAATTATTTTGTGCAAGTAATTAAGCTTTTGTTTCAATTGAGAAACAATTTTATAAAATGGCCTTCAAATACACTCGCACGCAAAAAAACCATGGAAAGTTTTCAGAGCTTGCGAAGGAATCCAATTCCTTTTGTCGTCGGTTGTGTAGATGGGAGTCACATACCCATTCTCTCTCCTTCAGACGACAAAGTAAGCTACTATAATAGAAAAGGAGTTTGTTCGAGCAATCTCCAGGTAAAAGTTCTTGTTTATTTATTTGAAATTACTTAAATTAATCTTAAAATACCTAAATATTCAAAGGCAATTTGTGATAGCAACCAAAAATTTATCGATGTTTTTTTTGGGTTTCCTGGAAGTTGTCATGATGCTAATGTTTGGGAAAGCAGTCCAATCGGAAAAAAATTAAGAGCTAACTCCAAGGATGTTGTAGACGAAGGATACATTTTAGGCGATTCAGCGTACCCATTAACTACATACCTTCTTGTCCCGTACCGTGAGAATGGATATCTTTCTTCTATGGAAAGAAAATTTAACTTCATTCATAGTTCCACCAGGGTCTGTATTGAACAGGCGTTTGGCAGATTGAAACAAAAATTTAGAATCCTTAAATACGTCGACGTCAAAAAATTGCAATATTTAAAATATATTGTTATGGCTTGCATCGTTTTACACAATATTATTATCGATAAAGACGGACTAGGAGAAGAAGTTTTTGAAACAATGAACTCAGAAACTGATGAGCACGAGCAACATGACCATAATCAAAACAATCCGTCCACAAACGAAGAAGCAAAGCAGAAGCGAAATCAAATTGCTATGCTGTTTTCTTCATAAATATTTATTTTAATAAAACAATACATTTTAACTTAAAATTGTACTTCTTTTATTTAAAAAAAACTTCAACGATAATAAATAACAAGCAAAAACAAAACAGAACTAAAAATAGTTTAACAAAATACAAAAAGTAGTAATATTAAAGTAGATAAATAGGTTTTTTTTTAATTAGAAAGATTCATTAAAGATTCCTGGAGACTTTTTATAAGCTCCAACCGGCGTTTATCGATTTCAATTTTTTCTCTCTCGATGGTAACGAGCTCCTGGTGCTTCAAATCGTCTTTGTCTGATTCCTTCTTCAAAAACGCAAGAAGTTCGTCTTCATTTTTGCGTTTGCGCTTCGTTGGGGTTTCAGAAATGATTTCGCCATCCAATTCTGCTTCTTCTACAACAGATGACAACGTGTTGCTCTCCGTTGGAAATGTTGATGTAGAACACAGTAGTTGTTGTGGCGGAGACACGCTATGTCTTCCTCCATACGCTTGATCAAATATTTCGAAGTAATCCCACGTTGTTGCTTCACGCCCTGATTCCTTGTTTCTCTTCTTGATTCGTTTATAGGTAGTCATCATGTTCTCAAATTTTTTTTTTGCATCATCGACTCTAATGTCGAAAAATGGATCGATTTCTTTTATCCTAGATAGAAGCGTCCTCCACAATGCAATTTTTTTCTTCTTTCCAGCATTGAACTCCATCTCCATGCTTATTCGTTTAGTAACTAAAAGTTTAATGTGGTTAGTTGTCCACACAGTACTTTCATCATCCCTTTTAAAACAATAATTTAAATTATTTTTATATAAAAATTAACAAAATATTTGCCATTACTTACATTCTTTACGAGTCAGCCGGTTCGTCCTTCTTGTTATTGTACAAATTATTTTATATTCTTCCCGCTCTTTCTGCAGCCAAACAAATTCAGCTGCACAATCTGCACGACGCTGACGACAGTCTGACGTTTATGAACGGTAGGTACTGCAGTTCGACTAGGTTAGTTCGATTGAAGATCTGACTTTATGAATGCAGATAACGCAGTTCTTAGTTAGGCTGACGTTTATGAATACACCCTTTGTCTTCAAAGATATATGTATATGCCATTTGATTTGTCGAAAAAACCTCCATTTTTCAATTTTTTGGGAGGGGGTTACATTTAATACAGTTAAAATAATTTAAACTAATTTAAGATTCAAAATTTTACCTGAAAAATAAGTTTTTCTTCAAAAATTTAAATGCGATTTTAAAAATCAAAAAACCCTTGATTTTTCAAATTTTTTTTTTGAAAATCGTTAGAGCGGTTTTTTTTTAAATTAATTTTTTATATATAAAATTTTTCAATTTTGTTCTAAAAATATTTTTGGTATGCAGTTGTTTAGTGATTGTAAATATACGCTCTATATTTCAATTTCGTAAAAAAATGTTCACCCGTTTTTGAGATATAGAATTTTGAAAAAAAAAAATTTAATATTTTTTTAAAAATCCAAACAATAAAAAATTGCACTTTTGATAATCAAATATTGTTAAGGCAATATAAGAGCTCGTTCAGAAAAAAAATTATTGAAATCGGTTCAAAAGTTGCTGAGAAAATTAAAAAACAAAAAAACGGTTCTATGAGCGGTACCTTTTCTGAGCAATACAAAAATATGTTTTTCTTATTAAAAGAAGCCAAGTTAAAAAATAAAATTTTAGAGAAAATTTTAAAAAAATCTATGGGTTTGTTTCTGAGAAAATTTGAATTTTCGTTTTTTGACCAAAAAAATTGTATGGGGGCCACTGTTAGTTTTGATCTTAAAAAAAAAATGAAAAAACGCCTAACGCAAATCTGCTCAAAACCTTAACTTCCAAGTTTGAACTCAATCGACCCAATGGTTTAGGCTGTAGGAGCGTGGACAGACAGACAAAATTGACCGGACGGAATAGCGGGACCCACTTTTTTCGACTTCTCTACCATCGTAATATCATGTTTGATTAAAATCTTGAGTTAGAAATTTTGCACGAATGCAAAACTTGCCATATAGTTCCTATATGTCGCAAGTAAAATGAGAAAGAGTGTTGGAGATAAAACAGAGCCCTGGGGCACACCAGCATTTATTTTGTGTTTTTCAGACTTGAATCCATCCAATACGACTTGTATTGAACGATCCGAAAGGTAATTACTAATCCAATGAAGCAGGGATTCGTGAAAACCGAAAGCACGTTTTTTCGATAAGAGAGCCTGATGCCAAACCCTATCAAATGCTTTTGAAATATCAAGTGCAATAATCTTACTTTCTCCAAAGCGATGTGAAGATTTGCTCCACTGTTCGGTGAGATGAACCAGTGGACCTATTGCTGCGAAAGCCGTACTGCCGGTCATTAAGAAGCTTTCGGTCTTCGAGATATTTCTTAAGCTGATAATTTACCAGCGTTTCCATGACCTTGGAAAGAAGCGACGCACGTAAGTGCAATCGGTCGATAATGAGATGGTGAGGAAGATTCGCCTTTTTTGGGAATAGGCTGGACAAATGCAGTTTTCCATCCGCTCGGGACGAGATCAGAGGAGTAGGACAGATGAAAAAGCTTACGCAGTGGTTTTGCCAGCGTTGAAGAACAAATCTTCAGAACAATAGCGGGGATACCATCCGGACCAGCGGATTTATGTGTGTTTAGATCTCTTAGGACTCTTGCCACAGTACGAGTGCGAAAAAAGATTGGTCCCATAGAATCACTAACTCGCTCAAGTACAGGCGGAGTCATAACACTCACTGGCAGCGTAGAATTGGTGGCGAACTGCCTAGCAAAGAGATTAGCTTTCTCTAAAGAGCTAACAAATGGAGTGTCATTGACAACGAGCGTAGGAACCGAGGAAGAGGAAGAATTCCTCATGTTTTTACAACTGCTATGGTAAAAAAAAACCACCCACGCAATTTTCTTGAGAGCCCTTTCTGCATCTTTCTGCCGTATTATCTGTATAACAAAATTTATTAGAAGTCGATATCTCTTCTGGTTCTTGAGCTATGGACGACGAAAAAAACGTCGCGAACGTACGGACATACGGACGTACGGACATACGGACGTACGGACATACGGACTTGGTGACAAATACGATCGAAAGCCTTGGTAAAATCCGTAAATATCGTGTCTACTTGGAATTTTGACTCAAAAGCATCGGTAGAAAATTTAGAATATAGCATTAGATTAGTAGCAGTTGACCTTCCAGGAGTAAATCCATGTTGTTCATCACAAATTAATTCTTTAATATTAAAATACAAATGGTCTCTGACAATAAGTTCAAACAGTTTCGGAATTGTAGATATTTTACAAAAAGCTCTATAGTTTTCTATCAAATTTTTGGAACCAGACTTATAGATAGGAGATATATATGAAAATTTCCACATATGAAGAAAATCTCCAGATGATAACGAAAGGTTGAAAATAATTTGTAATGGGATTACTAATGAATGCTGGCATTGCTTAATAATAACATTTATATAATTAACATTAGATTTAAATTTTGATATGCCACTTAAAACATCGGAACAAGATAAAAATAAGTTTGATAAATTGACGGAATGAATATTACTACTATCTATAAAATTAGAATGGGAATGATTTACATACACAGATTCAAAAAATTTAGCAAATAGTTCAAAAGTACCTTGTAAATCGATGGATAATTGTCCATTACATTCCATATTTTGCTGCAGTGTTTTTTTTGTTTACAGCTTTTTTTTCTATTTTTGCTTTGGGGTTGGTTGAAATTTGGGATTGAGTTTTCAATACGTATTACTTGTGTAGATATTTATTCAAAAAATCATACTCTTTACGAATTTTATAAAAAAAAATCTATCAGTATCAGAATTTGTTTTCTTGAGTTTTTTAAAAGCTTTATTTTTAACATTTTTTAAATTTACTAACCGTTGATTTGAGCATGGATTTTTTTTAAAGATTTTCTTTTATTCTTTTTTGGGATAAACTCTTTAAACCAACCTAATCTGTAAAATTTCAACACGTTTATAATACACATCTTCTAATGACAAGCCAGTCAAATCATCGGGCCGGCTGAGCAGTCAGCATTCAAAGCAGAGAAGGACCGAACTCTGTAGCACAGGAATATGAGTACAGTTGTTAGCGAAAAGGAATGAAAATTATTTGTCGTGACAACCAAATCTTAAAATTGGACAAATTAAAACATTTTTTGAAGACTTGAAGAAATTGACCACACAAAAAAAATGTCAGTAATCCATTTTTGTATGGAACACGTCGGCAGGGTGAAAGACTTTTTAACATCTGCACTGGTAAATGTGCATCCCAGCCCACCGAAAAGTTTTTCTCAATTTGAAGATAAAAATAAATTATAAATTGGGTGGCGCAACAGTCCGTTTGAGAACTAGGGCCTAGTGACTTACAACTCTCAACCATTCCTGTGTGCGAGTACTGTTGTCAGGGATGGAAGGGACCTACAGTTTTAAGGCGAATCCGAACGCAAATTTGAGAAAGCACTTTTCATGACAAGAATTGCTCTTGGAAGATTTGTCAATTCCTAGCAAGAGGCAGTACCCGTGAAAAAAACTTTAGGTGGCATAGGCAGGGATCGAACCCAAGACCTCTCGCATGACAGTCCAACGCACTAACCATCATGCCACGGGTATTACGATTTGAAGATGTTGGAAGAAAAAAAAAAGGCGAGACATTTTTAACGACTGCAAAGTCGATCTCAAGAGATTTGAAAACAAAATTCTTAATTGCTTCCGAAGGACATTTTTTAATATCCATTAACTCCCGTTCCTCAAAAAATTAAAATGAAAATGAAGACACTGAAAGTGAAGACATTGATAGTGAAGAAATGACATCCGATAAATCTGATAATGAATGATTTTGTCTTTAAAATAAATGTTCAAATAAAATGTATGATTTTTATTCAATTTGATGATGTAATGAGATTTTTGTATTTATTTGTTTCGTTAAAATTAAAGATGCATTCCTTAAAACCGTCTTGGATACACATTTATCAGAAGAAGTGTTCTGATATAGGAAATAAGTTATTATGGTTTTCAGTTGAAAAAAGGCATTTAAAAGAGCTGAAAATGTGTCTGGCAAGCAGAAGGCTAGAACAAAAACGTTTTGGACATACATTTTTGCAATCAGGAGAAGTTTTCTGATATTTTGATATCACTCCTGTGGTTATCATTTCGACCTCAAAATCGGAAAAATGCCCATTTTCGAAAGCAAGCAATAGGCCCTGCTTCTTTAAGAGATGTTGCACCATCTAATTTTAAATGAAATGCTCTCAAAATTTAATTAAAAACGCTTCAAAAAGTATAATATAAGTTTTTTTCTGAATTTTTTTTCTGAAAAGGATTTGTCTCAAAAGCCCGACTCGATCCATTAATTTTCAAGTCAAATTGGGACTGAGTTAATCAAAATCTGTAGGAAAAGTATAAATTGATTGCCAGTCAAAAAACCTTGTTGACCATCAGTATTGTTAAATAACAAACAAAGTTTTCACGCTCTAAGGTTTCTTTATCAATTTTGTTTTATTTTACTACCAAAATGTCTTGACATTCTATTCTTGTAATAATGTTGAGACATCCTTTATGCAATGAATGTACTTCTCTATGCAAGTAATAACTAATTGCTCAAAAAAGAAACCATAACGAGTCCCTCTTAACTGTCTTTATATAAAAAAATATTCATCCATTCAAACAAAACTTCTAGACATACGAAATAGGAAAACAACAGAAAAACAAAAAGAAAAGAAAAAACAATCCACTAAAAACTAAAAAAAAAAAACTTACCAATAATTTCCGCTACCATAAAGAATAAACATAAAATACTGGCTATAATGAGTTTCTTTCGTGCTTTCACATCGACGCCTTCACTTCTTTGACGATGACAATGTCCTCTTACTGAAATTAAAAAAAAAAATACATAAATATCACAAAAATATTATTTGAAAACAAAAATTAAATAAAAACAAGTTAGTAAAAGAAGTTTCTGATTTTTCTTCTTATTTGTGTCCTTATTAGCAAGGACGAACAAAAATTCAACAAAAATAAAATAATTAATCAAACTTAATTTTTGTTTAAAAAGATCAAAAAAAAAAAACCAAATAAAAATCAAACGAAAAAAGTATATCCTGGCAGGAGTTCAAGAAAATTTCCTATTTTGTCTCTTTTGAAAAAATAAAAGAAACAAATTAAATACAAATTGCCATCGGGCTCAGGGAAAGGAAGAAAACACGATGAAAACTTAAACTAATATGGAAATTGAATTTTAAGGAAAACTTTTACATTAATTTTCTCGTATTTCGTTCCCGTTTCGAGGCGTAAAAGTAGAATAATAATTTCTCGAGAATTAAACTAAAAAATATCAACCAAACAAAAACAAAACATATGTCTGCAAGATAATTTGGAAAATTACTTAATCCTTAGAGTTCTTTATTTTTTCATTAAATAAACCGACACACAAAAATATCGGTCCACCCACTTTTTTGGGACGAAAATTACCTCATGCAGTAATATTTGTTTAAAAAGCGACGAGGACGAGAACGTCGAGGATGCAGAATTTTGGCGGTGGTAGTTCTTGTTTTTGCATCGTGTGCAGAGAAGAAGAAAAAACAAGAAACAGGATAATAAATTCAGGATAACAATTAATATACAATGCGCATACAATTCGGCTATATTCTTCTGCATTTTTGCATCATTTATTATAAGCAAAAGTTGTACCCTTTCCCATAACCGTACCCGTACCCTTGCCCAGGCTCAAGTTTTCCCATCAGGCCATACTGCACCCTACACCAAACACTACCATACAAAGAATTGGAAAACGGGAAAGAGCCTTATGGTGGATGATATGGTGTTTCTGTATATTTTTAACACACTGACTAAAAAGGAAAAGGCGAATTCTGCGACAATAACACACAAGGATAATCCTATGGCAAAGCAAATGAAATATTATGTAGGTGTTCGCTTGAATATTGGACAAGAGAGAGGCGAGAGGGGGGGGGGAGGTGGGTAGGCGCAGTAGTCTGTGTAGGGTGCGACGATTAAAATTGCAGTCGCAGCCTCGGGAAATGTGTCTCTGGGATTTTGGGGCTTTGGGTGCTTTGCTTTTTTTTTTTGTGTGTGTGTGTTCCTTTATTTCGTTTCGGAACCAGGACCACGAAATTTATTTCATTTTTTAAACCATGTGTTGGTTTTTGTTTTAGTTTTTTTTATTACTTTTGATTTTTTGGAAGGAAAAAAGGAACAAGTCAATCGCAGGTTTTTGAGGCTAATTCCTGGTAAACGTGTCAAACATTAACCAAAGCCGAAAGGATTGATTTATTCTTTTGACAAAAATTTAAATCAACAAAAAATATTATATGTGTGATATAAATCTATTCCAGTAAAGGGGGTGCAAAATGTTAGTCCTTTTTACCAAAAAATATATAAACGAAGAAAACAAATATTTTTATAAAAACAACACATAAATAACAAACGACGTTCAACATTTTAATACAAAAAAAAAAAAAAAAAAAAAAACGTTTATATGTAAACCAAAACCATTAAATTTATGGTGTGTAAAAGGATTATTGCCTTTGGATACGAATTATTAAGTTTTCCAAAAATACCTATACAAAGGTTTGTATATAATGTACGTTTGGTTTACGTTCAAATCTAAATCGTTTTTGAAATTCTGTGAAAATAATAATCCTTTATTAGGATATAATTTATGAGTTTGGTGGAAGGTGAAAAGGTGTGGTATAGGTGAATATAGTGTGGGAAAATAACATAGCGAATTTATGTTCATTTTAGAAAAACATAAGTAAATATTTATGTGAATTCAGAGAAAGAGACATATACAATACATTATACATACATATACTCGTAAGTATAATATACAGCAAGAGTAAAAGGTAATTTTCTACATGAAAAGGCATGTTGTATAATACATACATCATTTATAGCTTTGAACATTAATGGTGTGTTTTGAAAATTATTATATGTATACAAAAGGATAACAATTGTTTTGGATTTTAAATGAAAAATTATTGACATAACAAAATGGTTTTCAAGTTTTATTAGCAGAATTAAGGATTTTTTTGCAACTTTTGATAGTACTAAGACTATTAGACTTGAGAAAAAACGCAATAAAATTTGGATATAGTTAAAAATTGGTTAAACAATTTCATGACATGACATTGCTTTTAATAGCAAGCGTTACATAGAAGTTTTACTCTTTTTTTATAAAAATTAGATTTTAGAAATGTGTAAAAAACTTAAATTAAAGTCTAAGAATTGTCAGATTTTCTAAACAATCGTAAACATACACTTAGATATCGTGTAACAGTTTAAGCTATTATCTTGGGTTTTAATAGTTTGAGCTATATGCAATGTCGGATCCAAGGGAGAGTATTTTTTTTAAATTTTTGTAGGAATTTCTTTGAATTCAAAACTAATCGTATTGCTTTAATGGAAACGACTTCCCTTTATATTTTAAACTAGCTGACCCGGCGAACTTCGTACCGCCTAACAGTCAATGAATGTCGTGTTACTTTTTAGCTGAACTAATTTAGGCTTTGATGAACGTAAAACTATGATACAAAATAATATACATATTTATATAGATAGAAACAAAAAAGTATTTTATTATGATGAATGATGATGAAAACATACATACAGAATGAGAATAAAAATAAAAAAAAAAAATAAAAAATAATAATTAAGTACTTCAAACTCATGTCAGAAAAAAATTATTGAAAACTATGTTGTGCAGATTGGGAAAAAAAATAAAACTCGGATTAATTCATAAATAGGATTTTCATTCAAGCACTATGTGGTAAACGACATTCTTTGTTTTTTGGTTAGTCGCAAGAACAAATTAAGCGGATGGTTTGCCGACACGTGAGCATGCCACGTACAATTGACCATGAGAAAAACATGCTTTTTCTAGATTGAGGCCACAAATAGTCAAGAATTGGCCCTGTGATTAGTTGATCGTCATGGCGAAGGCAAGACGAATCGGGAATTGAATTCGTTTAAACTCAAAGGGCATATCCGTTGGGATCATCGGAATCCTTGGAATAAGAACTTCCTCATCTTTAAATTTTCCTTTGAGTATCGACGCGTGAATCACATTGCATATCAGTTTTCTTATCACCAAACGCGTTCCATTACACAGTTTTAGTTGGTTTAAATTTCTAAGCATGATGACTACCGAGCCAACTTTAAGTTTTAAATTGTGCGGTGGTAAACCAGGCACATCCAAGGAGTTTAAAAATTCAGTTGGATAATTAGTGGCTTCTTCTTCGTTTGTTACACAGTCGATAGATTTAAATGAATACAGAGTACCTACGATTTGATTTTGAATTATAAAATTGAGGTCATCTACATCTTTATTTTTGGCGGCCAAAATTGCTCGCTCACTTAACCATTTAGTATTTTTGTGGTTAGCAATGATATCCGGGAATACTTTGTTGATAAGCTCGTCTTTTGATGATACGAAATTGCAAAAAATTGGAGGAAATGAAATCAAACTCGATTTGTCAACAGGAACACGGCCATTACCGATAGTCAGCAACTGCTTCGAGAAATGATCAGCAGATAGATCGTTCAACAATGCAACTCTCATATTTACAGACAGTTGAAGTTTCTTTACATATCGCCACAGATTTGATGCTTTGAGGCAAGCGTTTATTTCGTCGGCAGCAGTAGATCTTGGAATGACTGGTAGTGTTTGTCGGAAATCGCCAGATAATAAAATCATTGCACCACCAAAACATCTCAAGTCATTGCGCAGATCTTTTAATGTTCGGTCTAGTGCTTCCAATGCGCGTTTGTGCGCCATTGTCCAATATGACGATTTTTGATGCTACTAAAACTTTGGCCATTGCGGAGTGTTTCGAAATGTTACATGTCGGTTGTTCAGTAGTTTGAAGGTTTAATGGCAATTTTAACGCTGAGTGAGTCGTACGGCATCCGTCTAACAATGTGGCCGCTATTCCAGAAGAAGCAATTGCTACCGCAATTTCGGATCTCGCACGTACAGAGGCCAAAATCAATGACATGAGGAATGTCTTTCCAGTTCCACCGGGGGCATCCAAAAAAAATAAGCCGCCATTTCCGTCATCAATAGCATTAATCAGTATATCATAAACTTCCCTCTGCTTAGGATTCAACAGAGTTACATTCGTTTGAACTGATTGGATTAGTTCATGTGGATCATATTCACGTTCACGTTCCAATTCTCTATTAAATGCGTCATTCATTCCGCGATCTGGCGCTGGCATTCCTAACCTAACTAACAAATTGCCGCACATGAGGTTACACATATCTTCGATCAAGAGCAAAGTCTGGTTATGGATCTCCTCATTCACCTCAAGGTCGGAATTTCTTGAGCTGACGCGAATTTGATGTAAAATATCTTCTGACATGTTATCTTTGTATTTGTTCCACAGGTCACGTGGGTTCGATGGGAAGCATGTTGAAATGATGATAGCAAATAATGTGCGTATCTGACTTGGAGATGCAGAAATAATTGCTTAATAAATAATTTTCGAAAATTAATGTCTAAAACAAACAAATATAACAGTACCTGAACTTTGTAGACATTTTACAAAAAATGAATTTCTGAACGCACACATGATGTCTTCAGAAAAAAATAAAGTTGTGGCTTAAAGGTCTCAGCAACCAAGCCATAAGCGCCAAAAAAAAATAGTTGTTACACTATTTGACAGGATTGGACAACAAATGTTTGTCATGTAATAAACAAATCAGCATCTATTGAAATTATTAAGTATTCATTACCCATATCGAGTTTTCATTGTTTTTAAGATGTATTCTGCTATTCGGGACGGAAACAAATCCAACAAATCAAAAACCATGGCAATCGGTCCAGCCGTTCTCGAGTTATAAGTGTTGTAACAAACACGACTTTCTTTTATATATATAGATATACTCCCGGAAATTGTGTCAGAAGAAAAAACACCAAAAAAAGCCAGAAAACTGTTTACATTAAATCAGTTTTTCCTAGAAATACAAATCAACATTTTCTGGCAAACTTTCTTTTTTGAATATGTATATATGTACATATGTATATTTTTGAAGCGCTTTTCGCATTTTGAAATATGTACATATGTACATAGCTACTTTTCAACACAATTTCTAACATTTCTGCATGAAATGCACCCAAAACCCATCCAAACTGTTGTATGATAGCTCTTGAATAGGGCATATTTAGAAAACTGTCAAAATCTTGAATTGCTTTCATATAAGGGGATTCGTCCAAATTAAATAGTTAGACCATACCTTGCTGGACAACAGTGTTCTAAAAAAATCTAATAACTACAATTGTCACTTAAGCCCTTAAAAATATAAATATAAGGTTAAGATTATATACAACTATGTACGTATAAGGCATACTAATAAAAAAAAATGATTATTAAGTTCATTTATTCAAACAAAAAAATATTTTAAATTGCTAGCTATTTAAAAGTCCAAATGACCCAAATGATATATTGTTTATATTATATTTATCAGCAAAGAGTAAAAACTAAAAAATAAAAAAGAATTGGGTACTCTTACTATGGTGGGACTATATGGGTTAGTCTAAAACAGTTGGATAAACAATATTTTTTGTTTTTCCATTTTGAGCATGAATAAATAAACAGTTGGAGGTACCTACTCTGGAACAGGCAACATAAAGTTGGCCATGTGAAAAACATGATTCCTCCAAATTGACACCACAAACTTGAAGTGTTTGCCCTTGGGCCTTATTTAAGGACATCGCAAATGATAAACGCACAGGATATTGTAATTTTTTGAATTCAAATGGCATATCAGTTGGAATCATAGGGATACGCGGTATCAAACACACTTTTCCTTTTGATTTACCAGTTAAAATTGTAGCTTCAATCAAATTTGGCAATAACTTTTTCACTGCCAATCCTGTACCATTACACAGTTTTGGTGGATTAATATTTCGCAATAATAAAATCAAAGAACCAATTTTCAGATTCAAGCAATGCGGTGATATACCAGCCGGTTCCAATGAATTTAAAAATTGAATTGGATAATTCATTGCCTCATCTTGATTCATAACACTGTCAGTTGATTTATATGTCGTGACTAAACCTGACAGTTTCGCTTGAATATGAAAATTAATGACATTGATATGAATGTTCTTCGGTGCTAAAATGGCGCGTTCTCTCAACCAATCATGATTTCTGTAATTCTGAAGAATATTCGGAAAAACACATTCAATCAACTCATCTATAGATTGCTCAATTGTACAAAAATTGTTCGGTAAAGTGATCAATCCGTTGGTACTGTCGATTGGTATTTTGCCATCACCAATTTCTAACAATTGTTTTGAAAACTCATGGCCAGTTGCATCATTATGTAGGTGAATAGTGAATACGCATATTAATGTTCAGTGTCAATTTTCGTACATATGTATTTCCAAAGAACTGATTACTTCAAACAGGCGTTTATTTCATCAGCAGGAGTTGATCGAGAAATGACAGGCAATGCTTGACGGAAGTCCCCTGACAGCAATATCAGAGCACCACCAAAAAGCTGTTGATTACCGCGTAAATCTTGCATTGTTCGATTAAATGCTTCTATTGATTTTTTATTCACCATTGTGCACTCATCCCATAAAATAATTGACGTTAATCGCAGAACTTTTGCCATAGCAGAATTTTTCGAAATATTGCAAGTTGGAGTTTCAATCACCTGTTCCAATTTTCTGTTCCAATCGAATAGTCGCTAAAATCAATGATATAACGAAAGTTTTGCCTGTACCACCAGGTGCATCCAAGAAATATAATCCACCTGCATTATTGGAAACGGCTTGCATGATTGTGTCATATACATGTTTTTGTTGAATATTCAATTTGGTGCTATTACAATTTTGTGATTATCAGATGGCATACGATCAAGAGCAATTTTGAACAATTGAACTAATGCGTTATGATGATGAAAAAAATAAAAATAAATCTGGCCCTGAATCTGTAACATGTATGCAATTTCATGTAGATGTTGAATCCGAATTTTTAAGACTTTATGATTCAGATTGATATAAACATGGGACAATCCTGTTGAGGTATTTACCTTAAAAGTCGGCATAAAATTATGTCTAATAATTTTAGTAGCACCAAAAGAAGTCATTTGAAATGCCGAATTGTATTGTTGAATATTACTCAAAAACTGCTTCGACGTTTGAGATGTCCCAAAAATAAATGAATACAATGGTTCGGGTGGAGTTTCTAATCTTGGCAATCTCACTTTACCATTAGCACAACACATGCCGGGCGTTCCACCTTAAAAGTTAGCCGCATCACAATGTAGACATATTGTGTCCATCATTCCAATGAACCCCTACATACTATAATCAATTTGACTATTGTAATTAAATATTAATAAATATATTTTGGAAAATATAAATGCAACAAAGCAATAATTATCGCCGATAAAATGAAATGACGTATGATGACAAAAAATTTGTTTGACAGACACAGAACTAACGTCACTTTATTTGTCTTCGATTGTTTTGCCAAAGGTTCAAATTGGCTTTTAAGTATTAGTACAAATTGTTTGTATCGGGTGATTTTTTAAGAGCTTGAGAACTTTTTTTTTTTTAAAAACGCATAAAATTTGCAAAATCTCATCGATTCTTTATTTGAAACGTTAGATTGGTCCATGACATTTATTTTTTGAAGATAATTTCATTTAAATGTTGACCGCGGCTGCGTCTTAGGTGGTCCATTCGGAAAGTCCAATTTTGGGTAACTTTTTCGAGCATTTCGGCCGGAATAGCCCGAATTTCTTCGGAAATGTTGTCTTCCAAAGCTGGAATAGTTGCTGGCTTATTTGTGTAGACTTTAGACTTGACGTAGCCCCACAAAAAATAGTCTAAAGGCGTCAAATCGCATGATCTTGGTGGCCAACTTACCGGTCCATTCCTTGAGATGAATTGTTCTCCGAAGTTTTCCCTCAAAATGGCCATAGAATCACGAGCTGTGTGGCATGTAGCGCCATCTTGTTGAAACCACATGTCAACCAAGTTCAGTTCTTCCATTTTTGGCATTGAACGATAGCGATCGCCATTCACCGTAACGTTGCGTCCAACAGCATCTTTGAAAAAATACGGTCCAATGATTCCACCAGCGTACAAACCACACCAAACAGTGCATTTTTCGGGATGCATGGGCAGTTCTTGAACGGCTTCTGGTTGCTCTTCACTCCAAATGCGGCAATTTTGCTTATTTACGTAGCCATTCAACCAGAAATGAGCCTCATCGCTGAACAAAATTTGTCGATAAAAAAGCGCGAAACACATTTCGAACCGAACACTGATTTTGGTAATAAAATTCAATGATTTGCAAGCGTTGCTCGTTAGTAAGTCTATTCATGATGAAATGTCAAAGCATACTGAGCATCTTTCTCTTTGACACCATGTCTGAAATTTCGCGTGATCTGTCAAATACTAATGCATGAAAATCCTAGCCTCAAAAAAATCACCCATTATATGGAAGTATAGAAAGATGTTGATTTAACACCTTTTCAAGATCTTTTTAAAATTTTTCTCGTACAAACCTTCTCTGGACTTCCACGAATAATTCAAGACCAAAATTAGCCAAATCGGTAAAGGCATTGTTGAGTTATAACATTACAACGAAAAGTGGCATTGATAGATATAGATATAGATATAGATATAGATATAGATATAGATATAGATATAGATATAGATATAGATATAGATATAGATATAGATATAGATATAGATATAGATATAGATATAGATATAGATTATACTATACACATTATTTTATTTTACATTTGCCAGTCTCTTTTACAAAATACTAAAGAACAACTGCAAGCGGTGCCCAAAAATTTGTAAATGTGTGACCACAACCATGGATAAATACATCGTTCAACAATATGTGAAAATTATCAAAATTAGAATGGATTATTTACACTATGGTGGATAAGGATATGGAATTTTAAGCAACCGATTTCACTCTACTCAGAAGAGTTATGACATGTATTTAGTCTACAAAATTCAACTAACCCAAGAATTTATATGTTGTAAACGACTACTCACAAGAAAGTGTATGGATAACTGAAAGAAACCATTAAATAGATTGCTGATTATCAATTTCTTTTGGGCTCCTAAAGATATTCAGCCCAATTATGAATTCCATCGTAATCGGAAGCTTTTACGAATCCCGAAAAAAACTATTACCGAATCCGTTTTTAGTGGAACATCTGATACAATTTTTCATTACGAACGGATTTCACGATACAGTTTTTCGGGATACGTGAAAATTTCTGATTAAGATGGCATTCGTGATAGGCCTGATTGCCACCAATGAAATGTGGATTCAATAACGGCCAAATCAATCTACATATAAAAACTTGAAGATGAGCCAAATAAAAAAAAAGGTATAATTTCAAAAGTCTTGAAAACGTTTTGAAGTATGAAAGTAGGTTAGTTATAGCTTAAAAGACGATTATAGTCTTTAGTCGACTTTTTTACACGGTACAGTTCATCAGACTGATAACAAAAAACACTAAAATACCTTGGGTTACCAATGCAATTATCAATACAATTTTTTTCGAAAACCAAAAATTAAATTTCAAAAAATAACCTTGGAGTAGCCATAGCCATAAACATCATTTTCAGCTTTAATATCCTTGGAATGAGTTCACTATTTTAAAGAAATATGATCACTTTTGAAAAGACTCACTTAGACTTCCTTTAAAGGTCACACTCATGATTTTAACAACAATTGTTTCATAAAAGTATAGAACTTTAACTGGACGTCATTTTGTCCATTTTGTCAGCTGTCAAATGATCATTATTATCTTCCCATGGGGAGCTATTGTTATTGGTATTATCAATCAAATTGAAAACTTTGACATATCGCTACAATTTAAATCAAAGATTTTTAGACATACATATGTCTGTGTACGCTAGTTCGTACGTTCGGGATACCATTTATTATAGCCATTTTAAAAAAAAGTAAACATTTTAATTGACCCAAAATATCTCACGAACCAATTACGCTAGCGAATTCAAAAATCAACAAACAAAATATATTTGTCATCTCAAATATTTTACGAACCAAAAATGATATAACCTCCGGAATAATTTCATGCGAAAAAGAATAACTTTTTCAACATCTGGTTAAATTTTTAAGAAATTCGAAGTCTTTTTACAAAAAATGTAACCCTAAAAAAAACATTGCTAAAAGTTAGTACAAATTTATTTTCGACTTGAATATCTCCGCCAAGTCCTTCAGTTTTTTCAAAAAAAATAAAATCTTCAAGAAATACTAAACAAAATTGGAAACAATTGTTGTTCGATTCTCGATATATCGTTAATAAATGAAGGTATTTACTTCAAAATGATTTCATTCTATGCAAAATGTTGTTCTGAACTTAAGATAATGATATTAGAAAAATAGAATCTGTATTTTTTTATTAAAGAAATAAAAGCTTTTGAAAAATTCTACAAAAAAAAAAAAAAAAAAAAAATAACTATAAGCAAATGGAGCAAAATAACCCATTTCTTTGAACAACTTTGCCCCCTTTTCGACAAAAAAAAAATAAATGTTTAAACTGAAATTTAAATAGTTACACTATTTAGCAATCTGACTTGAAAATGAATGTATTACGTGAAGTTTTTGAAATATTACTTTTTTAAATTCAAATAAAAAAAATTTTTATATGTAAATCTTTTTGAGGATATCTAAGTTTATGAAATAGCTTTTTTTTCAATAAAATTCCTGATGGTTTTCCAAATCTTTAATCCTTTTTTTCAATATTCAGTCAAAATTTGTATTTAACTTAATACGATATTCACCACCCAATTATTTAATAAATTAATTAATACGATATTCGAAAAATCCTCATAAGTTGTTAGATTTCACCAGATTTTAATGGCAAAACGGTTTCAAAATCAGTTCTTTTCTTGTAAAGAATCTGTCGTCTACACAATTCTACTATATCATGCTTTTGAAATATATTAAAAAATTTAAAAATAATATTGAAAATGGTTAAAATTAAAGTTTGGATTCGAAATCAGCACTAAAAATCAAGTCTAAAAAGTATTTTTCGAAACTATGAAAATATCAAATTTAAGGTTTTCACAAAACTTCATATATAGTCAAATAAAGACTCATAGTCATAACTAATGAAAATTTTCAGAAAATAAGTGAGATTCTAAAATGATTTAAACTCTAGAAGATAAATGTTTTTGCTTTGAAAAATGATCATACAATTTATTGGTAAACCTCGTTTTTAGTTGTTTTTTTAGCAATTTTGAAAAAGCATATTTTAAAAACCTCATTTGAGAGAAAAACTTAAAGGCGAGATTCAAATAAAGGATATTTTAATCATTAAAAAAAGCATTGTTTTCTTTATTTAATATCTTTTTTATAAACAAATAGATTTAAATAGTATTTTTTTATAATTTTGAAGATATTTCTAAAAAAGTTCCGAAAAATGGAGAAAAGTTACCCTGTTTCACGGTATAAGCTCGCAAAAGTCTGCATTTACAACACAAACATATTAAACTTAAAAATAAATGTAATTTGTTGGATGTCAATAGCCTTTTAATGTTATAGCGTATTATTGAAGAAAAATACAACACAATAATTCTTCCATTAATCATATTAAAAAAAAAACTACGCTTTTTTTAAAAAATTTTGATGATTGTCAATTGTAAAACTTCATGATTGATTGAACTAAGGTAAACAACCTTTAAATTCTTTGTATTTATTGTTTAAATATTCCTGTAACATATTTTAAATCCAATGCCATTGAGTGAAGACTTAAAAAAAAAAGCTTTCTTCTTAAACCCACATATAAAACATTATAATAAGTTATAATTATATTAATTATGCACTATGCAAACCTACCTCCTTTCCCTAATACTTCAATTCGAATTTGTACATCATTATTTTCCATTTCAATTAAATTGAATATTATCAATTTCAACACTGATGGGTAATATAAACACACTTAATAGAGACAATATAATTTTAATTGAACACTCAAGAAATTTATTAAGTTTAACGTCTCTCTATTTATCTTCAGCTTAATAAACTTAAGTTGTTTTATTCAATTAACCGTACGATTAGTTTATTATTCAAAAAACAAAATTAACACTAATTACAAAGCACAAACTATTTAAAATAATATATACTATTCAAAATTAAACATAAATTAAAAACTTATTTAAAAAAAAAAAACTTTAATTCTTCGCTGCTGGCGATGTGCTGCGCTGTATCAAACCGGGTAACCGTAGCGTTCAAAGCCCCACAAATAATTGAGTTATTATTATTAAAAAACAAAAAGATTGTGTTGTCTTACAACAAAAAATGATTCTTCACAATTCATCACCTAACCCCCATATGATTGTTTGTATAGAATTAATATAAGCGAAATTACACTCTCCAGGTAATTTAATCAAATCATAGGCCCCAATTAAACGAAGATAAATTGTTTACAATCGAGAGATGAGTAAGTATACATGTTTAGGCACATGTATCTCTGTGATGCAAATGTATACATAAGTTGATAGATAGCAATAGCAACATTATCATTATCATCAACAGCAAAATAAAGTGTAGTGTGGTTCCGAATGCAAAAATCTTACCTTTTGGATTTGTATAGTGGTGTAGGGTGAGTTAAAATTGTTAGTTCGATTTTGACAATAATAAATGAATTATATTCACATATTTTTTAAATACGTTTTATGCTAACTTTAATTTTGAGTCCAGTTCAATACCAAGCTCAGAAAAACAGGATTCTCTACTTAAACGTTACGAATTCAACATATACTCATAATTTATTATATTATATTTTGCGAGTAAAAAACATTGTCTTACATTTGTCAACATTTATAATCGAACGTTTGTATTGCATTATTCCCGACATTGATTACGATCTTATTGTAGCTCTTTACAATACTTGATGGAGATAATAATTCGAAAAAATAAATATTAAAAAAAAAAGATAAACTACATAATATACATATATAGAATTATTATTTAAAACAGAAAGCAAATCATTAATAAATGAAATAAACTGCAATGGAACAAGGTGACGCCCTTGAAGTACACCAGGCATGTAGGGTTACTCCTAAACATGACGCTATAATATCATATCTTTAAGATATGCCAAATCAACATAACGAAACGGTCGTGAAGTAAAATTTTATTTTATTTATTAAGAAACATTTCGTGCCTTAATTTGTCAATTATTGCCTTTCTAAGGTCTGTAGAGAATTAATCAACTTGAGTGTGTATTTCGAAAGCATCCACACAAAATGTAGAGAGTTGTAATAAATTAGTGATAGTAGATTCCTTTTCTGAGATCCATATTGATTTTCACATGTAACAGAAGAACAATGAAATGAAATTTTGTCAAAGACAAGGGATTCAAACAATTTTGAAATAGCAGACCATTTAGCTATAGGACGATAATTCGTAAGTAAATTTGTAGAACCTTTTTTAAGGACTGGTATGGCGTTAGGTATGAATATTTCCAAAGATCAGAGAACTTAGGACTTTTCAGACTCATCGAAAAGAAGAAACAGTGGATAGGAAACATAAGATCCATTCTATCCAGGACTGAAACATTCATGATTCATTTAGCTTTGAAAAATTATCACGTATAGAGGACTCAGAAATCGAAAAATAGATTGATGTAAAATGACTGTAATCTTGTGTGTTAGGAGACATAAGAGAAGAGGTATTTGCAAAAGAGAAATCTTCAATGGCAGTCTTAAAAATGTTCGAAATTGACTCCGGAAGATAGCTTGACGAATTTTGAAAGGTAATAACAGCTAGATATCCGTCAAATTTACGTTTACTATTAACGTATCTCCAAAACATTGGGGGTTCATTTCTCGATCACACTCAGTAATCGAAACGAATTGAGAGCAAGGAAACCAGGCCTTATTTATTTTTTAAAGTTCTTAAGTGTGAATGAAACCATGGCGCTCTACTGTTTGAAGTTTATATTTCACGCAATTCAGTCATTTTTGTTGTTGTTTTTCTTTGTCGATAATACAGAATTTGGACAAACAAAATATGAACCCTGCGACTTTACTTCTAATTGCAGGGTTTTTAAACAAACAATTAAATAAAATGGCGGCCGATGTCAATTTTATGTCTTGAAATTTTTGAAGTGCATAGACACAAGTGAGTATGACTGTTAAGCCAGAGGTTTGGGTTTGATTCCTGATACGAATTTTCACGGGTACTGTCTTTTTCTCTCTCCTGGAACCATAGGCAAAACTCTTATCATGAAAATTAGTGATTTTCAAATTATAATTCTACTTCAGTATAAAAACTGTAACTTTTCACCATCTCTAGCAATTTTTAAATTCCTATAGGAAGTTATTTTAATCGGTCCGATTTGTCGAATTGAAAATGTTGACATTTCTCGACGTTTCAAGGTTACTAGAGTCGAAATAAAAGATTTTTAGAAAGATGTCTGTACGTGCGTGTGTACGTACGTTCGCGACGTTTTTTTTCGTCGTCCATAGCTCAAGAACCAGAAGAGATATCGACTTCAAATAAATTTTGTTATGCAGATAAAAATGCAGAAAGATGCAGAAAGCGCTCTCAAGAAAATTGCGTGTGTGGTTTTTTTACCATAGCAGTTTAAAAACAGGTGAACATTTTGGTTAACATTAAATATCTCACGAACCAATAACTCTAGAGACTTGAATTAAATTTTATATTATATATTGTAACGTGATACCAAACAAGTATATTTTTGGAAAAAAAATACAATTAAAGGTTTTTTTTTATAAACCAAAAAAACTGAGAAAAAAAATATTTGCCAGCTCGAAAATTTTACGAATAAAAAATGATTTTATCTCTAAAACAATTTTATGCAACGAAGAATAACGTTTTTAACATCTGGTAAAATTTTGAGAAAAATCGAGTTGACATCTTTTTTATAAAAAATAAAAACCTAAAAAAACATAACTCAAAGTTGGTAAAAATTGAATTTGCTCAAATATCTTTTAAAACATTTTAGATATTGGCTTTAAACTAAGTTTGCCTTATGAAAAATATTGTTTTCAACATTCAGTAAAATTTTGAAAAAAATCTAATTGACAATTTTTTTTACAAAAAATAAAAACCTTAAAAAAATTAATAAAAGTTGGTATACATTGATTTTCGACTCAATTATCTTTTCAAAAATTAAAAATATTAGCTTTAAACTAATTTTATCTTATAAAAAATATTGTTTTTAACATTCGGTAAATTTTCGAGAAAAATCGAATGGAGTTTTTTAACAAAAAATACATACCTAAAAACCGCATTACTAAAAGTTCGTAAAAATTGATTTTTTACTCAAATATCTTTTCAAAAATTTGAGATATAGGCTTCAAATTAATTTTATTTTATAAAAAGTATTATTTTCGACATTCACTAATTTTTTTATAAAAATCTAACAGTCAATTTTTTCATAAAAAAATTAAAATCTTCAAAAAATAGTACGCAAAATTGGTAAAAATTGATGTTCGGTTCTCGATATCTCGTAAACAATAGAAGATATTGACTTCAAATTAATTTCAATCATATAATTTGTATTTGTTTATCAAGGATGATTTTTAAAAAGCTATAGGAAAGTTTAAAAAAAACACACATAAAATTCAGAAAAATACATGACATCTTTATTTGAATCGATAGTACGGTCCATATAATTTAATGTTTGAAGATAATTTCATGCAAATGTTGACCTTGACTGTGCCTCAAATGGTCCATCCGCTTAATCCAATTTTGGCATACTCTTTCCAACATTTCGGCCGGTATCTCACGAATAAATGCTTCAATGTTGTCTTCCAATGCGTCAATTGAAGCGGGCTTGTCTGTATAGACAAAAGCTTTAACATAGCCCCACATAAAATAGTCTAAGGGCGTTAAATTGCACGATCTAGGCGGCCAATTGACCGGTCCCGAACGTGAAATAAAATGTTCACCGAACTCGCCTCCCAATAAGTCCATTGTTGCGGGTGCTGTGTGGCATGAGGCACCGTCTTGTTGAAACCACATGTCATGCAAGTCAAGCTCTTGCATTTTGGGCAAAAAAAGTTGGATATCATCATCAGGGTAGCGCTCACCATTCACAGTTACGTTACGATTCGTATCATATTTGAAGAAGTACGGACCAATGATGCCACCAGCCCATAAACCGCACCAAACTGTGACTTTTTCTGGATGCATTGGTAGCTCTTGCAATGTTTCTGGCTGATATTCACTCCAAAATCGACAATTCTGCTTATTTACGTACCCATTGAGACAAAAATGAGCTTCGTCGCTGAACACAAGAAGCGCGCGATGAACTTTCTTAACAGAGCACGCATTTT
Organism: Eupeodes luniger; assembly: GCA_951509635.1. Lineage (NCBI taxonomy): Eukaryota > Metazoa > Arthropoda > Insecta > Diptera > Syrphidae > Eupeodes > Eupeodes luniger. The sequence goes on from OX608073.1 coordinate 109,027,073, forward strand.
GATAATAAAATAATTTGCAAGCGTTGTTCGTGTGTAAGACGATTCATGGTTAAATTATAGACCAAACTGAAGATGTTTGACAGTGAAACAAAACACGAAACGTGCGTCAGCCGTTTAAACCAGTGTTGCCAAAAAGATAATAGCTACAAAATCACTCTTTATATTACGTTTTCAATTTAGTTTTTTGTCTAAAATGAGACTCAAATATTTGGGATACCTATTAAAAGGGAGGGTTAATATTGAGATTTTTATATTTACTGAAGAATGGAACTAAATCGAATTTGTTTGGGTTGACACCTTATCTACACCGATCAGCCCATTGTATAAGCTTGATTAGAGCGTTTTTTAAGAGTGCTTTCAGACTAGTCTTATTTTTTTGGCAGAAGAGTCCCTTAATTTGTATTATATAATTGTGTACAATATTTTATAATTGTTTTAGTAAATTTTGTGAAATCTACGACATTTTAAAAGTACTAAGGATGATCAACAGAGTAATAGCAACAACTCTTGCTAGGACACTTCCAAAGTAAATTTTTACTATAGCACTGCGTAATTTTAAGCTTTGGAGTTTTTAGTCTCCTTAAATTAAATATCTTCATAAACTCTACATACAAGGTTATTTTGATGTTAACAAATTAAATTACATCTATCCATTTTGTCATCTGTTGAAATTCTACGAAACATCGAATTTACAATCAGCCCTATCATGAATTCCATCGTAATCGGAAATTTTTACGAATCCCGAAAAACTGTATCATGAAATCCGTTCGTAATACAAAATTGTATGAGATTTTCCACTAGGAACGGATTTCATGATACAGTTTTTCGGGATTCGTAAAAATTTACGATGGAATTCATGATAGAGCTGAATGTTTCTTACACACAATCTAATCAATTATCTTAACTTCAAACTTATTTCACCTCATACAAAATATCATTGTAATCATTTTGAAAAATTCCTTGAAACAGTGTTTTAACATAAATAAAAGTCCTATCAAAAATATTACCACACTGATTTAATATCTCGAATTTCTGGACAGAAAATAGCTTAAACTTCAAATTCGTGCTTAATATTGTGCTAACAAAAAATATAAATTGCAAATTGTCAAGGAATGTAGGACACATAATTAGCCTATTTTTAAAAAATGTTTACAATTTTATTAATTTCATCAGCGTGTGTAGCATAAAATTGATTTTAAGTGAATTTCAGAGCAGATTTTTTGTTATTTTATTCTTTATGGTGTCATTATCAGTGCAATAACATTTGACTAAAAAGATGATAACAATATTTATTCTTGAGAAATTTGAGACCAATTAATTTTTCATTTGAATTGCCCTAATAAAAAATGCTAATTAAATATTTTTGAAAATTCAAACTTAATCGCTTATATTAAACACAAAGAAAGAGTCGTAAACACGATTTTTAAAAATATTACACCTCAAAAACGGGTAGAACAAGATGTTTTGATATATTTTGATATGTCCTTAAAAACTTACAAAAAGAAACAGTTTCAAAAAAAATCCTCAAAAGTCTTATGTTTTTGAGGGCAATCTTATTTTTCAAAATTTTAATAGCAGATTGAAAGATGTTTTTAAAATTTTATTGTACAATGAAAAACTATTAAAACTAAGTTACTTCAACTATAAAAGCTACTTCATGCGATCTAGTCCAGCTTAGGAAAGATATTAAATTAAAACACTAATCGTCTAATTAAATCGTTATGATCATTAATTTTCATAAATAAAAACACTGTCAATCATTTGAAATAATTAACTATTTTCATTGATAAAACAAAAGTTGATAGAGGTGGTATTCATTTACATATGTAGATCAAAACAAACCTACAGATTGAGATGTATCTGCTGGTATAAATATGGAAAAAAGTATCTAACTTCAAACATACATATATAGATATCCCTCCTTTATTGTTGTTGTATTTTTATATAGCATATTATTTTGTGATATAATAACGCGACTACGAAAGATAAACATTCGTCATTGTTGGAATTTTTTTTGTAGCTACTATTTGAATTTGACGACAACAACGCACGGCCACGATGTTGCCGGAACGGAACGAGTGCAGTGTTTATCAATGGATTGAGATACATCTACGGGATGAGTTGAATTGAGTAAATCTACTGTGGTGAGGAGTGGTTTTATTAGCGCCGACGACACCACTGACTGCAATGACTTTCAAACCACAATCAGAACCCTTCTGTTTAAAAATAAACTAGTTCTAACCTTATGTATCTTTTAGATATACATTCCTATGGATAAATTATTATTCGACAGGTGGGTAGTACAAGTAATACAATATTATAGTAGTAACTGATTTATGTATTGTATCAGTTTTCATTAGAATTCCAACAATTTTAACATCACTGATGATAGATGAAGCAGAAAAATATTTGAACTTTCCGAAAAGGCGAAAACAGCTGACTTGCAAATATTATATTTCGTAAGCAACGTGTGCAAATTAAAATTTCTATAATTGTTATTTGAAATGAGTGCAAAAAAAAAGTTAAGAATGATGAGTGTTACTCATAAATAAAATTCATATCTAATTAAAAAATAATAAATGAGATGTACGAACATATATTTTTTCAGTGAACTTTTGAGAATTTTATTGTTTTCAAAAACCTTTAAGGCTTACATTTTTATGGATCTTTTTACATTTTGATGACTGTTATGATAATATTTAATTTTTAATAGGTAGACTTTCTGAATATTTCGACTCTTATTTTGTCTTTTTTTGGATACGTACATTAGGTTAAAAGTGATTGTCCCTCAATTTTTAATCTGATTATTGTATTTATAGGTTGTTTTTGCTTTTAAAGTTCTGAAAACAATACCATTGGTTAGAAGACGTTACGTTTTGCGGATCATAATATTTATAGGGCAAACCATCTCGTGGATTAGGTAATTTTGAATCTGACATATTTTAACCCTCGAAATCTTGATAGAAAGTCAGTATTATATATGAGGGTTTAATTTCAAAACTCTTTTTTCCCACTTTCGAGAAAATCAAAAAAAAAAAACGTTAAAAGTTGCTAAAATGATATTGGCTATATTTTTGAAAGATAAATTATGAGATTGTTATGCTTCTTACTAATTTTCTACAATTTTAAACCTTTAAGGCAGACCCACACTGATAACTTCCCATCCGTATCTGTCTATCGATTGTCTTTAAACTTTAACAAAATGTTAATAACAATACTAAAGGCCCAACTATAATAGGCATAAGCAAACATAAGCTTATGTCAAAAACCCAACGAAAATTCACTTAAGTTTGTGAAATTACTGCGGATAGCCATAATGCAATTTTGCTCACGTGAGATATTCATGCAAAAACACTCTATATGAAGATATAAATCCTTCGTACGTATCACCCTATAAAACCCATTTGTTTACATTGTTGTATTTGTAATGTGAAAGAATTCAACAAGAAAAATTGACGTGTTTCCACGCATACATAGAAATAACTAATGAGTTTTTTGGTGAAATTTCATAAATTAGAGGAGATTTGACACGCACACTATGAATAAGTTTATGAGGCTGATTTCGGTTATGATAAACATTCTGAGAGAAATTATCTGCAGTGGAGTTGGCCTGTGTGTATTTGATCAAAACTGTCAGATTTACTTATGCAGCGAGCGACTGGGATCGCTCTTGCTTAAGTTTGCTTAAGTTAACGAAACTGAGAAAAATTGAACGAAACGGAGCTAGACTCCATTATGGTCACTCGTATTAGATTCTTTGTATTCGTACGTTTACTTATGCGCGCATATGCTAGCTTATGCCTATTATAGTTGGGCCTTAAGGAGGTTTTTGTATGAAATTTTTTACTCGCAGTTAAGGCAGCTGCTTGCCGAATTTACAATTGAAAATTTAGAATGAAACAACAACAACTTGTGTGTGCTACCACCAAGTTCATAGGCTGGAGTTATAGCTATTTCACGGGGACCAACCCGATCATCAGGCTCCTTTAGTCGTGCTTAAATAGCTATAACTCCAGCCTATGAACTTGGTGGTAGCACACACAAGTTGTTGTTGTTTCATTCTAAATTTTCAATTGTTAATAACAATATTTTGTGAGATACAAAAATTTTAAATCGACATCTTTCTTTGTTCGCATAATACTTGCATTAAAAAACCATTTGTTATTAGTTGTTTGTTGTTTTTGTAGATTTTCGTATTTTGTAAAAAAAAAAGTTGTCAATTGAATTTATCTAAAAAATTAACCTAAAGTTAGGAACAATATTTTCCATATCAGAAAGTAAGTTTGATTTCAATAGCTGTTTTTGTTTCCGACATTATGAACCGTGAACAAAAATATTTATCAATTTTAGCTGCATTTTCTCAAACTTTTTTTATTTCATTTAAAAAAGAAAGAAGAACATCAACAACAAAATTTTGCATAAATGAAACAATTTTGAAGTTCATACCTTCATTTTTTCTCGAAATATTCCAATCCAATATCACATTTTGTAGATTCCTATTTTTTATAAAAATAAACTGATTGTTGGATTTTTCTAAAAATTTTACTAAATTCTAATTTAAAAAAAAAAATATTCGATTTGAATAAACAAATTTTTACCAACTCTTAGTGGTGTTTTTTTTTTTTTTTGTCAATTAATACCGTTATTTGAATTTTCTCAACATTTTACCAGATGTTAAAAACGTAATTTTTTTTCGCATAAAATAACTCCAAAGGTTATAAAATCATGTTTGGTTCGTAAAATATTCAAAGTATTTTTGAAATATTTGTTTTTTTTTTTTTTAATTTTTTTGATTCATACAAAAAATTGTATAACAAAAAATGTAATTGAAGCGCTAGCGTTATTGGTTCGTGAGGTATTTGGGGTAAACCAAAATTTTCACTTTTTTTTAATTAAATTGGGACCTTGAAACGTCGAGAAATGTTAAAACTTTCAATTCGACAAAACGAACCGATTAAATGACCATAACTTACTTTGGCTAGTAAAAAAGCATTTTAAGGAAGGAAAGGTTTGAAAATAACGATTGGAATAGTTGACTTTTGATTCGACTTATTTAGGAATAAAGGACTTTTGAAAGAAAAAAAAAAACTTTGAAAGGAAAAACAAACTTTGAAAGGAAAAACAAACAAAGATATTTTTAAGTATGTATAAATAAAACTTAAGCAAGACAAGATTCGGTCTCAAATTTTATTTCAAAACGCTTTTTCGTGGTGTTGTCGATTTTTTGCCATGTTGCGTTCAGACCTAGAGTTGGAAAACCTGGATTATTTATAAGACTAACGTCATAAACAATTAAAATCAAATTTGGGTCTACCGGATTTACGGAAACGGCTTTCTCTGTCGAGAAAAAATACTATTCGAGTAAAAAAAGGTATACAAATATTTGTCACCTCGAAAATTTAACTAACAAAGAATGATTTTATTTCCAAAACAATTTTGTGCAACGAAGAATAACGTTTTCAACACCTGGTAAAATTTTGAGAAAAATCTAATTGACAGTTTTTTTTACAAAAAATTAAAAACCTAAAAAACTCGACTCAAATATCTTTTCAAAACTTTAATTCTTTTAAAAAATATTGTTTTCAACATTCGGAAAAATGTGTAGAAAAATCGAATTGACAGTTTACAAAAAAAAAAAAAAAACCTAAAAAAAAAGTTGGTAAAATTGATTTTCGATTTAAATATCTTTTCAAAACTTTGAGATATTGGTTTAAACAAATTTTATCTTATATGAAATATTGTTTTCAACATTCGATAAAATTTTGAGAAAAATCGAAACCTAAAAAAAAAACAATACTAAAACTTGGTAAAAATTTACTTTCAACTGAAATATCTTTTCAAAATTTAAAAACATTGTCTTCAAACGATTTTTATCTCACAGAAAATATTGGTTTCGACATTCAGTAATTTTTTTATAAAAATCCAAAAGTATGTTTTTTCATACAAAAATAAAATCTACAACAAAATTGTTAAAAATTGATGTGCGGTTCTGGATATCTCGTGAACAATAGAAGATATTGACTTCAAATTAATTTCATTCATCCAATTTGTATTTGTTTATATAAGAAATATAAACTTTTAAGAAATGCTACTAAAATTTGTAAAAATTGGTTTTCGACTAAAAATCTCGTTAACAAAAAAATATTTTAAAATAAAACTATTTGCATATGATGCAAAATATTGTTGGTAATTTCTTAATTTTTTACAATAATTCAACTGACAAAACACGAAAACCTACAAACCTTTTGAGCAAGACAAATCGGCAGACGGGATGGGAAGTTATCAGTGTGGGCCATCCCAGCCTCTTTTTTTTTTAATTTCGCCCAATCTTCTCACTCCAGGGTTATGGTATACGTTATGGTAAATTGTTTATTTTAGTATTAATTCGTCGATTTTTACTTTTAAAACGTATTTAAGCTAATTTTTGAACAACTGTATTTTAAAAACCTTTACGTCTACAGACACAACTTTAGACTCAAATTACTGTAAATTTTTTTGCATTAAGATTGTAAAACATGATTATACTATATTACCCCGAAAAAAAATACCAATAAGCAAAAATTTATGATTTTTTGACACCTTAAACTTGGAATTTTAATCATGTCAACATCATAAACAAGTAACCAAAAAATCACAACTACTAGATTTAAAGCATGGTCTGATGGAGGTATATAGTTTTAAAAGAACTCTACTTTTAAAGTGCTCAAAAATGTAGGAAATAAATATTTTTGACACATCTGAGATAAATACATAGATTAGGCCGTTCCAAGAAACTCATTTTTCAAAATATAAAAGTTTTATAAATATATGTATGTACATATGTAATATTGAAAACTTATTTCCAAAATGAGCACTATAAAGCCCAAACAATGAGGTTTTTGAAAAGATGTTTTATGGACGAAACCTAGCCAAGGATGTGAAAAGTTAACGTACTGTGTTTCGCTAAACAATTCATTTAGTGAATTAGAAGTTTCATTTCTAAAAGTAGGGAAAAGTTTCGGAGTCAATATGGAGCCCTGGGGCACACTAGCGCAGCGTCTTTTTTGAACCCGTCCAATACTACTTCCATTGAAAGCTCCGATAGGTAATTACTAAACCAACAAAGAAGAGATTCATATCAAAAACATACATTTTCAACATGAGAGCTTGAAGCCAAACTCTTTCAAATGCCTTTGAATTACCAATTGCAATAATATTATTTTTCTCGAAACGATATAAAGATTTGCTCCACTGTAAGGTGAGATAAACCATATAAGATCACCAGTGGAACTATTGATACGAAAGCCATATTATAGATCATAAAGAAGCTTGCATGTTTCAAGATACTTCTCAAGGTGAAAATTGATCAGCGTTTCCATGACTTTGGAAGAAGGAACGTAAGTGAAATTGAAGGATAGTTAGAAAAGGAGGAGGAATCGTCTTTTTTAGGGATTGGCTTGACAAATGCTGTTTTCTTTCCACTTGGTAAGAGAACTGTGGAAAAAAGATGAAAAAGCTTAAATATTGATTTTCCCAGCGTTGAAGAACACTTCTATAGAACAATAAGATAGATACTATCCAAGGCAGCGGTTTTGTAAATATTAAGATCTTTAAGTGCTCTAGCAACTGTATACGAGTGCCAAAGAAGATTTAACTCATAAAATCCTTTACGCTTTCTAGAACAGGAGAAGTCATAGCACTCTTTAGCAGTGTCGAATTAACAGAAAACTGTGCTGCAAGTATAAAGTAGCTTTATCTTTCGAGCTAAAAAAGCATTGTCTTTGTTAAGAAGCGTTACGAACGGTTTTTACAAATGACCGCAACGTCAGGAATGCGAGTTGGCTCGTCAACTAGCTCAGTCAAGTTCGTTAACTCAGCGAAAATCTTAAAATAACTTTCTTTTGGTTTTGACCAAAATAGCGCAACTACGAAGAATTGTGTAAATTGAAATCGCCGTAAACGGCTAGATAATGATGTGAGAAATAATTCTTCGACTCACGGGCGCATCGCGGGTTGTGTCAAATATTTGGTGAAAATGGTGGCCTAGCAGAGTCGGTAAGTCGAGAAAGTATGGATCGGTTTCGCACCAATGGTCAACCCTTATCGTTATAATAAAGCAACATTTTGCGCCATAACATTAAATTATATGCATTTTATTTCTTTTTAAAAAACAAACGTTTAAAAAATACAACCTGTAGTATTTTCAGCCAAATTTTTGTTAAAAAAAATTAACTGTTTTTATTTCTCGGACTGAAATAAAATGGATATGTCATTAAATTACTAAAAAAAATATGAATCAACGAACCAAAGCGACATGATAACAATAATTGGTAAAAATCAATTTCTATCATTTGCGAAAACGTCACACTATCGTATTTCAAAATAGTTTGTAATATTGTGCATTTTATGTCATCTAACTTTAGTATATGAGCCATTTCAAACTTCATGTGTTTTTATATAATTAAATTGAATTTTTTACTTCCTTTCTATTTTATAAAGGCAAGGCAAAGTATGAAAAATAAAACAATCAAGTCATCACTTCCTCCATGTGATTTCAAAATACAAAAAGAAAATCATTATAGGTTAGGTAAAACCACTTGCGGTCTTTCATTCCCCATATCAAATGCTTCTTACAAATGGGTTCTTATTTTTTAGGGTGACCATCTTCCGATAATTTAAGACTTTTTTTGGAATTTAATTTTAGACAAAAAAAAAGAAAATATTGGAACTTTCTACCGGGATTTGAAATTCTAAAAATACAGAACACTGAACCAGAGTTGTAGAAATTTTCTTAAGTGTGAAAAACGACAAAATATAATTATTTAAAAATGTGTGTTAAGTTTTTCCTGTTTAGTTGCAATGTGTAGTCAAGTCACCCTGGTTTCCGTTTTCGTTTCCGCTTCCTGCATAAAGTAGGTACTCAACTGTGAAGTTTTTCCTCTTCTCTATTCCAGATCGTATATATTCCATTTTTAATTAAATTTCTCAATTGCCAATATCAGGCGATAGAAAAGCATGATATCAGATTCAAGAATGTGAACAAATATACGATGAATGACTGTTGTAAGTGAAAATACAGACAAAGAAAAAGAAACAAACACGAACAGAAAAAAAACACACTTTAATTTTAATTCCGCACATATTACTGTTGCATTGCAGGATATGCGAAGTCATACAATCTTTCGCAGAGAACAACGAACGATGACGAGGACTACGAGGGCGACGGCTGCTAGTAACTATTGGATACTATAGAATGGTGCTGACTACGAAGACAAGGATGGGATGCACCAGCAATAGTACAAGTACCCATCAGGATTAAGAATATTCCATCGCCTCTCGAAAACGACGACGACGTCTCTATATGTCTACATCATAGACGTACATATATATTTCTCTCTTTCTTTTAATTTGTCCCATCAATGGTTGTCACAAATCAATGCTAGGCTTGGGACGTCCTCGATCCTCCCAGTCCCAGTTAGTTTGTGGGCAATGTTCTAGTTATCTGCAAAGTCTACCTCCTTCGTCGTTCAGTATCAGGATCAGGACCATAGTACCAGAAGCCAGGAGCTAGGAACTATAGGACCACAAAAATTTAACGTGCTTGGCACAAGCAAATTGAATGTCATTCGTTGGGGATGTCATCCTTGGTATTCCATATCCTTTTTATAGATCCTTCTTTGTGTTTGAGTGTTTTTTCATCACACCATATCGTTTGGAGGGAGTTTCTGTCATCGTGTATAAAATGACCAGGGCAATAAAATAATGTGACGGTCGATAACCGTTGCAATAAGGATGGCCGCCATGTTGGCAAAAGAATGGGTATAAATTAAAATGGTCATTCATTTCGAGTTGGAACGTTAATATATATCCACAAACACACAGTTGACGATACCAACGACGAGGAGAATATGGCTCCGAGAGGAGGAACGAGGCGACGATATGCGGAATGCAGGAAAACTATTTTAATGTCTACATTTAGAAATTCTGTTTTCAAGGGTGTCCTTCGTCCTCGATGTGACTGTGACGGTGACTGGTGACTCCAATGTGCAACAGGAGTTGGAAATTCCATTCTTTTTTTTTTTTTTATTCGCTGTTTTAGAATGAATGGTGTGCTGAAATGGATGTCCATAAAAATATCTTGTTCAGTTCTATGATTTTATTATATATTTGGAACGATGATATGGCAGAAGAGCACCCACTTTGATTATTTCTTCATCATACATCCGGGTTTTCATAGATTTTAATGAAAAGAAAATTATATCTTTTTCTTATCGTTTATGGACAATTATATGAGCACATAATTTATTATATAGGGTTATAAGGTTTATAATTTTTGAAATATCAATTGGCAATTGTAGAATATTTTCAAACATTAAGTAGTTTTTATATGAGTTGAAAAAATGCCAGAAATGTTTTATGTTATTTTCAGAATGAGTGTGATTAAAATTTTATTTTTATTTCAAGTTGATTAACTATTAACTCGTTTCAGTTGGAAGCCCGAGTTCACCGATAAATAATATAAGTTTTTAAATGGTTTCTTATGCAATTATTTGGTATTTACTAAATGTTAAGTTTCATTTATTTGCAGTTTAAAGTTTACATCCTTATAGTTTTGATTAAAGGCATAATTTTAGAGTTTTTGAATCTTATTATTTACATCTATAATAGCATTTTTAACAAAGCAAAGTTTAGAAAACATAATATTTAAGGGAAAACACTACCAGAAATATTTCTCTCAATATATTTAGAATTTTATCAGATAAGTGTATTTTTAATGATTTTTTTTTGGCTATGCTAATAATTTTGAAACTTATAAAACTTATTTAATGGATTGTAATATCGTCAACTATGTTGAAAAATTTAATAATTTCGAACTTAAAATAATACCAGCTACGAAAACAAACTTAATGGGGAGTGGTGGGTGTATTATTGGGTACAAAAAAGACCTGAAAGGCATAAATTGTGAGTTTTTAAACAGAGTGGAGTTCTAACTTACTTGGATTTGAGGATTTGTGGAAAAATCTACCTTATAATCCCAGCATATGTCAAATATAATCACTAGAACACTGACTTGGAAAATATCAAGAATTTCTTAACGTGTGGTGATGCTGAAAATATATGGCTGATGGGAGACCTAAACGCAAGAATATGGAATGAAGAAGGAGGTTGAGAATGCCAGACTCGGAAAAGCAAGAAATTCAAAAGACACAATTAAGAATGCAAGAGGAAGTCAATTGCTTGAACTTTGCAACACTTTCGGCCTCCGTATAAAGAACGGTGCAAGTAAATTCGTGGGAAAACAAAAAAAATTCGGTCATTGACTACAGAATGTGGTGACTGGAGAACAATTGTTAAAAATCTTGAAATAGATGCATGACAGGACAGTCCAACGCACTAACCATCATGCCACGGGTACTACCAAAGCAACGACCTGGGCCATATTTTATAAATATTGACAGGTGCGTCAGGTAACAGGTGAAAATTTGTAAATGACAAACCTGACAATTGTCTAAATATTGTCCCATACAAAAATTGGCAACTTTGTAAAATTTTCGGGGAATTTGCCACAGTTGTGAAGATTTCGGATCATAAAAAAACTGTTATGACAATAAATTGTCGGGGATTTTTTGAAAATTGTCACAAATTCCCCGACAAATTTGTAATGACAATTTTTTTATGAAACAGAAAAAATAGTACAAATTACAATTTTGTCAATATGTAGTTGACAATTGTGACAGGCAATTGAGTTTCGGTAGTAAGGTGTAGGGAAAAGCAATTTTTGTATGTACAACGAATTAAATAAATGTAAGGAATAGTGATACCGCAGCGGAACGTCAGGAAACGGACTTCTGCAGTGCAGGTAAATCGTACGTTTTACACGGAATTCTAAGCTCTCATAATCTTTTTTATGAAACAAGAATTAAGGAAAGTGACCAGCGCGATTAGGTTTAGTTGGCGCATAATTCATGAACGAGAAGGACATAAGCTCAAAAAGTCCTAAAGTTAGTATTTTTTTTTATATTTTATACTGTGGCTCGAGTGCAAATACAAAATTAGGTACAGTCAAACTTTAATTTTATAGTGCTATCGTCTGATTTTTACTTAAATAATTTTTAGATCTTTAACACGTTTCGTCATAAGACCAAACAAATAAATTGAGAAATATTTCTTCAACCTACATGAAAGAATAATAAGTTTGTAAATTCAAGCTATGTATATTGTTACATAATAAAACTGCCCTTTCCCATCACCTAGTATGAACACGCCTAAACTACTTTATCACTCTAGGTTTTTGCTCAGCAAATACCTATTGTGCTTATTATATTTTAAATATCTCCAACTTTATATTTTTCGAAGATAAAGCTGGAGAGTTTACCTATGCTAAGATTTTGCCTAGCAACAGACGCTAAGGGATTATAAGCTCTTCTTTTGTATTGTATTGTATGTTTTAAGTTAAGTTTAGTTATTAAGCTTAGTTAACTCTCGTCCCGCTTTTTTGACGGAGTCTGTTCTTGATTGTCTTTTGTCGAAGACGCGTCTTAAGTTGTCATTTATATTAGTATAATTGTTAACAAATTGAATAAAAGAAATTTACAAAAAATAAACTTAATAAGAAAAATAAAAGAAGTTTTATTGTGTTTAACCCTAAACACGTTACTGGCGCAGTCGGAAAAAAAAAGTCGGGTATGTGGAAAGATAATGAGAAATAAGAAGTATTTTGTACAGTCTTCTCAAAAACTAAACCTAATTAAATGTGTGAAAATAAAACTTATTCACATCAAATATCTAACGTGCATTAAAAAAACAACAAACAAATTAAAAAGTGTAAAAGACTTTAAAAACGTCTTCCCTATAAAAGTGTTGAAACTATAAAATTCATGAGAACGAACTCGTAATAAAGAAAATTCCACCACCTTTTTTTTGAGAAAAACTCTTTCTCCGCTCGAAATTATAAAAAAAAAAACATTTAAAAAAAAAATAATAATTAAAAGCAAAATAAGACAAACAAAAATACATAGAAGAAAAACATTAAATTGCAATCAGCGTAAATAAGCGATTAAAAACATTTGGAAACAAGTATAACTTACATACAGCCAGGAAAAACATTTTGTTTGAGGTGTCAACTGTACCTACACAAAAAAAGCCAAGCTATATAATATCCCCTGATCTCTGATGTCAACTGTACCCCACAACCGAAGTCAACATCAATAAGTAAAAATCAACATAAGAGCTGTTTAAAATTATCGTCGCTGAGTAAGTATCATAGCAAAATGGAGGAGTTAAGCCCGCCAGAAAAGTTTAAAATAGCATTAGACCTTATATCAAAGCTACCAGAATTTGACGGTAATAATAAATGTTTGATTGAGTTTCTGGACAGAGTAGATTCTATTTCCTTTATGGTAAATTCTTTTGAAGACGCTGCTAGAGCAGTTCTCACAGGTTATATTAAAGACAAAGTTACAGGTAAGGCAAGGGGTCAACTACAGAAACATGGAAGACTAACAACATGGTCTGAGATTAGGGATGTCTTGAAAAATGATTTTGGAGAACGATTATCAGTGGAGAAACTCATTGATAGTATTCGCACGGCTAGGGTTGTGACAAATATAGAAGATTATTTTAATAAAATTAATAATTTGTTAAGTAGAATAAATAATGCTTATCTATTAAATAATAACGGAAACGATATAAGTCATATGATCGAGTCTAATAACAGAATTGCGCTGGAGGCATTTAAGAATAACCTTCCGGAACCAACCAAGACCATAATACTAAGTCGTAACCCCAATTCATTAAGAAATGCTTTCAAGATTATACTTGAAGTCAATCACCAACGAATGGGTCCTAATAATTGCTTTAATAGTTTAGGTAATAGTCAAAACAATTTTTATTCTAGCGGGCAAAAGAGTCAAAATACTAGGTCGAATCAAGCAAGCCAATCAAATCAAAACAATTTTAACAATAGTGCAAGGCAATCAGTTCAAAACAATAACCTAAATACCAATCGTCAAAATAATAATTATGGGTCTGGTAGTAATTCACGTCAGAATTATAATCGTAATAGTGGCCAATCACGTCAGAACTCCTATTATAATTGGAATCGTCAACCCAATCAGAATAACAATAACAATCAGAGCGCACAAGTCCGATATAACAACAACAGTGGACAATCGCGAAACACAAACAGATCTGGAGAGCCTATGGACATTTCTCTAAATGAACAACAAAATGATCGTGCTGAAAATAATGCAAATTTTTCTCATGCACAACGAAACGACTTCCCTATATAGTAGTAAAAACACCTATTAGACCTCTTAAGTTTATAATCGATTGTGGTGCAGAATATAGTGTAATCAACGAAAGAATATGTAATCCAAAATGGGAAATACCTTCAAAAAACATAACCCTTAAGGTTCTTGATCACAACGTACAAACGAATGTCGAATACCGCATCCCTATTTTTGAAGAATTTAAAAAGCCAAATTATTTTATCAATTTTGTAGAATTCAGTTTTCATGATTATTTTGACGGCCTTATAGGAAATAACATTCTTTTTGATCTCAATCCAGTAATTGATTTCAAAAACCGAATTTTGAAAACAGACTCTGCTGCAATTCCAATGTACTTTAATAAAGAAGAAGAAACTTACGGTGAACTTTGTTTCGAAGATGAGTCCCTTAAAATTTTTTTTAGTGAGCTTTCTGAATCTGGAATTGACAGTAAGAATTTTGCTCAACATTTAAGTTCAAATGACGCTTTCAAACTAAAATCTCTAATTCGTTCCTTTCAAAATATTTTTTATAAAGAAGGAAATGACCTTACCTTCACAAGCGAAATAAGGCACGAAATAAAGACAAAAACAGAAATCCCAATCTATAGTAAAATGTACCGTTATCCCGAAATACATACTGGTGAAGTGGATAAACAAATCTGTGAAATGCTAAGACAAAAAATAATAACACCAAGCAATAGTCCTTACAATTCACCAATTTGGGTCGTGCCTAAGAAGGATGACCGTGATGGCATAAGCAATGGAGAATTGTAATTGACTACAGGAAGCTTAATGATCAAACGATCGATGATGGCTTTCCTATGAGTAACTCGGACGAAATTTTTGATAAACTTGGTAAATGTAATTATTTTTCTGTAATTGATCTTGTTAAAGGCTTTCACCAGATCGAAGTTCATCCTCGTGACCGAGCAAAAACTGCCTTTTCGACAAAAATGGGTCATTACGAATTTTTAAGGATGCCTTTTGGCTTAAAAAATGCCCCGAAAACTTTCCAACGGTTGATGAACCATATCCTCAGGGATTATATCAATAAAATTTGTGTGGTTTATCTGGATGATATCCTTATTTTTTCAACAAGTTTCGAAGAACACTTACAATCCCTAAAGAAAATTCTTCAAGTTTTAAAAGATTCCAACTTAAAAATACAAATAAATAAATGCCGTTTCTCTGAGTTTTCGACTTCATACTTGGGTCATATAGTAGTAGCAAATGGCATTAAGGCAGACCCGCTTAAAGTTAAATCTATTTCAGATATGAAAGTTCCTAAAAATGTAAAAGAAATAAAACAGTTCTTGGGTATAACAGGGTATTACCGCAAATTTATAAAAGATTATGCTAAGGTAGCCCATCCAATGATCAAATATTTAAAAAAAAATGTAAAAATAAATTTATCAGACCCACAGTATATAAAATCATTCGAAAAATTAAAAACATTATTAATTTCTGATCCAATTTTAAGAAGTCCTGACTTCAACTTACCCTTCGTTCTCACCACTGATGCGTCTAACTACGCGCTTGGGGCAGTTCTGAGCCAAAACGGTCACCCTATTAGCTATGCTTCTCGAACATTGAGCAAACACGAGATTAATTATTCAACCATTGAAAAAGAACTGCTGGCTATTGTTTGGGCGGTTAAGTATTTTCGACCGTATTTATACGGTAGAAGGTTTACGGTCAGGACAGACCATAAACCACTTGTTTGGCTAGGTGGCATTAAAGAGCCTAATATGAAGCTACAGCGGTGGAAGATAATGTTGAATGAGTATGACTTCACTATCGAGTACCTGAAAGGGAAAGAGAATTGTGTGGCCGATGGGCTAAGTAGGTTTATTGACCAAATTCAAAATTGTCATTCAAAATGTAACGAAGAAGTTAACACAGAACACAATTTGGAAAAAACAATAGGTCTAAGCAACTTAACAGATCAAAACGCAGAAGTTTATTTTGGAGAGTTGCTTAACAATGAAATAACCTCTAACGTAGTTCAAAGCGAAAACAACGCGGAAGTTGTAACCGCGGATGCAACTGCCGAAAATAATGAAGATATTATTTCGACAGATGCAACTATCCACAGTGCTGCGGAGGATGAGTCTCTTCATATTTTTATGACAGAAAAACCTATTAATGTGTTCAAAAACCAAGTTTATTTATCCTTCGGTTCCAAAGAGAAATTTTTTTTTAAAATAATACACAAAAGAATCCAAAACCATGTTCAAATCGATAAAAATAAAAGCAATTTACTTGAAATTATGAAAAAGTTCCTCATAGGTAAAGGACTTATATGCATTTTTTGCGAAAATCTGCAATTATTTTTAGAATTCCAAAACCTATACGTTAAGTACTTTTCGCTGAATAAAAATTTAAAGATTTTACGATCTACCAAAAAACTTCAAGATATCACAGATAAAAATGATATTCTTACTATTATTAAGAACGAACACCTTTCGAAAAACCATAGGGGTATTAATGAAATCTTTAACGAATTAAAAACAAAAGTTTTCTATCCAAAACTACAAATCGAAATACAAAAATTTGTCAATAACTGCGAGGTTTGCAACCTAGCAAAACACGATCGCCAACCGCCTCGAATTCCACTTCAGGTAAGCGAAACACCACAACAAATAAACGACATTGTTCATGTAGACATTTGGTTTCCTGAAAGGGGTAAAATGTATTTCACCACAATCGATAAGTTTTCCAAATATGCAACGATTCACCCCCTTGAAGACCGGAACTGGATTGCAATTTTAGAAGCAATTAGGCAAAGAATTCAGTTCTTGGGTAAGCCAAGGAAAATAGTTTCCGACGGTGAAACTTGCATTTTACACACCGCAGTCGAACAATTTTTAAAAGATAATGACATAACATTTCATAAAACTACGGCAGCAATCAAAACAGGGAATGCCGATATTGAGCGACTTCATGGAACACTGAATGAACACCTCAGATTACTTAATGCGGCCAAAGACAATTCACCGTTGAATGAGAAATTATTTAGGATATTAAATATTTACAATAACACTATTCATTCTACCACGAAATTCAGACCAATCGATTTCATTTGTAAAAATATTTCTAAGGAAGATATTGAAAATTTGGCAAAGAATTTTAAACTTGATAAGGAAATTCGTATTTCAAAGATAAATAGACTCACTAACAACAATAACACACCACAGCAATGCCCTGACATAGTTAAAAATCGAACAATAGTTAAAAGCAAACCCAAATTCAAAAGGCTAGGTACATTTTCCACCGAAGGAAATTACATTATAGATAATTCCACTAAACGCAACACAAAGTATTATAAAAAACAGCTTAAACGCAGATATAAATACCAAAAATCTTAAATTTTTGCATTACAGACATAAATTTTTACAAACAGCAATACACTTAAATTTCACCTGTTTACAAAAAAAGTCTTCACACTGCTTTTCATCCTTTTGCTTTATTGTGCTTGTTTTCCACTTTATTTTTCAATTCCATTCCAAGTTTAGGCTTTATCCTCTATATTTTTCACAATTCTGATACCGTGCGAGTTGTTTTTAATTCGGAAATTTGATTTTTAATTGTCCAGACAAAGTTAAATACAACCTTGAATTTCAAACGGCAAAAACAACAGGAAAAAAAATGGAAGTAAAGAACATTTCCTTCTTCTATGTTTCTATGTTTTGACATTTGTAGAGTGCATTCAAATGTAGAAAGTATTTCTTGTGCGGGAATGAACGCATTCAGATTCAATTACGTACGTCACAAATGAATGCATTCAAATGTTTAGTTTGCAACTATATTGTACTATAATTGTTCGGTTTAAAAAAAAAAAAAAGAAGAGAATTGCTCTGACCAGAATAAAATAATTAGAATATTTGATTTATTTATTGAAAACAAAAGTTATGTTAAATTATTGAACACCATCTTGTAAAATACAAAAAAAAAACATGTTTGTTATTAAAATTAAGTATGTACTACGAGTACATTGAAAAAAAATTAAATGATTTGTAAGGAAATTTAACGAAAAAACGATAAATGTATGTTATTTACACTCGTAAAAAAAAAAAAAAAAAAAAAAAACAAAAAAAAAAAACAAGAACAAAATGTGTACAAAGAAATAATGATTTTAAGTTAATTTATATAGATTCCATCTAAATGAGAATATGAACAGAAAAAAAAGATTATAGCTAAATGATATGGCTTAGTTATTAATTTATAAATTGTAAAAGTAAAAAGTAATTATGGCTTTGGGGACCAAAGCAATTCGGTGGGGGGAGGTGTTACATAATAAAACTGCCCTTTCCCATCACCTAGTATGAACACGCCTAAACTACTTTATCACTCTAGGTTTTTGCTCAGCAAATACCTATTGTGCTTATTATATTTTAAATATCTCCAACTTTATATTTTTCGAAGATAAAGCTGGAGAGTTTACCTATGCTAAGATTTTGCCTAGCAACAGACGCCAAGGGATTATAAGCTCTTCTTTTGTATTGTATTGTATGTTTTAAGTTAAGTTTAGTTATTAAGCTTAGTTAACTCTCGTCCCGCTTTTTTGACGGAGTCTGTTCTTGATTGTCTTTTGTCGAAGACGCGTCTTAAGTTGTCATTTATATTA
The DNA here is from genome assembly GCA_951509635.1 of Eupeodes luniger. NCBI lineage: Eukaryota > Metazoa > Arthropoda > Insecta > Diptera > Syrphidae > Eupeodes > Eupeodes luniger. The sequence continues at coordinate 109,045,951 of OX608073.1, forward strand.
GTATAATTGTTAACAAATTGAATAAAAGAAATTTACAAAAAATAAACTTAATAAGAAAAATAAAAGAAGTTTTATTGTGTTTAACCCTAAACACGTTACTATATATACAAATCTCAAGTCTAGTGAAAGTATGCTTAAGCTATACGATATTATTAAAAGTTTAACTGGTGGGTTAATATTTTAATATCATCTCAATCTAAAATAAAAAAATAAATAAATTGAAAATCTAGGTGCTAGAATTAAACCGCGTGACGCTATAGTCCGGTTGGCACGTTTTATTTTTGGTATACGTATTTTTGTATTCATCCTTCTGTACTCTCTCTGAATTGTTATCAGATAACAGCAAGAGGCGCCAGTTGAACTTATTTGGTTTGACACACGAAGCGCCAACGAGAAGAGCCACGCGGGTGGGAAGAATTATATCAAACCTAACTAACCTATATATGTATAAACGTAACTATTTGGTTCAATCAATAGCCACTTCACCTAAGTTCGGAACAAAACGAAACACTAGAGAATCCCACACACCGACTTAAATGAGAAAGCCGCAACAACAAATATTAAGAGCAATTTTTAACTTAAACAAAGAATAAGCACCCCAAAAACATCAATTCTCCTCTCCTGAATTCCAGTCACTTTCCAATATTATAGACCCCCCTCCCCCACCAAAAATCTAAAGAGAAGAATATCTGTGAAAAGAAACAACTAAAATTCAAGCTAAGTATTATTCCAATAAATCGGAATTGAGAGTGCAAATATAAATAAATATAATTTTTTAAATTTGATAGAAAATTAAAATCTACCGAATCCAGTAAAAACCGTGCACAGTTTTCACCAGGAGTCGCAGCCGTAAGTTCAATAAAGGAACAAAGTAAGTAAATGTAAAACTACTTTATAAAAAAAATCATATTTTATTATATTTGTAACCAGTGAAGTTTATAGAAGAAAAAAAAATAACTAAGACCGAAGTTATATTTTTAAAAACATATCTCATCTCTTTAAAATTTTGTTTTCTATCCGTATCCTAATCAGTTCATGAAACCACGTCTTTCCCTTAACGCCTAAGAACATTTAAAGAAGAATTATATTGTATATCGTAAAAATCCACCTTACTATAAACTTAATAAATTGAAGTTTTTGCTTATGAAATTTTCATGCAGTATGAAACTTTTTTTATGGCAGTTTTTGGTTTCTAAAGACCATACAATTAACGATTTTCCAGGTTTAGTAAGTTTGAATTGTTTTGTGTGGTAAAGATCATACTAATATGAAGAGGTTTTGAGTAAGAAAAATAAGGATGTGAGATCATAAGAAGGTGATTGAGACTTTCAGCGGGATAATGTAAGTAAGCAAGTTTCAATTCATTTTAGGGGTTATTGTCGTGTAGGGAGTCCTGGCAATAACCATAGGTATGTGTCAATACGAATTTTTTTTATTGATGACGTAAGGGGAGGGTATAAGGCTCAGGGAACACTACCACCTATGTTCTCAACTAGTATGACGATCTTTTCTTTGAGTAATCAAAATTCGGGTTCCACAACTCTTAATACTTACTTACTTACCTAAGGTGGCGCTACAGTCTGGGGCGGACCTGGGCCTCAACCAACATGCGTCTCCAGCCAGCTCGGTCCCTAGCTAGCTGTCTCCAGTTTCGCACGCCAAGTTGGTTGAGGTCTTCACCCACCTGAGTGCACCACCTGAGTCGCGGTCTTTCTCTACTGCGCCGTCTCTCGGGATTGGATTCGAAGACCTTCCGGGCTGGAGCGTTCATGTCCATTCGCTCTACATAACCCAGCCATCTAAAGCTATGATTACACAGTCAACGAAATCGGTCAATGCGTTGACTCTCTGACGTAAAAATGACGTCACAATCTGTCCCAAGAGTGTCACTTCGTGTGATTGTCAACGAAAACTGGTGTCATTGCGTTGACGGGTACGATGACACTCTCGTTGACACACATTTTTGGGTCAACGCATTGACTTTTTTCGATGACCATGTAATCTCTCTGTCAACGTCATTGGGACGCGTTGACGGAGTCGTGTCATCGCAATGACCTTGTCCCAGCGTTGACGGGGCAGAATTAAATACCGTGTCATCGTCTCAGTTTGACTGTGATTTTTATACATATAAAAAAAACATGGCCCTGGTTTTTTTTACATCATTTAATACAAAAAATAAAAAAACAAAACAGGACATACATATATTGAAATTTGAAAGCTGCTGGTAAGTTTTTTTTTTTAATTTAAAATAATGTCCCTTTCTTTGATAAAAAATTTATCAGATTATGATGGAAGATATCGACGATGCTACTCCAAGACAGGAGTCACTTGCCCAAGATGAAGACCAAAAAAAGAAAAAAGCGCAACGCAAAAGAAAAATTGCATACGCTTGGGCCAAAAAAACTGAAATATCGGCGTTGATTTCAGCTGTCCAAAAGCGACCAGCGCTTTGGGCGATTATAAGCTGGCTCACATAAAATGTGAGTGCTGGAAACAAGTTGCTGAGGAGCTAGGGATCCAAAATGTCGATAGCTTTGAAGCTAGAAACAAATGGAACGCCCTTCGTAGCCTCTTCAAGGCAAATTTAGGCAAGATCCGAGCTAAAAAATCGGGCCAAGGCACTTCGGAAATAGTGACCGTGTCATGGGCTCACTTTTCCGAAATGATGTTCATTGAGTCTGCCGAAGTGCTTCAATCAGTAGAATCAGTTTCAACATTGCCCTTGGTAAGCTTATATTTTTTGTATAAATTCAATCGTAAAATATACATATGTACATATATTTTTTAAGGAGGGAACCTACACGGATGCTTCAATTCTGCATGAATTGAATCAGCAATTCAGCTCCGAAAACGTCGAAGAAAATCTACTTCCGGCTGGAAAAAAACAAAAAAGTTCATCAAAAACCAAAACCGCTATCTCCATATTTCTTTTTGTCATTGCTATTGCTTTTTATCTGAAAATGAATTGCACTTAAGTTAAATATATCTATATAATTATGTGCATTAATAAACTCACAATATTTATTTTATTTCCTCAAAATAACTTTGACTTGTGCTGACGGCTTTTTTGCTTTGTGTCAAACCGTGTGATCATCAAAGTTTTGCGAGTCAATGCATTGACACTGATGAGTAAAAGTCAGGTTGACACACCTGTGCGTCAACGTAATTTGGGACAACATTGACCCAATAGTGTCAATCGTGTGATAGTCAATGTTTTAAGCATTGATACTGTAAACGTTGACGGTGAGATGACGGAGAAAGTATGTATTTTTTGTGACGTCAGAGAGTCAACGCGTTGACCGATTTCGTTGACCGTGTAATCATAGCTTAAGTCGTTGGACTTTAATACTGCTAACTAGGTCAGTGTCGCTGTACAGCCCGTACAGTTCGTCGTTACATCTTCTCCTCCATTCTCCATCTATACGTACGGGACCAAAAATCACCCGAAGAATTTTTCTCTCGAAGCATCCTAAGACGCTCTCATCTTTCTTTGACAGGGTCCAGGCCTCAGCGCCATAAATGAGAACCGGGATGATGAGTATCTTATAGATGGTGATTTTAGATGCTCGAGAGAGGACTTTACTTCTCAATTGCCTTCTAAGTCCAAAGAAGCAGCGATTTGCAAGAGTTATTCTTCGTTTGATTTCAGCGCTGGTGTCGTTGTCTGTGTTTATAGCGGTTACAGTGAATCCGTCCGTATCCGAGGCTTGTTGGTGCTTCGCAACTAGAACATTTTTACGTGGTCAGGAAGTCACCCCGACGGCACAACCCCCAACCTGGAGGGCCAGATCCTTAGTATAACTCCAATGACGGGGAGCCGGATAAACCGCTCTTTATAGGCCTGGGCTCCGAATAAGTCGTAGTAGCCCTATAAGGTGTTCACTAAGTAGTTCAACCTTACTGGAACTGTAGACGCCACCGTTGATTCCATCTCGAGAACTCGTCCGCTGCCGTCTGGATAAGGAGAGGTGCCTTAGTGGAAACACCTCTCCCCCCCCCTCTCTCGTTTGCTGCCCCCAACAACTTTCCACTGGGGTTAGAACCCAATCTCCAGTTGAGGTACTAAGCACCCGATGTTCATCGCGGGGAGGTGAGAGTAGGAGTTGATAGACAGAGGTGGGTTTTGAGAAAAAAACCTGTGGACGCTTGTGTCCTCTTGAATGCACATGTCTACCATTTGAACAACTCTTAATACAATATAATATATTTCTCGAATGACAGCTTAGAATGTTAAGGCCTTAAACAAAAACGTAACACAGTCCATTTTCGGCAACAAGATCCCACCCCGTTGACGAGCTAGGTCGAGCGTGTGCTAGCAGGCCTACCCGTTGCTAAAGGAAGTGGAAAACCCTTTAATTACCGTTCTTGAATGGTCTGAACGACCTGTAGCGGTTGGATTCAAAACAAGTTCAGGTGTGGAAGGGAACATATGCCAGAGTGAATCAAATCATAGAAAGGTGTTTGTAGTTATTTTGTCTTTAATTTCTATTCAACAACGCGACTGGTATCCATGCAGATATGGAAAATTCGATACCTTATGAAAAGGTTCACTCGGGCGTATACTTGTTATTTTAATAGAAGGAATAGAATGGATTTTATTCTAATAGAAAACATGAAATTAAAGTATAATTAGTTCGTTACAAAGGTGACAATTTTATTTTGATATAATGTTTTCAAGTGAAAGTGATAATGAACGCGAAGTACGCCACCCTCGAATTTTTAGACAAGGATAAACAATGATTTCGCGTCATTAAGTGATTATCAATTTAAGGATTTAAAAATCGGTCAGCACCTCCAGCATCCCACAAAAAGAAACCAAAACCATACTCTTGATGCTAAGACCCAAATTTGATGGGCTTTACACTGGCTTGGAAGTGGAGTTCAGTACCTTGTAGTTGCTGATGGACAGGGTGTTTCTAAAAGTTCCATTCAGCGCTGCGTCAAAATATTTTGCAATCTGACGGTAGATAATCTAATGGGGGAAGAAATCCGCTGGTCTTCGGAAAATATTAAATCTATACCTACACTTTTAAGACATTTTGCTAATTTTTCTTGTGTTGCTGGCATTGTTGATGGGTCATTAATAAGTATTGATGCTCTGATAATGAGCCAGCATTTGTTGACAGAAATGGAGAAATGGTGACCACTCAATTATAATATAAATTAGGTGGCGCAACAGTCCGTAGAGAACCAGGGCCTAGTGACTTACAACTCTCAACCATTCCTGTGTGCGAGTACTGTTGTCAGGGATGGAGGGGACCTACAGTTTTATGCCGAATCCGAACGGCTAATTTGAGAAAGCACTTTTTCATGACAAGCATTACTCTTGGAGAATTTGTCAATTCCTCGCAAGAGGCAGTACCCGTTTTTTTTTTTTTTTTTTTTTTTTTTAAATTAAGGTGGCACAGGCAGGGATCGAACCCAAGACCTCTCGCATGACAGTCCAACGCCCTTTTTTTTTTTTTTTTTTTTTTTTGTAAATTCATTTTTATTAATTCATTCTTAAGACTATCTTAAAGCTAGACAAAAATTCATAAAACTAGCCTAAATTAACCATAACTTACAACTAACTTACTGGTCCCATACGGACACTCTAAGTTAAACAATAATACTTAATGCTAATGCCTTTCGGCCCTAAGATCTATTTAACTTTAATTCATTTTATTTATTTTTGTATTCATTAGAAAATTTCAAAAAAACTAATATCAATATCCTTTTTTATTTTTACTTAAAAACTACTTAAAATAAGGTCCTTAATATAAAACTTAAAGCTAACTAAAACTACCTATTCTACCTATAACCTACTTAAAACTAGAACAACCACAGCAGCAAATCTAACTATCTAACGTGTTTTGTTTATCATATTTTGTTGTCTTTTTTTTTTTTTAATGTTTTTATTATTTCTTTTTTTGTTTTTTTTTTGTATTTTTTTTTGTTTTTTTTTTTTTGTTTTTTTTTTTTTTTTGTATTTTTTGTGTATATTTTTTTTTGCATTTTTTTTTTGTGCCACCATGCCTATTCTACTTAAAACTAAACCCTAAAACTATAAAACAAGTATGTAAGCCGGCCAAGGCTTAAAACCCCATCCCGACTACCCACTATCAAGTGCCGATTGAAGCCACCAAAACTGGTTCTCCTGCTTCACCCTATCAGTTCGGTCCCGTTCGGACACAGCCCTACTGAACCGAAGGAGCTCTGCTCCGCCTTGTGCCACGACGTCCCGATTGTACAGGAGTCGCCTATCCACGGTTCGTCGTCTGACGTGGTAGATTAGCGGAACTGCCAATCTATCCTGTATCAGACCGCATCTATCTAAAAAGAGGAATGCCTCTGGTGGAATGAAGCCGCTGAAGCGTGCACTTTCAAAATATTCGTCGTTCGGGTAGAACGCCCCGAAAATTAAATTGTTGGTCGAAGACATAGCTCTTGAAATGTGACCTCGAACGAGTTTTATCACGAAATTGTCAATTCTGTTGATTCGTGCCCCGTTGTATAGGACCTCGTTGGAGTAGTAATGCACGTAAGAAGATTCGGCTGTTCGATATAAGCCGGTACAGCGTCGTAAACACTGCCGCTCGAACACCCGAAACTTCTCCATCTGGGAAGGGGCAACGTTGAACCACACAGGACAACCATAAACGATCATCGTCCGTATGAGGGCCATGTAGCAAATTACCTTCACTCTGGAGTCAAGCCGACTGCTAAAAAACAGCCGTTTCGTCAGAGCGAAGGCTCCTCTGGCCCTGGTCAGAGCAGCATTTATATGTCTGTCGAAATATAAATACTGATCTAACCAGATACCGAGGTACTTCACTACACTTTTGCTCGCTAATCGCTGCCCGTGAAGATCAACGATGACCATCTTGCGCCAATTCTTGCATGTATCCCTCGTGGCCCCAGCCAACGGAGTCCGGAACAGAATTGTCTCCGACTTCTGGACATTTATTTTCAGTTTCCAGTCGTTGCAATATCGCTGAATCTTGTCGAAATCACGCTGCAAGAGAATTCTAATAACCTCAACCTTTCGGGCCGTTCTGTACGCAATAAGATCGTCGGCGTACGCAATTGCCTTTGTAAGACTACCTATCAGATCGCTGGTGTAAATGCTGAAGAGAATCGGCGAATTCACCGCTCCCTGTTGAAGACCATTTTTAATTAAGAATGTTGTGGTAGAAGTTACATTGCCACTTTTGACAACAAACTTTCTACCGTTAAGCATATCATAAAGTATATACAACAATGGCTTGTTTATGCCAAGCCTGCTCAGTTTTAGGTAAAGACCCTCTAACCATACGGTGTCAAAGGCCTTTTCCAAATCAACCAGAACAGCACCTGTGCATTGTTGTTTTGATTTATTCCATTGGATATCAGAAACGAGTTTAGACGCAGCATGAATTGTGTCATGACCCGCCTTGAACCCGAACTGTTTATCCGGAATTATTTTGTTGTCCGCAGCCCACTTAGTCAGAGCCCTATTGATGATCTTTTCGAAAACTTTGCTGATACTTGGAAGAAGACTTATCGACCGAAGATTTGACGGGTTGGAGTTGTCCTTTCCCTTTTTCGGGAGAGGATGAACCACAGCGGTCTTCCAATGCACTGGATAATATGCATTATTCAGTGCATTATTGAAGAGTGTGGTGTAAATGTCAATTGCCTCCATCGGTAAATGTCTTAGTACAACGTTGGATATACCATCGACACCTGCTGACTTTTTATTTTTTATTGAGTTGAAGATGAGCTGAAGCTCAACCTTCGTCACTAACAAGGGACTTGGTCCCGTTTGCTCGGCGATTATGGCATTTGCCAAGGAATCGTCATTGAACCGCACGAAACCGCGGTTCTCAGATCGCCATTGTGTTATATCATTTCGAAGGTAAAAGTGATTAAGTAGGGCTCTGTTTTCCAGGTCGTGGTTTGGGCGAATGCTAGCATTCACCTTGTACACTTGCTGGAAAGCAGCTCCCACCACCTCCACTTTTTCCTTCGGATCTTCAATTATATAAAAGTCATCGTCAAAGATGGCTTCCTCTGGATCTATTTGCGCTGTCATGAGTACGTCTCTGTTCTCTTCAGTTCTTTGGAGTTTCAGACACGGAAGGTCATTGTCGTTCTTTTTCCTGAATATCTTGTTGATTTTAGGGAACATACTAGGGTCACTGGAATTAACTGACCGGATCTTGCGGTCCCAGTACTTGTTAATTGATAGCCTGCAGTTCTCCTTAATCAACAGATTGACATTTTTTATTGACGACTTCAGTGTCCTAACCTCCAAGTCGTGTGGGTCTGTGAGTCGTCTGTACAAGTTTTTGAGTCTTGTCAGTAAGCCACTCTTGTGCCTACGTAGTGCGTCAATAGTCGCGTTTCTGTAAGCGTCCATTTGGTCCCGTTCTTTGTACTTTGGTATTGTCCGTTCCATTGTTCGTTTTATTGTTTCGTCCATCTGTTGTAAATGTTGGTCAATTTCTGTATTTGTCAGGTTTCTGTTGTTTGGTGGGGCTATAATGTCACTCGAGCGAAGTTCTCTCGCTAGGGCGTTGGTGAAACGAGGCCAGCGCATCTTACTGTAATTGTAAGAATGCGTTGCAACGTATTCCTCCAACTCCACGCGTTCGTTCGGAATCTGCATTACAGCAGCCAGTCCGCAGTGATCACTGTCGTACTCGACTGTCTGTAAGCAGTTTCGAGGGTGATTACCCACTTTGTCTGTAACTGTCAGTCTGGTGTCGTACAGCAAAAGATCCAGAAAGGAGCCGGTTCTTGGATACGATGGCTTTTCAGTAGCCAGCAGGTCGACGCCATATTCAACGCTGTAAAGATTCATCAAATTAAAAAGATGGTTACCTCTGGGATTACTATGTTGATTTCCCCAATCTTCATGTTTTGCGTTCAAATCACCGGCCAAGATGAAATAGTTTTCTTCCAAGCTCAGTTTCAGTTCCCTAAAAAGAATCTCGAGTTCTGAAGCAAAGTAAGTAACCTGCGGAGCTCCAGCCGCATAAGCCGCAATCATATACATCCGCTTCCCTTGAGTGAGAGAGATGCATACAACGCAAACTTCTAGCGTCTTGAGCTTTCGCAATTCATTGTTGTATATGACTTTATAATTGATGCCTTTTCGTATAAAGAGAGCGACACCGCCCCCTTGAGTGGAGTCGGGCCGGTCTCTTCTTACGATATTGTAATTTTTATGAGTCAATTTGTGTTTGTGGTTTAGCTTAGTTTCGCTAGCCATAAACACATCGGGACTGTAGTCTTTCAACAATTGGAACATATTGGCTCTTCGTTCAATCCTAATCAGTGAATTTACATTCACAGCTAGGACTTTTAGGCGCGTCTCCGGCAGCGCGCCCATTATGGTCTATATTGCGCCAGGCCAGGCAACAAAGAGTAGAGATGGTCTACCCTTTTGCCTTGCTCCTTTATCTGACTTTGCAGTCCTGTTAGTTGACCTTGAATGCTCAACAACAAGGCTACAATGTCAGGCTGCACCTCTGGTGCCTTAGGCACAGGGGCCTTTGGGGCAACCGTTGGTGGAGCCTGTCTCGTGTTCCCATTCTCTGACACCATTTGGGCGTAGGAAAATTTGGGATCCACGAATTTTTGTGTAGGAGCCTGTCGAACTGTTCGACTTTCTTCGGCTTTTTGACTGGCCTGTTTTTGTTTCATTATTTGGACCTTAGGGCAACCCCTATAGCTAGCAGGGTGCCCTTGGTTTCCACAAAGGACACACTTGAGCTGGGTCAAATCCTCAACCCGCTCATTCCCCAGCTTGCACTCTCCCTTGATGTGGGTTTCGGAGCACCTGACGCAGCGCAACTGCATATTGCAGTTGGCTCCGGCATGGCCGAACCTCTGGCACTTCGTACATTGTAAAATGTCGTCGTGCCTTTTTAATGTCTCCCAGTGTATGGCTTGATAGTCGAGACACTTTATTTCCCTCAGACTCTCAAGCCTACTTTGGGGCGATAATGTTACGAGGAACATTGGCAGCCTGTAACCCCCTCGCCTGGACTTCACCGTAGTGAAAGGCTTGACCCCGATGAAATCGAGATCGTCGATGGCTTTTTGGCGGAGCTCAGCTAAGAGCGCCTCCGGTTCCGTGCAGGAACTTATGCCCTTCAGAAGGACCGTCTTATATTTTTCGCTTTTCGGCGTGAAGCTGAAGAACTCAGCGGTGGCCTGCTTAAGCACTTCTTTCAGTAGCTTGTATTCGGCCAGTGAGAAGCACTGTACCGAATACCGCTTTTCTTTTTCATTCAAAATATTTATTACAAAATTGCCCTTAGTGGCCGACTTACATACCTGTTTCAAGTCCTGCAGGTCAACCTGGTAGGTCCTAATCGGTGGCACCTTCTCTTTCTTGGGCTGTGGTTGTTGCTGGTGTTGCTGCTTCTGTTTCTGCTGCTGTTGCTGCGGCTGCTTCTTCTGCTGCTGCTGATTCTGCTGCTGCTGTTTCTGTTGCTGCTGTTTCTGCTGCTGCTGTTTCGGCTGCTGTTGTTGCTGCTGCATTGCTTTATTTGAGGTCGATGGGCCCTCAGAACTTGGGCCTGTCACTGCTGTTGGAGCCTTTCTATTTTGCTCCGCCTCTGCGCTTATGGTTGCGGGCTTTTGCTGTTGCTGCTGTGGTTGTTGTTTTTTTGTTTGTTTCTGCTGTTGTTGTTGCTGAGCTCGCTCCGCTGCTTCTTTTTGGCGGCGAGCTTCTTGTTTCAGCCTCAGTTGGCTGAGTAGCGGCTCCATCTCCTCCTTAAGTTGCTTAAGGCTTTCCTCATACTGGCTGATTTTAGCCTGTTTAGCTTGCAGGTCCTTCATCAGCCTTGCTTCATTTTGGAGGTCCACATCCACCTCCAACGCCTTTTTGGTCGACGGCTCTGCTAAGATCTCGTTCGTCTTGTTCGGAGACCTATAGTGACCTTCTCCTTCCTCTGAGACGTAATCAATATCGTCCACCACTGAGCACTCAGTATCTGACGTCATCAATTTATTTTTTTCCGTCTCCATCCTTTTCCTCATTGCTCTACGTGTAGCAGCACTCTTTCGTGGCACCAAATTTGGGTTTGGTGTTTCCCTTTTCCTCTTGCTTGTTGTTAAGAATGTCGGATCGGACTGGTGGCCTGATGTTCTTGCGGTCATATGAGGTACCGCTGCCGGTACCACACTTACATCACCTGATGTATTTGCAGAGGTATTTTTTGATACCCCTGCTTTCTTCTGCTTCATTTGTCTTTCTTCCCAACAGATAAAATCAACAATTTCTCTGTTGTGAAAAAAAGCAATTAAATTTTTCCTTGACTCTGGCTGGGAATCGAACCCACGACCCTTGGATCTGCTTCCGGACGCCACCTCCACTGGGCTATCGATTGTTATTTTTGGTGGTGGCAAACTGCCAACTTTACTTGTAATTTATCACTTGCACTATTTTAACTTGTAAATAAATATAAAAAACACTTCTTCACTGCTTCGAAGTCAAAGAACGACTGACAGTCCAACGCACTAACCATCATGCCACGGGTACTACCACTCAATTAATGTCATGTTTTTATGCAGCCCAAATTTGGAGTTTTTTTATGTTGCTGCACGCTGGCCTGGGCTCATTAGCACGACGACGCTGGGAAAATCGATGGAGGTCATTTCCAAATGCTATAATATTAGGAGACAGCGGTTATAAACGAAAAAGTTGGCTGATAACACCATGTTATTACACACCAAGTTGAACAATCAAAAACGAGAAGGCTTGTAGAAAATGCATTGGACATTCTGTAGGAAAAGTTTCCTTGATTGTCACCAGTAACTGCATGCAAGGTTATTTTGACTTGTACAGTACTGCATAACTTGGAAAATCGTTTGGAAAGTGAATATACACCATTTGAAATGATGGATGGTGATAATGGTCACGACAAAATTGTCATACTTTCACAATGATAAAATTGACGTTGTATTTAACTGACAATTATGTCACCTGTCAATACGTTATGCAATGAAAACTTGTCACATAAGTGTGACAAATTTGTAGAATTGACACCTGTCAATGTTAATAAAATAGGGCCCTGGTTGAAATTTCAGTACATATTCTATTTCAGGAAACCTCCCTTTTATGAGAGCTATTTCTATCTGAGTAAATAAGTTTCTAAAACGCGAAAATCAGAAATGTTCCACAACGCGTTTTGAAGCCACGTGAAATAAATAACAATAGCTTTATATAATTTAATCAGAAAAAGTAATTCTAGCATAGCCCATAGCCCGTAAAATAAAACTAAGTTCTATTCAAATGAACTCGAACTTGAAAAGCTTCTTCTATTTTCTTTTTTTTTCTTTTATTTCTTTAATAACTTAATAAATATGTTAATTCTGTCAAACCTCCCATACAGAGACATTCGAATCCTTACCAAGAACCATAGACCAATTAAAACTTCCGACTTTTCAAAAATAATAAAAAAATATAAATCATAACATTTCATATAAATGTGTTCTTACTGCAAGAATTCAGTTGATTTTCAACAAAAGAACACAAAGAAAAACAAAAATATTATACCATACCGCACCATAACCACCACTGTAGAGTACACCACCGCCGAATATTATTTTCTAGAATATGAACTATCCACTCCTCTCCTTGTCCGCACACAAAACCATTTAAAATCCTTTTTTTTCAGCATATAAATCAAAACCATTCCAGCATATGATTTCATAATGATTTACTGCAGCTTCAACTCATTAACATTTCGAGTTAATGAATCGCTAACTCTTCTGTATAACCGAGCGACTGTGAACTGATTTTAGCCAGCTGCACCATACCAACTACTCAACAACATAAGAGTGATAGAGATGTAGGATAAGAGTAAGAGAGAGACCCTTCAATAATAATATAAATATAAATGTAGTTCAGTCTCCAATTCAACCCTTTTGTACTATTACACCCTACATTCTACACCGCTATTGCCATAGACCCTTCCTCGTCGTCGGTCGTCATCGTCATATCGTGCCATTCTATTTGGTTTAATTATAAATTTCCTTTAGCTTTTGCTTTTTCTGGGACCAGCTATGGATGAATCGAATGGATTTGCGTATGTTAATTAAATTCAACCTCGATTCTTTGAGTGCAACTTTCATCAACGTCGTCGTCGTTGGTACAACTACCATCATCCAATAACAACTGTTCAGAATCTCTGGGATTGTGGTTTGAGTATTTGCTCGTAATATCTGTAGCACCTACTACTCTTTCTCTCTATATAAATGTTATCGCAGACGTACGGTCTGAATCTCAATTTGAACACAATTTGTTTTCCTGAAATTTGCATTAAATGAGCTAATTTCTAGGGAACAACGAACATTAGATTTTGGCGGTGGCCAGCAGCAGCCGGGGCCGGACAGAGTGATGGCAGAGGTTCAGCTTTTCAAAAACATCGAATATACAGAGTTTAAAGGGTTTTACGAATAACCTCAACGCACATCATCAAAAAGGGGCGAAAAAGTTTGAGCCCTCATCATCATCATTATCATCGTCATAAATATTATGCATAAATTTTGATTTAAACCAACGCAACGCCAACGATGCTGCAGCTGATGAAGCATCAAGAGTTGATGTCCCTCTTTGTCTGTCCGCGCTCCGGTCTCTAGTACTGAAGTCCATTCCCTTCCACATGACCAGTTGTTCTCATAGAAACCGCATCCATCGATGATGATGATGATGGATTTGAATTTCTAGGATGATGGTTATTATTTTGATGCAAGGTTCATTTATAAAATGTAACTGGAGAGAGAGAGACACACACACTCAGACTGTTCCTGTCACATTGACGTTGTGTAGAATATAAAAGCTCTGCTTCACATTAGTTCTGTTTGTTTTCGTTTTATATTTTTGTTTTTTTTTTTTTTCATTTCAAAAGATCCTTTTGTTTTCAGGTTTGGTTTTAATTAGTGTCCGGTTTTGTAAATTTTCAACAAACATGACACATTAAAAAGTTGAGGGTGTTGGATGAGAGCTGCATTTGACATTTGCCTTGAATTGAAGTGAATATTGTTTTTTGAAATAATGAAAGTCTCGCTGTTTTCAGATATATTAAATTTGTTGTTGTGGCATTTAGACATGTAGCAGATTTACTGATAAAGAGTGAAATATGAACAAATGGAAAAGAATTGGTAAAAACCACGTTAAAGAGCTTTTGAAGGTTTCCATCAAAGCATTATTCCACTTTGCTTATACAAACGTCAAAGTAGGCATTTTGTGGAAACTGACATCGAACAAGTTTTTGAAACCAATGTTAAGTTCAGCCCTATCTTGTTTTTTAAAATTAAAATTAGAATATAAACGTTAATGATTACAGTTTTCAAACTGATCTGGAATAAACATTTCACTTCTTATTGTCTGACACTTAATGTGAATTAAATGATTTTTAATGCTAGACTTGATATTTTTAGGGATGTGTGGTCACTACTAGTGTCATATCTCTTCTATGCACATCTTACCATTGTGTTATATCTGCAAAATTCAATATCAAAACTATCGAGTTAAGGAAAGAGCTCCTTAGAGAACCGTTTGGCAATACTAGGAAGCCAACTGGGACGGTCTCAATAAATTATTTCAGGATCTTTAACTGGTCACTATGCTTCCTCGATAGTGACGTTGACGCTAGCGTTGATATGACACAAGTTTGATTCTACTTGGAATGAAAACTTTAATTGAATATGCAATTTCGAAAAGGGCACATTTCTGAAAATTTAAAATGTTTAGGAATTGAAAAAAACTGGTTATTTTTCAAACTAGTGCATATACATTTTATTTTTTGTATGTACAGGCGATGACGTTTATATAGTAGAATTAATACCAGAGATGTGCTGTTTTCGATCTTAATGGGTGTAGGCAAGCATTTACGTCACATTGGTATAAAAAAACCTATTTGACAAAATACCCGGCATGTGCCCTTTTTGAAATTGCGTATTCAATTACGAATGGGGTTAAAAGTATCAGACCTAAGGAATACGCATGATTCGATGCGATTACGGTCAAAAAAATAAGTTTCCGTATCAATAAACATTACTGAGGAAAGCGAGAAAAACTTCAAGCAAGCCAGGAAGGCCTGTAACACCTATATTCAGCAGACTAAATGTATACATGACTTCGCCTGTACTTGAGCGCGTTAGTGATTCTATGGGACCAATCCTTTTTCGCACTCGTACTGTGGCAAGAGTCCTAAGAGATGTTAACACACATAAATTCGCTGGTCCGGATGGTATCCTTGCTATTGTTCTTAAGAGGTGTTTTTCAACGATGGCTAAACCCGTAAGCTTTTTATCTGTCTTACTCGTCAAATCTCTTTGTCCTGAGCGGATTGAAAACAGCATTTGTCCAGCCTATCTTCAAAAAAGGCGAATCTTCTTTACCCTCTAATTACCGACCGATTGCACTTACGTCCCTTCTTTCCAAGGTCATGAAAATACTGATTAATTATAAGCTTACGGAAGATCTCTAATATCGAAAGCTTTTAAATGACTGATAGTACGGCTTTCGCAGCAATGGGTCCACTAGTGATCCCATGGTTCATCTCACCGAACAGTGGAGCAAATTTTTACATCGGTTTAAAGAAAGTGAGGTTATTGCACTTGATATTCTAAAAGCATTTGATAGAGTTTGGCATCAGGCTCTTTTATCGAAAATGCGTGCCTTCGGCTTTCATGAATCATTGCTTCATTGAATTAGTAATTACCTTTAAGATCGTTCAATATAATTTGTATTGGATGGCTTCAAGTCTGAAAACCACCAAATAAATCCTGGTGTGCCCCAGGGCTCTGTTTTATCTCCAACACTCTTTCTCATTGATCTCCTGTCTGCAACTTCTAATCCAATGCATTGTTGCGTTGACGATAGTAGCTTTTCATATTCGTTTGCACTCACATCCCTATTCTTCGGATGGGGAAATGCAACGACAAAGCTTTACAAGCTCATTAAATTCCGACCTAAACAGCATTGTATATTGGGGAATAAAACACAGCATGTAATCTTATCCTACGAAAACCCAATGCAGCCTTGTTTCGTTAAAGCGAGATATACACCCCTCTTTCCATTATCCATGGATAACATTTCCATCAATGTAACTGAACATCTCAATATTCCCGGTATGTGTGTCACCAACCACTTCTTGTGGAACGATGTCGCCAAAAATTTCGCAAGGTGTTTGGGTTTCTTAAGTCGATACAAGACATTTGTCTCCCCTTATGATCCGGCTGTTATCTACAAGGCTTATATTAGTCCAAAAGCTCGAGCATAACTCCCATCTCTAGGCTGGTGCTTCTACTGCCAAGTATTGAGATTCGTAATTTAGCCGTGCTAAGCGAATGTAGAATGCCTTGCCACACTCTGTCTTTTCCAGTCATTGCAATATTCAGAAATTTTTAGCCAATGTGCATCGACAACTCCTTTCAAACCCTCTCTCCCTTTCCTAACGATCACAATGCGCTTTGCATAATAAGGGCAATAATATCCAATTGTGTGTGGGCTTATTATAAAAAAATTACTCTCGGAAGATTTATCAGTTCCTCGCAAACGGCATTTTTTTTTTGGTGGCACAGGCAGGGACTGAACACAAGACCACTGGCGTGATAGTTCTACGCACTAACCATCACTCCACGTTCATATATGTCCTTAGTAAAATCCACTAGCTCCTTTTTGACAGTATAGGTAAGCTTCTCTAGTCACGAAAAAGCTCTTAGCGAAATATAACGCACTTTTATTTCATTATAGCCATGAGCATTTGAAAGTCCCACATGCTTTAAAGTTAAAGTCTCTTATTTCAGGTGAAAAAAAATAACAAAATTAAAAACTAAAGGTATAAATTTTATATTTTCCTTAATTATCATATTATGAACACTTAGTAGGAGATCCTTTAAATTAGTCGTTTGAATTTTATAAATCCCTTAAAAGTACACTAAAACATAACTTTGTACCTCCTACAATAAAAACATCAACTTTTAGTAAAATTTCATAACTAGCTAGTTCCATTGAAATAATTCAAAAATATTATTTTATATTTTTAACAAAATACAAAAAAAAAAAACATAAAAACACACACATTGAAACTAAACCTATACATATGTGTATGCTACACGTACGCCTTATGCACCACATCATAATCCACCAAATGAAAACTTTAATTAAAACCACAAACTCCCAGCACAGAGAATCCTCTTCACCTTCAAAAACAAGCAAGCAAAGCACCACAGCACCACAGCACCACTCTCCTTCATTCAATTGAAGCCTTTTTCAAATTATGTATTTTATTTTTTTGAAATTGAAATAAATAAAAATAAAATCCCTCTGCCAACTAAAATATTAGACATGCAACTTTTCATTTCACCTTTCATCGTTAATCAAAAAATTCACCACAACACATCCGCCATTACAAACCCCATCAGCAGTTCACAGCAGAGGAGAGGTGGTGTAGAGAAGCATCAGCGGGATAATTTACAATCCACTGGACTTCATACACCTCCAACCCTCTCTCATTTTGTGTTCTTTCTGCAACCAAAACTCTTTATATTCCATCCAAAAAAAAAAAAATGGTCGACACATTTCTGATGGTCAGGGTTGCAAGGCGAAAAAGTTCTTCCAAATCCATTGTGTGGTTCTCTAGATATACATACCTACACTACACATATTTAAGTCTGTTGTGTAGCTAAAGGTACACATATAGTATGTCAAAAATTATTTTGATAATATGTAACGCAGAATTTTGAAAAGAGCCCATAGAGTCAGCCCGTCCGTTTGCATTGACCAGCACTTCAACTCCCAGATGAATCATCATCTCCTGACCATGGCTGCTGTTGCAGCTCCTGCCAAACGATGTCGACTTCAACGACGACGACAACGACGCTTCGCGTTGCTCTACCTCACCCCACTTCGCACCGCACTAAGCACTATACTTTGACAGGAATATCATAAAATATGAGGATTTTTCGTAGATTTATGAGCCGAAGGACTTTCTCTCTGATGTTCATCCATGGACATTCAAACACTAGTTTCTGATACTTCCTATATACTACAACTACACCAACCATCAACCTACTCCCACGAACGAATGAATTCAGATTAGTTGGCTTTTTTATGGGTCCCCACAAAAGTTGGGAGGTGGTTTGGAAGCTTGGATACCTAACTTAAAACCATATGTCCTTCGAATAGACGTAAGTGTAATGAAACCTATATGTAGATAAATGGTGAGGCAGATGCTCAAGAGAGGGAATATTCCTACGTTGTCGTCGTCGGTCGAGTTGGATAGAGGAAACCTTATACACAAAGTTATGAGAGGTCGTGAGAAGATTGGGGGGCTATATCTACTCCATACATATACAAGTATACATGCGTTAGTGGCTGATAAAAGTGCTGCTGCAGCGATATAACGTACCGTTCGTTCGCATATGTGTGCAGAAAAATGACGTTCAAGGATGAATGATTGTTATTAAGGGTAGAAGGATGATCTTTGAGGTTTTTACTCATGTACGAGTATATAGCTGCGTATTGTTTGAGTACATATAACTGACAATGATTTTTTCGATTTTGTATTCTCATATTTCAAGGATATGTGATTTTTGTATTTTTGTTTTATTATCAATTTGAAGATTAATTTTTTTTTGAAACGAGCTTGTTGAAAAAATGAAGTATTGGACGTGAGTTCGGTCAGACAGGGAGAGACAGAGAGAAAGGGAGAGTGGCCGTGGACTTTTTTGGAGATTAAAGAATTTGGGTGGTCAGCTTTAAAATGAATAATTTCTTCATATTTTTGTATTTTTGGAATTATTCTTAAAATCAATTTTAAATATTCAGAACAGTCCTTCAGAAAAACTAAAAGGACATTGAACAATTAATACAACTTATTTTGTAGGTATGTTGATTTAACAGTTTTTTTATAAATTATCTCATTTTAACACTCTTTCGGATGATAATGGATTTCTGTAATAAAAACTTCCAAGAGGTTTCTAATACTGATCTTCTATTTTTCTGTTTCGGAAACTGTGGTAATCTTTTCTATGCGAAATACGAAAATGTGTTGTCTCAATGAACTCATTCATTGAAAAATGGTTAATTCGACATTTATTTACTGGTACTGCCACGACTGCCATAAGCTCTCTACCTTTTAAAATGTCCTCTTTCGATACTGACATTTTAAAACTTTCTAAAGATTTTAAAGAGCTACTAAAGTCATTCAAGTCAGCAGTTTGCAAATTAAATGCATATTCTGTAACTGACATTCACATTCACATTTAGTACAGCCCACAACACAAGTCTTACTACTTTCTCTTTTTCAGATGAGGATATTCTCCTGCAATCAGGTTCTAGTGATAATAACGCAAGAAGTGTACCAGACAAAACAAAGAAAGAGTCTGAGAAGAGAAGCCGAAACAAATCAGTGCTAGCTAAAAATACCTCCAATATTGAACTCAAACCCTGGGCTGATGCTTCTACAATTTCCTTAGGCCTCTTGGACTGTATTGAACGCAGAGCATTTAAGTCGTCTAAGTTGCTTGCGTCACCGTTTTTTACCGTTACTTTAACGGTGTATGCTCTAGCGAAATAGCCAGTGGCATTTCTCCCCTTAAAAAATTTCAACCGTAATACTCGCGCACCTAGGTAACAAATTTCCTTCTAGAGGATCCTCCAAATCTCCAGAACTATCTTCAAATTACAAGACCATAAATCCATATATCCCTTTAAATTCCTGGGACCTGAGCCCCAAAGCCTTTAGTCAAAGGTCAAGTCAATCAAAAAACTTGACAGGTTTGTCCACTTCTACCAAAACGTAACACTCAATGGGTTTTATGTAGCCTTTATATGTTTATATCTAAACACAGTGCAAGCGTTAGGCAAATAGGGAAGGATTTAAGAGGAGATACAGTTCCACATTGGTAATAAAGTTCTGAACATCAAAATGGGAGAGAAGAACAGAGTTACCCAAAGCATTCCACATTCTTGATGTGCGGTTTAAGAAAGAATATCTATACTTGACAGTACACCCGAAATTGAGCTTAAGAGTAAAGAGATGAGCATTCCTGGAAGTGCGAGTATTACGGCTGAATTGTTTGAGGGGTGAAATGCAACATGGCTAATTCAATAGAACATTGTTTCGATTATAGTTATATCGCTTATCATTTACATAGCCCTTTTTCTAGATTCTATCCAACAGATTTAAACTTGTTTTTGGGGCACCTGCACAGATATGCGAGTTATATTCAGCTTTGGACGAATGAAGGCTTTGTAAATTGCAAGACAGCATTGAGTTTTCGAAGCATTAAATTCTACACGGTTTTTGATTCCCCATTGTACAATGCTGTCGATATCGGAATTGAATTAGCTTATCATACGCTACCGTTGTTGAAATTCCACCTCCTGAGGACAAGGATGTGAATTTAGAAAAGAATATGAAAAGCTGAGGATACTGTCGTCAGCGAAACAGTTCAATGGACTAGAAGTTACAAACAAAAGATGTTAGTGAATACCAGGAAGAGAGTCGGAGACAAAACGGAGCCCAGGGGCACACCAGCTATTTTTTGGACTTGAACCCATTCACTACTACTTTTATTGAACGATCCGAAAGGTTATTACTATTTCAATGAAGGAGGGATTCGTGAAAACCGAAAGCACGCATTTCCGATAAGAGAGCCTGATACCAAACCCTATCAAATGCTTTTGAAATATCAAGTGCAATAATCTTACTTTCTCCGAAACGATTTAAAGATTTGCTCCACTGTTCGGTGAGATGAACTATGAGATCACCAGTGCTACTTTCGTTTTGAGATATTTCTTAAGCTGATAATTAATCAGCGTTTCCATGTTCTTGAAAAGAAGGGACAGGATGAGGAGAACTCGCCTTTTTTTTGGGATGGGATGGACAAATAAACGAGTCCTGAGAAGTAGGACATATGAAAAAGCTAACGCAGTGGTTTTGCCAGCGTTGAAGAACACATCTTCAGAACAATATCCCTTTTATTGCTTCTATAACTTTGACTTTTGAAGAGCTAATTTCCAGTTATCTGAAGATTTAACCATTTCGGGATTTACATTTTCTTATATTGACGAATCAATTTCAAATTTGTATAAAATCCTAAATAATTGTTTGGAAACAAAACTATCTCTAAAGAAATCAAGAAATACAAACTTTAGCCACCTTTGGTACACAAAAAAACTTCATTCACTGCGAAACAAAAGAAATTAAGTGTGGAAAACTTACTTTAAGACCCTATGTCTCACAAATGTCTCTTTTTATATTAAAGTCTTTAATGAATTTAAAACTCTTTTTAATTCCTTATTTTCTAGTTTTATTACTAATATTGGCATCTCTTCAATCGAGATTTTTAAAGCATTTTTAGAAACTTTTCAACTTAAAGAAAAATCAGATGGATTTTCAGTTGACTTCACTTATACAGGAACCTTTCATTACTTAAAACAGTTGATGTCTGTAACGTCAATTTGTTAACAGCCCTGAAGTAGTTGATGAAGTTTATTTTCATAATCTTCACTCCTTTTCGTAAATTAGTCATATTCTGTGATCTTCTGTCTGTGCTGAATAAGAGCTGCTCAGCCGGTAAAAAATGTAGAAATTCTTCAGTTGAACCCCTTCAAACAAAATTCACAGTATATGGAAGAAGTCATTTTCACCAATATTCAAAACAGGCGGACATAACAAACTACGGGCCAATTGTAAAACTTCCTTGCATTTCTAAACTTCTTAAACAAGTTGTTTGTCAGAGTGCTACATTTCTAAGTAAAAATCTCATTTGCGAAGAGCAATACGGATTCGTGAAAAAAAGAGCAATCGTAACAAATCTTCTCACATTCTAGAACATAATATGTTTAAACGCTTTAGAATAAGGTTGTGAAGTTGACTGTGTTTACACTGACTTTTTTAAAGTTGTTTACCAACTTAGCCACTGAATTATTTTATTAAAACTTACAGCTCTTGGTTTTCTACTATTTTCTTGGCCTGGATCAAATCTTACCTTAAAAATAGATTCTATGTGGTAAAATTTAGAAATTCTCATTCAGAACCGTTTGTTGCTCTGGTATTCCCCAAGGAAGCTATCTTAGCCTTTTTTACTGTTCATCCTATCTAATCATATTTGCACTCAAGTGATGAAGATTTTAAAAATAATAGAGTCCACTCCTAATCGTATACTTTTACAGGCTGATATTGATAGTTTTACATTATGGTGTTAGAAAAATAGCCTTTCCCTCAACCTTTTGAAATACTAGAAGATAACTTTAAAAAACAAGACGAATCGTAAATATGTAATTGGTTATTGTATTTCACAGCAAAAACTCTGTCACGTCTCTATTTTTTAGTATTTAGGAGTTTATATCTGTTCGAACTTAGAAGTTCTACGCTTGGTTTTAAAAAACGCTGGGCAAAAGAGTTTAATGATTTCTATGTTACTCTTTCTTTATATAATTGACATGTTCGTCTTGCTTTACAATATGGACTCAATTTTACGAAATTCATAAAAATCGTATTGAATCAATTAAACATAATTTCAATGTTAGGCTATTATTGAATTGTTTGCATACATGCATCTTTGATGAGCCTCTGATCGTAACTCGACGCTTGATATAAGCTAACTACTTTATAAAAAAATGTTGGTTTAAGAAAATCTAAAAAAAGAAAAACTCACATTCAATATGCTCTTGACCATGTAGACAGTAGATCTTTGTTGGTGTTCCAGGAGTTGCAACGCTACCACAACTACCACCACCACCACCGGTTCCACGATCCGCAGAATTATTATTAATGCTTGCAGTCCCATAATTTGTGCTTTTAAAATCACTGAAATAACAAAAGAGAAAAGAAAAACAAATAAATTCAAAATATCAATAAAAATGTTTTTTTATTTGTTCTTTAATAAAATATCTATTCAAAATTAATTGCTTGAATATAAATTGATTAACCGCAGGCATATTTACTCGGAAAGGCGACTGTTTATAAAATCCCAGTCTAGCTTTAAACCAATTAGAAACTTTTTCAATAAAATTGAAATTTCCTGTCTTAAGGTAAACAATATAATATTGAGTTTAGACATAGACAAAGGATAAAGAAATAAAAATAAAATATAAAATACAAATAAGTAAACATAAGAAAATAATAGACAAACAGAGCAACGCCCGGGTCAGAAGTCTGAACTGGGTTTGTGGATGCTGCTTTTTTGGAAATGTCAAGTTCTGCATTTACTTTATTTAGGAATTGAAATAAATTTTTAAATTTTTAGGGATTAAGATTAAAGAAGACAAATAAAATAAGAACACTTTATTAATAAAATTAAGAGGGAGTTATTACGTACCTGTTTTGCAAAATTTTGATACCAAAATGGCTACAGGTCTTATACATATTAAGGCGTTCGCAGAATGCAAAAATCTCAATTTGTATTCAAAGCTTTCTGATGTCAAAATTGGTTGTGTTAAGATAAATTCAAAATTATTTTTTAGCATCAATTTTCTTCTCTATAATTAAATTTTTCACAACTAAAACTAAAAATAGTACGATCCAAACATTTAAAAAAATAAATTGAATTGGCTTCAAAATAAATGTTTGAGTGTCTAAATATCATTTAAAAAAGGAGGTGTGATGCGACCCACACTGATAACTTCCCATCAAGTCTGTCGATTTGTCTTGCTTAAAAGGTTTGTAGGTTACGTGTTTTGTTAAAAAAGGTGTAAGTTGAATTATTTAAAAACAAAAATTAATTACCAACAATATTTTGCATATGATGAAATAGTTTGATTTCAAAATTTATTTTACCAGTTTTTACCAATTTTAGTAGCATTTCTTAAAAGTTTTTATTTCTTGTATAAAAAAATACAAATTAGATGACTGAAATTAATTTGAAGTCAATGTTTTCTATTATTCACGAGATATCGAAAACCGAACATCAATTTTTACCAAATTTGCGTACTATTTTTTGTAGATTTATATTTTTTATGAAAAAAACTGACTGTTGGATTTTTATAAAAAAAAATTTACTAAATGTCAAAAACAATATTTTCTGAGAGATCAAAATAGTTTGAAGCCAATAATTTTAAATATTGAAAAGATATTTGAGTCGAAAGTAAATTTTTACCAAGTTTTAGTATTGTTTTTTTAGGTTATTATTTTTTGTAAAAAAAAAAATATCCATTCATTTTTCTTAAAATTTTACCGAATTTTGAAAACAATATTTCTTATAAAATAAAATTAGTTTGAAGCCATAATCTAAAATTTTTTAAAAGATACTAAAGCCTCAAATTTTACCAACTTTTAGTAATGTTTAGGTTCTTATTTTTTGTAAAAAAAAAACATCAATTTAATTTTTCTGAAAATTTAACTGAATTTTGAAAATAAAATTTTTTATAAGATAAAATTAATTTGAAGCCAATATCTCAAATTTTTGAAAATATATTTGAGTCGAAAAATACTTAAGTCTCAATTTTTACCAACTTTTAGCAATGTTTTGTTTGGGTTCTTATTTTTTGTAAAAAAAAAACTGTCAATTCGATTTTTCTCAAAAGTTTACCGAATGTCAAAAACAATATTTAATATAAGATAAAATTAGTTGGAAGCCATAATCTAAAATTTTTGAAAAATATTTAAGTCGAAAATCAATTTTTACCAACTTTGAGTAGTTTTTTTTAAGTTTTTATTTTTTATAAAAAACACTGTTAATTTGATTTTTCTCAAAATTTTTCCAGATGTTAAAAAACTTTATTCTTCGTTGCATTAAATTATTTTGGAGATAAAATCATTTTTTGTTCATAAAATTTTCGAGGTGATGATGATTGGATTTTTTTTTTTTTTCAAAAATATACTTGTTTGGTATCACGTTACAATATATAATATACAATTCAATTCAAGTCTCTAGCGTTATTGGTTCGTGGGATATTTTGGGTTAACCAAAATTTGTACATATGGTAAAAATATGTAAATATGGTAAAAAAACCACCCACTCAATTTTTTTGAGAGTCCTTACTGAATCTTTCTTCATTATTATCTGTATAACAAAATTTATTTATGGTTCTTGAGCTATGGATGACGAAAAAAACTTCCCGAACGTACGGACGTACAGCATACGGACATAAGGACATACGAACGTACGTACTCACACACGCACAGAAATCTCACTAAAAATCTTTTATTTAGCCTCAAGGGACCTTGAAACGTCGAGAAATATCAAAATTTTCAATTCGACAAATCGGACCGATTACAATAACTTCCTATGGAAAGTTAAAAATTATAGCGTGATGCTCTTTGTGGTTTTAACTTGGCAGCGCTGGCATTTGCCTGCTTTCAAACCTAGATGTCATTAAGATTGCCATTATACTAGTTGAATGTTAAGCCATTGACTGTAATGGATGGCTTAACAAAAGATTGGGGATTTAAGTAATGGTCGTCATAATCGACCTACTACGCAAGTAATCCGTAAAATTGTTAAGGACTTTAAAGAGAGTGGAAGAGTAACTGATATTGTAAGATTTAGGCCTTAAAACCGCTTTGGAATATAAGAAAGTAGGGACCTATCTACAAAGGCTAAACTTTAATGTGATTCTAGAATCCAAGATTTTAGATAAAGCAAATAATAGCTTCACTAAAATTCCCGATAAAGGATTGAACAAAAGATAGCCAATAAAACTTTATGGACTAGGTTCAGTTCAATAATTAAATTTGTTTATTTGAAGCATATAAGTAAGACCTAGTCTTTGATAGTATTAACACTGGTCGACAAAATTACGTTTTTACTGATCCACAATCAAAATTATGCTTATTTAAAGGATTTATTGGATGTCCTAAATTCGAATATCGCCTTTAAATTTTACTATCACATCAGGTTTTTAAAATATGTCCCTTTTAAAATGCTAAAATCTACCCAAAACGTGGTTTTAAAGGCTTAGTTAAAACTCAAAATACCATGAATTTGCAAAGTACAAATCTTTTCCTTCTAGATACAATTTAAATCATTTAAGTATCTTACTTAGTTTTTGGA
Source organism: Eupeodes luniger (assembly GCA_951509635.1). Lineage (NCBI taxonomy): Eukaryota > Metazoa > Arthropoda > Insecta > Diptera > Syrphidae > Eupeodes > Eupeodes luniger. Next base: position 109,071,940 of record OX608073.1, read on the forward strand.
AATTCTAATTAGTTATGAGTCTTTTTTTGGCTCTATACTTTCATACTTTTCGGGCTTCATTTTTAGTGCTGATTTCGAATCCAAACTTTAATTTTAACTGTTTGCTCAAGTTTTAAAAATACCCGTTTTGTAATATATTTCAAAAACTTATACAAGTTTTGTTCAAGAACAAAATTTGATTTCAAACTTTTTTTCCTATTTGTGTTGAAACCGTTTTAGCACAAATAGTTTAGGGTGTTTTTCAGATTTTTGTGATAGGTGAAATCTAACAACTTATGAAATGATAGAAATATTCTATCTGAATATTGAAGAAAGGGATTATAGTGTTGGAAAACCATCACGGATTTTATTGAAGAAAAATTCATCGTAAATTTTGAAAACCTCAAAAAACGTGATTTTTTAAATTTTAATAAGTAATATCTCATAAACCTGACGTGATACATTAATTTTGAAGTAAGATTTGAAATAAGGTCATCAAAATCCACTGGAAAAGTGCAATTTTATTCCCAGCAAGAAAACTTAATTTAAGCTAAAAAATCTTCAATATTTAGAAGGTGAATACAAAATAAGAAGAAAAGGAGATTAAAATATACCACTCTGGTGAACAAGTCATTTCGCAGTATTAGAAAAGAAACTGAGAGACTTCTCACAAAAAATGGTTAAAAATATCGCATATTGTGCATTTTTTATCTTAAGGTACCACAAAAAAAATATGTCTTATAACTTTAAAGACATATAATTTTTATTACAACAACAAATGTCCAAACCTTTTTTGTCCTACATAACTTAAAACCAGCAGAGACATTGACTTCCATAAATTTGTATTTTTCAAAACATGACGACGACGGGCCTGGGATGCGAACCACACTGGTTACTTTCCATTCGTGTCTCTCAATTTTATATTTCTAAAAGTTTCACGAAATATTAACAACAACTTTGTGTACGACAAAAATGAGTTACCTTGTTCTCAACGTACTTGAGTGTTAAACAATTTTTATCAGTTTTTATCCGTTTTTGTAGGTTTCCGCTTTTTGTAAGAAAAAAAAATTGTCAATTGAATTTTTTTGAAAATTTAACTAAAATCTAACAACAATATTTTAGATATGACAAATTCGTTTTTTATTTTTATATCTGTTTCGGTTCCCGAGATATTTTAGTCAAAAACCAATTTTTTCCAACTGTTACGAAATTTTAGTAGGTAGCATTTTTAAGAAAGTATTTTTCTGATAAAAATGCTATTTTTTTTTAGAAAATTAAATGTTCTTAATAACGATATTTTATATGGAACATAATAATAATTTTCAAGACTATGGCACAAAATTTTAAACGATTCAGTTAACAAAAATATTACTGATGGATTTTACTGATAACTATAAGAACAGTAAATGGAATAGTCCAGTCAACTGTTGCGGATTCCAATTAAAAGGTGCGTTTAAGAGTATTTGCTTTGTTTCAATTTTTTTTAAGAAATGTCACTGTTTAGACATGTTTGAATGCCCGTTTTTAAGAAAAGGCATTTAGCAATTTACTATTTAACAAAATGAAAAAAAAAAAGGTTCAACATTTTGGAGCCGCTGAGTAAATTGCGAAATAATAAGCAATTTGCTTTGCTAACTAATTGTTAAACCCTTACCAATATGTTGTATATAAGTAAAAAATTACTTTTTACCATTTTTGCGTAGTAATTTTGTAGGTTTTCATTTTTTATGTAAAAAATTGACACTTGGATTTTTCTATAAATTTTACTAAATGTTAAGAACATTTTTTTTTTTTTCGATTTTATAAGATTAAATTAATTTTCAGGTTTTTATTTTTTGTTAAAAACGGGCAGGTCCAGATGTCAACATTTTTTTCCTCGATGCATACAAATATTCTTGGTACTCGAAATATTAAAGGTGACAGATTTGTAGTGGTTATGGTTCTTAAGACATGGCTGACGAAAAAAAGGTATCACAAGCACACGGACGTACGTACGTACAAACGTACTAGTAGGTACACACGCACGCTTAGATATCTTTCCAAAAACCTTTGATTAAGGGATCTTGAAACGTCAAGAACTGTCATACTTTTAACAAACGTCCTATGGGAAGTTAAAAAACTGAAAAAATATTTTTAAACTCGATATTCCGAAAATCTAGTACCCGTGGCATGATGGTTAGTGCGTTGGACTGTCATGCGAGAGGTCTTGGGTTCGATCCCTGCCTGTGTCACCTAAAGTTTGTTTCATGGGTACTGCCTCTTGCGAGGAATTGACAAATTCTCCAAGAGTAATTCTTGTCATGAAAAGTGCTTTCTCAAATTAGCCGTTCGGATTCGGCATATAAACTGTAGGTCCCCTCCATCCCTGCAATTACTCGCACACAGGAATGGTTGAGAGTTGTAAGTCACTAGGCCCTGGTTCTCTACGGACTGTTGCGCCACCTAATTTATTTATTCCGAAAATCTGGTTAATTTTTTTAGAAATTTTAAATCGAATTTTTTTACACAACAAAATAAAAATGTCATGAATACCTCAACAGAAAACATCTTAATCTTCAATTTTGAATTGAATGTCTTTGAAAAAAAAAACATACCTAATTTATTAAAAAAAAATCATTTGAACATTTTTGAGGGTAACAACATTGAATAATTACAAATTTGTAATTATTCAATGGTAACAATTTAAATGTATCAATTTCTTAAAGAGACATCTTGTATCCTCGGCAAGCATGAAAAGATGCATGGACAAATAGCAAACTTCAAGTTATTTAATTAGTTCATAACCTTAACAATTGTAGAAATTATCAGAGGTATTTATTTGATCACCCTTTAGATAGAAATACATTTTACGAATTATGGAATTTTCCTTGGAAATTTCATTTTCATTTTCCAAAATGCATATAAAAAGTCGTTGTTATTATTTTAACGAAATTCACTTTCGTCATCTCATGACATTTATAAAGAAATTAAATAGAATTCCTAAGAGTTAGTTCTAAACATATTTTTATGTATTTCGAAAGAGTTTATTTATTTTTATTAAACTCATAGTTCAGATAATAAATTCATCACAGAAATAGGTAAGGAAAAGAAATCTAGCATTTAAGAGAAAAAATATTAAAAATATTTATAAAACTTGTACAATTTACCAAGTGAACTCAAAATGCAATAGAAATAGCTTCATTTTCTTCCTTCTGTCTTCTATAATAAAGCTCTATTTATGTTTATTTCATTTTACTTTACTTTTATTTCCAATCCAAAATAAAAAGAAAAAGAATGCAAAAAATACAAAAAACACGATAAATGTAGTTTGTAGTCTGAGACAGTAGGTCGTTTGTCTGAGCATCTAAAGAGCAATATATTCTAAGTCTTACACACTTACCATATACATATACAGTTTTGGACACATATTTAAGTCACAAGAGGATCAAAAACATTTCTTAACAATATTTTAAAATTATCTTCCTATTTATTGCAAGTGTAACTAAAAAATAATAATATTTTACATAAATGAGCAAAAATAAAACCTTAACTCCATTTAATGCAACACAATTATCTGGAAATGTTATCAGAAACTCGAAAACTTTGTCAAAGTAACTATAATCCTAGATTTTATTTCTCAATGTTAAGTTAAAAAAGCACTTTATATGTATTATCAAATAATGAAACTTTGTTCAGCACTCTTCCTGAGGACAGAAAAATCGTTGAGAGTAGCAAAACTGATCCCTTCTAGACATTGTAACAAATTAGACTCCAAATTAATATGAACTACGGTGTAGAAATATCGGCACATATCATAAGAAAATTATTCAAGAATGAGAACCTGAATGGAAGCTTTTAAAGACGTAAGGAAGATGTGCCGAAATAAAATAAATGTCGAAGCCATCGTTTCACGCTAAGACATCTTCAGAAAAGCTCGTGTTTTTGGATGTCAAAGTGTTTCGAAATTATGATAAGTCTAACTTTTCTGACGCTCACACTGATTCAATTTTAAGAAATAAAATGTTATCAGAAACTCGAAAACTTTGTCAAAGTAACTATAATCCTAGATTTTATTTCTCAATGTTAAGTTAAAAAAGCACTTTATATGTATTATCAAATAATGAAACTTTGTTCAGCACTCTTCCTGAGGACAGAAAAATCGTTGAGAGTAGCAAAACTGATCCCTTCTAGACATTGTAACAAATTAGACTCCAAATTAATATGAACTACGGTGTAGAAATATCGGCACATATCATAAGAAAATTATTCAAGAATGAGAACCTGAATGGAAGCTTTTAAAGACGTAAGGAAGATGTGCCGAAATAAAATAAATGTCGAAGCCATCGTTTCACGCTAAGACATCTTCAGAAAAGCTCGTGTTTTTGGATGTCAAAGTGTTTCGAAATTATGATAAGTCTAACTTTTCTGACGCTCACACTGATTCAATTTTAAGAAATAAAATGTCAAAAGAAAGAGAATTATAAATAGACTTCGGGAATTGTATTTTTATTGAAAATACTTTTAGAACTGTTGAAAAACTTAAATTTTTCTTATAATACAAATTTAATACCTTTTCTTCTCCCATTAGTGTTTGGGGTCAACTCAAATGATTGTTAAATGCTTCGTTAACATGGATGAAGAATTTTTTGGGATATTTACGTTAGAATTCAGCTATGCGTACGTTCTATATTTAAGGAACTATGATGGCAAATAATGTTACTTGTGATGATTTAGGATAATTTTCAGGAAGGTGGGATTTGGTAGGTATGTAGGCAAGTATCCAGTTCAGTATCCAGCCTAAACATTTCAAAAACAGCAATTCAAAAGATTAATTTCTAAATTAACTTCGCTTGACTGTTGTCTATGGGGATATATGAAGTCGCTAGTCTACACCGACAAGTCTGAAACGATTAACCAGGGCCGTCGAGAGGAATTCCGGGCCCGGGACGGAAAAATCTCGGGCCCCCCATATTTACCATTTTTTTCAAAGTTCATGCCTGCTTATATGGTACGTTCTAATTTCAATTACGAATAGCATGAAATTGGTCGGAATTAACGGAAATAATAATTTTTTGTTTTGCAAAGTGAACCGAAAAAAAAGTGTTAATCATCAAATCAATCTCACGGGTATAGTCCAGTTTAGTTGAAATAGAAGATGGATAGAAAATAATTCTACATGCGAGTAGATCAGATTCCGAACAGAATCATACATTTAGTTCGGTATTGCCAACGACATGTTGGTTGGTTAGCATGAAGATCTATTACCTACTATGAAAATAAAATAGAGCGAAGTAAAAGTATTTGAAATTTATCTTTTTGTATGTATTTAAAGGGTTTACATTAAATACTCTTTATTGTTTTTCTTCATATTAAAATATTGTCACAATGTTTTCATTAGAATTAGTTTGCATTCAATGAAATATTTCTTTCTGCAAACGAGCTTTCCTAGCTTTCTGAGCAGCAAAACAACTTATAATTACATCGAAATTCAATTTCATTGCCAAAAGTGCTTCGGTACATAGTGTAGCAAGTCCAGAAACACTATCTTGTGATGAACCACGAACGATGAAAATTCTTTTTCTGGCAAGGATGCTAAATGAACGTTCGGTACTAGCTACGGTTACAGGTACGGAGAGCAACACAAATGTTGGGGAAAATCGTCTCCAAGCTCTGGGAATAAATAGTATTGAGCAAACACAATGGCGGAAGTTCTGCTTCAAAATTGTTTTTTCAGATAAATTATTTCTTCTTTTAACTCTTGAGACACATGCGAGTTATACTTTTGGATGAACCTTGTAGCGGAGTTTTTAATCTCAATTTTGTCCATTGTTGAAAACTGCCATTTAAATGAAAATGTAGCATTCAAATTCTTCATCGTATCGAACCGACGAGAAATTTCACATATAATTGAATCAACTATGACGTAAAAGGTGTTTCTCTTGAAATTTATTTCTTCGTCTGTTTCTATTTGCTTTCCAGCTCCTCGGTTTTCTTCAAAATGTCTCTTTAATTGCCTTTTTCGGTTCGATGGAAACGATTCCGAAACATCCCCCAATCCAGTAGCAACTGCTTTGCATTCAGATAAATTTGATCCCATTCGTTTCGAATAAAATTCAAATCGGAGATCAAGTTAAGATTTCGAATTTCAACGTCAATAGTCATGTTTCTGGCTTGAAGAATGATACTTCTTTCATTTATAGCGCTAAGAACCTTGCACCAAATCGAAGACATCAGGACGCATTCAAATTTGTGTATATATTTTAAAACGCCATTTACATCTCTTCGAGTTTCAGTTTCAGTTAAATTAATATCACTTAAGGCTTTTAATGATGTTCTAAGGTTTTTCAGATGGTTTCACTACCTCAATTCTAGCTGACCATCTTATATCGGAAAGTTTGTGAAGGGATCCGGGCACATTTTTCCTAAGAATTTCCCAACGTTGGGCACTGCTGCTAAACAATTTGAAACACTTTTGAAAAACTCCAACAAATGTTATTGCGGCAGTACAACATTTCGCTGAATCGACTCCACACAAGTTAAGGCTGTGAGCTGCACATGGTGAATACACGGCATTCTGATTTTTGTTTAATATATGCCTTTGTGCACCATTATACTGTTCTTTCATATTGCTTCCATTTTCATAGCCTTGTGCACAACAGTCTTCTAAAGGGATTTCGTTCTTTGCCAATGTTTCGCAGATCAGTTTTTTTTGTTGCAATCGACAAATTCCAAAAACCGTTCTTAGATGGTGAACACATTTTATTCCAATCGCAGATATCGCAAAATAAATGTGTTTTGTCCCACATGACTTGAATCGGGTGTTGCATCGACAATTATAGCGAAGTATTTGGCGTTTTCAATCTCCTTCAAAATAGCTGAATTCACATGTTGGGCACAAATTTTGATGAACTCATTTTGAATCTCAACGGAAATGTAGTGGACTTGCAAACGTTTGTGCTCTTGTTGTGAAATTCTTACTTTTTCCAAGTGCTCCTGAAGTAAGGGTCCATAATGACTAATTAATTCCAAAATGCCCAAAAAATGATCATTATTTGGCTCTCCAATAAGATTGCCATCGCCTCGTATTCCTAGTCCCCTGGTGGGATTTTCCGGTCACCCGAAACCGAAAATTTCGTTTACAGCCGAAACAAAAATGAAGAAAAGAAACTTTATAAAAACAGTAACCGAAATGAATATTTGTGTTTTGTTTTAATTTGCCGGGCCCCTTATTTTTACTTTAAAAATTTTCAAAATAAAACAAATTTGAAATTTACGTTAAATTAAGTAAGAAAAGCGAAACAATTTACTATAACTTTCTTTCAATAGTTCAAAATTGCCCAATTTTTCATTAAATATAAACAAAAATTTACGCCAATAATAATCAGGGGCCCAGATCGGCAAGCTTGTGACTGATAGATTGGCAGATAACATGCAAACAGGGGCCCGATTGCGAAAGCATGAATGATTTTAAATTTTCGGGCCTCTAAAAATAAGTGGAAATAAGTATGTTGATGATAAATATAGATTATATTCTCATTGCTTTCAATTTTACGGGCCCCTAGAAAATCCCGGGCCCGGGGGGTTTCCCCCCCTTTCCCCCCCCTCTCGACGGGGCTGCGATTAACCAATCGGAGGACAATATTCCCAGCATTATTAGCGATGTACGGCCTCAAATGTTGGGAAAAGTCATCGAAAATTAGAGAAATAAATTATATGAATAATGTAGTTAGAATATTAATTTGTCAATCAATACTTAATTTTTCTTTAAGTAAAAAAGATAACTCCAATTTCAGTGGCTTAATATATATGACCAGAACTGTGTGTAAATAACACATTCCAATACATACATATATGCCACCGTCGTCGAGGTTGGCACACAAGATGCAACATATCCTTATACACATTTTGTCCGTGGTGTGTGTACATCTTAGCAGAGAAATACATCGACACAACGAACAAATGAAGAAAAAAATATCACCTTTTGCTCCCGTTTACGTTCGCAGTTAAAATGAAATTCACATTTTTATACGCTTGGCATAATAAAAAAGGATATTTCTCCTTTCGCTGCCATACGACCATACGATACGAGTACACACACATATCGTTGCTCGACCTTTTCTTCGTTTACTTCTTTCTTTTTTTTTCTTGAAGATAATTTTTTCTCTGTTTCTTTTATTTATTTTCAAAATTAGATTCGAAATAAAGTCTGTTAGAATGGGATTCGTCTTGAGATTCTCAAGAAAGACGAAAACGAAGATGACGACGAAGCAATGTTCTATATGGAATCAAAGTCATATAATGTTCCTATATGCAAGTTTTGAGAGTTCCTTAAGTGCGAAAACGAAGACGAAAAATAAGAAAAGTGATTGCAATTTTGAATGCAATTCCAATAGGTACTTTCGACTCCATATATTCTGCAGGTAGTTAAGTTTCGTATATAAGAGCGCATTTTATACCTTTTCTTAAACCTTCACAAAATCATTTCATGAACTTTAAACTTAAGTAGTTGACATAATTTAATGTTTATCATGTCAAAAAGAAACTAAAATAAAATAACAAAAAACTACAACTATAAAAGTGTGGACAAGAGGGCGAAAAAGGATAGGGGAGGTGAGGCAAGCAAACAAACATTTTTGACATTTCTTTTTTGTTTTGTGCACTTTACTTTGGATTCATTTTTGAAAGTGAAACAATATTGAAATAGTTTGCTAAAATTACTTTTGCATCTGAAAAAGTTATACCTACCTAGGTACCTTTTACTAGCTTGCCATAAATTTGGGCACGTCAAAGCAAATATACAGATACATATAAAACTACATAAGGCCCCCAAAGGGTGATCTGCTCTACTGACTCTTTCTGCAGACTCTAATGGTGTGGTGTGGATGGCGGGCGTGGCGTGCTTGATGGCTTATAAACTCTTTCAGTTATGGATAAAAGATGTCAAAAACAGTGCTAACGAATTATTTTTCGTAAATATTCAAGCTATAAGTATGTTTGTATACCCCTCTAGATGAAAATGTATGTATAAGAAAAAGCTATGAAAATATTTACTTTATAGAAGAAGACGAAAAGTTAAATTTTCATTAATTTTATATGCAATTGAAAATTTTTACTCATGTTGTTTAAAAGTTTTGTATGAAAATCATCAGCTCAGCTTGGCGGGAGAAACCTATATTAATTGTTGCAAGTGACAGCATTAGAAACCTTTTGCAGTAAGTACAAAGTTTTCTATAAAATCGAAGTGTAAGAATATTGTTTTGAGGTGTCTCGACAGTTTTGTGAGAGATGCCTACTTTTATTTTTGATATTGTTTGTTAGTAAGAAGTTTCATGGCCAAGTTTATGGCTAGGGGTATATTTATAAGAAGATTATTTTAGCACAGGTTTAAATTGAAAAGATTTAATTATAAGTTTTATATACCTAGGTTAGAAACTCTAAACAGTCGTCTGGAGTGCAACCTCTATAAGATAGACAGTCAAAATAGAATCGAGGGGTTACAGACAATAAAACTTTGAAATTCACAGGGATTTAAGCTATATTCTTCGAAGCAAATAAAGATGCAGACTCTTTAAATTTAAGGTTAGGAAAGAAAATCACTTAGTTCCAGCTACAGATCCAAATGGAAAAAAGGGGCTGGGAAGCGACCCACACTGATAACTTCCCATCCTGTCTGTCGATTTGTCTTGCTTAAAAGTTTGTAGGTTTGTGTGTTTTGTTAAAAAAGTTCTCAGTTGAATTATTCTTACAAATTTAAAAATTACCAATAATATTTTGCATATAATGAAATAGTTTGATTTCGAAATTATTTTTTGTTAACGAAATTTTTAGTCGAAAAACAATTTTTACCAATTTTAGTAATATTTCTTAAAAAAAAATATTTCTTATGTAAACAAATACAAATTGGATGAATGAAATTAATTTAAAATTTTACCGAATATTAAAAACAATATTGCCTATAAACAAAAAATTAGTTTAAAGCCAATATTTTAAAGTCTTGAAAAGATATTTGAGTCGAAAATCAATTTTTACCAACTTTTATTAATATTTTTTTTTTGGTTTTTATTTTTTGTAAGAAAACTGTAAATTCGATTTTTCTCAAAACTTTTCAGAATGTTGAAAACAATATTTCTTATAAAATAAAATTAATTGTAAGCCATAATCTTAAATTTTTGAAAAGATATTTAAGTTGAAAATCAATTTTTACCAACTTTGAGTAATGTTTTTTATAGATTTTTATTTTTTATAAAAAAAAAAACTATCAATTCGATTTTTCTCAAAATTTTACCAGATGTTAAAAACATTATTCTTCGTTGCACAAAATTGTTTTGGAGATAAAATCGTTTTATGTTCCTAAATTTTTCTAAATATTTTTTTTCAGTTTTTTTGATTTATAAAAAAAAAACCGTTAATTGGAATTTTTTTCAAAAATATGTTTGTTTGGTATCACGTTACAATATATAATATAAAATTTAATTCAAGTCTCTAGCGTTATTGGTTCGTGAGATATTTTAGGTTAACCAAAATTTTCACCTTTTTTTTAAACTGCTATGGTAAAAAAAAACCACCCACGCAATTTTCTTGAGAGCCCTTTCTACATCTTTCTGCATTATTATCTGTATACACAAATCTATTTGATGTCGATATCTCTTCTGGTTCTTGAGCTATGGACGGCGAAAAAAACGTCGCGAACGTACGAACGTACGTACACACGCACGCACAGACATCTTTCTTAAATTTTTTATTTTGACTCTAGGGACCTTGAAACGTCGAGAAATGTCAAAATTTTCAATTCGACAAATCGGACCCATTACAATAACTTCCTATGGGAAGTTAATAATTTTAAACATAAATGTTCACTGTGGCGTATACGTAACATATTTCTTTTTTATGAATGTAAACATAGCAATGTTTTTTTTTCGAATTCATATGTTATAACAATGTGGTACACGTGGCATGATGGTTAGTGCGTTGGACTGTCTTGGGTTCGATCCCTGCCTATGCCATCTAAAGTTTTTTTCACGGGTACTGCCTCTTGCGAGGAATTCACAAGTTCTCCAAGAGTAATTCTTGTCATGAAAAAGTGCTTTCTCAAGTAATTAGCCGTTTGGATTCGGTTTTAAACTGTTGGTCCCCTCCATTCCTGATAACAGTACTCACACAAAGGAATTATTGAGAGTTGTAAGTCACTAGGCCCTAGTTCTCAAGACTGTTGCGCCACCCAATTTATTTTATTTTTGTATGTTATAACAATTACATCAAGCTTTACAAATATTCAGACGTTACAGTATTTATTAATGTCATAAGCCCAACGTTTGACAATGGCTTCACTGCGCATAACCATCTTTTTATCTTTGAACCATCGTCACTTTGATACACCATTTTTTATTTTAAACACCAGCGAAACAGAATATGGTTTGAAATTAAGAAAATGTATAACGACTCAAGTATTGAACAAAACCCAAAAAGGTGAATACAGTCACGATATTCTGAATGGAGCATAGGAAAATCGCCTTTATTTACGGTTATATAAATCCAACTTCTTTGTAATATTGCTTAAATGTATGTTAAACGACTATGTACATAGTCAACGACTTGAGTTACACATTTTCCACTAAGAAGTATCAACAAAGTAGTACTTTTTAAAATAGAGTTTTCCAATAATAGGTTTTATATATACATTTGGTGCTGTAATCTTAACCATTTGCCAAGTTAAAACTACACCATAACAATAAATGGAACGACACACTTTCAACAACGCAATAAAATTGTGAAAATTCAGTACAAAAAATATTGAACATTTTGCAGCCACTGCTCTCAAGACTTTTGGCTCGTCTTGAAGCACATTCTCACTGAAACTTGTTTACAGTTTTTAAGCTGTTGAATATTGCTGCTGTAGCCCAAAGTGTACACGAAACCACAGACCTCATCAGTTATTGGTGTTGGGCATGTCACTGATAACATAACACAGTATTTTGCATTAAAACTTAGGTCTAAACGCTTTAAAAGTTCAGTTCAAGACGGACAATTACCAGCAACATTGTATCTTCGGATGATTCGGATTTTCATCGAAAAATCATCTTTTGTAAATAAGGTTGCCTCTACAAGCAGATTATTCACATTTGAGAATCTAAATTTTCTCAAGTGCGTGATCTATGGAGTTTTAGGCTGCGATCTTACTTTCTCGAGAATGAGGCTGGTGCATCAGTTACGTAGTATGGATAACGCAACCGAATATGATTAATGATTTTTTCAAAGGCCCATATTGAATTCGTCAAAACTAGATTTAAAGGGGTTTTAAGTATTAATTTTTTTCAAAAACTTGTTTCAGATGTCAATCAAATGAAAATAATATCTGACAAATAATAATTGAAAGGTTGCTGCGTCACTTAATTTGTTTCTGTAGAGTTGTAGGTCTTACAACTCTCAACCATTCTTTTGTGCGAGTAATTTTGTCAGAGATGGAGGGTACAGTTTAAAGACGAATACGAATTGCTAATTTGAGTGTTAGATAAGTGAAAAATGCTGGTTAAATTATTATTATTACAAGTTTATTGATTCATAAATAAATTACATAATCAATAATTAAAATTAAAGCTCTACCTACCAGGGCTTTGAGCAAATGCTGGTTAAAATGTTTGAAAAAACTTCTAGTTTTCAAAAAAAAAATTGCTAAAAGCAGTTTTACAAAAGAGTTAATGTCATTATTTAGATACGGAGGTATACTAAATTTCTAAGAGGATACAACGGTTTGGCTGCAATATTCACGTATCTTTGTTAAATTATTATATAATTTATTATTAAAATCTTTTTGGCGAGTAAAAGTAAGTACTCATCATTCAATACAAAACAAAATTGTTTCATTTTCGGGATTTTGGGCTTTTGGGAATTTTGGTTTTCGGGATTTTGGAATTTCGGGTTTTTCCCTCTTCGGGATTTTTAAATTTCGGGATTCTTGATTTTTGGTGTTTTGGATTTTCAGGATTTTAGGTTTTGGAGATTTCAGGATTTTGTGTTTTTGGGATTTTGATTTTTGGGATTTTGATTTTTGGGATTTTGGTTTTCCGGATTGTGTCCGTCTCCCAAAAAAAACACACCCACTCAACTTTTAAAGTCCGTTTTGCATCTTTCGATATTATTTTCTGTTAAACAAAATTTATTTAGAGCCGATAGCTCTGGTTCTTGAGATAAAGACGAAGAAAAACAGTATCCCGAACTTACGGACGTAGGAACGTATGTATGTTCACACCCACACACTAACATCTCCTTGAAAATCTTTGATTTAGATTCTAGGGACTTTTAAACGTCGACAAATTGCAAGATTTTCAATTCGACAAATCGGACCAATCGGACCAATTACAATAACTTCTCGGAAATTTGAAAAAATAAAAAACGTCTTAAGAACGAATCTCTGTTATTGACAGTATGACCGAAGCTATACTGATCAACAAGTATTACAGCTGAATATCTTAAGGGGAGGCCTGCAAATGACTTATAATCCCTTAAAGAAATTTAACGACGGTGTTCAATGATTCCACGATGATATCATCAGCAATCAATTTAAATGTTCTTCGTCCAAGAGACTTAAGAAAGTTGCAGGAGCACTAACCCATAGATGGGAATTATACTCAAGCTTTAGACGCATATAACTTTAATAGATTTTAACCAGATCAGAAGGAGCGTATGTGATCCTTGCCCAATAGGTGATTGGAGAAACACAAACCGTGAATTACAAGGTTTTCAGTCTCCTTGATGCTCTCCTTAAAAAAGCCTCATGCCCAACTTTATCAAATGTTACTGAAATATAAAGTTCAACAATCTTTCTTTCTGTAAAACGATGTAAAGATTTATTCCACCACTTTTCGGTGAAATAAATCATCAGATCATCAGTAGACCGACCTATTGCTAGGTAAGCCATACGGCCGGTCATCAAGAAGACTTCAAGATATTTCTTAATCTGATAATTAATAATATCATGACCTTGGAAAGAACGGTCGGAAGTGAGGTTTTTTTTCAAAGTCTTAAAACAAGTTTCATCTAGTGATTAAATCCGCCGAACTCATTAGCTATGTATATAAATATTTATTGAAAATTGCCGTCTTAAACTTATTAAAAGTGTAAAAATTACTAAGCCAAAAATCACAGAAATTCTGGTTGTACATCTCACTAACAAGTGTAAGACCTTGAAACATAGAGCAATATCAAAATGTTCAATGCGGTTAAGCCCTTCAATCTTCAATTTTTCTTGTGTTTCAAAAACTTCTCTCCCTTAGTATTCATATCATGGTCACCCTGTATAAATCAGCTCTCTCTCTCTCTAACATTTATAGCTCCTTAAATTAATCACCAGACAAGTACTTGACTTAGCCATAGAATGCAAAAAGCCAACATATTGGTCTTAATCTAAAAAGATTTTCTTTACAAATTAACCAAAATCTTTCCCATCAAATAAGACGCAGTCATTAGGTTTATGTCATTTTGATGAGATTTAAGCAAATCTGATGTTTCCTGCTGATGCTGTACATTCCACAAGTGTCTTTATTATTTTCCTAACCATTTGTCAAAATTCATAAATCATGGTATACAAACAAAAAAAAAACACTTACTTTCCAGTGTCCAACATCCAACACAACAGAAACAGAAACTAAAGTATATAAACTCGTGGCCTTATATCTGCCACAATGTTGTCAAAAATCTCTTTGTGTTTATATTTATTTGATTCACTTTTCTTCATATTATATGATGATGTCTATCAAGGATCAACTTAATCTTTTTATTCTGCATTTAAAGTTCTTGCTGCTGGAAAATGTAAACACCCCCCAAAAATAATGTAAGCAATTCTTCGAAGTACATAACTTTTATTTTTGAAGTATAAAATTTTATTTGCTTTGTTTTGGTTTGTTTTCTTGCATTTTGTTTTGAATTAACTTAAAATGTAAATAGAAAAAGGATAAATATACAAATAGAAAACTTTAAAGAAAAAACAAACCAAACCAAAATCGATTTTATGCTGCTTTATTTTTGAACTTGAGCTGAACTGAGTATTGTTTGGTTAATGCGGAAAATCATTGAACAATAGCAAACGATTGAATTGCAATCCTGCGGGTATTTGGTCCTGATCCATTCCGAAGTAGAGTAAAAGAGATAGAATGAATTGAACTTTTTCATCGATGAAAAAGTTTCTTCTTAATGCCATAGATTTGATTTTATTTTTATTTTTATTTTATTTTTTCTGATACTCAAAACCCCCCGCAGTCAATGCGAGAACTCGTATCTTAAATCTCTTTACAAACTCCAATAGAATTTTAAAGATTTCAAGGGTCTGTTCAAAAAGTTTTCTCGTTAATTCCAACCAGAAGTAGGTTTACACTCGAGTATAGATGGTTATAAGACGAAGGACTTAAACCCTATAGAAAACATTCAACAAGTAGGAAATTGATGCTGCGCTAATTACTGCGAATTATCTATAACCTAATTCTGGGGCAATAATCCATAATGATAGTTGAGGTCATCCTCATCAGTGAGGCGCAGTAAGTATTAGGTAGGAATGTGGGTGAGAAATGCAATCAGGATTTGCCACCTTGTGCTCTTTTGGTCCGCCGCCGCCGATGCGATGTCGTCCTTTTTATAGTTCGTCTTCGGTCGTAAGAAAAAAAGAAGGATTTATGAATTCATATTTTCTTTTAAACGAACGGAATATGAATAGAAAAGTGAAAAAATAGCAAAAGAAGGTTTAAATACTTAAGCAAACTCATTCCTCTCTCTCCTTCCCTCTGTTGTCAAAATGGATGGAAAGGAAGAAAAAAAAAACTGGGAAAGTCCTTCATCCACAAGGCAATAAAAGGTTTTGCATATTTTAACACACCAACTGACGACCGACGACGGACGACGGACAAACGTTTGACGGAGATGGCGTCTGCAACGGCGATGATGATAATGATGATGGCTCAAATAAAAAAAGGATAACTCCTTTTTGACCATCACCTGGCATTTCTCATTGCATCCGTTTTAATTCTCAATGAAAGAGCGAGAGTTATAGAGTTGTTATGTGTGTATGAAGAGTTGATGATGTCTATGGTCGGATGGGCTATACGGAGGAGTTAAAAAGAAAATCGAAACAGAGACAGAGACACACAAACTATCCAAGGAAGAATTTTTGCAATCATTTCAGCAGGAAATGTACTTTTTATTAATGCTAATGTCTGTCTATCTATCTTTTATAAAACTGTTGTTGGAATTTTCCTTTCCACCTACAAAATCGGAAAGATTAAACAAAAAATAGAAAAAAGTATAAAAGAACTTTTAAAGGTGCTACTCTTGGTTATGCTTTGATCCGTATATAGGTACCTTTACACCTACCTATATTTTGTTATAGAAAGAAGTAAAGATTGAGAGGAGAAGGGACAGAAAAAACTTTAAATTAGTTTGAAGAATCTTATCATCCAGGATTTATTATTCAAGATACAACAGAATAAAAAAAAGTAGGTAAAATGATTGAGTGATAAAGTGTGGGAAAGTCTTAATCCGTTGACAGCTTGAGCATAAGTTTCCATCGCATATACGATATATAGGTATACAACAGTAGCTGAAGAATTTGGATTAAATTTTGTATAAAGAGAGTCAGCTTTAGCTTAGCCTTAGAGTAAGAGAATCTAAGGCTTTCTTTGTTTTTTTTGTAAAAAAAAAGTGACGGGTCAAAACTTTAAGGCGAAGTATGTATTCGTAACACATGATGTTCTCAAAAAAAAAGACTGCTCATTACAGAAGTACATGATCTCTTTAACACAATAGGATTGTAGAAGAATCACAGTAGATGTCACTTAAACGGTACCAATGCACTGCTTGTAGCAAAGGTTGTGGATAATGGTGTCATGACATAACAATTATATTTGTTAAATTAGTTAAATGCTTAAGTTAATTTTACAATATTTACTTAAATCTTAACTTAAAACTAATATAATTTCAATTACTTATAGCAAAAAATTTTAAGCTTGCAGATTTAAAATTGTCATTTACAGAGTCAATAAGTTTAGAGAATTTGTTAAATAAATTTGATTAATTGATTAAAAAGGCGTTTGATAGGGGGTACATTTCTTCTTAAGCCTGATTCAATCGAAAAAGAATAGATGAACATGCAATTGTTCCATTCAATACACTATTGACCAGAAAGAAATGAGAAATTTATTAAAGGAAGCCTTTAAGTGGATGGAGGTAATAAAAGCCTATAGTCGAAAAACGAAGACAAAATCTTAAAAATCTAGGTTGAATACTTTCTCTTCTTTTTAAAAATGAACGGAATAGTATATAGCGCCCATAGAACGCAAACGTGTGCAAGAAAGAAACATACTGAATTTTAATAACATATGGATAAAGGAACTCTCGGGAAAAGCTTTTGGCGAAACCAAGTGTGTGATAAGCAAACGTAAATTTTGAGTCCAGCACAACACCAAGGTAGATTCTTCACATACCCGAGTTTATAACGTATAACAGAAGAACAATTAAAAGAAATTATGCTACAGACAAGGGATTCAAACAATTTAGCAATAGCAGACAATTTCGATATAAGACGATAGTTAGTAACTAAATTGTAAGAACCTTTTTTTATGAACTGGCGTATTTCCAAAGATCAGAGAACTTATAACATTTTAGAGACTCGTTGAAAACAAAAAACAATGGATAAGAAATATAAGACACACATTTTTCATATATGATGGTATTCCATCAGGACCAGGATTGATACATTAATTAAGCTTTCAAATATTGTCACGAATAAAGGCCTCAAAAAATTGATTGTTGTAAGATGACTGTAATCTTGTGTGTTAGGAGAAATAAGTGAAGAAGTGCTTGCAAAAGAAAAATCTTCAAAGGCAGTCTTGAAATAATTTGGGAACATGTTCGAAATTAACTCTGGAAGATGGCTTGAAGAATTTAGATGGTCATACTATAGCTGTAGTACCCGTAGCGTGATGGTTAGTGCGTTGGACTGGACTGTCATGCAAGGGGTCTTGTGTTCAATCCCAACCTGTGTCACCTAACTTTTTTCACGGGTACTGCCTATTCCGGAAATTGACAAATCCTCCAAGAGTAATTCTTGTCATGAAAAGTGCTTTCTCAAATCAGCCGTTCGGATTCGCCATATAAACTGTAGTACCCTACCATCTCTGACAACATTACTAGCACACAGGAATGGTTGAGTGTTGTAAGTCACTAGGCCCTGGTTCTTCATGGACTGTTGCGCCACCTAATTTTTATTTACTAGCTGCATATGTGTCAAATTTACGTTTACTCTTAATGAATGTCCAAAACACATGGAAGTTCATTGTTAAATCACTCTTAGTATTCGAAATGAATTGAGAGTAAAAAAAAAAAAGTTTGAATGAGTCACAATGTCGTATTGCATTTTGTTTTGGTGACATCTGTCAAATCTTTTGTTTATTATTCAGTTGTTTATGCCAAATCATCATGGCAAGTTACACGATTGAACAGCATGATCAAATGATAAAACTTTATTATCAAAATGAGTGTTCGTTAACGTTAACGGTTACCCCAATTTTGGCCGAAAAATCATCTTTTGTGACGAGGCGCATTTTAGGATGAATGGCAAAATTGCCGGAAGAAGTAAATAAATAAGCAAACATTAGTTGAAATAAATTAAAAAGAAAATTCTGTCAAAATATCAGAAACCATCTTTAGAGACTCATAAGAAGATATCAAACTAGCCAGCATCTAAAAATGAAAAACTCAAAAATTGATTTCGATACTCGAATAAAATTTAACAGTATTTGACTTAAACATGTATCTGCAGTGATTCTACTTCGGATATAGTACTTGTGATTCATATAAATTTCTACTTACAAAAATTAACGGGTCATTGATTGCTTGGTTTACAATCTTTTATCGTTGGAATTTATCAAACTTAGCTGTCATTTTAAGTGTCATAATATTAGTCGAATTTTTGAAATTTACGAAAGTGAATCAGTTCACAATCTAACAACTCATTGCAATTATTAAAACTAACTTTAGAAATGGTGATACGAACGTAACCACTTTTAGGACGCTAGTCATTTATTCAACACATAAACCAACATTACTCAAAAGTGCGAATCTTCTCGAGGCACCTATTTAAATGATATTGTGTTTTAAACTTTATAATGATATCCAATTTTCATCAAAAATGTATCGCTGAGTGCGTTTTTTTATCTTTACTTTCGAAACCAAAAATAAATTACCCTGTAATATTTTAAAATTTTTAAGAACACCAATTGGGAGTTGTCAGTGTGGGTCGCAACACATCTTCTTTTTAACTGTGTTGACTAAATTCATACGTACATATGTCGGAAGGTCTGTACGTCCATACTTTTAGGATACCTTTTTCGTCGGCCATAACTCTAGAACCGTCAGAGTTATCGAATTTAAATAAATTTTGATTTACAGATAATAACATCGCAATATACAGAAATGGCGTTAAACAAATTTTAGTGGGTGTTCTTTTTTACTTGCATATAGGAATACAACTCTTTATGCAAGTTTTGCATTCTAAACAATTTTGAACTCGGGATTTTAATTAAACATGACATTACGGTGGTAGAGAAAACGAAAAAAGTGGATCTCCCGATTCCGTCCGTCTGTCTGTCTGCCCTTGCCCCTACAGTCCAAATCATCAGGCGGATTAAGTTTAAACATAGATATTAAGAATTTGAGCCGATTCACATTAGGTGTTTTTTCCTTTTTTTTATAAGACTTAAAATAACACTAGTCCCCATACAAATTTTCTGGGCAAAAATCGAAAATTCAATTTTTCTCAAAAACAAACGATAGATTTTTATAAAACTTTCTCTAAAAAATTGTTTCTTAACTTGGCTCCTTTCAATGAAAAAAAAAAAAGATTTTGTTTTGCTCCAGAAAGGTATAAAACCGTTATTTTGCTTTAAGTTTTCTCAAGAACTAATGAACTGATTTCAATAATTTTTCTGTTTAAGCTTTTATACTGTCTTAACAATATTTGATGATCGAAAATGTCAAATTTTACTTTTTGGATTTTTAACAATTTTTTTTCCAAATTCTATATCTCAAAAAACGGGTCAATATTTTTTATCGAAAATTAAATGTATATTAATAAGTTCTAAAAAACTACGTATTAAAAATATTTTTAAATAAAAATTGAAAAATTTTATGCATACAAAATTAATTTAAAAAATAAGCTCTACCGATTAAAAAAAAAATTAATAAATCATGTTTTTTTTGATCAATTAAATGACATTTAAATTTTTGAAGACAAACTTATTTTTTTGGTAAAATTTTTAAATTTTCGAATACATATTTTTTCCAATATAATTTTCACATCTTGTAAAATTTTAGAACAAGAAAAACTAGTAGTTTTCTTACAAAAACTAAAAATATTTTGTGAACAATTAAAGACACAGGCTTCAAACTAATTTTATTTTATAAAAAAGAGGATGATGCTACCCACACTGATAACATCCCATCCCGTCTGTCGATTTGTCTTGCTCTGAAGTTTGTAGGTTTTCGTGTTGTCAGCTGAATTATTCTTAAAAATTTAAAAATTACCAATAATATTTCGCATATAATGAAATAGTTTGATTTCGAAATCCATTTTAGTTAACGAGATTTTTAGTCGAAAACCAATTTTAGTAGCATTTCTTAAAAAAATATTTCTTATATAAACAAATACAAATTGGATGAATGAAATTAATTTGAAATCAATATCTTTTATTGTTCACGAGCTATCGAGAACCGAACAACAATTTTTTTTAGATTTACTTTTTTTTAATGAAAAAAAGGACTGTTGGATTTTTATAAAAAATTTACTAAATGTCGAAAACAATATTTTCTGTGGGATAAAATAAGTTTGAAGCCAATATTTTTAATTTTTAAAAGGATATTTGAATCGAAACTAAATTATTACTAAATTTTAGTATTGTTTTTTTAGGTTTTTTTTCTAAGAAAACTGTCAATTCGATTTTTCTCAAAATTTTATCGAATATTGAAAACAATATTTCTTATAAGAAAAAATTAATTTGAAGCCAATATCTTAAAGTCTTTAAAAGATATTTGAGTCGAAAATCAATTTTTACCAACTTTTATTAATTTTTGTTTCGGTTTTATTTTTTGTAAAAAACAGTTAATTCGATTTTTCTCAAAATTTGACTGAATGTTAAAAACAATATTTTTTAAAAGATAAAATTAGTTTAAAGCCAATACCTCAAATTTTTGAAAAGATGTTTGAGCCGAAAATCTATTTTTACCAACTTTTATTAATAATTTGTTTCAGTTTTTATTTTTTGTAAGAAAACTGTCAATTCGATTTTTTTCAAAATTTTTCAGAATGTTGACAACAATATTTCGTATAAGATAAAATTAGTTGGAAGCCATAATCTCAAATTTTTGAAAAGATATTTGAGTCGAAAATCAATTTTTACCAACTTTGAGTAATATTTTTTTAGGTTTTTATTTTTTTTTTTGTAAAAAAAAAACTGGTAATTCGATTTTTCTCAAAATTTTACCCGATGTCATTATTCTTAGTTGCACAAAATAGTTTTGGAGGTAAAATCATTTTTTGTTCGTAAAATGTTTGAGGTGACAAATATTTTTTTCAGTTTTTTTTTGTTTGATTTATAAAAAAAAAGTTAGTTAATTTTTTCCAAAACTGTATTTGTTTCGTATCACGTTACAATATATAATATAAAATTTAATTCAAGTATCTAGCGTTATTGGGTCGTGAGATATTTGGGGTTAACCAAAATGTTCACCTTTTTTTAAATTGCTATGGTAAAAAAAACCCCTCTCAATTTTTTTGAGGATCCTTTATGCATTTTTCTACATTATTATCTGTATAACAAAATTTATTTAAAGTCGATATCTCTACTGGTGCTTGAGCTATGAAAGACGAAAAAAACGTCGCGAACGTACGGACTTACGGACGTACAAACGAACAAACGTACGTACACACGCACGCGCAGGCATCTCTATAAAAATCTTTTATTTCGACTCTAGGAACCTTGAAACGTCGAGAAATGTCAAAATTTTCAATTCGAAAAATCGGACCGATTACAATTACTTCCTATGGGAAGTTAAAAATATAACTTTTAACATTTCGTTAGATTAAAAAAAAAACTCCAATAGCCAGTTTTATTATAATAAACTAGCGGCCCGGTACGTGCTTCGCTACGTATAAGGAAAAGTAATAAAAAAAATGATTATTAAGTTCATTTATTCAAACAAAAAATATTTTAAATTGCTAGCTATTTAAAAGTCCAAATGACCCAAATGATTTATTGTTTGTATTATATTTATCAGCAAAGAGTAAAAACTAAAGAATAAAAAAGAATTGGGTACTCTTACTATGGTGGGTCTATATGGGTTAGTCTAAAACAGTTGGATAAACAATATTTTTTGTTTTTCCATTTTGAGCATGAATAAATAAACAGTTGGGGTACCGACTCTGGAACATGCAACATAAAGTTGGCCATGTGAAAAAAATAATTCCTCCAAATTGACACCACAAACGTGAAGTGTTTGCCCTTGGGCCTTATTTATAGACATCGCAAATGATAAACGCACAGGATGTTGTAATCTTTTGAATTCAAATGGCATATCAAACACACTTCTCCTTTTGATTTACCAGTTAAGATTGTATCAAATTTGGCAATAACTTTTTCACTGCCAATCTGGTGCCATTACACAGTTTTGGTGGATTAATATTTCGCAATAATATAATCAAAGAACCAATTTTCAGATTCAAGCAATGCAGTGGTATACCAGCCGTTTCCAAAGAATTTAAAAATTCAATTGGATAATTCATTGCCTCATCTTGATTCATAACACTGTCAATTGATTAATATGTCGTGACTACACCTGGCAGTTTCGCTTGACTTTGAAAATGAATGGCATTGATATGAATGTTCTTCGGTGCTAAAATGGCGCGTTCTCTCAACCAATCATGATTTCTGTAATTCTGAAGAATATTTGGAAAAACACATTCAATCAACTCATCTATAGATTGCGCAATTATTGTACACAAATTGTTCGGTAAGGTGATCAATCCGTTGGTACTGTCGATTGGTATTTTGGCTATCACCAATTTCTAACAATTGTTTTGAAAACTCATGGGCAGTTGCATCATTATGTAGGTGTATACGCATATTAATGTTCGGTGTCAATTTTCGTACATATCCCAAGGAACTGATGACTTCAAACAGGCGTTTATTTCATCAGAGTTGATCGAGGAATGACAGGCAATGTTTGACGAAAGTCCCCTCTGACAGCAATATCAGAGCACCACCAAAAAGCTGTTGATTACTGCGTTAATCTTGCATTGTTCGATTAAATGCTTCTATTGATTTTTTATTCGCCATTGTGCACTCATCCCATAAAATAATTGACATTAATCGCTGAACTTTTGCCATAGCAGAATTTCTCGAAATATTGCAAGTTGGAGTTTCAATCACCTGTTCCAATTTTCTGTTCCAATCGAATAGTCGCTAAAATCAATGATACAACGAAAGTTTTGCCTATACCACCAGGTGCATCCAAGAAATATAATCCGCCTGCATTATTGGAAACGGCTTGCATGATTGTATCGTATACATGTTTTTGTTGAATATTCAATTTGGTGCTATTACAATTTTGTGATTATAAGATGGCATACGATCAAGAGCAATTTTGAACAATTGAACTAATGCGTTATGCTGATGAAAAAACCTTTGTAGCTCACGAATAATTTCTCGTCTTGTATTTGAAACAATTGCACAACGTTGATCCAATTTACGATTTTCATCACCAATAAAATAAATTTGCAAAAATTGATTATCAGCGTCGGGGTATGGCAATGACGAACCAGCTTGATGATAAATCTGTCGCTGAATCTGTAACATGTATGCAATTTTAGGTAGATGTTGAATCAGAATTTTTAAGACTTTATGATTCAGATTGATATAAACATGGGACAATCCTGTTGAGGTATTTACCTTAAAAATCGGCATAAAATTATCTCAAAAGAAGTCATTTGAAACGCCGAATTGTATAGTTGAATATTACTCAAAAACTGCTTCGACGTTTGAGATCTCCCAAAAATAAATGAATACAATGGTTCGGGTGGAGTTTCTTATCTTGGCAATCTCACTTTACCATTAGCACAACACATGCCGGGCGTTTCACCTTGAAAGTTAGCCGCATCACAATGTGGACATATTGCGTCCATCATTCCAATGTATCCGTACATACTATAATCAATTTGACTATTGTAATTATGTAAATATTAATAAATATATTTTGGAAAATATAAACACAACAAAGCAATAATTATCGCTGATAAAATGAAATGACATATGATGACAAAAAATTAGTTTGACAGACACAAAACTCACGTCACTTTATTTGTCTTCGATTATTTTGCCAAAGGTTCAAATTGGCTTTTAAGTATTAGTACAAATTGTTTGTATATGGAAGTATAGAAAGATGTTGATTTAACACCTTTTCAAGATTTTTTTTAAATTTTTCTCTACGTACAAACCTTCTCTGGACTTCCACGAATAATTCAAGACCAAAATTAGCCAAATCGGTAAAGGCATTGTTGAGTTATAACATTACAACGAAAAGTGGCATTGATTTTTTTGTAATTAAAAGCAGCACGCAGCATTTCACCCAAAACAGCACAAAGTATTCGTGATTGCCGTTCTAGATTAAGTACAGGTACAGGGTCAACAGATCTATTCTGTGCAGTACGTTCACGCTGCGATGCATTAGCTTGTGCGCGTTCATCTGTAGTCTGAGATCGTCTTAATAATGCCACTTGATTTGCATTACGCGTTCGCCGGCCTATGTTTGGTCGTCTTGCGCGTGGCATTTTAACTTCACTCAACAACTCAACAACTCAACAATATTTTGGAAAATATAAACACAACAAAATTATCGCTGATAAAATGAAATGACATATGATGACATTAAATTTGTTTGACAGAACTAACGTCACTTTTTTTGTCTTCGATTGTTTTGCCAAAGGTTTAAATTGGGAGTATAGAAAAATGTTGATTTAACACTTTTTCAAGATTTTTTTTTAATTTTCTCTACGTACAAACCTTCTCTGGACTTCCACGAATAATTCAAGACCAAAATTAGCCAAATCGGTAAAGGCATTGTTGAGTTATAACATTACAACGAAAAGTGGCATTGATTTTTATATATATAGATTAATTAAAAAAAAAACCGCTCTAACGATTTTCGAAAATTTTTTTTGAAAAATCAAGGGCTTTATTATTTATAAAATGGCATTTAAATTTTTTTAAGACAAACTTATTTTTCAGGTAAAATTTTGAGTCTTAAATTAGTTTTTCTTTTGAATTATTTTAACTGTATTGAATGTAACCCCCTCCCAAAAAAAATTGAAAAATGGAGGTTTTTTCGACAAATCAAATGGCATTTATATCTTTGAAGACAAACTTATTTTACAGGTATATTTTTAAATCTTATATACATAGATACTTTTTTAAACAGACTCTTTGAACACAGGAGCAAGTTCGTGCGACCCAGTCGTGCATTTTATTTTTTTTTTTAAATCCAATTGAAGTTTTTTTTGTAAAAAAAAAACGAAAATCTACAAAACCAACTGAAAACTGCTAAAAAATGGTTTACGATTTACGCACAAAATGCTGTTATTTATATTTTGTAAAACTTTAAGAAATATCGACAGACGGGCACCAAAGTTTTGATTTTTCATATCAAATAATTGAAACTTCTTTTTAAATAAAAAAGGAGATTGTAAGCCAATTAGAGTAATTGCCTTCTAATTTTTTTTAGAATTGGCTGCAATAAGTTTAAGTCTTAGAGTAAGTTTTTCATGTTTTTACCATCGGCAACGCTGCTTTCAACCAATTTCCTGACTAACAAGTCAAATTTATATTATATTTATCCACCGTTACCTCTATATTTTATGTTTAACTTAGGAAAACATTATTAAGACAAGGAATATGAGCCAAAATTCTTTCACTATCAACCGCCCTCGTATATTTATTGATACAAAAAGATGTTAAGATACAAGATACACGATGTTCTTACCACCACAACGACCGCTCCAACAGATTGAGACACAAACAAAATATCACGTTTTTATGTTTACACAAAACAAAAGACACTGAGAGGTTAAAAACCCACCAAACTTAAGCATTGAGTATACGAACTTAAACATACCAAGGCCGCCAACATCAACGACAAAGCAAAAACAAAAATAAAAAGAAAAAGAACATCTTAAAAAACAAGAAGAAAAATCTTTGGCAAAAGTTTTTCTTCTTCTTTATCGCAAAGTTTATCCGCAAATAACCTCCTGGCAATGATATCACAACGTCATCATCATCAGCCAGCAGCAGCAGCATCAGAATAACTCCGCCACTCCGTGTGGACCAACATCCCAAGCCCAACCAAGACAATCACTTGGTCCGGAACCCTATCACAACTTTGAGTTGAGGACTTTTCAAAAAGAAAATTCCCATTTCATACTCCAAAGATGAATTCATTGCCATATTATATAGGGACTATAGGAAGAGTTTGCATGCCTGTCGAGTGTCGTATCACCGTTGGCTTTGTTGGACGGCCATAAGCCCGGTCGGTATAGGCAGGTAGAGCATACGAGGTACCTTTATTCTCGTCTATCATTCTTATACGCTTCTGCTTCTTTGAACATTGTAGTTTACGCTACTGTCTGACTGCACTGCTGCTCCTCTTAAGTCCTTATAGAAAACCATAGGCACATACTAACAGCGACTACGACCACGACCTCCATCAAGAAAAATGATATGATGATCATCAGCATCAGGCACAGCCAAGAGAATAGGCAACCATCGTTATCGAAGAAGGATATTCATCTAGTTTTTTTTTTATTTGCTCCTTTGTGTCATCCCATTTTTCCGCTGTATTGGCTTCTGCCAATATTTGTGGTCCATGGTCCAATGTGTCCAATTCCCTTCTAGTTTTCTTTTTTTACTCTCTTTCGCAATCTCAAGTGCCAACAAAAATATAAGAATTGCCTCAAAGTTCTTTCTGTTTTCTTTCTTAGTTGCAACAATGAAAAAGAAAAAAAATAAAACCGAGAACGAAAAAAAGAATCACACGCTTTTATTTTGGTCCTTTGGACCAAGATCTAAGGATAGGTAAGGTAGGATATGAGAAAAGGAATTCCTATCCAACAGTCGATTCTTCTTTTCTTTTCTTGTGCAAAATCAAATATCCTGATGATTGTTTGTTTTCCTTTGGGGTTGTCTAACTCTTCAGGAAATTTAGACAAACGAGTCTAAAGTGCAGTGATTGATAGTAAAAAGTCGACTTCTATACGACCCTATATTATAGATATCTAGAGAAATAGAAGGTATATAGAATATGGTTGCCATTTTAGGTTGTATTCATATTTAATATAAACGAATTATTTTATAATTTGATGAATATTAAGTGGAAGGTAATTCATACTTAGTTTGTATTTATTAATAGCAATGCTTTTAAGTATTCAAATTACACTAGTTGGCAAAGTTATATTTTGTTTCTGTTGCTTAAACAAAAGAATGTTTTTAAAGGACTAGGATGTCATAAATTCGATCTCCCCTTTAAGTTTTTCTATCACATCAGGTTTTTAAAATATCTACCTTTGAAAATGCTTTGAAAAGACAGCCAAAGACGGTGTTTTAAAGGCTAAGTTAAAGCACAATATATCCCTTAAAAATAACTTGTATGATAAAATGCTTGAAAAAATGGGTGTTCTCCAGAAGCAACAATGCGCTCATTACGCCCATGAGCTGAAACCAAACGACCATACGCAGGGTCGTGTGTTCGATTATTGGATTTTGGAGCAGGGCTCTATTTCACCAAATACTTTTCACTTTGCAACTTTGCAAATTACATTTCACCAAACGCAAATTTGCAAAGTTTAAAGTCATTTCTGAAAAGTGAAAAGTTTTGTTATTTATCAACGTATTTGTTTCACCAAACAATAAACTTAGTAAATAATATTTAGAATTTTGAAAAGCTTTTTAATTAGCAAATAAGAGTTTTTTTTTGAAAAGTTGTCGAAAACTAATATTAAAAAATATTATTTAGCCTTTTAGGAAATGAAGAAGTAAATAAAAGTTGACAAGGCAATGGATATAGACTTTTTTTTCTAGTTAGTTAGTTTCTTTATTTCGTAAAAATATTTTCAAAAAAGTCTATGACCGCTCATTTTACAATTCAGAGATTTGATAATAATTTATATCTTACTACTGAAACATTATCTTGGGAGAAAAAAAATATAATAAATATTTTTTTTTTTCATTTTAACGAAGTTACCAAAGAACTCATTTCAAAAATGTCTTAGTTTTTTTCTGTCAAATTTGACAGTTAACTGCAAAAAAATGTTTCTTTTAAAAAACTGTTGTAAGATAATTTATGACGAAACGAAAAGTTTTGAAGAATATTTTGAATACAAAGAAGTTTATAATAGTGACGAAAGAGTAGTGAAACAAAGAATTAACATCAATATCGGAAATGATTTTTCGACAAAAGAGAGTTTTCGATTAACAAAAAGTATCATCGAATTTGAGATGTCTAAAATTAGAAATAAACTACGATTCAATAGCCAAAGGATTATGTGTTTAAGTCCCTTGGGCTGGGAATGGAGCCCAACATCACGGTGTAACATCTAAACACAGATTAAACAAAGAATAGTGGTTCAACAAATGTCAAATTCAATTGCTTGATGAATTTCTCTCTAACACAATTTGCTGGCCACAAAGTTTTTCAGACATAACCTAAAACAAAATATTTAGCATATTTGAACTTAAAAAACACTATCTAAGATTTACTTTGCAACTTTTTAAAATACAAATAAATTGTTAAGTTGTAGTTATTTTAAATTGGGGAAACACTTTTACTTTTCACTTTTCGAACAAAGTCTAAAAAATTGAAAAGTAAAAAGTCTTTTCACTTTGCAAATTTTATGAAACACTTTGCACTTTTTCTTTTTTTTAGGATATTACTTTTTTACAAAGTTGCAAAGTGAAGTGTTTTTTTGAAATAGGCCCCAGATCTCAATTTTCGTCGAAAAATTATCCTTTAGTATGAGGCCCATTTTTGATGAATAAGTACGTGAATAAGCGAAATCGCCGGATCTGAAATTCACGAGGTGACAATACAATCCAATTCAATCCAAATAAAGTTGTTGTTTGGTCTGATTGATTTTGGGCTTGAGGCGTCATCGCTCCGTATATCTTCTACGTGATTTGGAATCCAAGCTCAATTTGACCTTTTTAGACTTTTTTTTTGTGGGCCTATTTAAGTTGCAGATCAATGCAAATAAGCCACAAACCACCATAGAGACATAATGTAATTCATAGGGGTCTCAAATAAAGGTAAAACCTTTTTGATATCTCAACTTGTTGTATTCAATTTTACAACTCACATGCCTTGAAAAAAAAAACCTTTTACAACTCACATGCCTTGAAAAAAACCCTCTAGTATCTTATCTAGCATCTGAAAATTCTCATGAGTAATGATTCTTTATTTGATTCTTTATGAAGTTCTGATTAAACCTTGCATTTAACACTTTCATAGTTTCGAAAAATATGTTTTGGAGCTAATTTTTGGTGCTGATTTCGATTTCCAAGTTTGAGTTTTTTTTGTTGAAAACCTTTTTAGCATAATTTGTGCAGCGTTTCCTTAAAATAATTTGAAATAAGTGAAATTTAACAACTTATGGAGCATTTTCGTTTCGATCATTTTATGAAATACTATAAATATTTCGAACTGAAAATCGATTTCAAAAAGCTTTTCATGAATTAAAGTAGCCTCAAAACACCTTTTACATGTTTTTTTTTTTAATTTTTAAAGGTTAAATCTTAAAAACCTTACATGATGGAGAAATTTTGAAGTCGGATATAAAATAAGGCTATTAAAACCGATTGAAAAAGTACAATTTGATTGCCAGGAATAAAACCTTGTCGACCATTGTTATAAATACATAACTTTTTCAATGCGTCATTGATTTAAGTAGAGTTTTAAAAACTGGTCTTAAATAATCAATTAGTACATCATACGACACTTGTACTATACTTGAGATATAAAATAATTTAAAATGATGATGCAACAACCATTGATTATATTTTCTGTTAAAAATTTGCAAATACTTTTGAAACCAAAATTGTCATTTAAGGAACTTCAATTCAAATCCAATTAAAAATTGAAGTTTAAGCTTTTTATTGTGTCGAGAAATTCGACACCTTAAATGAATCTAGTAGTGTTTTTGGGAAGAATTTAATTTGTGCAAAAGAAATTTTGGCAAATATTTTGTATAAGATGAAATATGATTGAAGTCTATTTCTTTTTTTTTTAGAAGATATTTGAGTCGAATACAATATTTTGTACGAATTATCACGTTTTTAATTTTTGTAAGAAAAACGTTATTTTGATTCCTTCGTTGTAAGAAATTATTTTGTATTTTTTATTATTGTATGTCAGTTTTTTTAATTTATAAGAAAACCGTTAGTTCATGTTTTTTAAATTCATACTTCATATTGGTTTGATAATGTAAAAATTAAATTCTATTTAAATCGATATAATTATTGATTTTGGAACATTTTGGAGAAACCAAATTTTTGACATATTTTTGCAAATTTATTTTATTACAAAGAAAAAAGTTTTTATAAAATCTTTACTGGACATTTTGATAAATTTATTTGAAGCTGATATCTCTGCTGGTTCTTGAAATAAATTATTAAAGAATGTTATGAATGGACGTACCGATTTACAAACTTACGCGTATACTCACAACATCCCTCTAAAAAACCATGGATTTAGATTAAAAAGACCTTGAAGCGTTAAAAAATATCAAAACTTTCAATTTGACAAATCAGACTAATAAAATAATACAAATTACAAAAGATCACAATGAGTCTTAAGACAGTTGTTAACAACTTTAATACGGAAAATCCCATTTGTTAAACTCCAATAAGATTAGTTTCTTTTAAAATTATTATAATTTTCTTCTATATTTTTAAGAAGCTGAGTTATTTTGACAGTTAATTTATAACAAAGTCAAAAACTCTAAGAAATGTGACATTTAAAAAACAAATTAATTTTGATGTTCATTTGTTTTTGATGCCCAAAAATTGTGAAAAAAAATGTGAAATATTGTTTTCTAAAAAGATAATTTTTTGCCAGTTCAAATAACTACTTAAATTTTAATTTTTCCAAAAATTAAGTATTTTGACTTTAATAAGGGGTTATTTTAGACGTGTGGTTTTCAAGGAGTACAACCAATTGGTCGAATTGGTCGAAAGGTCTAATTTTCGACCAATTTCTGCAGCAATTGAGTCCTTATTTCAGAAATAACGCACCTAGTGTTCTCTTCCAAGATGCCAATCTTCTCGTAGAGACGCGACTTCACATAAACTCATAAATATAGTCCATCAGTGTTAAATCACCCGATCTTGAAGGCCACGCCTCAGGCCCACGCCCACAAAATGTGTTTTTTTTTCAATAAATTATTTTGTTACAAACTGAGTATAAATCAAATGATAGCTGTCAAATAGAGGAACTCCGAAAAAGCTACACGACTAAAAAACACCCCATAATTCCAGTTAAAAATTCTATCTGGTTTGGCAATATTTCAATAATTCATTTGAGTTAAAAAAATATTTTAAGAATTGTGACAGTTCAAAAATAAGTAAGTTTAAAAATAAATTTATTGATTGAGTTAAACATTGACAGTAGTTACAGATCTAAAAAAAATTATTTTGACACTCAACTCTTTTCATTTAACTAAAAAACGAATAGCTCTGAAAGGTCAAGAATTTAGTTACTTTGATATAAAATTGTTGTAAAGTGTTTTTCCATTGACGCGGGTAGATTTTGGCGTCCCGTGGCGGCCATTTTGTTTTGGGACATCTGTCAAATCTTTTGTTTATTATTCAGTTGTTTATGCCAAATCATCATGGCAAGTTACATAATACGATTGAACAGCACGTTCAAATGATAAAACTTTATTATCAAAATGAGTCTTCGTTAATGCAAACGTTGCGCGCATTGCGGACATTTTACGGTAGACGTGTTGGCCCTTCACAGTCGACTTTTCAATGTTTGTTGGCCAAATTTGAGACGACCGGTTCAGTAAACAATCAGCCAACACCCAGCAAACCCGAGGCAGTATATTCCTCGCCGTGCATAAGAACTCGGCCTTTCGCAGACTTCAACCTGGCGAATTTTGCGTTGGGCCTACACCCGTTCAAGATCCAACTGATCCAGGAGCTCAAAGTTCATGACCATAGACAACGCCGTTTGTTCGCTGACTGGACTTCGAGTCGTTTGGAAGAGGACCCCAATTTTGGCCGAAAAATCATCTTTAGTGACGAGGCGCTAGAAAAATGTGTTACGTGGATGTGTTAGAAAAACTCAAAGTTTGGCATTTATCATGTTTTTTGGTTTGCAAGGAAAAATGGAATCTGGAAAGATGCCTATTTCCTTTTATTTGCAAGACATTAATTTTAAGTCAAGTAAATTGAAAAACCTCCAAAACTGCTAAGAACTTTGGGCAAGTGGCAACCACGAATAATACTCATACATTTAGGAATAAATAAATTTTAAGACCAGACATGAAAATGGTTAAGCTCACACAAAACTTTTATTGTACTAGTACTATGAGTATACGCAAAGGACTCTAGAGAGAATGTTGCCAGGGATGCATGCGGGATATCACTTCTTTCCTTTTAACTTCTTTTTTTCTTTGGTTCACATCTTTCCGCCAACACCAACACCTACACCAACTCCCACCCATCTACCATATTGCTGCCATCTACACTGACCGCTGAGGATTGAGTTGAATTCTCAACATCAACCATCAGGACTCAGGATTCAGGATCGGGAATCAAGAATCAGGATGAAATAAAAATAAGGATGCTAGGTTTCCTGATTGTTGAATGAAAACGAAAACGAAAAAAAAAATTCAATAAAAAGAATGATGAGAAAACTTTGGTCCATCTCCGTCCATAGTCCAAATCCAAGTCCGCCATCAACCACCGCACAAGTTTATTTAGATTTTAACGTATTGTTCGAGTGAAGAAAACAATATCGCATGAGAATTGCAGAGAAAAAGTTTTGTTTTATTCTATTTTACTATTTTTTTGAAATCTTCGCATCGCAGGCAGTGAATGCAAAAAGCTATATAATGATGGCGGGATACGGATGTGTTGCCATTTTTTTTTTACCCCTTACTTCAAAGTCTCCAGTGATGGCGAGATGGGGACGCAAAACTGATGTTGAAAATTTCTCGTCCAATGTTTATGAAGAACTTCCGGACTTTGGAAAGGTGATAGAGCTTAAGGGCTTTCAATGAGCTCTGCTGTTAGTCCTTTTTTGTTTCTTCTTCTTATTTTTTCTCGTTCCTCGACCAGAAGAGTCAGTTCAGTTTGAACAGCAAAAGGGTAAATTTTTTCCGAGATTTTTGTTTTTAAGAAGTTTTTAGTGTGTGTATGTTGATGGTAAGTTTTCAACTGAATTTTGCTCGTCATGAGTTTCAACTTTTTTTTTGCTTTTTTGCCATCGGGTGTAATAAGAAGATGGATGAATCTTTAAAATATCAGCATCAATATCAACATATGGGTAAAAATGTAGATACATTTATGTAGGTTTTGAAAATGCATCAAGAATGATTTGGTTATTTTTTTTTTTGAAAACACTTTTAGTAAAAGATCTGGTTTATGTGTGGAAATAAACCCACAGACAAGTTTGTTACTATACAGATACGAGTTGTGTAAAGGTTATTTTTATTTTTATTTTTATTTTTATTTTTGGATTTTGAGTGTTTTGTATTGAGTTACATGTGGTTTTATTTTTATTTAAAAGATTTAAAGTCTGGATGGCGCCCAATGCAGGCAACTTTAAGACGCATGTCGGAAAAAATTTTAGTAACTAACATTGGCAGTTTTATGATAGGGCACCTAAAAAAAGAAATGAATGAAAGCCAAATTTGAATTTCTTTTATTTACAATCAAAAATTGTATAAGTACAATTTTGTCTTGGCTATTTCTTCTTAAATTGTTTTCTAATTTAAGGTGCACATTTGTGGTAACGCTGAGGTCTGGTTCTGTCAAAGAAAGATGAAGCGTCATAAGATGCTTCGAGAGAAAAATTTGTCGGGTGATTTTTGGTTCCGCCTGCATATAGATGGAGACTGGAGGAGAAGATACAACGACGAACTGTACGGGCTGTACAGCGACACTGACCTGGTTAAAAGAATAAAAGTGCTAGATGCTTAGATGGCTGGGTCATGTAGAGGGAATGGACATCAACGCTCCAGCCCGGAAGGTCTTCGAATCCAATCCCGAGGGACGGTGCGAGGTAGAGGAAGTTCGCCACTCAGGTGCCGCGTACTGGTGGTAGAGGACCTCAACCAATTTTGTGTGTGAAACTGGATGATCGAGCTGGCTGGAGCAGCATGTTGGTTGAGGCCCAGGTTCGCCCTGGTAAAGCTTAGTAAACTGTAATGTTTAATTTTATGTTTTTGTTTTACCACAAGCTGTCGATAGTCTAAGATTTGAAAATATACCAGTAAAACAAAATGCCATTTGATTTCTCAAAAAACCTTAATTTATATTTTTTTGAAGATCGTTCTTTAAAACTAAATGTTTGCATATAAATTTTTTAATTTTTCATAAAAAAAATAATTTTAGTATGCAGTTAATTAGTACATATATCATTTTAATTTTGATTTTCGTAGAAAAATGTCGAGGTATCGAATTTCGAAAAATAAAAACTTAACATTTTTTTTTAAATCCAAAAAAAAAGTTTGATGTTCTTCTGCAGAAAAAAAAAAAATTATTGAAAAAGGTCATAAGTTCCTAAGAAAATTTACAAAAAAAATAACGGTTCTATTGGGCAACCTTTTTAAAAAAATACGAAAACATAATTTTTTCCAAGTTAAGAACATAATTCTAGAGAAAATTTCAAAAATCACAATATCATTATCACATCGTTTTTTAGTAAATTCGAATTTTCAATTTCTTACCAACAAATTTAAATGGGTACTACTGTTATTTTGTGTCTTAAAAAAATGATTTAAAGAAAACATTAACTTTTAAGTTTGAAATCAATCGACCCAATGGCTAAGGCTGTAGAAGCGAGGACAGACAGGCGGGGTTAGTAATTAAAGGAACCTGAATAGACACATTATGATAGGTACACCAGAAGACTGGAAAGGAAGACTTCGTATACTCAAGAGCTTGATATGATTTTCCTTTAGCTTGGAAATTTCCAGTGGCTTGATAGTTAATACGTGGGACTGTTATGCAGAGGTCATGCCTGTGCAATCTAAAGTTTTTGTTTTTCAAGGGTCCTGGCTCTTGCGAGAGATTGCAAAATCCTCCTATATAGTAATTCTTGTCACGAAAAGACCTTTTGGCATACAAATGTAGGTCCCTTCCATCCCAGGCATGACTCGAACACAGGAATGGTTGAGAGTTGTAAGTCACTAGGTCCTGGACTGGTGCTGTAACGGCTCTTTTTTTAGACATGTAGTTTTCAATTTGGAAATACTTCTTTGGAATTGGTCTTTTTGACGGCTGTTACTCAATTTTATTTGATATTTCGTAATTAATAGTCTTACTTCTGAACAACGTTTGCAAATCGTGCTATTTAACACCGCCATACTATTTTTTGTTAGGTTATGTAAAGAACCTTGTCCACGCAGATAACATCGAAATGATGGACCCCTTGAAATAGAATTTTCGAAACGTTTTTGCTGACATTGGGCATGTCGGCTGGAATTTTTTTGAGTCAGCCACGGCGCGGCGCGGCGGCCACTTGCTTAAAATCATTTTTTAAACATAATGGCAAACCCTTATTCTTATAATAAAGCTAAATTCTTGGTTTTAACATTAAATTACATGCATTTTATTTATTCTTCAAAACCACACGTCATAAAAAACACCCTTTACATTAGTTTTGATTATCTGCACATTGGAAGGAGTAGTATTGTATTTAAGTGTATTACCACCCTTATTATGTATAGTGTGAGCACTAGGAAAGGGAGAGAGGGGTTGTTGAAAGGAGGTGTCGGTGCACATTGGTTTTGAATTCCTGATTATTGCAATGGCTAAGAAAAACAGAGTGTGGTAAGGCATTCCACATTCGCGTAGTACGGCTAAAGAACGTATCTCTGTACTTGACAGTACGACCGAAGTTGGACTCGAGGGTATTCTGATCAGCATTCCTAGAAGCGCGGGTATTACGGCGATGTTTAACGTTAATGATCCTATGATGATATTATCACCAATTAATTTAAATGCTCTACGTTCAATGCTGTCCAAGATGCTTAAGTAAGTTGCAGGAGCACCAACCCAGAGATGAGAGTTATACTCAAGCTTTGGACGTATATAAGTTTTGTAGATAACATCCAGATCAAAGGGGGAGAAAAACCAAACTTGCGGCATTTTTGGCGACATCGCGTATGTGATCATTCCACAAGAGGTGGTTGGTGATACATATACCGAGTGGTGGTTGGTGATACAGTCTCCTCGATGCCATCCATGGAAAATGGTAAGGGGAGTATATCTCGCGTTAACGATATAAGACAGCATTAAGTTTTTTGAAGCATTAAATTCCATCCGGTTTTTTAATTCCCACTTTACAATGCTGTTTAGGTCGGAATTTAATGAACCTGTCATATTTTGTCGTTGCAGTTACACATCCGGAGAAGAGGGATGTGAGTCTAAAAACGAATATGAAAAGCTTAGAGCTCTATCGTCAGCGAAACAATGTATTGGATTAGAAGTTGCAGATAGGAGATCATTTATAAAAATGAGAAAGAGTGTTGGAGATAAAACAGAGCCCTGGGGCACACCAGCATTTATTTTGTGGTTTTCAGACTTGAACCCATCCAATACTACTTGTATTAACCGATCCAAAAGGTAATTACTAATCCAATGAAGGAGGGATTCATGAAACCCGAAAGCACGCATTCTCGATAAAAGAGCCTGATGCCAAACCCTATCAAGTGCTTTTGAAATATCAAGTGCAATAATCTTACTTTCTCCAAAACGATGTAAAGATTTGCTCCACTGTTCGGTGAGGTGAACCATGAGATTACCCTTGCACCTATTGCTACGAAAGCCGTACTGTCGGTCATTAAGAAGCTTTCGATCTTCGAGATATTTCTTGAGCGGATAATTTATCAGCGTTTCCATTACCTTGGAAAAAAGGTAAGTGCAATCGGTCGGTAATAAGAGGGTGAGGAAGATTCGCCTTTTTTTGGGGACAGGCTGGACAAATGCTGTTTTCCATCCGCTCAAAACGAGACCTGAGAAGTAGGACAGATGAAAAAGCTTACGGAGTGGTTTTGCCAACGTTGAAGAACACTTCTTCAGAACGATAGCGGGATACCATCCGGACAACCGGATTTATGTATGTTGAGATCTTTTATGTCTCTTGCCACAGTACGAGTGCGAAAAAAGATTGGCCCCATAGAATCATTAACGCGTTCAATGACAGGCGGAGTCATAATACTCACTGGCAGTGTTGAATTGGCGGCTGGCTTTTTCAAGAGAGCTAACAAATGGAATATCATTTACAACGAGCGTTTGTTTTTTACAAATGACCAAAGATTTTTACTGCCCTTATGACATTGCAGTATTTGTTGCCGTAATTTTTGGTCATGTAGAAATTTGGTCCGTCGAATATGGGCGTTGCAGGCCTTCCTCGGTTTGCTTGAACTTATTCCGGTTCTCCTCAGTTGTATTGGCTTTAAAACAACGAAAACTTACCCCCTTAACCCAAATAACCTCTTTACAGTTCGAATCTAACCATGCGTTTTCCTTAGGTCTGATGCTTTTAACCCTGTTGGGGATAAAAGTTCTCATTCCCAAGAGAATCAAACATGTGATCATATCAGCGCTGGCATCAACGTCACTTTCGAGGAAGCATAATGACCAGTTAAAGATCCTGAAGTAATTATTGAGGCCGTCCCAGTTGGCTTTCTCGTATTGCCAAACTGTTCTCTTAGGAGCTCTTTCTTTAACTGGAGAGTCTTGACATGAGAAATTTGCTGATATAACAAAATGGTCAGATGCGCCAGGAGGAGATAAAACACTAATAGTGTACTTACCAGGATCAGAGGCAAGAAACAAGTCAAGAGTGTTTTCTGCTCGAATTTTCACGTCCGATATTAGAGTGGATTCGTTGACTAGCTGAGTTAGGTGGTTCAATTCAGCGAAGAATTCAGCACATACTCCTTCAGGTGTTGTCTGGCCCGAATGTTGAAGCCATGAAGAATTGTGTAGATTGAAATCGCCCGTAACAACGATTTCTTTGCGAGGAAAGGACGAAACAATACTTTGGATGGAATCAGACAATGCATTAAATTTACCAGAAGTTAATATTCTGTCTAATTTAGGCTGCGATAAAGAAAGCAATAGTGAATGATTTGCTTATTTATGGAAAATTTAAACCACATACAATTAAAGATCAATCATGCGATTACCAGTAGAACTATGGCTACGAAGGCCAATTTGCCGGTCATTAACAGCTTTTTCATGATATTTCTTAAGCTATAAATAGATCAACGTTTTCATGACCTGTGGAGGGCAATAATGTACAAAAGTGCAATTGGGCAATAGTAACAGGAGGAGAAGGATTTGGCTTTTTTAGTGACAGGATTTATTATGTTCATTAAGTTGATTAAAATCAACATTTTTATTAAAAAACAGAGTAAACATATGCTTCAAATATGTATATGAATTATAAATAAGAATTGATTTATTGATTTAGTTATCAGCTTTGGTAAAACCTAAGAGAATGTTTCATGCAAAGTCTTCGAGTTCTTTAAGACTACCGAAGAAGTATTTTCGTAAGAATTTGTATCTAGTGGGGCACAATGCTGAGTAGTGTTGGGGGTTTATTTATATGACCACTGTAAATTTCATCTACACACAATATTTCCCACACAAAATTTAAAAAACCCAAAAAATGGTATTAACCAAATAACTCTTAAGAAAATTTCTGAAAATTGGATGGTATTTTTTGTTTTCTTTACCTTTAAGCTTTTAATTTCTTCAAAAACTTATTTAGTAGGTATGTATTTGATGACATTTCAAAAATAAATAACACTTATCATTTTTTTCTCATCAACTCAAGAGTTTTTTTTTAGCGGACCTTCGATCAAAGATTCAAGCTTAACCTGGATTTATGCGTATTTTCTTATTCGGGTCAGGTTTTTGTATTTTCTTATTGCTTCTCATGTCAGATACTTGTCACGGTAGGTACGTTGGTTTTTTTATTTTTTCTTAAGGAAAACTGATATATGTACACCTTATACATATGCCTCTACATATATCAATATTTCAACATTTGATATAAAATGTGTTTAGAAAACCCTGTAAAGTTAGTAAATTCTTCATGAATCACGTTTTGGTTTTATTTATATATGTGTATTTTTTTTACTTTACTTTTATTATTGTTCATGTTTACTTATACTAAATAAATATATGCAAAGCAATTCCTCATTTATATTCAATCAACAAACCCAAAGACTCTATCACAATATAGTTAAGATACCTATAAGCTATATACAGCTGTGTATAGGTAAAAACCTATTGAAATACCCCTCCTACCTGCTCATCTATACCTAAACCTACTTGAAATTGATATCCTTGTAGGTTACTCGTACCTATCGCCTTCATGTGCCAACATAACATCGAAAATACAACAACCAAACCCAACCCTCAACCTCAACCTCTCCATATCGCCTCAAATAAATTCCTCTTCAACACCATTTCACTTTAGCACACACCTGGTGAACTCAAATATGAATGAGACACGTTCGGATATATACTTGAACTTATTTACATATTTTCGTTCTTTATATTACTTAGAAATATACCCACTGCCACCAGCTCCAGCTAGCTCCCATAACTCCCCATTAAACCATCAGGCTTGGTATCCTCTCTCGCATTCCCGCAAAATGTTCTCTTCCAGTTCCAGAAGACTTTCTTCTATTTTTTATAGAATTTAACATAATATGTTATTCATTCAATTTGGAGCCCGTCTTCCTACGCGCAGTGCACCGCACCGCTCCACACCACTTTACTTGTTATGGAGCAAGAAAGTCTGAATTTTTCAAAGCCCTAATGTACCTATAGATATGTATGTATGTACAATGTACATATGGGTGTAGAAGAACTGTACTCGGTACTCGGAATACGTGTACCTGGTGTATAACGACAATAATGATATTCATTGGGTAGATCAAAACGTTATCGATAATTGGCTTAAAGTGATTTTCTGACGTCTCACGCTTTGAGTCCTTGCGAATAATATTCAAATCACCCTCCCTCCATTTCTCTCTCTTGTTCATATAGCACAGATTATTATCACTCATCCTTGAGCCTTTTATTAGAAAATTGTATAGAAATATTATTTCCATCAGCAGCGAAAAGAATCGGCTAGACCTGTGTGATCTTCTCATACCTATCTTAAGTTTTTATATAGATATTCAGGTGTAGGTCCTTAGGAAGGGATGAGGGGAAGAAAATCAACATAATATTTCTATGACTAGTCACTTGGAATCGTAAAAAGGAAATCCTGTCGAACACCGCCAACTCTCTGTTCCAGGAAAATATAAAATTGAATTATTATGACTACACGAGGACACGTTTTCATCGTCATCATCGTCCTCGTCGTCGTCGTCTTTATGGGTCGTCCTTCTTCATCTTAACCTCTGCCCTGTTCTGCCTCAAAAAAACAACAACAACAAAAATTGAGAAATCTCCATTGCCAAAACCTCTTACTCTTTCATATATTGACATCTTATTCGTGTGCAATCCGATAATCCTTATTTTATTACACACCTTGAATTGTATTCCTTAAGGAGTTGTTCTTCCTTTTTCGTTGTCATTCTTTCTTTTTTTCTTTTTGGAGAAACTTTTAAGTGTGCACAGGACATCGACAGGAAGTTTCTTTTGGGTGACGCGAGTTGGCGGGTGGTATAGGTATAGGTATTGGTGGTGTGCTCTTTTGAATGCAAGAATCGAACACGTACTACAACGAACTTATAGAAGATGTACACCTATTCCTTAACGAAACGAAGTTTAAATCATTTCCAGCTGCTCGTGCCAAACCGGCGAATATCCTTATTTTAGGCATCGATAAACTCTATATCCTTTTATCGAATCTATACAACAGAGTAGTTATAGGTATAGGTATAGGTATTGATAGAGGTATGGTGGAAATTCAAGACAAGGACTTTTGGTCGAAGGAAGATCAAGAACTGAATTAGCTTTGGCTTCAACCCAAACAAGGTCTACTATATATAAAACCAAAGTAGACAGAGAATGCAGAGTGCATAAATTTTATTATTGAATATTGACTTCATTTTAATATTATCTACTTTGAAAGAGCGAAAGGATTATAAATAAATGTGTTTCCGTTAGACAAAAACAAATTGAAAACTAAAAAAAAAAAAAAAAAAAAGGACTCAAGATTTATGTACGATTTGATTTTGATTTTTATGTGTAATTTTATCAGGACTGACTGAAGCCTTTTGAAACCCTTACAAATGTTTTGAGGTCCCCCTTCATTTTTTCGTGCAAAATATTTTTGCGATAAATCTTTATTTCTCCTTTTTTCTTTTTGTGGTCAATTATGATAATTTTCATGGAATAGGCCACAAGAAACGATAAAATATTTTTTATTGCATTTTAAGGATCAAGATATTGGTCATTAAAATCTGAATGATGTATGTTTTGATTGGGCGAGACACCATGAGGGGGAGTATATAAATTATCGGACTTTCAGTGCTCACTTAATAAAAAAAGTTGATATATTATAGGTGGGTCTGGGGCATTAATCTTTTTGAAAAATAATAATTATGAAAGATAGATTTAAGATGAAGTGCATGTTCGACTTATACATACATATATATTTATGGTTAAGTTTATGAATTGAGAATTAATGATTTTGGAAGCAAAGTTTTCCATAATATCACGATTTTTGTTATGTAAAAACTTTGTTTGGCAAAGGATCTTTAAATATTGAAATAATAAACGATGGTCTTCAGAGACACAAAAATCGATTTGGTTTTTTTTTTTTCAAATAAATAATCCTTTATAAAAAATGCTGTTATGCCTTGATAATTTCCCATTCGTGTTCGTCAGTCGATATCTCTAAGGCGAAATTTTTCAGTCCTGAGTTAACTCCGATTTAAACCCAGAACTAGTTAATCCTGAATTCAGAGTTAACTCACGAACAAGTTTTTCAGTGGGGGTTCAAAGTTAGCCTCATGAGTGGTATTATAGTTTGGTATCACCGAAAAGTTATCGATTAAGTTGTGAAAAAATTATCGAAATCGATAGATTTTGAAATTTTGGTTGACTGTCACCAACCGTTGGTTTTAATTATTCAAAATGAATAAACGAAACTTAAACTTTTTCTCAAAAAAAATTAAAATGAGTTGGCTGCGATCTGATAATTCTCTTTTTTCTTAAATGTGTTAAACTTATAACGCTCAGTTCGGAGTCTGAATATATGTACATAACAAACAATTATTCATTATTCCACAAAAAGAAATAAAAATAACTTTTCCATTGCAATTTCAGTATCTGTCAAAAACATATGTATAATACCACTAGAGTTAACTCAACAAACTTGAACTGTTAACTTAGAGTTAAATACTAGATCATAATAAATAGAATGAGAAAAATGTTTCAGGAGCTTAACTCTGAATCTAGGATGATCCCGCACTGAAAAACTGGGCCTAGTTTTACTAAATATTACTAACAAAATTTTGTTCAGATAAAAAAAATTGGCAAGAGTACGATAACTCAGGCGACAAGATATTATAACGGATTTTTTAAGAACAGTTAAAAACAAGCATTTTTAACTTTGGGAGGGGGGTCTATCTCCCCCCGATTAGGCGGGAGAGGCAATTTAAAAAAAATAGTATTTGAAATGGAAAAAAAATAATTAAAAAATAACGGTAATACTTACAATTAAGTTTTATACATTTTCTTAAAGCCAACATTCTGTTCTATTAGCCAGTTTTTAAATCAAGTCAAAGTAGTTTTTGAAAAATTTATTTTAAACTCAAAATTTGAGTAAAAAATAGTTTAAAGTGTAATTTTTCAATACTTCAAGATTATCTACAATTGTTTTTATTTTCAATTTTCTCAAGAACTAGAAGACATAAAATCATCTTGTTTTCAGTTTTTGATCAAAAACAAATAAGAGCAATGAATTCTAAAAAAAAAATAGTAGATAAATCTGAAGATTTGTCAGTTATTCGCAAGAGGCAATACTCGTGAAAAAAAACTTATAGTAGCCCAAACAGGTATAGAACGCAATTCCTTTAGCATGACAGTTCTACGAACCAACCATAGAATTAAATTCCTCAACAGACTTGAAACATTGCACTTTTCTGCACAAAGCCAAGTCTTCAAATATTTCCAAATAATCGTCCTTTGAAAACATTTTCTTAATTTAAAACTAGTAAATTGTAGCTCACATTTTATAAAAAACATATAAAATAACTGTTTGGAGTAAAATTGGAATGAAATGACCAATATTTTTTAAAATATAAAATTAGTTTAAGGATATTTTCCCTAATTGTTGCCAAAATATTTGAGTCGAAATTTAATTTTTGCCAACTTTTAATAGTACTTTTTTATTTTTTTTATTTTCCGTTTCATCAGGATTGGTCGAAGAAAAAAGTTATTCCGAACGAACAGACCCACGTCAGGCTTATAAAAGAATGCAATCTTTTGGGAATACATTCATTATAAATCATTTATTGAATTTAACTCAAAAATTGTATTCATTGATATAACTCAAGGATCAAGACTTCAAATTTTGCAATCACCAATCATTTGACCTTAGAAAGACTTATAATTTGACTACAATCAATTGAGATTTCACGAATTTTTTGCATTCACTTGAAGTTCTTGCATTGCTAAGACTTTGCATTGTTTTGAAATTTTTGCATTCAGTTGAGAAAATTGACTACACTACAATATTCTTGGTCCCATTTAAATTATCTCGTGGCAACTCGATGAAGTTTTTTAACCAATATGTCAATAGTATACCAAAATTGTTTGATGTAGACATCGAATATCTGTCAGTTAGATTATGCAAAGCCTTAGATATGTTACAACAGCAAAATGGAATGATATATATTTTTCTCCTTCCAATTCTCGAGATGAAAATACCGAAAAGTAAAATGCACGACTGGTTCGCACAAACTTGCTCATGTCTCCAAAAGGTCTGTTAAAAAATAATATAAATTTTGAAATGTACTGCAAATAAGTTTGTTTTAAAAAAATTAAATGCCATTTGATTAAAAAAAAAATCTTTAGTGTTCAAAATTTGTACTTGAAAATCGTTAGAGCGTTTTTTTAATTAATTTTGTATAAGTATAAAAAATTTATCCATTTTAGTTTTTAAATATTTTTTTTTTTTCAATTGATTGCAGTCAAATGATTGGAAAAAAATG
Organism: Eupeodes luniger; assembly: GCA_951509635.1. Taxonomy (NCBI): domain Eukaryota; kingdom Metazoa; phylum Arthropoda; class Insecta; order Diptera; family Syrphidae; genus Eupeodes; species Eupeodes luniger. The sequence continues at coordinate 109,116,398 of OX608073.1, forward strand.
ATTGCAGTCTTAAGGTGATCCGAGACGATGTTTAGGTGAATTCAATGAATTTTGTATTGAAGTCGTAAAAGATTGCATTCCAAGAAGATTGCATTCTTTTACAAGCCTGACAGACTAACGGCCCTTTGATTTAGATTCTAGAGAGCATGAAACGTCGTCAAATGTCAACATTTTCAATTCGAAAAATAGGACCGATTACAATAACTTTCTATCTATATGTAAAATTGTATAGATAACATGAAGTTATTATTATTTTATTTTACAAATTAACTAATTTCTTTGGAATTGTTTATTTGGTAAATAGAGGAAAAGAACCTATACTCATCAAAATTTTAAAAAGAGGCTGGGATGCGACCTACACTGATAACTTTCCATTCTGTCCATTTGTCTCGCTTAAAAGATTTGTAAGTTTTCGTGTTTTGAATTATTCTAAAAAAATTAAAAATTACCAACAAATATTTTGCATATGATGAAATAGTTTGATTTCAAAATTTATTTTTGTAAACGAGATTTTTAGTCGAAAAACAATTTTAATAGCATTTTTTAAGTTTTTATTTCTTATATACACAAATACAAATTGGATGATATAGATATAGATATTGAGAACCGAACATCAATTTTTAAGAATTTTGAGTACTGTATTTTGTAGATTTTATTTTTTTATGAAAAAACCGGACTGTTGGATTTTTATTAAAAATGTACTGAATATCGAAAACAATATTTTCTGTGAGATAAAATTAGTTTGAAGCCAATATTTTTAATTTTTGAAGAGATATTTGAGTCGAAAATCAATTTTTACCAACTTTTAGTAATTTTTTTAGGCTTTTATTTTTTATAAAAAAAACTGTCAATTCTTTTTTTCTCAAAATTTTACCAGATATCAGTTTTTTTGATTTATAAAAAAAAACCGTTAATTGGATTTTTCCAAAAATATATTTGTTTGGTATCACGTTAAAATATATACTATACAATTTAATTCAAGTCTCTAGCGTTATTGGTTCGTGAGATATTTTGAGTTAACCGAAATTTTCATCTTTTTTTAAATTGCTATGGTAAAAAAACCACCAACTCAATTTTCTTGAAAATCATTTCTGCATTATTATCTGTATAGCAAAATTTATTTGAAGTCGATATCCCTACTGGTTCTTGAGCTATGGACGACGAAAAAAACTTCCCGAACGTACGTACACACGCACGCACAGACATCTTTCTAATAATCCTGTATTTCGATTCTAGGACGTCGAGAAATATCAAAATTTTCAATTCGACAAATCGGACCGATTACAATAACTTCCTATGGGAAGTTAATAAACTATTACTTTTTTTGTGTCTTCAAAGTAAATAATAAATAAAGCTTTATCTTATGATTTTTGCCACTTTGAACGATAAGTGGAGCTCAAAACGAAATTGCGTTATCAAAAAGTCATTGACATCTCACGGTTTCATTCCAATCTTCTCATTTCCCATGGGAAAATCTTTTTGAAAACTAAATTAGATTCTAAATTTAAAAATAAGGAATTATAATATGTAAAAAGATATAAGAACATACTTTGAGTCAATTAATCGCACCCACGATCTATCGGGAGACAAAACATGAACAGGAAAAGCAACACTTGAATACGGTTTCATGATTTTTAAATTACTAGTTGGGTTGATATACTATGTAGAATAAGCGTGTAAAATCATTCCTGTTATCTTAAAAAAAGAACCATGTTCTGAATGATCCAAATCCAAGATAAATTGTCAGCACACATTAACATGATAGTCAAAGAGGTAATGTTAATTTGAGTTTTATTCATATTATAATGCATATGAAGTTTGTAAACTGTCTTTAGGTTTCTTAAATAACACAAAGGTAAGGCACTGAACAATAACATTCCATAAACTAACATAACAAGATCTTGAAAAATTGGTATCAACACAAATATTTTTATATAAGCATATGTTTAACTGGGCCCCAATAACAGTTTCCAATCGTTTCAATTGGATGCTCTCCTATTTTTCAGTGAGCGCCGTTTTAAGGTCCAATTTCGTGGCTGATGGTGCAGGATCTCTGAACCGAACTTTTTTTTTGGTGTAAATGGTTTTTAAATAAAAAAGCTATATTTTCAAAAATGGGTTAAGCAATTCAAAAATTAAAAGCAAGTTTCTTGAATTTTTAGTTCAAACATCAAATAAAAAAATTAATTAGGTGGCGCAACAGTCCATTGGGAACCAGGGCCTAGTGACTTACAACTCTCAACCATTCCTGTGTGCGAGTACTGTTGTCAGGAATGAAGGGGATCTACAGTTTTAAGCCGAATCCGAACGGCTGATTTGAGAAAGCACTTTTCATCACAAGAATTACTCTTGGACAATTTGTCAATTCCTCGCAAGAGGCAGTACCCGTGAAAAAAACTTTAGATGCAACAGGCAGGGATTGAACCTAAGACCTCTGGCATGACAGTCCAACGCATTAACCATCATGTCACGGGTACCACAAACATCACCTACATTTGTGAGTTTACAAAACATATTTTATTCAATCCACCGTATTTCTCAGACTATAAAAAAACCATGTGCTTTCTTTAAACGTATTTGTTGTATGTTGAGTACAAATGTGTTCCGTGTGCAATGTCAATATTAAAATTTTAAATTACTTCTCTTTCACAATTTAAAACTGTGCTTCCTCTAAATTTTATCAGATAAACTCTTTTTACTAAAAGAAGTTATCTGAACCTGAAGCTGAGCATCTTTTTTGATTTCAAGGCAATGAAAAAAAGACATGGCTTAAAATTATTTTAGAAAACATGACTACATTTATCTGTACAAACAAAATAATAATATTATCTACTCATTAAAATAGTTTAAAGTTGATTTGCATGTTAATAAATTGTATTCAAATCAAAAATAAAGATACAAAACTACGGAGTGATTCAAATGCAGACATTTTAAAATAAATATTAAATTTAAATTATTTAAAAATTCATGTTTTAAAAGAATTAATTAAACAAAAGAAAAGAAAAAATATGTGTTGACATACGAAGGGGCACATCCCTTACATTATATACATATTTTTCGTATATCATACAGCATCACAATTTAATAATTTAGGTTGTTTTTTATGTTGTCCGAGATATAAGCTTTTCCTGAATGGAAGGTTTTCCTACTTTTTTGGGTCCACAAAAAAAATCTGTTGCATTTCGATGAAAATTAATGCAATTTTCTTTGAATAATTAGGAACAAATAAATCACACAAAGATTATTCTTCGTCGTTTCAACGAACATACTCTTGAAGAAAACCTACTTCTAAGAATTTAGCATGAAAATACTTTCACTAAATGAGAGAATTTACTGACAAATGAAAAACGGAAAAAGAGATTGATGCGAACAATACTTTAAAAGATAAGTTTCATTGGTGGATTCGACAAAACATACAAATCCAGGGTTTACATATATGAGGCACTTATCCGGGTTTTACTGTAGTTAGGCTGCTCCCTCACTAGCTCAAGCTAGTAAAATGCGTGTTTTAGCTTCCCGTAGGAAGTTATTGTAATCGGTCCGATTTTTCGAATTAAAAATGTTGACATTTCTCTACGTTTCAAAGTTCCTAGAGTCTAAATAAAAGATTTTTAGAGAGATGTCTGTGCGTCCGTACGTCCGTAAGTTCTGGGACTTTTTTTTCGTCGTCCATAGCTCAAGAACCAATGGGAATATTGACTTCAAATAAATTTTGTTATACAGATAATAATGTAGAATCATGCAGAAAGGACTCTCAAACAAATTGATTGGGTGATTTTTTACCATAGCAGTTTAAAAATAGTACTATTCAAATATATATATACAAAGTCGGGTTGTTTCTTTTTTTTTTTTAATCAGAGCTAGCGCTTCTGAATAATGTGACCGAGCTAACATCACTTTTATTTCGCGAAAGGTCTAATACAAATTTAAGTTCCAACTGTTCTGAGCCTATATATGCAGTTACAAATCAGGGTTTGATATTTGAAAAAAGATTTGAAATATCAAGTGAGGTCTTGCAAACCCAAAGAAGGTCTGGAGATTTCAAAGGGAAGTCTAGAAATATAAACGGAGGTCTAGAGATTTCAAGGGAGGTCTGGAAATATCAACGGAGGTCTGGAAAAATCAAGGGAGGTCTGGAAATACCAAGGGAGGTCTGGAAATATCAAGGGAGGTCTGGAAATATCAAGGGAGGTCTGGAAATATCAAGGGAGGTCTAGAAAAATCAAGGGAGGTCTGGAAATATCAAGGGATGTCTGGAGGTCAAGGAGGTCTAGAAAAATCAAAGGAGGTCTGGAAATATCAAGGGAGGTCTGGAGATTTCAAGGGAGGTCTAGAAAAATCAAGGGAGGTCTGGAAATATCAAGGGATGTCTGGAGATTTCAAGGGAGGTCTGGAAATATCAAGGGAGGTCTAGAAAAATCAAGGGAGGTCTGGAAATATCGAGGGAGATGTCAAGGGAGGTCGGCAAATATCAACGGAGGTCTGGAGATTTCAAGGGAGCTCTTGAAAAATCAAGGGAGGTCTGGAGATTTCAAGGGAGGTCTGGAAATATCAAGGGAGTTCTGGAGATTTCAAGGGAGGTCTGGAGATTCCAAGGGAGGTCTAGAAAAATCAAGGGAGGTCTGGAGATGTCAAGGAAGGTCTGGAAATATCAAGGGAGGTCTGGAAATATCAAGGCAGGTCTAGAAAAATCAAGGGAGGTCTGGAAATATCAAGGGAGGTCTGGAGATTTCAAGGGAGGTCTGGAGATTTCAAGGGAGGTCTTGAAAAATCAAGGGAGGTCTGGAAATATCAAGGGAGGTCTGGAGATTTCAAGGGAGGTCTGGAGATGTCAAGGGAGGTCTGGAAATATCAAGGGAGGTCTAGAAAAATCAAGGGAGGTCTGGAAATATCAAGGGAGGTCTGGAGATTTCAAGAGAGGTCTGGAGATTTCAAGGGAGGTCTTGAAAAATCAAGGGAGGTCTGGAAATATCAAGGGAGGTCTGGAGATTTCAAGGGAGGTCTGGAGATGTCAAGGGAGGTCTGGAAATATCAAGGGAGGTCTAGAAAAATCAAGGGAGGTCTGGAAATATCAAGGGAGGTCTGGAGTTTTCAAGGGAGGTCTGGAGATTTCAAGGAAGGTCTTGAAAAATCAAAGGAGGTCTGGAAATATCAAGGGATGTCTGGAGATTTCAAGGGAGGTCTGGAGATGTCAAGGGAGGTCTAGAAATATCAAGGGAGGTCTAGAAAAATCAAGGGAGGTCTGGAAATATCAAGGGAGGTCTGGAAATGTCAAGGGAGGCCTGCAAATATCAAGGGAGGTCTAGAGATTTCAAAGGAGGTCTGGAGATTTCAAGGGAGGTCTTGAAAAATCAAGAGAGTTCTGGAAATATCAAGGGAGGTCTGGAGATTTCAAGGGAGGTCTGGAGATTTCAAGGGAGATCTGGAGATTTCAAGGGAGGTCTAGAAATATCAAGGGAGGTCTAGAAAAATCAAGGGAGGTATGGAAATATGAAGGGAGGTCTGGAGATTTCAAGGGAGGTCTGGAGATTTCAGGGGAGATCTGGAAATATCAAGGGAGTTCTGGAGATGTCACGGAAGGTCTGGAAATATCAAGGGAGGTCTGGAAATATCAAGGGAGGTCTTGAAAAATCAAGGGAGGTCTGGAAATATCAAGGGAGGTCTGGAGATGTCAAGGGAGGTCTGGAAATATCAAGGGAGGTCTAGAAAAATCAAGGGAGGTCTGGAAATATCGAGGGAGATCTGGAGATGTCAAGGGAGGTCTGTAAATATCAAGGGAGGTCTGGAGATTTCAAGGGAGGTCTTGAAAAATCAAGGGAGGTCTGGAGATTTCAAGGGAGGTCTGGAGATGTCAAGGGAGATCTGGAAATATCAAGGGAGGTCTGGAAATATCAAGGGAGGTCTAGAAAAATCAAGGGAGGTATGGAAATATGAAGGGAGGTCTGGAGATTTCAAGGGAGGTCTGGAGATTTCAGGGGAGATCTGGAAATATCAAGGGAGTTCTGGAGATTTCAAGGGAGGTCTGGAGATTTCAAGGGAGGTCTGGAGATGTCAAGGGAGGTCTAGAAAAATCAAGGGAGGTCTGGAGATTTCATGGGAAGTATAAAAAAATCAAGGGAGGTCTGTAAATATCAAGGCAGGTCTGGAAATATCAAGGGAAGTCTGGAGATTTAGAGGGATGTTTAGAAAAATTAAGGGAGGTTTAGAACTATCAAGGGAGATCGGGAGATTTCAACTGAGGTCTGGAAATATCAAGGGAGGTTAAGAAAAATCAAGGGAGGTCTGGAAATATCAAGGGAGGTCTGGAGATTTCAAGGGAGGTCTGGAGATTTCAAGGGAGGTCTGGAGATTTCAAGGGAGGTCTTGAAAAATCAAGGGAGGTCTGGAAATATCAAAGGAGGTTTGGAGATTTCAAGGGAGGTCTGGAGATGTCAAGGAAGGTCTGGAAAAATCAAGGGAGGTCTGGAGATCTCTATGGAGGTCTGGAGATTTCAAGGGAGGTCTTGAAAAATCAAGGGAGGTCTGGAAATATCAAGGGAGGTCTGGAAATATCAAGGGAGGTCTGGAAATATCAAGGGAGGTCTAGAAAAATCAAGGGAGGTCTGGAAATATCAAGGGAGGTCTGGAGATTTCAAGGGAGGTCTGGAGATTTCAAGGGAGGTCTTGAAAAATCAAGGGAGGTCTGGAGATATCAAGGGAGGTCTAGAAAAATCAAGGGAGGTCTGGAAATATCAAGGGAGGTCTGGAGATTTCAAGGGAGGTCTGGAGATTTCAAGGGAGGTCTTGAAAAATCAAGGGAGGTCTGGAAAAATCAAGGGAGGTCTGGAAATATCAAGGGAGGTCTGGAGATGTCAAGGGAGGTCTGGAAATATCAAGGGAGGTCTAGAAAAATCAAGGGAGGTCTGGAAATATCGAGGGAGATCTGGAGATGTCAAGGGAGGTCTGCAAATATCAAGGGAGGTCTGGAGATTTCAAGGGAGGTCTGGAGATTTCAAGGGAGGTCTAGAAAAATCAAGGGAGGTCTGGAAATATCGAGGGAGATCTGGAGATGTCAAGGGAGGTCTGCAAATATCAAGGGAGGTCTGGAGATTTCAAGGGAGGTCTTGAAAAATCAAGGGAGGTCTGGAGATTTCAAGGGAGGTCTAGAAAAATCAAGGGAGGTCTGGAGATGTCAAGGGAGGTCTGGAAATATCAAGGGAGGTCTGGATATATAAAGGGAGGTCTAGAAAAATCAAGGGAGGTCTGGAAATATCAAGGGAGGTCTGGAGATTTCAAGGGAGGTCTAGAAAAAATCAAGGGAGGTCTGGAAATATCAAGGGAGGTCTGGAGATTTCAAGGGAGGTTTGGCGATTTCAAGGGAGGTCTTGAAAAATCAAGGGAGGTTTGGAAAAATCAAGGGACGTCTGGAAATATCAAGGGAGGTCTGGAGATGTCAAGGGAGGTCTGGAAATATCAAGGGAGGTCTAGAAAAATCAAGGGAGGTCTGGAAATATCGAGGGAGATTTGGAGATGTCAAGGTAGGTCTGCAAATATCAAGGGAGGTCTGGAGATTTCAAGGGAGGTCTTGAAAAATCAAGGGAGGTCTGGAGATTTCAAGGGAGGTCTGGAGATGTCAAGGGAGATCTGGAAATATCAAGGGAGGTCTGGAAATATCAAGGGAGGTCTAGAAAAATCAAGGGAGGTATGGAAATATGAAGGGAGGTCTGGAGATTTTAAGGGAGGTCTGGAGATTTCAGGGGAGGTCTGCAGGGCCGTCGAGAGGAATTCCGGGCCCGGGACGGAAAAATCTTGGGCCCCCCCCCTATTTACCATTTTTTCTCAAAGTTCATGCCTACTGATATGGTACGTTCTAATTTCATTTAACGACTAGAATGAAATTGGTTGGAATTGACGGAAATAATAATTTTTTGTTTGCAAAGTGAACTGAAAAAAAGTGTTAATCATCAAATTAATCTCACGGGTATCGTCCAGTTTAGTTGAAATGGAGGATGGATAGAAAATTATTCTAGATGCGAGTAGATCAGATTTCGAACCGAATCATACATTCAATTCGATATTGCCAACGATATGTTAGTAACTGATAATACGGTCCATTAACTATTAAAAAAAAATTAGCATTTAGATCTATTACCTACTATGAAAATAAAATAGAGCGAATTAAAGTATTTGAAATTTGTCCTTAAAAAAACTATGTTTTTTAAAAGGTTTACATTAAATACTCTTTATAGTTTTACTTTATATTAAAATATTATCACAAAGTTTTCATTAAAGTTAGTTTGCATTCAATGAAATATTTCTTTTTGCAAACGAGCTTACCTAGTTTTCTGAGCAGCAAAACAACTTATAATTGCATCGAAATTCAATTTCCTTGCCAAAGGTGCTTCAAAGCATAGTGTAGCAAGTCCAGAAACACGATCTTGTGATGAGCACGAATGATGAAAATTCTTTGTTCTGGCAAGGACGCTGCTGCTGCTTTTTGCGAAAAATTTACGATAAACTGGTTATAATAGTTTAATTTCCCGATGAATGCTTCAAGTTCCTTAAGGTTCTTAGGCCCTGGCAAATTTTGTATGGCATGTAAACGGGACTCTGATGGGCGAATGCCTGACGCATCAATTATGTGTCCCAAATAAACAATTTCTTTCATCGCGAACTCACACTTATCCATACGCACAGTGAGTCCGTGTTGTTTAAGACGTTCTAAAAATATTTTGAGATTGTTTAAGTGTTCGACTTCATTTCGTCCTGAAATAATTATGTCATCTATATACGGTGCCACAAAATCCAGCCCCGCTGTTATTTGTTCGATATAACCTTGGAAAATTCCTGGGGCACTCGCTATTCCTGGTGGAAGGCATTGGTATTCCAGTAAGCCACATTCAGTTGAGATAACACAGAGTTTTTTGGATTGGTCATCTAAAGGAATCTGCAAGTAGGCATCTGATAAATCAATTTTAGTGAACAAATGACCACCTCGCATTTTGTGAAACAATTCTTGACAACGTGGTAGTGGATAACGATTTATCTCAAGTTGCGGGTTCAGTGTAACCTTGAAATCCCCGCACAGTCTTACCTTTCCGTTAGGTTTCGGAACAACCACAATAGGAGTAGCCCATTGACTCACCTCTACTGGCTTCAGCTTTCCAAGTTTTTTCAACCTCTCGATTTCTTCTCGTACAGCATTTTTCTGTGCAAAAGGAACTTGACGACTCTTTATAAATTTTGGGTATGAGTTTTGTTTGAGAACCAGATTAGCAGTGAAAAGTTTACTACATCCCAAGTTGTTACTAAATACAGATGTGTATTTTTCGCAGAGAGACTTGGCCTCCGCAGCTAAATGCTCACTAGATTCTTCAGTTACTTGCAAAGAACACTCTTGCTGAGTCTTGTTGATAATTGAAAACTCGAACTCATCAAACCAGTCAAGACCCATTATATTAGAACCGGTTTCGTTATCGACAACTATCAAAGGCAATTCTCGATACATGTCTCTCCATTGCACTGTTACATGAATCATGCCTTTCAATTCTAATATTACATTTCCATAACCTTTTAGTTGTTTGTTCGCAGGGAGAAGATCGGGTTCACCCAGTTGGCGGTACCCACTCAAACCGATGAGCGAACACGTTGCGCCAGTATCCACTTGGAAAGACATTGGACACTTGTTGACTAGCAAATTTAAGAAAATTTTGTTTTCGTATTTCTTGCTGTGAGTATTGTTCACATTCTCTCGCAGAGTCAAAATTTCAGCATCAAACTGATAAATTGAATGTGTTGTCTCAGAGCTATGTGGTTTTGGTGGCTGCTGTGAAAGAGTACCTGATCTAAGACTGTGCCCGTTATTACCGTTATTACGGAGACTGTGGCCGTTGTTACGGAAATTTCCTCGTTTTTTCTTGCGTTTGGTAGCTTGTTGTGAGCTCCCTGGAGCTGTTTGATTTTTCAAACAAACGCTTTTAATATGTCCTCTCTTTCGGCATATGTCACATACTGATTTGAGGTGCTTACACTGACTTCGGTCATGGTGAATGTTACAATCTGGACAAGATTTTCGATTGAAATAATTTGATGGCTTACCAGAATATATAGCCTTAACTTCTACAACGCTGGAGTCACTTTTTGCCAGTCCAATATTGTCGCTGCTCTTTAGTATTTCGGCTGCCATCTGCGTCGATTCAAATGCTGCTACGACTTCCTCAATTTCTGACAATGTTGGATTTTTCTTCTGCGTTGCTGCCATTCGAACTTGCTCATGTGGGGTATGAAAGACAATCATATCCCGGATCATAAAGTCAGCATATGACTGCATACATGACTTTTGTGAACACGTGAAGTTACAACTCCTGGCCAGACCCTTTAAGTCTGCAATCCAATCGCTGTAAGATTGCCCGGATTTCATTTTTTGCTGAAAGAACTTACAACGCGAGGCCATGACATGCAATTTCGATTGAAAATGTGTGGTTAATTTTGAGGTAAGCTCTTTAAAAGCGTGTGTACTTACGTCTTCGGTTTCCATCAACTTTTTAAGGAGCTCGATAGTAAAGTTACCGCATGATGCCAAAAAATGTGCTTTTTTGGAATTTTCTTCCATCAGTCCATTGGCTATAAAATGTTGCTCTAATTGAAATAGATAACTTTCCCAGGGTTCTTTAGTCGCGTCAAAAACCCTAAATTGTGGGATAGTCTTTGATGTGGTTGGTGTGCTTGTCCTTAAACTCTCGAAAAAGAGTTTATTTTGCCTTATCATTTCTTCCATAAATTTCTTTTGCTGCTCTATTAAGACTGTTAATTCAGCCATCCTCGTCGCCAATTGTTGTGGGTCAAATTAGGAAGATAGTCAAATTGTAATTCAATATAAAACTTTATTTCTAATTCTATTTCAATGTAAATATTTAAATGGACTTATTAAGAAAAGGTGTGACCATGCGGTCAACCATCTAGGTTGAGAGTCGAAACTTAAGAGGCAGAGAAAATAGACCACAGGAAATAACTACTTAAACAACATACATAAATAATTGGCTTAGCATTTAGCTTTAGGTGAACATAGAAATTTACAATGGTATGTTTAGACTGTTTGTATGATGCAAATATAACACGTTTTTTACAAGGTCTACTTTTTTCAGTTTCCCGAGCAAGTTCATCTTCATCAGTTTCATATTCGTGCCGATCTCGATGTTGTTGACTTAGAGTATTTACTTTCATGTTTTCAGAAGTTTTTAACATCTTGTTCTCTTCACAAAGACTTTCGACTTCTTTTTTAAGCTCTTCGTAGAGTCTTATCATTTCGTTCAGCTTCTTTTGCAGTTCACAATTGTCCTGCTCAAAACTGTTTGTTTTCGGTGAGTCGCTTTTAGTGCCTTTTGGCACAACCGGTGGACTCTTTCTGCCGGTAACTCTCGGTACAGATGGAGGTGATCGAGGGGCCTTATGCGCTTTCGCGAAAGGATTTATCAAATGCAATAAATGGCTCTCCCCAGAATCCGTAGAGCCTGCCTCCGAAGAGGATGGATTTGCCAGAGAAACTGGCTTTCCACCTGGGGTAATTAATCTATTTGTTTTTTCCAATGCATATTTTGTATACTTATGTAGTTCTCAGTATACGGAGATTGGATTTTAGTCGCCTTTTACGACAAGCATACCTTACTTCGGGTAAATTCTTAACCCCTACCCTAGCTTTCTGAGCAGCAAAACAACTTATAATTGCATCGACATTCAGTTCCCTTGGCAAAGGTGCTTCGATGCATAGTGTAGCAAGTCCAGAAACACGATCTTGTGATGAGCACGAATGATGAAAATTCTTTATTCTGGCAAGGACGCTAAATGAACGTTCGGCACTAGCTACGGTTACAGGTATGGTGGAAAACACACGGAGAGCAACACAAATGTTGGGGAAAATCGTCTCCAAGTTCTGGGAATAAATAGAATTGAACAAACTCAATGGCGGAAGTTCTGCTTCAAAATTGGCTTCATAAATGTGTTTCAGATGAATTATTTCTTCTTTCAACTCTTGAGACACATACGAGTTATACTTTTAAATAACCTTGTAGCGGAGTTTTTAATCTCAATTTTGTCCATTGTTGAAAACTGCCCTAAAAATGATTCAAATTTTTCATCGTATCAAACCGACGAAAAATTCGAAATATATTTGAATCAACTATGACGTAAAAGGTGTTTCTCTTGAAATTTATTTCTGCGTCTGTTACAATTTGCATTCCGGCTCCTCGATGTTCTACAAAATGTCTCTTTAATTGCCTTTTTCAGTTCGATGGAAACGATTCTGGAACATCCCCCAATCCAGTAGCAACTGCTTTGCATTCAGATAAAATTTGATCTCATCCGTTTCGAATAATGTTCAAATCGGAGATCAAGTTGTCGAGATTTCGAATTTCAACGTCAATAGTCATGTTTCTGGCTTGAAGAATGATACTTCTTTCATTTATAGCGCTTAGAACCTTGCACCAAATCGAAGACATCAGGACGCATTCAAATTTGTGCATATATTTTAAAACGCCGTTTACATCTCTTCGAGCTTTAGCAGTTAAATTAATATCACTTAAAGCTTCTAATGATGTTGTAAGGTTTTTCAGATGATTTACAAATGGTTTCCCTGCCTCAATTCTAGCTGGCCATCTTGTATCGGAAAGTGTGTGAAGGGATCCGGCCACATTTTTCTTAAGAATTTCCCAACGTTGTGCACTGCTGCTAAACAAGTTGAATCACTTTTGAACATCACCAAAGAATGTGATTGCGGCAGTACAACATTTCGTTATATACACACTTTGAAGTGATTTGATATCCTTCAAATCTTTAGTAAACAACTTATTCAAAATATTAATTAATTAATATTACGAAAACCACAATTGAAAAACGTTTACGTGAGATTTTCCGGTCCCCCGAAACCGAATCAAAAATTTCGTTCCCAGCAGAAACAAAAATAGAAGAAAAGAAACTTTATAAAAACAGAAACCGAAATAAATATTTGTGTTTTGTTTTAAGTTGCCGGGCCCCTTAAAATAAATTTTAAATTTACGTTAAATTAAACAAGAAAAGCGCAAAAATTTATTATAACTTTCTTTCAATAGTTCAGAGTTGCCCAATTTTTCATTAAATATTAACAAAAATGTACGCCAATAATAATCAGGGGCCCAGATCGGCAATCTTGTGAGTGATAGATTGGTAGATAACATTCAAACAGGGGCCCGATTGCGTAAGCATGAATGATTTAAAATTTTCGGGCCCCTTAAAATAAGTGGGAATAGGTATGTTGATGATAAATATAGAGTATATTAAAAAAAATACACTCTTCATTGCTTTCAATTTTACGGGCCCCTAGAAAATCCCGGGCCCGGGGGGTTTCCCCCCCTTTCCTCCCCCTCTCGACGGGGCTGGAGGTCTGGAAATATCAAGGGAGTTCTGGAGATTTCAAGGGAGGTCTGGAGATTTCAAGGGAGGTCTGGAGATGTCAAGGGAGGTCTAGAAAAATCAAGGGAGGTCTGGAGATTTCATGGGAAGTATAGAAAAATCAAGGGAGGTCTGTAAATATCAAGGCAGGTCTGGAAATATCAAGGGATGTTTAGAAAAATTAAGGGAGGTTTAGAACTATCAAGGGAGATCGGGAGATTTCAACTGAGGTCTGTAAATATCAAGGGAGGTTTAGAAAAACACAGCGGAGGTATGGAAATATCTAGGGAGGTCTGGAGATTTCAAGGGAGGTCAAGAGATTCCAAGGGAGGTTTGGAAATATCAAGGGAGGTTTGGAAATATCAAGGGAGGTCTGGAAATATCAATGGGGGTCTGGAGATCTGAAATAAATACAAGTTTTATTTCAATTTTGGAGAAAATTTTAATTTTAAATTTAACTGTAATTTTTTTCATTAAATCAAGTTAAGTCTAGAAGGAGACATTCATTTTAAAATTTTTTGATTAAAAAGGATTTTTTGTACAATGCCCTTTTTCCTAAGAACGCAAAAAGCTATTACACTATCTTTAGCCATTTGTCCGTTTTTTGAAACAACCAAAATGAGGGTGAGGAGGATTGTAGGTTCTTATAAATGTTGTTACTTTTTTGGTTTAATACATTAATTTAACAAAATTATTCCCTAGAAACTTTCTTACAATTAGAAGGTCAACGTAAACGGTCAAAGCGTTGACTCTTTTACGTAAAAATGACGTCATTTGTAGACCTACAATTAAAAACTATATGATTACATTGTACCAATTTTAACATTCTTTCACACACTAATAAGAAAAAAAATGAAAATAACGTTGGCTTCAATAAACACTATTTTGTCAAATCATGTGATAGTCAACGTTTTAAGTATTGACGCTGTGAAATTTGACGGTGCGTTGACACAGAAAGTTTAAATTTTTTTATGACGTCAGAGAGTCAACGCGTTGGCGCTTTAAGTTGAGCATTTCTAGCTTAAGTCATGGCTTAACTGCAATGACGAAACGACTTAAGTCCTTACAATTCTGCTCAATACATACCAACCTAACCTCATTAATACATACTTTTCTACATACCCACCCACTTTACAATAAGAAATACAAATTTAAACCTCGAAACTAAATTTTCAATGATGAAAACCAATGATATCTAACGGGTGGTTTTTTAAGAGCTTGAGAACTTTAAAAAAAAAAAAACGCATAAAATTTGCAAAATCTCATCGATTCTTTATTTGAAACGTTAGATTGGTCCATGACATTTACTTTTTGAAGATATATTCATTTAAATGTTGACCGCGTCTGCGTCTTAGGTGGTCCATTCGGAAAGTCCAATTTTGGGTAACTTTTTCGAGCATTTCGGCCGGAATAGCCTGAATTTCTTCGGAAATGTTGTCTTCCAAACCTGGAATAGTTGCTGGCTTATTTGTGTAGACTTTAGACTTGACGTAGCCCCACAAAAAATAGTCTAAAGGCGTCAAATCGCATGATCTTGGTGGCCAACTTACCGGTCCATTCCTTGAGATGAATTGTTCTCCGAAGTTTTCCCTCAAAATGGCCATAGAATCGCGAGCTGTGTGGCATGTAGCGCCATCTTGTTGAAACCACATGTCAACCAAGTTCAGTTCTTCCATTTTTGGCAACAAAAAGTTTGTTAGCATTGAACGATAGCGATCGCCATTCACCGTAACGTTGCGTCCAACAGCATCTTTGAAAAAATACGGTCCAATGATTCCACCAGCGTACAAACCACACCAAACAGTGCATTTTTCGGGATGCATGGGCAGTTCTTGAACGGCTTTTGGTTGCTCTTCACTCCAAATGCGGCAATTTTGCTTATTTACGTAGCCGTTCAACCAGAAATGAGCCTCATCGCTGAACAAAAAGCGGATTAAAAAAGCGGATTTTCTGCCAACTTTTCTAGGGCCCATTCACTGAAAATTCGACGTTGTGGCAGATCGTTCGGCTTCAGTTCTTGGAATGTCAAAGCATACTGAGCATCTTTCTCCTTGACACCATGTCTGAAATCCCGCGTGATCTGTCAAATACTAATGCATGAAAATCCTAACCTCAAAAAAATCACCCATTATAACAGGTACCTGAATTTTTTTACAATTTGGAGGTTTCATTTAGATTTAAAAAGAAAAACTGTCATTTTTGTAGAAGAATCAGTGACTGTTCATTTCATTGGAAAGAGGAAGTTATGATATTAAGAATTTAAAACGATATCAGCCAAATGGTCACCAGGGCTACGGTTGCAGGATCATATTCTTTTCATGTCCTAATAACTTCAGCACCAGAAAAATTTCCCTCCAAAACTGCAAACGTGACTGCATTGACCATTTTTGTAGTGAATTTTAATATTTTCAATGCATTGTTGAAGTGTGATTCGTTCCATTTTTAGTATTGGTGCAATTTTTACTGGTCAAATGTCAAAAGATGACATCTTCAATTGACAAGTGTCAACACTTGCTTTTTTGTGATGCTTTAATCTACTTTCTATACTCTCAGTTGTCACATTGGGCAAGTTCAGCCGACATAAGGGACAAGTTTCTAGTATCTCATTGGACAGCTGCCAAAAACTTACCTTCCAATTAAGACAACTTAAATGGAAAGTTAGTCAAGAAAAATCTCCGTAACTATTAAGTCAAGTCTACTTCTATCAAAATGACAGTTGGTCATGTTTTTTCATTCAACTGAAAGCTGAACTTTATTATTTTATGATTTATTCATTTTCTGCACAATTCTATTCAATGTTTTGTGAAAAAGGATTACTTGTCAAATTGGAAAAGAAATACATATGTATATGTATATGTATGTATGTAAGTAATATTTCTTTTCAATACAAAATACCTACAAATTGTAATGGACTTGTAGATTGCCTAGGGAGTGCTTTGTAGACAATGTTTTTGGTAGTTTTTGTACTATGAAATTAAAGTAGATGTTTGTGAAGTAAAGTTCTGAATTTAAAATTGATTACACTTGAAAAACTGACTAGTTGCCTTAGTCAAAATTTACGTTCAAAGAGTGAAGTTGACTGCAAATGAAGTCCCTTATGTTGTCTGAACCTGCCCATTGCTTCTTTTTTTGAATCGCCAACACTCAACTACTTTAATTATGTCAAAATAAAATCATTCACTACTTGCTTTGATACACCCTTTATTAATTCCAATTCAACACCAATCTTAATAATCTTAATATCTTAAATAAATTAAGAACTCTTCCTTCACCCTGGTTTTGAAACTCTTGTTTCCTAAAATGGCTCGTTTTTGTGCTAAAAATTTGATTTAATAAATGGACAACTACCGGAATGAAACACTTGATTCGATAAATTGTTTTAAACTTCTCACACAATTTTAAATTTTAATTTAAATCACACTTCCTTTGCTTTAAAATAATTAGAATAGCATTTTCATTTTGAAATTTCAAGATTATTAAGAAAAACAAAAGAACACGTTGATATATGAGGTGGGTAGGTACTTACATAACAAATGGCGAGTCCTCCTTCTTGTCCATTTTTATTTCCTTAACTTTTTTTAAGTTGACTTTGGTTCTTGTAATATTCTATAAACAAAGTTTTCCCGGCACTTTTCTTTATAATTTTTAAACAATTTGAACAACAATAAAATACACTACTCGAATTGATATCGGAATTTGAAATTAAAATAATTTGAATGAAACAAAACTAAATACGAACTAAATTCTTATCCAATTCACTGACAGCAGACACAACCAAACCGACACGATGCTCTTATTCCATAAAAACTTTATTTAAATATTTGAGGCTTTGTGTTATCGTTTTTCAAATAAGATAAGCGTAGATCTTAGTCTCAGTATCAGGCTCAGGGTTGAAAAATGAGAATAGAAGCGGACACACGACAAATAAAAACAAAATTATCTAGGTAGGTACTATGTAAGAAAAATAAAACAAAATTAAATTTAAGATATTTCAAATACGAATGTCGATGAAATAGAACTAAAAGGTTGTGATTTTTTTAAGTTTTTAAGTTCCTTACGCACTTTGCACTATATTAATGTAAAAATTCACTTTACTAGGTACTTGTTCAAGAAGTATTTAAAGTTTGGATTGATATTTGATTAATTACGGTAGATAGAAAATAGCCTTCCAAAGATTTATTTAACTGCAATAAGACCACAAAACTTAAGAACTACCTACGAATTTATTTTGACAGATTTGTGTTTATTAACGGGACATTATGGAGATGCATAGTTAGAAATACCGTTTCTTTTTCTTGTTTCTTGTTTGTTTTTTAATGAGAGTGGAGAAACGTTTTGTTTGCCTTTTCACATCTCATCTACTTGCTGATGGGAAAAAGAGATAACCAAAGAGAACGTGCAATTTGTTTGTTTTTGTCTTTTGATTTTGAATTCCGGCTTCTTTTTAAAAATATGTATGTATGTATGTACATACATAGGTGTAGGTGTAAGATAAAAGTTAGATGAAAATATACAACTTACGATAAATTAATAAAAAGAGGAACACAAATTTCATCGTAAACTGGCAACGTTTCTTGGTTTTTCAAGACGTAAACAAAACAAGTGCATCCATTACATAGGTACCTACATTACTTTTATTATTAAATAAGTTAATTGACAGGGTGACCCAGAATGTTTTGAAACTAATAAGGATACCTACTTCTAAGGTTTTATGTTTTCTTGAAGCTCGTGAAGCTCGACTTCGTGTGTTATTTTTATTTAAATTGAATTTGGTAATCGATACCTACCATTTTTTTAATTGAAAATTTTGACATTTTTGGACGTTTCATGGTCCCTAGAATGTATTGGGGATTTTTAATGGATAAATTAAATCAATTTATATTTGAACTAGATCTGTCAAAACAGAAATTTTCCGAGTTTTTGCATTCCATTGAGAAAATTAAATTGATTTTTCTTTTATTTTAGATCAAATCTGCAGATCTAGAATGTATTGGGGATTTTCAATGGATAAAGTAAATCAATTTATATTTGAACTAGATCTATCAAAACAGAAATTTCCCCAGTTTTTGCATTTCATTGAGAAAATTAAATTGATTTATTTCTGATTTTAGATCAAATCTTCAGATCTGGATCTTTGGGCCTCTTTATATTTAGCGAACAAAAAATGATGAAACATTAAAAAAATTGTATGCATCAAAGAATAACATTATTGACATCTAGTAAAATGTTTAGAAAAATCGAAGTGACAGTTTAAAAAAAGAAAAAATAAAAAACCTAAATACTATTGACAGTTGTTAAAAATTGATTTTTGACTCGTATGTCTTGGCAGAAATTAAAGATATTTTATCTTCCAAAAAATTTTATCTTATAAGAAATATTGTTTTCAACATTGAGTAAATTTGTTTACTAACTAAAAAATCTTTACTCATTTTCCAATAAAGTAAGAAACCCTTTTGCGCTAAAATTTATATAAAATTGTGCAGTTAATAAATAAATCAAAGAGTTCTGAAATTCAGCTCTCATTTAAATGAAAAAATCAGCTGACATTTTGACATAAGGTGACTTGACTTGATAGTGAGAGAGATTGGACAGGTTCACATTCTGTGAACGTGAATTTTGACCAAGGCAACTAGTTAGTTTTTCAAGTGTCATAAACTTCAAATTCAGAACTTTAATTCACAAACCTCTACTTCAAGTTCATAGTACAACAACTACCAAAATCATTATTGTCTACAAAACACTCCTCAGGCAAGCTACAAATCCATCACGATTTGTATTTTGTATTGTAGAGTAATATTACTTATTTCCCTTCCAATTTGACAAGGAACCCTTTTACACAAAAGATTAAATGGAATTGTGCAGAAAATAAATAATTCATGGAGTAATAAAGCTCAGTTTTCAGTTGAATTAAAAAACATCATCAATTGTCATTGTGACATAAGTTCACTTGACTTGATAGTTAGGGAGAATTTTCTTGACTAACTTTCCAGTCAACTTTCCAATAAAGTTGCCTTAATTGGAAGTCAATTTTTTGGCAGCTGGCCAATCAGATACTAGAAACTTGCCTTACTTTCAAGTCCCTTATGTCGCCTGAACCTGCCCATTAATTGAAAGGTCATTTTTTGGCAGCTGGCCACTCAGATGCTAGAAACTTGCCTTACTTTCAAGTCCCTTATGTTGTCTGAACCTGCTCATTGGCCTAGGGTGTTTGAATCGTTTTCGGTTTTTTGGCATAACATTGGTCCTTGACCTTGATTGCAATAAAATGATTGGTTAACATGGCTTTGCAATGATCAGCATTCACCCAGAAGTTGTTCCCATCTTTATTTTCCACTCCACTATCCCCACCAAACTGTCACTCTCTTTGAATGTATTGGCCTTACGTGCTTGTCTTTCTAGTCTCAGGTGAGACATTTTTCTTACAAGATCTTTTCCAACATTTTTCAAGGGTTAAGTGACTCATTTCGAATGACCCTTTCTGTCAACATTGGAGTTACAAATATTAATCGCTGTCAAAATAACCTATGATTGAAAAAGAAACCGCTTTTTTCTCCATGAAAGCTTCCGGATTGCCAAATAAAAACGACATAAATTGGAAGTAATTTTTTTACCGCTGCTGTCCAGTATCAGAAACTAGGACTTTATTATTATTTATTTTTATATTATATCTGAACTTTATTATTTAAAACCTTGAACCGTGAATTTAAATACAGTGGACCAGCTTCATATAATCAAATCATGTATTACCCGTGTTTTTTTGGCATTCTATAAATAGTATAGTAGAAAATTCCCAAGAAAACCCATCAGCAGTAGCCAGATTTTTGTATTTAAAAATTGGTACAACTGAAAGAAGACTTTTCAGAATAATAATAAGAAAAACACAAATAGAAGAAAGTTTTGTGAAAATCAAAAGTTAAAATTAACTTCAGCAAAAAAAACTAACTAAAACTAATAAAACGTACAATTTTTAAGAAGAAATGGTTAGAAAACATCTGGCAAATGTGATTCTATAAAAAAGTTAATTTAACAATTGCAGCTTTTGCGTGAATTGTCTGAGTCAGATGCCAGCGGAAATGAGTCTGAAGAAGATATGGTAAGAAAACATCATTGTTTTTGTTATTCGTGTAAAATCGTACTATATTATTGATAGATTTTCCAACAAAACACGGGTATTGTTACGTGAAATTTTAGTTTACAATGAAGAAGGTAATGGTAGCGCTGGTAAATTTCCCTCATTCTTAACTCCATACCAGAATAAGTTCTTAAATGGTTTTTCAGGTGTTGCGTCGGTCGTTACTTTCCATGAGGGTACTACCAATAGATCGTACATAAAATGCTAGGAGACGACGCAAAAATAGCAGAAAGGTATTTTTAAACTTATATGGTATATATAATGAACGTTAGAAGTCGTCAGAAAAAGGCACAACTCACTTAATTTGTTAGCCCCCAGGAATTAATCTTTATTGAAAGAGTTTCTATTTTTCTATCTTTTATCCCTCAACAAAAAAAAAAATAGAAAGGTTAGAGACTAAATTTCCACAACATTTTCAGGTACTTACATACTTGAGCCTATTGAAAAGTATTCAAAGAAGAACTTTTGAAATGAATGGTGATCATTAACTTTATTAAGTACGTCACTCGAACATCGTCATAAAGTTTCTCACCTCACTCTTTTTAATCTTCATTTTAAATGACTACGCTCCAGTCACAAATATTGATTACACTAATCGCGCCATCAGTTAACTCTTCTTGATCCGTACTTTGAAGTGCATAGATTCGTTCTTTAGCTGTACTACGCGAATGTGGAATGTCGTGTCACCCTCTATCTTTCCCTGTCGTTGCAATATCCAAGAATTCAAAACCAATAAACACCGATATCTCCTTTCGAATCCTTCCGTTTCCTTAATGCTCCCACTGTCTGGCATATTAAAGGTACACAAAACCCTTTAAGTGAGCGCTTATTAAAAAAATAAATAAATTAGTTGGCGCAACAGTCCATTGAGAACAATGGTCTAGTGACTTACAACTCTCAGCCATTCCTGTGTGCGAGTGATGTTGTCAGGGATGGAGGGGACCTTCAGTTTTAAGCTGAATCCGAACGGAGAAAACACTTTTCATGACAAGAATTACTCTCAAAGAATTTGTCAATTCCTCGCAAGAGGCAGTACTCATAAAAAAAAAAACTTTAGGTGGCACAGGCAGGGTTTGAATCCAAGACCTCTGGTATGACTGTCCAACGCACTAAACCATCACGCCACGGGTACTACGCTTATTAAGAAACAAAAATATTTCCTGGAAATGAAAATGGATCCATAAGTGAGATCAAGTTAAGTTCTTTTATTGTAAGTCCTTTAAGATAAGCACTACATTATTTTGTACATACAAAATTCCGTTCTTAAATTAAAATCAACTGGATACCAACTTAATTATTCCTCCGATGCATTATTCCTTTTCAAAAAGTCCTTATTTAATTTGTTTTTTTGTTTTCAATTAAATTATTCGTTAAACGTTTCCCATTGATTAAAGAAAACTTATTCATATATCATCAACTCAACTACAGTGTATCATTTTATTTCATTTCATTACAATGAATGTATGTTAATTACTAATGTATCAATTACAACAACAACAGCTTTTTACACAAGAGTTCAATTGAGTAGGTATGTATATTATACATATCGTCTCTTCTGAACCGAATACAAAAATAAATTGGTTTTATTTCGAATCCTTCCAAAAAGTTTTACATGAAGAAAATAAAAACATATGTACAAACAAAAACACACCAGAGGAGAAGGCAATTATTATAACTTATAAATTGTCTCTTGTACTACGTTACGCTGTTCTGGACCGAACGACGACGTCCTCATACAATACTCATTCGAAAAAAAGGAATTGAAAAACTTAAACGGTTTCCCAATACCCAATCCAACCCCCGACACAACGACCATGTGAGGAACCTATTTGTACCTACCTCCCCTCAATTTCAACAAATTACCATAAACTTCCACCAGTGAGGAACAACACAAAAAACAAGAAATATACTTATACCACAAATATTCTTCTTCAATGAACTCCTCTTGTACTTGAACATTCCAACAACTACCCTTCAGAGAATAAATATTGCATTGCGCGAAAAACGCAGCCTCCCTTCGAAACAAAAATTCAAGTAGATACTTCTCCAATCTTTTTTGATATAAAAGAAAGAAGAGAAAAAATTACCCACAAACGACAAGGACAACGACGACGAACAGACAATACTCTGTTAATTGTGCTTCCAATGAATGAACACTCCACTCCAAGCAAGCACAAGGAGATAAAGGCAGAAAAACTTAACCACCATCAGCGACCGAAACCAAGCGAAATCGACATGCAAGCAGCAGGAAGAAACACAATGCATGTGATGAGTGAGTGGCCAGAATATTGGTGGTGCTTCCTCTTCTTTTTATTTATATAGAGCTTGAGCTTACTACAAAGCCAAAGCCAAGCCAAGCCAGAACATGAAGCATGCATCGGTCGTTTTCATTTGCATGCTTCATAACCTGAATTCTTTCGAACTTGGAACCCTTCAACTTGGGGATTGTTCCTGGGAAACAACGAAGAGTAATTAATTACAAGTCAACTGCGAAAAGAACAACCAACAACAACAACAACTGCCATACTAGAACAAAAAACACTCCACCACGATTAACGGTACATCTACAAAGTTTGGTTTTTCTTTTATTTATATAATTTATTTTATTTTTGTAGTTTGTTTCGTTTTTAGTGTTTTAGTAGTGTGTTTTTTTTTTTGTTTACTTAAAATTAACTTTTTTCAATTTAAGTGACTTGATTGGCCGAATGACCTTTTTGCGCTCCTCGCGATGCTTCTTCATTTCGAATTCCCGCTTCTTGGCGTCACGCGATGGTTTCTTAGTCTCGAAATGCATTTGTCGATTGCCCGAACCACTTCCAACCAATTCTACATTGCCATTGGCTGCTTGTTCTTTGCGAACACGATCCTGGAGGCTCATGCGATTGGTTTTCTTCTTAAGGGTGTCAAGTTTGAACTTTGTTGTAGGATTTTTGTGTGGAATCAATTTGTTCTTTGGTGGTGCAGGCTTT
The DNA here is from genome assembly GCA_951509635.1 of Eupeodes luniger. Lineage (NCBI taxonomy): Eukaryota > Metazoa > Arthropoda > Insecta > Diptera > Syrphidae > Eupeodes > Eupeodes luniger. The sequence continues at coordinate 109,139,900 of OX608073.1, forward strand.
TCTTTGGCTGCCGCATCTTGCTCGTCAATGTCCATCTCTCCGTCTTCTTTTGCGTCGTCATCGTCGTTTTCGTCTTCTTGAGCTCTCTGACGCTTGACATCTTTGTAGGCCTTCTTCATCTGCCGTGAGAACTCCCTTGGATCCTCATCGTCTGAACTCTCTTCACTCTTGTCCTTGTCTTCGTCGTCGTTTTCCCCATCACTCTTGCCCATATTGAAGAGATCGTCATCATCGTCCGACTCTTCGTGGGGTTTCGCTTCATCGGCATGTAGTTCAGCCACTCGGGCAACTTCAATTCGCTTCTTAGTCTCCTGTGTCTTGATTTTTCCCATGCGGTTGAGGGCGGGAGCCAACATCTTGTACTCTTCTGTGTTCTTGTTGATGGCAAAGTCGGCATTCTCGAACATCGCCTTGAAACGGTCGTCCTCCAAGAGATTCGGAAGCTTTTTGTTTTTGGCTTTCGCCGCCGCAGCTTGACTTGATTCCTCCTCGATGATTTTGAGAGCCAATTCCTGGTTGACTTTGGGCAGATGGGTCTTAATCTGCAAACGACTTTGTCGCTCTGTGGCAATCTCTTGACGGATTTTCTCCTTACGGAATTTATCGAAGGCGAACGGTTCAACGGTGGCCTTGAATTTGTTGTATAAACGAGCATCGATGAAGTAACTGGAAAAGGAATCTCATTAGTCTTGGTATCAAGACTTCTAATTCAGAAAAAACTCACCCATGCATGTAGGCCTTGAGAAGTTTAGTGCCAATGAGCTCTTCCATGCCAAGTTCCTCGAGCTCCTTCTGTGTGATGAATTGGTAGTCATCGTACATGTTCTCCACGACCTAAAAAAAGAGAGACATTTAGAACTTCTTTTGAGAATCAGGGGGTTCTGACGGTTGACGGTTACCTCGGATTCAATCTCCTCTGTGAGATTATCCAAAAAGGAACACCATCTGGGTGCTGGACCCATCGATGGAATATAGTAAGTCAACATTTTAACATCCTCCTGGGCGAAGAAGAACATCCCCGAGTCAGGAATGGTGCAGAAGTCGTTGAAATTCGATGTGGATTCCACATATGCCGTCTGTTTGCCACTGGTCTCATCCCAGACTTTAAACATGGCCGAATCCAAGGAATAGACGGACTGTTGACTCGGGTTGAAGCCCAGTCGCTTGATGGGAAGCTTATTCAGATGGTCCTTAACAAATAGGGGCTCCCGTGAACGGATGTCATAAATGAGGACATGGCCAGTGGCTGTTCCAACGGCCATTTGGAGGCCATTTTTGAATTTCATTGCAGTGACCTTGGAAAGAAAAAGAAAAATAAGAAACTCTCGAATGGAAAAAAGTGCCTCATTCTTACCGATGGAAACTTTTTAGCAGTAGGAAACTTCATAGCGACATCGACAGTTGCGCATTTTCGACGATCCCGAGGATCCCAGGCCTCGACTGTGCCCTCTTTTGTGCCAACCATCAAGAGATGATGTTCTGGATTTATTTCGCAGACATTGGAACAGCTAGCTTCGGACTCGAATGGTTGTAGGAATTGTCCTCGTTCCAGGTTTAACCTGAAAATATCCTGCAAAAAAAAAAAAAAAAACGAAGAATCATCCTCAAGCTCGTGGTTCCTTTTTTTTTAAAAAAGAGTTAAGACTCACACTTGATGTTCCAACAATAAATAGATCACAGGAAGGAGAATGATATTTCATATCACGTCCAAATCTCGGAATACGCAGTCTGTAGTGTCGACCATGGGCAGCATGGATTTCAATATACCGATCGCATTGCAGAAAGACCTAAAAGGAAGGAATCAAAGGAGGAAGGGAAGAAACAGACAAAATTGACAGATCAGTGGAAGATATGCTCTAGTTTCGTCTATAATTTCGACCAAACCTCACCATTTTACTGTAATCATCGCTAAGCACCTCAAAAGTTGTCACTTCTGAGTCAAAGCAACGCTCGAACTTTATTGACAAGTTCGAGACTTCAAAACATTTTACGCGAGGCTTATAGGTTCCTGTAGCCAGGATATATTGATTATCTGGACTCATGCGAATCGAGGTGGACACACCGGGCATATCGAAGTCTTGAATAAGTTCGATTTGTCGCCGCGAGTCCACCTTTTTCATTAATTGTGAACGTTTTCTCCGATCCGTCAGCCACTGTGGGAAGGGATTGAGAAAGGACACACAATTAATTGATTTAGCGCCAAAGTTAGAAAAATTTAGAATGTTCGTTCTTGTTTTGTTTTACTTACTTCTGGTACAGATTTGCCAGCGCTGAGATTGTAGACTTTTACATCATTCACATCGGAAACAAACATTTTAGTTTATTTTATGATTTTGTTAAATTAGTAACTTTTTAATTTTTATTAAAAATTCATTTCTTTCGGTGGAAAAATCGTAAACAAGAAATGTCAGCACGTGTGAAAGAGAATAGAACTGACAAGACTATAACTAAAAGTGACAGCTAAGCTAGCATTAGGAGAAGTTGAAAAATGTTGTACTCAACTGAACTGGGGTGTGTTCAGTGAGTTGATCTGCATTTTTTTCCAGTTCACAATAGATGTGGGTTAATAAATTTCGTGAGTTTATAATAATCTAGGATCTTAGATATATTTTCGTGTTCTCAGATATATAAAATCCATTTCTAATTTTGCTTTCAAAACTTTGAGAACAGAATTATAAGGATTTCTCATTTATTCTGTTTTGCACAAGATTACTGAGAAAATTTACAGATATTTCTAAAATATGAACTGTTTAATTTTGTATGACTCCTTGAATTGTCTTCTACTCTAAAATTTCATTCCATTTGTTGGAACTGTTCAATACTCAGTAATTTAGAACACAAAATATCGACATTTTTTTAATTGTTTAAGATTCTAATTGGACCATCAACATTAAGTTTTAACTGATGTAAACAAATTTGGTTCCCTGAAATAGGCAAAAATGGTAAATATAGCCAAAAGTTATAGCTTATTATCCCGCTGTTATTAAAAAATTCCTTTATGGTTGATTTACATGTATCTGCATTTGACTTTTGCACAAAAAAGAGATACAACATACAAAATTAATATTTGTGAGATAGGGAGAAAAGAACAAATGCAGACATTTTTGAAGAAAGGTGCTGCAAAACGCACAAAATTTAAAAATAAAATAGACATCTTCAGGTTTTGTTATACTTACAAACGTTGTGGCAAGAAGAATTTCATTAAAATCTACTTTGAATTGTGAGGTTCATTCAACTAAATGCAATGTTTGTCATTTTATAAGTTTTTTTAGTAATTTTAAAAATCATAAATACCTTCTATCATTTTGAGACGATGCAAAAACATGGTGTACCAAATTATAGCCCACTTTCTTTTTATTTTGGTTGTTCGAAAATATGTATTTTCCAATTTTATTACTATTTTGTACGTTTTGTTAGGTTTTTTGATTTATTTCATAATATAGTCGTGAAGGCTTGTGGTAACACTGTACTGTCAAAAAGTTTTGGTTCTTTTATGGAAAGTTATGGTTGTTTTATAAGAAGTTTTGACATGTATATCTGTATATCAGGAAATATTGAAATAAAATAAATAACTCAAATGTAAACAAAAATCAGTCGTTGCCAACTTTACCTGAGATTTTTTTATTCATACATATCAATGTAAAACAGGTATGCATATACAATACATTTTATTGTATGTGTTTTAGATTTGTTTTCAGAAAGTTGTATTCATTTGATTTTGTATTTTCTATTTTTGTGAAATCTGAAAATTTAAAAGCAACGTTTTAAAATTTAAGATTTGATACAATGCTTCGTTGCCATATTTGAATTTTTCCATAGCGAATGCATTCGATGCAGATATTTTTTTAAATTTGTATTTCTTATTGTAAAGTGGGTGGTGGGTATGGGTAAGTAGAAAAGTAAGTATTAATAAGGTTAGGTTGGTATGTATTAAGCAGAATAGTAAGGACTTAAGTCGTTTCGTCATTGCAGTTAAGCTAAAATTAAATGGTAAACTTAAATTGCCAACGCGTTGACTCTCTGCCGTCATAAACAAATTTAAACTTTCTGTGTCAACGCACCGTCAAATTTCACAGCGGCGTCAATAATTAAAACGTTGACTATCACACGATTTGACAAAATAATGTTTATTTAAGCCAACGTTATTTTCATTTTTTGTTCTAATTAGTGTGTGAAAGAATGTTAAAATTGGTACAATGTAATCATATAACATAATTTGTGTGTAGTTTTAATTGTAGGTCTACAAATGACGTCATTTTTACGTCAAAGAGTCAACGCGTTGACCGTTAACGTTGACCTTCTAATAGCAAGAAAGTTTCTAGGGAATAATTTTGTTAAATTAATGTATTAAACCAAAAAAGTAACATAATTTATAAGAACTTCCAATCCTCCTCACCCTCATTTTGGTTGTTTCAAAAAACGGACAAATGGCTAAAGAAAGTGTAATAGCTTTTTGCGTTCTTAGGAAAAAGGGCATTGTACAAAAAATCCTTTTTAAGAAAAAATTTTAAAATTAATGTCTCCTTCTAGACTTACCTTGATTTAATGAAAATTATAGTTAAATTTAAAATTATCTATCTCCAGCCAAAACAATGAGTGGTAGCACCTTTAAGTTGTTGTTGTTGTTCAAACATTAATGAAATTGACAGAATAAAGAATGGTCAAGTCTAACAAGCTGACATTCTAGTACGAATAGAACAATAAAATAACAATAATAAAATTAAAATTTTCTCCAAAATTGAAATAAAATTTGTATTTATTTCAGATCTCCAGACCTCCCTTGATATTTCCAGACCTCCCTTGACATCTCCAGATCTCCCTTGATATTTCCAGACCTCCCTTGGAATCTCTAGACCTCCCTTGAAGTCTCCAGACCTCCCTAGATATTTTTATACCTCCCCTGTGTTTTTCTAGACATCCCTTGATATCTCCAGACCTCCCTTGAAATCTCCAGACCTCCCTTGATATTTCCATACCTCCCCTGTGTTTTTCTAGACCTCCCTTGATATTTCCAGACCTCCCTTGATATTTCTACACCTCCCTTGATATTTCCAGACCTCCCTTGAAATCTCCAGACCTCCCTTGATATTTCCAGATCTCCCTTGAAATCTCCAGACCTCCCTTGAAATCTCTAGGCCTCCCTTCATATTTCCATACCCCCCTTGATTTTTCAAGACCTCCCTTGAAATCTCTAGACCTCCCTTGATTTTTCTAGACCTCCCTTGAATTCTCCAGACCTCCCTTGATTTTTCTAGACCTCCCTTGATATTTCCAGACCTCCCTTGTTTTTTCCAGACCTCCCTTGAAATCTCCAGACCTCCTTTGATATTTCCAGACCTCCCTTGATATTTCCAAAACTTCCTTAATTTTTCTAGACCTCCCTTGAAATCTCCAGTACTCCCTTGATTTTTCTAGACCTCCCTTTGATATTTCCAGACCTCCCTTGATATTTTCAGACCTCCCATGATGGCGGGGACCTACAGTTTATATGCCAAATCCGAACGGCTTATTTGAGAAAGCACTTTTTCATGACAAGAATTACTCTTGGAGAATTTGTCAATGCCTCACAAGAGGCAATACCCGTGAAAAAAACTTTAGATGGCATAGGCAGGGATCGAACGCAAGACCTCTGGCATGACAGTCCAACGCACTAACCATCATGCCATGGGTACTACCAACTTTACTTCTTATAAAATTGAAGTTTTCCAAACAATTGACAAATGTCAAACTCATTTTGACATTTGCAGTATTATTGAAAACGAATTAGAAAAAGTGCGTTCATGGTCTACTAAACAAAATAAAATTTCGCATTTTTACTAGGTTCGTTGCACTAGGTTGAGAATACCCCTATTGATTTATTGAAATTTTGTGATTCAATTTAGATGACGAAGCCAAACAAATATAATTACTTGTATTTAAACAAATCATACACTCTGACAGTTTAACACTTTCGTTTTCCCGAGCTGAGTTGTATTTAAAACATGTTTGAATTATAAATCAAATTATATCGGAATTCAAAAAAATCCAATTCCATCTGCTCAAGATCAACATACTTTTCTTTACCATTAATTCTTAGCTTAGTTTTGAAGTTAGAATTTTTTTAAACAGAAATTCTACCAATAAAGGAGAAGAAGAAATAAGCACAAAAAATAAAAATAAATAAAATGTGAAAAGTTAACCTTCATAAAACTTCAAAACAAGATAAGAAAAATGTCCTAAATTTTTTGTTATACTTTGATAGAAATCGAAGTTTAGAACCAGTTAAAGAAATGTGGTTTAGAATTTCATCAATGGTTTATCAATTATTAAATTAAATAAATGACGTTTAAGTATATGAATTGACTCTGTTCTTTTTTGAACAATTGTTAACTATATTGTTGTTATGTCAAAAAAAAATTGTTTAAGTGCCAATGTTATGTTGGAATTTGTTAGAATTATTTAGGAACCACAATTGTTAGATAATGTTGTTTATCTCATCAATTTAATTAGAATTGATAAGATATATCAATTTCAGTCTTATTTAATAGAATTCGCTAAACAGATAAATAGTTATACAGAGCATAAGGATTTATGTCCATCCCTGACAACAGTACTCGCACACAGGAATGGTTGAGAGTTGTAAGTCACTAGGCCCTGGTTCTCTACGGACTGTTGCGCCACCTAATTTATTTATTTATAAGGATTTATGTAGGCTCTATGTAACGTTGCGAAAATTCCCATTTATACAAAATTCTGCTATACATTTTAGTTATACAATGCTTATATCAAAAAAAGTACCAAAATGGAGCAATCTATTCCATTTATCTGTCTATCAAATCAGCTGTTTGTCATAACAAATAAAAAAATAATTCCAATTATTTTTATGATATTCTCTTTCGAAAATCTATATATTTTTTTTAAATTCTTCGTTTCTTAGGCTCATTGGGTTGAACCTTTTTTTATAAACTTTCCGCCTTCTTGGAGTCGGTAAAACGCGATTTAAATTCTTTAAATCATTAATAAACGAGCTAAACTGGAGAGAAAAATGGAGAGAAATCAAAATGACATTTACGAAATAATAATAACAATAATTTCCTTATGTAGGCTCTATTCAACCTCAAAACGCGTTTAGCTTATTATGGGACTATGCAACCTTGCATAAGTTTTATAAATAGCATTTTTGCGTTTAGAGGCATTATAGAGATTACATATTTTATGTAGGCTCTATACAGCGTTTTTAAAACAATCATGAATCATAAAGTAATTTTTTCAGCAAATTGATAAATGCAAAACATTGGCTTATTATGTAATGAATATTCGTGGTCCTTTTCATATGACTAACTGCTTTTAACTTCATTATTTCCTTCTAATCCGCAAAAAACAATTACTTGTTGTAAATAAATCATTCACTTTGACAGTTCAAAACTGTCACTTTCACGAGTTGAGTTGTAAATTGTTACAAATCGTAAATATTTGACACTTCAACAATGAGTTAAGAAACGATAATGTCATATAGCTACTAACCATATCAATCAATCAATCTTATCTTAACGTTTCAGGACAAAAATAGTTAACGATTGGTAAAAATATTTTCTGGCAGCACTAGCGCACATTTAATTATTATATATTTCAATTAATAGTAACCACCCTATGTCCATCTCATTACTCACTCTAGTTCACAATATTCCATCAAATTCCATAAATATCGAATACAAAAAACATCTTACATCTGTTTTCAACCATTGTGAATTGTTCACACCCAGTCAAAGAATTATTATTACATTTTCCACCACTTCCTATCCTGCCTCTCATCATCATAAAATATATCTCAATTCCAAGTCGTATAACAAAAAAGAAAAGCGAAGAAAAACTCGCAATTTTCCTCCAATCCATTTTATAATTTATTCAAACAACAAAGAAAGAAAAATCACATAAAAATAATCAAAATCAAAGCGAAAAAAAAGAAGAAGTTTTCACATCAACATCACAGCTCACAGCGCTCAGCTCAAAGCCCCCCAGATCACCAAACCAAGAGCCACAACTAGTTTCATAGTTCAGTGCAAAGATGTCATTATTAATTAGATAATTTTATGGAAAATACAATTTGCATGAGCAATCTACACCATTTTTGTTAGCAGCAGCAGCAGAAAAATAAATATCAAAACAGACAATTTAATTTATAAATTAAATAATTCTTAATACGTTGTTGATTGCAGTGTTAACAAAGAAAAAACAGTGTGCATATAATCAATCTTGAATCTGTGAAGAAGAAAAATCGGTAAGTTCAGGGAAAGGGCTTCCTTCAGAAGACCATTTTTGTTTTACTCTTTTCTACGCATCGATATTTTCTGTGGAAAATCAATTCCATGGAGAAACTCGAAGAAAAAATACGGAAATATTTTATTTAATTTGTTTGTATTTCAGTTGTAATTAATTTGCAAACGAACTTGGCATAGCTTTCAGTCAGGTACTCCCGTACTAGGTACCCAAGAGAAATAAAAGAATCCTTGGGAAGTCTTGTAATTCGTTCTTGGTGTCTTCTACCTGCAATCTTTGATTTTTGGTTTGATATTTTTCCTTATCCATTTCCACCCCTTGTTTTTAGTTTTGTTTGTTTGTTTGTTATTTTATTTTTCTTTCTTTCAGTTTCAGTTTGTTTAGCTCTGGTTCTCCAGAACAGATGTTTTTTAAATCGCTTTGTTAAGATGGGCAATTAAATTTTCTTTCCTAATCCAGTTCCAGAGTGGTTCCAACATAAATTATTGTTCAATCAGTCGGGTTCGGGAAAGAGAGAAGATGGTGGTGGGTTCAAAACCGCACAATCTGAATCTAGACAAATTCAATCACTACCATAACCATTACCAACTATCATTTAAATGATTATTAGGTAGATACTTGCCGCTAACTTGTATAGCTACGCCGCTGTTTTTAATTTCATCGTCGTCGTCGTAGTCGTCGTGGTTTCTCGTTTTTGCCATCTACATATGTAGATTTGCTAGCTCAGAGTTCTCGTAAGTTATTTACTTATTTATTATGCATTGCTCGTTCGTTTCGCTGGAAAATAGGTACTTGGTTGTTAATTTGGGTGCTTTGTATGTTTTATTTTTTTTTTTTGAAGAATTTATGTTTTCTTTTAATCAAAAAGTTGATGAACTTACAAATTTTTGGATGACGAATTATAAAAGCAACTTTGCAACAACATTAACCTAAATTTTTTGAACGTGTGTTCATTTGAGATAACAGATAAATAAATGCCGATGTAGTTCTTCCATCCCCTAGGAATTAATTGTTGATTAAGGGACTCTTAAGAATACAACAGAAACAAAACGGATATTGGAGCTGGAAACTGGTATATGATAAAAAGGAAAACGTTGTAGATTTGAGAAAACTCACATCTGTAAAAAAACTTTGTGGTAGCTTGAAATATCTTACTCACTTACAAAGTCCGTGAATGTTTATCTAGCAGGACACAGGGCCTCACCTACTCGCCATTAAGGGTGATTTCTGGCGATATTTTTGAGCCCACTTGAGCTCTTAGCTAGACTTGACCATTCCTTCTTGACTGTTGTTCTCTAGAAGCTTCTATGTCTCCCGACAGGACAGTCGTCGCTTTTCGAAGAAACTAACAACTCTACTTTTTCTACTGGTTGTTGTGCAATGTTTTGTTTATTGGGAGGGGGGTGGTGGTCACTGAGAAGCTCCGAGGTTGAAAACATTACTTTATAACGTACTGATTTCCAGCACGGATTTTAGGCACGGAAAAGTCATTAATCATGGCTCTAAAGCATTTGATGAAATATGTACCAATGATTTCCTTTGCCCATAGAACACATCAAACTGTGACTTTTTGAGGATGTAACGGTGTCTCAAGAATGGCTTGCTAATTATGATCACTCCAAATACGAAAGTTTTGATTATAAACGTTACAATTCAACCCAAAATGAACTTCATCGGTAAACACAAGTTCCTTGCGAAAATCGGGATCGCTGGCCGTCTAGTTTGGACCCATTCAAAGAACGTGCCCAACCACCACCAGATTAGGCTTCAATTTCTGTACAAGGGGGATTTTTTAATCCTCCTTTAATTGGATGGGAATAGTTCCAATAGTTGCGCGCTATGACGGATGGACTCATTCGTGATACTATTCTTTTCTGCAGCGGCAATAGCTCCTGCGGTGTTCACTGTACGGTGGCGTCTCTAAGGATTATTCACTATTGATCCATAGTTGCTCGAATTAACGACTATAATGGGCCATTATGTCGACAAAATATTGGATACTGTGCTCCATGTGGGAAGCTTTCACTTTGAAAATTTTTAGATCACAATTTGCAAAACTAAAGCACTTTTAAAGCACATCGTGAAGCAACTTCTCGGCTTGCAAATGCAACAATTTGAACTTTTGGGACAATTAAGAGATGTAAAGAATCGAAACCGTGTGTATCGTTCAATAAACTTGCTGCTGTGGCCCGTGTCGTCGACCTTTCACCGTATTTTGCATAAAGACTTGGGCAAAATAATAATTTAAAAACAAAATACCTTACACAAAACCTGAAGCCATTCGATCACCAGCAAAGTCGTTTCTTCACTTTTTGGGTCTTTGAAATGCATCAAAATGATCCTAACTTTTCTCGAAGAAACATGTTCAGTGATTAGGCCCATTTTTATCTCGAAGGCTACGTTAATGTGCAGAATTTTGTCGCATTTGTGGCTCGAAAAACCCAAGAGTGATTGTTGGAAAGTTTGACGATAACGTGTTTATTGGACCTTAACTTTTTGGATCAATGGTTAATAACTTTTTATATTCGAATTGCAGGATTTTGATGGCGTTTATTTACAACAAGACGGAGCTACGTTTTCACAAACAACAGCAAAATTCCCAATTTAGCATGGAAAGTCTCCTGGCCTAGTTAATTCTTGAAGAAATGATAACAATTGGCCACCTTGATCTTGTGATTTTAACACTTTTAAACTGAACGATACTCTACAATTAAATCAAAGCTTTAAAGATAGAATTCATGAAGTCATTGATAGCATAAAACTGCAAACGTGGGATACTTTCGTTGGATTCTATTGTTTGCTGGTTTCAAATGGACTATAGTACCCTTACTTTAAGAATTAAACATATATTTTTGTTCTTAAACCTCAACCTACAAGACCCTCCTCGTGGCAAGAATTTCTGTTGTCCCTAAGCCTTTCATTTTTTTGTTTAAATGATTATTTTTCCCCCCAAAAACAATTTGGGAGTATCAAATCATTTGCAGTCCTACAGAGTTCATCATTACATACAATTTTTCAGAACAATAGAAATGTTAGCTCTATCAACACCTCTCCATTTTACATAGCGCCTTATCTCAACCAAAAATGTGTGTATGCTTGTTTAACAACATGACTGTATCAAATTTGTAATCAGTTATTAGCCTTAACTGAAATACCTTACACACAGAGTTATAAAGGGTAGTTAAATTTTAAGGGCCGATGTTGGTTTTGAAAAAAAAAAACAAAATATTTAGGAAATTATTGTTATTTCTTTTTATTATGATAATATTGGTATGGTTCAGTTATGTATCGAAGCAAATATCGGCCAAAAATCCACCGCCAATTCGGCGGCGCCGCACCTTTATCCGATGGTCCAAATTTTCGATGACGTTCTATGTTCTTGAATTGTTGCCGGCTTATACACCTTTTCTTTCAAATAACCCTAAATATAGAAGTCCAACGGTGTCAAATCACATGTCCTGTGGGTGTGGATTCGAAGACTTTCCTGGCCGGAACATTGGTTTTCATGCGCTCTACGTGAAACAGACATCCTTCTGGCTAAGTCTACTTTAATGTACAGCTCGTCGTTCCATCTTCTCCTCCACTCCAATTCGATGCATACGGGACCGTAGATCATACGAAGAACTTTTCTCTCGAAACGACCCAAGGTGCTTTCATCCGGTTTTGTCATAGTCCATGCTTCTGCACCGTATAGCAGGGCGTGGATGATAAAGGTCTTATATAGTGATACTTTGGTCCCTCGAGAGAGGGCTTTGCTTTCTTAGCCCAAATACACAGCGGTTAGCAAGAGTTATTCTTCGTTTGATCTCAGCACTGGTGTTATTTTCTGTGTTAATAGCGGAGCTTAGGTAGACGAAATCCTTAACTACCTAAAAATTACGTCTGTCGATGGTGACGTTTCGACCGAGACGTCGGTGTTGTAAGTCCTTTCTTGACGACAGCATCTACTTTCTTTTGTCCTCATAAACCGTTAAACCCATTTTTGCCGCTTATGTCTCAATACTCAAAAAAGGCCCATTGACATCACGCTGAGTTCTTCCGATTATGTCAATGTCATCAGCATATGCTTGTAATTGTACAGACTTTTGAAAGATATTGCCTCTAGTGTTGACGTGGGAGCTCTGCACCATTCTTTCAAGTACGATGTTAAAAAAATGTTCAAATGGTAGGCATGTGAATTCAAGAGGACACAAGCGTCCACAGGTTTTTCTCAAAACCCATCTCTGTCTATCAACTCCTATTCTCACCTCCCCGTGGTGAACATCGGGTGCCTAGTACCTCAACTGGAGATTGGATTCCAACCCCAGTGGAAAGTTGTTGGGGGTAGCAAACGAGAGAGGGGGGGGAGGAGTTTTCACGAAGGCACCTCTCCTTTCATCCAGACGGCAGAGGAGGAATTCCCAAGATGAAATCAACAGTGGCGTCTACAGTTCCAGTTAGGTTGAACAACGACATATTTAAAGCCAAGGCCTGTAAGGAGCGGTTATGCCGTCTCTCGCCCTTGGAGTAAAATCAAGGACCTGCTCCTTCTGGTTGAACGTCGTGCTTCATGGTGCCTTCCTGACCACATAAAGAAAACCCAGTTGGGAAGCACTAACAAGCCTGGGATACGGACGGATTTACTGTTGACAACCCACGCAAACGAGCATGCACTGGTGTTTTCAAAATGTTTGCACGATTTTCCGATTGTACGTAAATTTGGATGATTAAAGTAAAATTTGACACCCATTTTCATAATAAGCTTGAATAACTTTAATTCGTTGCTCGATTTTATGTACCTTTCTCTGGTTCAAATTGAATTAGTCTGAAACTGAGAAATATCAAATGAAAATGCAAAAAAAATGGGAAGTTTAGGTATGGTTCACATTCAACATCGGCCCTTAAAATTTAACCACCCTTTAGAAACACACATTTCATGGTAATAATGTTTAATCTTATATCTCATGGTGCTGTTGTGTTGATACATTTTATTGTTTACATTTGTCAAAAAAATTTTCAAAGCTTATAAAACAGACATTTAAAAAGTTCAATTTATTATTATCAGTCTAGTATCAAACAATGAACCTTTAACAATTAATAATTGTACAATATACCTTCAACATTTGTAATTACGTCGTCGCGGTCGTCGTGCAAATCTCCTCTCAACCAGAACGCTAACATTTAACTTAACAACACCAAAAACAACTTGACACAATAAAAATAATAAAATATACCTACATATGTACATAAACATTTTTACTAAGTTAGAAGAAGAATATAGCAATGGACTTGAGTGAGTTCTGTGTTTAGGTATTGCAGCAATAGCACCAATAGGAAAAACAAGAAAAGCTTTCAACTACGAAGGTACACCTTTTTAACTAGGAACTTTCTTAACTTCCAACAATCAACCAACACTCAACTAACTCAACCATCAACCCCATCCACAGTACTAGACTTAATGTAAATTTAACTTTGTTTTTAAATTAAAACCTGTTTGTTATTAACCTTTCTCCTTATGCCTGACGGTGTTATTTTTTGTTTTGTTTTTACTTTTAATGCGAGTTAAAGAAAAAGAAAAGAGTTCGTCATGCCATTGAATTCGGTGCAATTAAATTTTGTTTCATTAGCAAAATACATGAACTTTAATTGGCTCAATAAGTTAGTCGGTGGATTTAATTAATAACAATAATAATCAAAATCAAAAGTACTTGTTTTAAACACAGTTGCTGAATTCAGCTATACAGAGACTATTTTCCTTTTGAATAATGTTTCAACTCTCAAGAGACTTCTTATCAAAAGAGGACAAAGAAAAACCTCACCTCGCCTCAGTCTCATGAATATTTAATTAATTTTAAACTGATAACTTGAAAACATCCCCAAAAAAAAATAAAATGTATAGCTATCTTCTCCATGTCAAGCCTTTAAGTTCTTTTTCCATTTTGGCATTGGTTGAATCATTTGGGTGTCGGAAAAAAAAGAAAGAGGCAAACAAAAATGGAACTTCTAAATCAAATCAAAGAACGTTGTAATTTTTCACACTAAATTCCATTTGATTGTTTATATTTTATTTTATTTTATTTATAACTTTTCTCCTCTTTTCTTTTACAATCTTGTTTAGTTACAATGACGTCTGCACCGTATAACTACAACTATATCTTTAAGTATATTATTATTGGTGATATGGGAGTTGGCAAATCGTGTCTCCTTCATCAATTTACAGAGAAAAAATGTAAGTTTCTGATTGTTTTGTTTTTGTTTTGATATAAAATTGAAATTGCAATTTGTATCTCTCTCTCTTGGTAGTTATGGCCAATTGTCCACATACAATTGGTGTTGAATTCGGGACACGTATCATCGAAGTTGATGATAAAAAAATCAAACTACAAATCTGGGATACTGCTGGTCAGGAACGTTTTCGTGCTGTAACTCGTTCGTATTATAGAGGAGCAGCTGGTGCTTTGATGGTTTATGATATCACAAGAAGGTTTGTCCGTTGTTCACATTTGAATCAAAATTCAATCGAAAATATAAAAGATCTCTAATTTTCTGGATGTGTTGTGTGTTCTTAGGTCAACTTATAATCATTTAAGCAGCTGGCTAACAGATACTCGAAATCTCACCAATCCAAGTACAGTGATTTTTTTGATTGGTAATAAATCTGATTTGGAAAGCACCAGAGAGGTGACTTATGAGGAAGCTAAGGAATTTGCCGACGAAAATGGCTTAATGTTCCTTGAAGCGAGTGCTATGACGTTAGTTTCTTTTTTTTCTTTCTCTTTGTATCAATTTTTTAAAGAAAATTATTTTTTTAGTGGCCAAAATGTAGAAGAAGCATTTTTAGAGACAGCACGTAAAATCTATCAAAACATTCAAGAAGGTCGTCTTGATTTAAATGCCTCTGAATCTGGGGTACAACATCGACCATCACAACCAGGACGAACATCATTGACAAACGAGACTCTAACCAATAAGGATCAATGCTCGTGTTAAGTTTATATTTTTTAAGTTTAAACGCAGATGAAAAAAGAAAAAGAAAAACAAGTATAATAATTATATAGTTCCGTAAAGTATACTTTTATTTTTTAAATTTCTTTATTTTATGAATAATAATCAAATTTCCGTCTCTTGTGATCGAGTGCCGACCGGGCGCAGAGGAGGAAGAAGAGGAGTAGGAGAGGAAGCTCCTGTCCAAAAACACTCTAGTAAAGATATAAATCCTCGGTAGCCATATTGGTTTGCCTACAAGCTAAACCGGAAATCGGACTCATAAACTCATTTAAGTATGCGTGTGATTTCTCCTCTAATTTATGAAATTTAACCTAAAAACTCAGTAGTTGATTCTATGGATGCGTGAAAACACGTCAATTTTTCTCGTTGAATTCGTCCACATTACAAATACAACAATGTAAACAAATATGTTTTGAAGGGTGATACGTACGAAAGATTTATATCTTCATATAGAGTGTTTTTGCTCCTGTCGATACTAAATTCTCATTTACCTTTTTCTCTCTCTCTATCAATTTATCTCTCTTTGACTAAAATTGGATGATTATTATTTCAATCCGAAGCCAAAAATCTCTTCTTTATTTTTTGTCTATCCCGTTTTAGGTATAAATTGCTCATCTTTTCCTTTATTTTGACATTATTATTATTATTTTGTGTTTGTGTATATATAAGAGAGAAACAATTTATATTAAAAACAAAAAATATATATATATATATTAAAATACAAAAAAAAAAATAAGTAAACCTGAATGTTATGTTATATTTAATAATAATTATTATTAAAACAAAATCCGCGGTATTCAATTTCAATATACAACAGAAACAAAAACAAAAATGAGTACTATTATAAATTCAAAAAATTATATAGAAACAAATATAAGGATAAAAATAACAAAACAATACGTTCATAAGAAAAAGAAAATTTTATTATTTCAAAAAAAAAAAAACAAGAAGAAGAAACAAAAATAAGGCACCAATTTTCTAGTGATAAGAATATTTGTGTAGTTAAATGAAATTATTTTTAGTTTACATAATTTTCATTTATTTTTCTTTGTTTGTTTTTGAAAACACCATCCTTAACAATAATAAAAACAAAACATAGTAGTTAAAATAATTCAATTATTTTGAATTCGTTTTATTGTTTTTGTGTAGAACGTTTTAAGAAAACAAAAAGAACCGTCACGGTCGTATTTCGGGAGTTAAATGAAATTTGTTTCTTTGCAATTTCTACGAAAATACATAATTAAACAGTCAGTCGGCGCGAAAACGATATTTGGCATTACATATGTATCACATTTCGGTTTTGTTTTGTTGTTCGCTTATGCTTCAAAACCAACAAAATCTCAGATATCCCGAGAGATGGGATTTGAATCGATAAGTAAATGATACGACTTATCAGGACGACGTTGAAGATTTTGGTTCCTGCGTTAAAAATGGTAGAGACTCAACCGAAACCACCAGAGGACTTGGACAAGGCGATGCGCTGTCATGTAGTTGCTTCAATATTGTTCTTGAGAGAGTGGTGTGAAACATCAACGTCAACACCAATGGCACCACACAATATCTTGGATATGCAGATGACTTCGATATTATGGGAAGAACCAAACGAGCAGTTACGGATACTCTTTTCCGGTATCGAGTCTGAAGCGAACTAAATGGGTTTTGTGATTAACGAGGACAAAATAAAGTATTTACTATCATCGAATAGAGTCGATTCCCATCGTAGACTCGTTCAGAACGTGACCATTGATAGGTATAACTTCGAGGTGGTAAATGAATTTATCTAAATTTTTGGGTACTGCTGTTAATTCTGCAAATGACATCAGCGCAGAAATCAAATGTAGAATTACTCTTGCTAATCGCTGTTTCGTTGGCTTAAGTAAGCCATTGAGGAATAAGGCCCTGTCTCGCGAAGTACCAAAGAGACTATGTACAAAACCTTAATCAACCCAGACTTACTTTATGGTGCAGAAGCATGCACTCTTTCCCAGGTGGATGGAGGATCCCTAGGTATCTTCGAGAGGAAGGTTCTACGTACGATATATGGACAGGTTTGTGTTGTCAGGCAAAATAAGCTGCACAGGGACTTGCCACTAGTCAAAAAACTACGAGCTCAACGATAAAGTTGGTTAGGGCATGTAGAGCGAATGAACATCGAACATCCCGGAGGGTATTAAACGTTAAGCCTGAGGCAACCAGAAGCAGAGGCAGACCTCATCTCCGGTGGATTTATCAAGTTAACAAGCAACAAACGTTAGGAGGCACTAAATGTTAAGATCAACGCGAAACTGTAAATCCTAGAAAAAAGTGAGTAATTTGTACATAGTTTTTTTTTTTAAATTATGATTACAAACTTTATTCAATTTTAGTCATTGGCTGACTACAAACACCACACCAAACAAAAACTGGTGGTGGCCCATTCAAGAAAATTGATCTAGGCAACCGTCTAAACTAACAGCCTATGAGCCCTCTATTTATTAGTCAACTGTCTACAAGCCAACCGTATATGAGATATTCATCGTCCGTCGGATTCAGAGGACAGTGTGGAAAATCTCGCCTGCCATCAAAAGGGAAAATAGAGATTAATTACCAGATAGGTCCATTTCAGTGTAGCCTGAGACCAGAAAAGTCCACAATTGACCAAATACTTACATTATGGTAGATCTTGGAAAAACCGATCTCACCGATGCTTTTTATGTCAAAAAATGTTTTGGACACGGCGATGTACTGTCATACGACATTCTGGAAAGAATTGTGCAAAACTCAACCGTCAACACTAGAGGCACAATTTTTCAAAGGTTCATGCAAATAATAATCGGATACGTCGATGATATGGATATAATGATCAAAGCTTGATATCAGTGGAGCGTTTTTGAGCATTGCGACGGAAACGGAGAAGATGGTTTTAGTGGTCAATGAGGCAAGACCAAGTAGTAGCTGTCAACAAGAAGGGACATTGAACGACGACGACGTCTTTGAAGTAGTTGAGAACTTTGTGTACCTAGGCAACACTATAAAAACAAACAACGACACCAGCGCTGAAATCAAACGGAGAATAACCCTTGCAAATCGCTGCTTCTTTGAACCAAGCAAAGTTCTCTAGAGCAATTTAAGTCACCCTCTATAAGATGCTCATCATCCCGGTTCTCATATAAGAAGATGAGCCTTGGACCTTGTCATATCACGATGAGAATGTCTTAGAATACTTCGAGATGAACGCGAAACTGGAGACATCTAGCTAGGGACCGAGCAAGATGGAGAAGTTTGTTGGGTGAGGCCCTAGTTCACACAGGACTGTAGCGCCACCTTAAGTAAGACTTAAATGGCTGGATCATGTAGAGCAAATAGACATCAACGCTACATCCCGGAAAGCTTTTAAATCCAGTCCCGAGGGACAACACACTAGAGGAAGACCACGACTCAGGTGGTGCACACAGGTGTGAGAGGGCCTCCAGTCAAAAAATCAAAAGAAAACAAGTAGGATTCCCCACTGGATCCCTGTGAATTGATGACATCGGTACCCTTAAATTGATATTCAAACATTTCGTAGAGAAAGAAGCAGAATTCGTGGGCCAAAAATCAATACTGGAAAATCTAAGACGTTTAGGCTCGGAAACTCTCAAAAAAAAAAAAACAACAACAAGTAGGAAGTTTGCAGTTGTCTTGAAAGTAAGGATTTTCTAGACCAACGTATCAAAGCAACAGAAACAACATGAGAAAAAGTTTTAGGAACCCATTGACACTATTATACGAAGATGCAAGTGGAAGTGGTCGAGGAGAAATAGTCGGGTAAGTAAAAATCATTATCCATTCAATCTAGACGACGAAAGACAACAATCCCGTCTTCACCACTTAAAGGAAGAAAAGATTGCCATACCTAAGCTGAAATCTAACAAAGCCGCTGGAGCAGATGGTCTAAATGGAGAGCTTTTCGAAGCAGCTGGAGATGGTTTGGTTAAGAGCAAGCACCAATTTATATCTGTAAAATTTGGTCCGAAGAAAACATGAACGATGAATGGAACCTCAGTATTGTTTGCCCGTTACTGGAAAAGGGAGCTCTTCTAAACTGCATCAACTATAGAGGATTCAATTTCCTCAACACTACTTACCAAATGTGTTTGTCGTAATGAGTGAACGTCTAAAGTCGATCGTCAACAACCAGATAGATTATTATCAGTGTGGCTTTAGACCAGGAAGGCAACAGTCGATCAAATATTCACATTACGGCAGATCCTGAAAAAAAACCCAAGAATATCAAATCGACACCCACGATCTCTTCGACGATTTCAAGGGAGGAACTGTATAGAGCCAAGTCTAGTATTGGAATCCCTGCTAAAATCGTCTGTTTGTGTAGCATGGACCAATAAGTATTCGCGCTGCTTCATAAAGGTTGTAAACAACTTAACCGATGTCAGAAAAGGTTTTATACAAAGTGATGCTCTGTAATTTGGTTTCCTTAACATCGTCTTTGAGAGATTAGCGAAGAGCTCCCACGTCAACACCAGAGGCACTATCTTCTAAAAGTCTGTCCAATTACTCGCATATGCTGATAACATTGTCATAATCGGAAGAATTGAAGAACACAGCGCAATGTTAATTGTGCTTTTGTAAGAACTGAGAGAGAGGCGGCTAAAATAGGTTAAGCGGTTAATGAGGGCAAAACAAAGCACATGCTGCCAACAAGAAAGGACCTACAACAACTAATTCTCGGTCAAACCGTCACCATAGACAGACGTAACCTTGAACAATTTTGTCTAACTTGGCTCCGCTATGAATGCAGAAAACAACACAGAGAAATATTCTTAGATATATTTCTCTATGAAACAACACGTGAGATCAAACGCTGTTTGTTTGAGCTAAGAAAGCAATTGAGTAGGATAGTCCTCTCTCGAGAAACCAACGTGTCGATATATAAGGCCTTCATCATCCCTATCCTGCTAAACGGTGTAGATCAGAAGTCCATTAGCAAATAAAAGAACTTTTAGTCGTTTCAAGAGAAAAGTTCTTCGTCTCATCTACTGTCTAGTATGCAAAGAAGGTGAGTGAAGGAGAAGGTGGATCGAAAATTTGTTTGGGCTGTACAACGATGTAGACCTAGCCAGGAGCATAAAAGTCCAACGCCTCACTTGGCAGGGAAAAAACAGTAATTTCACTAATTTGTATACAAAACAAATTAGTTTTTGCTCCATGACCCTCAGATACGATCAACTTTAAGTGCCAAATGTATTGGTTTTACTTACAGAAAAAGTTTATGTTTGTCCACAAAAAAAAACATACAAAACAGTTTATTTCAAAAGGTACAAGTGAATTTTTATTTAATTTATTATGATTTGCTATTCTAAATGTTTTTTCTTAAGTAAATCAATTTCTAGCAGAAGTTTTTCTTTCTTCAAAGTTAAAATTTCTTTTTTTAAACAATTAAGTTCATCTTGTTGTCGATTCAATTCTTTTTGTTCAATTAAAACCTCTTTTTGCATTGCAAATACTGAAATTTTATTAAATTCAACGTTTTTACTAGTACTTGGATTAGAATTGAAATATTTTGGAAATGTAGTTTTTTCTTTCTCAAAAAGTTCTTCATTTGAATCTTCACTTGTAATCGGTTCTCTGTAAACATCTTTATCTAAAATTGTAAGTGTTTTTTTTTTTTTAAATACAATAATAATCAAAGAATTAAAACAACAAACCTTGAACATTCCTATGTTCCATCAAATCAAGCAACTGCCTCTCGTGAGCCTTCAACTTATATTTGGGTGAATTACTTTTAATTGATTTATATAACTTCCCCTTAATGCGTCCTTTCATGTTGTTGATTTTTTTCCTAATTTGTGAATCATTCATAATTAATCCATGAATTGATTTTAGCTTATCCTTAATATCTTCTAGAGCATCCTGTTTAATCATTTTTATCTGTGGTGCCTGACTTTTTTCAAACAAACAACCATAATGTTTGATAATATCAAAAAAATCGCTTTCTTTTATACTCATTTTTGTTAATGTTGCTGCTGTGGTTGTTGTCTTTTCATCTTTTTGGTCGATTTCTTGAAAGTTCAGATCTATTTCTTCCTCAGAAATAAAACAACTGTCTGTATCTTTATTGGAATTTAATTCATCACCGACAATTTGCTGAAATTGGTGACTTTCATTTGTTTCAGATTTTATTTCGATTCCTGGATGAATATCGATTAACTGTTGTAGATGTGACTGGGATAGTTTTGATGTTTGTTCACGTTCTTCGTCGGCTTCATCTTGCGACATCTCATCCTCGGCTTCATATTTAAAATATTTGCTAGAATCTGCAGATATATCACATTGTTCGGGTTCTAGAATAGAATTCAGAAAAATAAAAAATGGATAATTTAAGAGAATGTTTAGTAGTTTAACTTTTGAACTCAAGTGAAACCGAAATAAAGGAGCTGATTTTTGAAAAAAACTATGATAAAGATATTTTTTTCTCTAGTCCTTTAGCGAGTGATCTAATTGGTGTGGATGTTGTCAACAGTAGTATTGATGTATTGGCTGATTTGTTGTGTGATGAATTGGATATAATTGTGAAAGGAATGATTTTTTTTTTTTTTTTCAAATTCATTTTTATTAATTCAATCTTAAATCTATCTTAAAGCTAGACAAAAATCCATAAAACTAGCCTAATTAACCATAACTTACAACTAACTTACTGGTCCCATACGGACACTCTAAGTTAAACAATAATACTTAATGCTAATGCCTTTCGGCCCTAAGATCTATTTAACTTCAATTCAATTTTATTTATTTTTGTATTCATTAGAAAATTAAAAAAAACTAATATCAATATCCTTTTTTATTTTTACTTAAAACTACTTAAAATAAGGTCCTTAAATAAAACTTAAACTAACTTAAACCTATTCTACCTATAAACTACTTAAAACTAGAACAACCACAGCAGCAAATCTAACTATCTAACGTTTTTTGTTTTTCATATTTTGTTGTCTTTTTTTTTATTTTTTTTTTATTCCATGATTTTTTTTTTTTTTTTTGAAAGGAATGATTGTTGAGAAAAACGTTAATAATGGGAAATGTCAGTGGTTTAATAGAAAATTAGCAAAATTAAAACAAAATAAAATTTTAAAATATGAACAATTCACGTTTGGGAACCAAAATTCGGTATGGGATGAATATATTTTAGCAAGAAACATTTATAAAAGGGAACTTCGATTAGCTTAAGACAACTTCATTCAAAAAAAGATTGACACATCGGAAAATTCACAAAAATTATGGAAAAACATAAAAAATCTAGTTTTAAATAAGAACCATTGTGAAAGAAAGAATGTAGCATTTAAGGAAAATATGTTATATGACGGTAAAGAAATAGCCAGTGAATTTAATAAATATTTTATAACAAGTGTTGAAGATATTATCGCGGAAATCCCAAAAACAACGCATTCTGATAAAATTAATGTCACTAACACTGTTTTTAAATTTAAAACTATTAACAATAGAGATATTATTGAAGTTCTAAAGTCGATGGGAAAAAAGAAAGACTTCAAATTTATGAGTGCGCAAATATTTTTAGACGGTTTTGAAATACTTGGCCCTATATTAAAAGCAATTTTCAATAAATCTATATTAACCGGTTGCTTTCCAAGCAAGTGGAAGGAAACGTTGGTAATACCTATCCAAAAAGTACAAAATACAATTTTAAGTGAGGAATACAGACCAGTAAATATGCTTCCTATCTATGAAAAGGTCTTGGAAAAAATTGTAGAAAAACAATTTAGGAGTTATATGGAAGATAATAATTTCATAATGGATCAACAATCGGGTTTTCGAAAAGGATATTCGTGTGAAACTGCGTTAAATTGGGTGGTGGAAAATTTGAAAAATGAGATGGACAACAAAAATACTGTCATTGCGGTCTTTTTGGATTTCAAGAGGGCCTTCGAGACTGTTGATCGTAAAATACTTCTTGAAAAGCTCTCAAAATATGGAATCAAAAATAATGAGTTGAAATGGTTTGAGTCATATTTAAATGCTCGAACACAGCGTACGTCGCTGAACAATAATGTGTCTGATGCGAATGAAGTGAAAACAGGTGTACCTCAGGGCTCGGTGTTGGGGGTGTTCTTGTTCCTATTATATATAAATGATATAAACTTGGCAGTTAAATATTGTAAATTATGTATGTTTGCTGATGACGCCCTTCTCTTTATTTCTGGGAAAGATATGCATGAATGTACGGAGAAAATTAATAATGACTTGCGATCCATAAGTGAATGGCTGATTATTAATAAGTTAAAACTGAATGTGAAAAAAACATAGTGGTTGTGTATCAATGGTTGTGCGGAACTGAATGTAATACAAATTAATGGAGAAAATATAGATCGTGTTGATGAATTTAAGTACTTGATGAATAATTGACAATAAAATAAATCTTAAAGCTAATACGGAGTATGTTTGCGAGAAAATGTCGAAAAAAATATACTTTCTTGGCAGGATTAGGAAAAAAATGTCTATTAATACTGCAATTGAAATTTATAACGCGATTGTTAAACCTCATTTTCAATATTGTTCTACCATTTTATTTTTATCTTCTCAAGGAGATTTGTCTCGCCTCCAAAAACTGCAAAATAAAGCTATGAGAATAATCTTCAAATGTGCGCGTCTTGCCCATATAAGAACTATGTTACAGAAACTTAACTGGCTTAGTATAATTCAGCTAATTAAATTGAATGTTTTATTGTTTGTATTTAAAATGAAAAACAATATGCTTCCAAAGTACATACTTAAGCAATAATTTAAAATATATCGGTGATTCCCAACCTTATAATCTTAGAAGTGCTCAAAACTTTAGACTTGATAAGAAAGCAACCTCTAGAGCGCAGAACACAATGATATTTAAAGGACTCCAATTATATAATAATCTTCCTAGTGAAATTAAATCTTTAAATAATATAAGACATTTTAAAAAAGAAGTAATTACATATTTGAAATCGGATAATTAATAAGATCTATTCAAATTTATTGAACCAAATGGCTTTTTAGCCAAATCACATGCTCTTTACACTCTTTAACCTTTAATTTATTTTTGTTTATTGTATCAATAATACGTAGCTGCATAAAAACCATATAATATAAAAATTAACAAATACATACATCAGATTTATGTATATTAAGAAAAAATTATCATTATAATAATACAAAATTGGGAGGGGAAAAAGGGCGGGGCATAATAATAATAAAAAAGAAGAACTCGAAGGAAATGGCAAGCTACAAGATTTCCAAGCTGCATAATTTCCAAGCTACAAGATGAGACTCGGACTAAAAAGAAAGAATTAGTGAGTTCAAAAATAATTCACTAACTAGATTTCTGAAAAGTCTGACGACAGATATTTTTACCTTATGGAATGCAGAAAAGCGTCTAAAAAGACCCCAGACACAAAACGCGCCAATAAAACCTCAAGATGGCAAATAGATTGGAAACCCAATATTAAACCATTCCCAGCAAATACGTCTACATATCTCTTATAATTTGTTGATAGGAACG
Organism: Eupeodes luniger; assembly: GCA_951509635.1. Lineage (NCBI taxonomy): Eukaryota > Metazoa > Arthropoda > Insecta > Diptera > Syrphidae > Eupeodes > Eupeodes luniger. The sequence continues at coordinate 109,164,663 of OX608073.1, forward strand.
ACGAATGTCGTGCATATGTCAATATAAATTTACTTATAAAAAATCCATCCCTGACAACTTTACTCGCACAAAGGAATGGTTGGGAGTTGTAAGTCACTAGGCCCTAGTTCTCAATGGAATGTTGCGCCACCTAATTTATTTATTTATAATAAAAAATCACCAGGGTTTGAAATTGTCACTGCACAGGTTTTGAAAGAAATGCCCTCTTTAGCCTTCAAAAAACTCAAATTTATAATAAACTCATGCCTTAAACTAAGATTTGTACCACATAATTGGAAAATGTAGAAGCCACCATCAGAAGTAACATCTTACATACCAATATCGCTTATATTTTCGAAAAATTTGTACTTTGAAACGACTCAGCAAAATAATAGAAGAAAGAAAACAAATTCCGAACATTCAAATTGGATTTATAAATACAAATTTAAGGATATACCAAGTACATAGAATTACGGATGTGGTTGAAAAGCCACTTGAAGAAAAACAAGTATGCTCGACTATATTCTAAGATGTTGCTCAAGTTTTGGCACTCATGACTTAAGTACAAACTGCATAGGGACCATCCCAGGCAGTATTACGAATTACTGAAATCTTATGTTACGAACCGAATCTGTAGTCCAACATTATTCAGAACTAAAAAAAAAATAGAAGACGAAGTACCGCACGGATGTGTCTTAGGACCAGCCCTGTATCTATATTCCAAACGGATACAAACGATATCATGGACACCCTTGCAAATGACACACATTGTTGCCAAATAGATTCGTTGAAAAGGCTTTACTAAAATTGCAAAATACATTCGATAAAGTTAGCGTTTCGACGTAAAAATGGCGTATTAAACAAAATGAAACAAAATTGGCGCTTATAAATTTTACAGTATAGAAGTACCTTACTCCAATACTGCCAAATAACTTGTAATGCTTTTGGATGCAAAGCTTAAATGGAAAAAGCACATCAACACAAAAGCCATGTATAAATAGCAAAATGAAAGCTATATGAAATAGTTCAAGAAGCCAGAGCTATGCACGAGAATTCAAAAACATTGTTAACAAAAATAATTAAATAATCAAAATCAACTACAAAAAAAATTTTCAAAATGCAGAATATGACCTCAGAAAAACATGGAACGTTATAAACGAGATAAAGGAAAAAAGAAAGCTTCAATTGATGAAGTATTAGAAAAAATATTTTTAACTATAGTGGAAGAATTCGCAGATCAATTCGCAAACCAGGTCTCAAACATTATACACATTATGCAGTATTAAAACGCAAACTCTTAAGCATAACAATTTGGAAGTATTAAAAAGTATATACTTCCAAGGAGCTAGCATGGAAGAAATGTTTAAAATTCAAAACAAAATAACATCAACAAAGGATCTGGAACATGT